>OV815317.1:6257500-7507500 GCA_929108375.1 Gymnoscelis rufifasciata | reverse complement strand
TGAGTTGTCGCGTTGACTGAAAGTTAATACGAAACAGTTAATTTTTTAATGAGTCAATGAATTCATGAAAATGAATTCGTTAGTTTTTAACTTCAAAAATAACATAGTTAAATAATTTATCTTTTCGGATTTGTAATATATAAAAATAAATCATCATAAAATCGGGATTATTTGACCTCCATTACCAAAGCATTTTTTACACTAGGTGGGAATTCTTTTTTAACACCTTCAATTTGTTAAAGGCTTTTTTTTTCTACGAGTATAATTTCTAAACATTTGATTGATACATTACGCTACTAAAATATAACCTTTTTTTATAAGTAAAATGGCATAAACAAATAAGTGTTTAAGAAATATTTTAAATTTATCTACAGCTAAAACTAGGTTTGGAAGCCACGTTATCTTAATACAAATAACTGCGAATCTACTATCTGTTAGGCTATTTTACGTTCACTCTGCCATGTAAATTGGTTCCTGATTGTGGAAAATACTAGGAACATAGGTATTCTGTAATCGCTTTAGCTCGAACGCCAAGAATCATGTTATTAAGTTGTTTTCAAAACATAACTTGTATAAAAGTAGTTAATTCCTGTTATTCCACATAGGACCTTATTAAGTCATTACTTTTTAATTGTTGTATTTCTATTAGGTACTTATTTAAATAAAGGCTCGGGTATGCCAAAGTATCTACAGGTTGCATTCATCTGTAATATAAAGTTCACATATTCCAAAATAAAGTTTACCCGACTTTTGTCTAACTTGCCCCTTCATTGATACCAAATTTGGGTATAGGTAAATTTATTTTTATTTTATTTTATGATGCATGATGCAGTGGTTTCATTTTTATTTAAATTCTAGCTAAATTACAATTTATGAAATGCATAGATTTTATGGAAAACATTTCTGTTTTTAAATAGCTTGGCCGACTTAAAAATAACAATTGAAAAAGTACCTCTACCTCTGTAATTAGCGAAGCCGTTTAAGAATTAAAGAGCTAAATTACTAAACGCAGACACAGTATCACATATCGATCAACACTCTTTTTTATCGCGTTGAAAACAAACTTTATCGCAAAGCCGTCAGTGGACATTTCATAGCATTAAACATTAGCATGGATTCGCTTGGCTTTGCTTAAACAAACTGAACATACCAGTGGCGTAGCTAGGTGACCAAAAGCCCTGGGGCAAAAAAAACTGAGGCCCCATAACGTTCTAGGGGACGAGGGGATCTCGATCCATTTCTTTACGTCGATTGGTTTTCGCTCAACGCCTTGTTTTGTAAAATGTCGATAATACCTACTTCACAAAATTAAAAGTCGTAATCTGAAATGTCGGTGTTTGACATTCGTGGGCATCACATCTGAAACTTAAGATTGTGACAGTTAAATACCTAAATTTATTTTATGAGTGTCTCTATCAACCTGCAAATTTTTTAGATTCCTAATTTAGTTTCAGAAATGTTGCTACTTCCAAAGCTCACTGCATCAATCTACTTATTAAGGAGAACGTTTCATTAATAGTCATTTCTTGATAATAAAATTTATACGTCACGATTACAGCTGGTTTTTAAAACACATTGATGTCAAAACAATTAAATCAACAAAAATATTATATATTAAATAAGTTAAATTGCAAATACTTCAGCCGATTTGATTCGGAAGTCAAGTAACTTTAGGTGGTAACAAGCCAATTTACAAGTTATACAATAATAACAGTTAGATCCGCGGTACATAGGGTAAACATACCGGTTTACCGGCCACCACCCCTTTTCGACCACTTCGCACATTATTTTGAATAATAGAGATTGTTTATAACAGCGCCTTTCGAATTTCGTGCCATTCTACCCGGACGAATTTCACGGTTCATAAGCCAACGGCATGACCTCGAAATTTGCGAACTGAAGCTTCAGTCGCCATTTCAAAATTTGGTGTATCCACGCGTGGCAAATTTAGTAAAAAAAATAGCAGGTGGATCGATTTTCGAAGGTAAGTTTTTAAGTGTTATTATTGTTTAATTGGTCATTGATTTGGTTTGTGTGTATTTAGCATGTTTAATTTCAATATTCAAGTGCCCAAACTCACCATACTTTACATATTTTGTAAAATTTTTGGTGGTCGGACAACACGTTAAAGATTAATTACAAAATCTACTTTCCGACCGGGTGGTCGAAAAACGGTTTATTCATGTTATTTCTCATTGCCTACATTGCGGAAACCTTTAATTCACCAACATAGATTCTATTATATTAGTGAACAGTTAGAATATTGTGAATTGACAACTAGATTCCGGCCGCCAGTATACTTCGTAGTTTCAAAGATATGACCTTCAAAAATATCGAAAATTTACCGCCGATATCCAGTAAAAAAAAAACCTATTTCCGGCCATCAGAAATAAAAGGCGGCCGAAAATTCGTCATATAGTCTCGGTTTTACTGAGCATAAAATTTTGTGTTATGTTTGAATTTCATTTTTATATAATTGTGTTAGGACAGTGTAATTTTTTATTCGCAGAAGAGAGTATTCAAGCTTTTTTAAAATTTAATCATTGTTTTACTTTCATACTATTATGAACCCTATAAGCTATTGAATAAGACTCGTTTTTCTACCGTGAATTAGGTGGCCGATAACCAGTGCACTGGTGGACGATAACTGAGTAAAAAGGCCGAATACCGGTATATTTGTAATTTTTACAAATAATATTTTTTTTTAAATTACGTATCACTGCTCCGTCTATAAACATTAGGTTTTATGAAACTAGACTATAGTAGGATCAAACGATTATTTTTTTTTAATATCTTGTCGCACTGCATTATGATAGAAATTAACTCTGAAGCCAACAAGTCGCTTAAATGGCCGATAACCGGTATGTTTACCCTAGTAACTAGCAATAATGTACATAGAACTGTAATAGCTAATTGGTAGCAAGATTACTAGTGAGTCATGGCTCAACATCACTCAAAAACAAATTGAAGGTACTGATTTGCGTGACTAAAATCCTTATGGAATATTCGAATAACTGATCATTGTTGATTTGGAATAATAATAGTTTAGCTCATTTAAGGGTCATATAGGTTTTATGTCGGTAGGTACTTTTTTACGTAGTAATTTATTATTCTATGCTTTTGGTATGGTATTACAAACTTTGTTAAACTTTTGGCGACCGTATTTACTTTGTGAGCAGACTTGTTATATCAATTAGTAACGTAGTGTCATAAGTCATAAATATATGCATTTTAATATTCCTAATAC
Organism: Gymnoscelis rufifasciata; assembly: GCA_929108375.1. Lineage (NCBI taxonomy): Eukaryota > Metazoa > Arthropoda > Insecta > Lepidoptera > Geometridae > Gymnoscelis > Gymnoscelis rufifasciata. The sequence goes on along the minus strand of OV815317.1, from coordinate 7,504,253 downwards.
ATTCCACATAAAACATAAATACTTACACATTAAAAAAACTAGTTGTCGTACTTTCGTGAGAAATGCTTAGGTACCTAAATTATATTAAATTGACCTATGAGTATAATCTTAGAAAGAAAATTGCCAATGAATTAAAATTTCTATTTAAATAATGCATTACAATCATAATATTCATTTAATCTTCCCACAAAATGAGAAAAGGTACAACTACATTATTTTGTAATGGTAACAGATGAATAAAAAAAACATCAAATATCGTCAAGGCCATCTCAATGTCATCGTAGGTAATGCTTATCAGTGCCTATCCAATTTCTGTTATCTGTTCCGTAACTAGGGCACACGAGTTAGATGAATATTTGCATCTGAAAGGGCTGTGTAATCTACCTTTACGTCTATTTAACTTGTTGCCGAGAAGTGCGTGAAATAATTTTAAATGTCTACAGTAAATGTTCACACATGTAAAACAGAAGCCTACTGTATTTTGTTATTCTTACTATGTTCCTTTTGTACAAAACAAATGGTGCCGGTTTTTCTGAATTATAGTATTCGATAGTCAAATGAAAATTCTAAAATACTCGTAGAGCAGTAAAAAGTACATCAAGGTACCTTGACAAAGGTTGATTGTATAACTCAAAACCTCTTTGCTGTTCAATCAAACTCAACGAAACTCTATGCTCTATACTCCTTACAAACTGCATCAGGAAGCAACTGTACAATCCATAGACTATGCACGTAAAGTGGGCTAAATTCGTTTGCTCTTGATCTTCATACACGTAGCGTCGAGTTACGAACATTAATTACACAATCGTTTGAAATGTACCGAGTTACAAGCAATTGAATGTTTGCAGTCAATTAGTGAGGAAAATTGATTCGTGGATCGCGAATTCAGTAGGTACATAGGTACAGTTAATTGATCTGATCCTGATGATTGATTAGTGGGACCTATACACAAGATGACAAGATAAATTGCCTCGTGGGTGTTCTGAATTTAATTTTCCTTTTACTAAAGTTAATCTTAAATCTTTATAAAAAAAATCAAGATACCCATGATTTTTCAACTACTTAAAAAAAATTAGGTATTTATTAGTAAATTATTTTCATTTATTTTTACACAGTTTAGTTAGGCTTTTAGTAAGAAATAAGCTTATGATATTTATTAAAACATCCATGCATACTAATATATTTTATTTGAAATATCTCTGGAAAATTACAATACATATATGTAGGTAAATCATTTTCTCCTTACGCACAATCTTTTACGTAATAAGTACTTATGAAGCAACAACCATCGTTTATAACGCTAAGATTACCATGACAGCGTTAGATAAAAACTGTTAAAATGGGCCAATTACAAAATATAATAAATATCGTTGGTTTGTCCTCGCTGGCGCCCTACAACCATAGTAGTTTGCTTACCCTAAATTTAGACTCTAAGGGCTTATCTGAAAGTCAATTTCGCGAGAGATAAAAGAGGGACCGCTTACTGAAATGACCTCATTTTATGTTTTATAACTTAAAACTTTTTTTAAAATTATAGCCAAAGAGAATATAATGACTACGTTAACATAACCCGCGAATTCCATGAAAAAATCTTGAACATAGACAAATGCAACAGCTTATAGCACGTTTTATGAAGAATTTTCAATCTGTTTAATCATCATCATCACCTCAGATAAATTGGTTAGACTATCTTCGTTTAACATAAGACTGTAATTGGTTTAACTTTCAGTGATCATCCACCGTTCGAAGTACATATCATTGAATCTTAATACGTCCAATCAAAATGATTACATTCAGCGCTCAAAATTGCGTATTAATGCATCTTGGTAAACCATAGAAATAAACTGACTAATTTATTTGTACGGCTAGGATTAACCATGCAGTTTATAAGGGTGGGCATACACGGAATACTTTGGCAGTCGACATGTTGCAGTTTACTGAGTGTGGCCAGTTTTATGCTGGGACGTTATGCTAGAAATGCTCGTAGCATTCGCAACTGTTTGATCAACTTCGTGTATTTTAGTACAAAAGACTGTTAAGACTCAATAATACAGAACGTAGAATCCGTAGACCAACTTGAGAGGCCCTTCAGTAAATTGCACTAGATTGCATTGCAAATCTCTTATTTTACGGCCTGACTCGATCACATCAGCAACTGACGTGGTGATTTCTATAATATATCTTAGCTCACCAGTATAGAAAAAAGCAATAATTGTCTGTTACCTTCCTTTGTAAACTGGACATTCTGTGATACACTGTGATAACGGAAACACATTGTTTTTTCTTATTAATGAATGTTGATGATCAGTATGTATCTAGTGTTATCTTGTGTTGCTTTTTTTGGCAAATATATAAATAGACTGGGAAGACGAATTCAGAATGACTTTGTAAATAAAGCGACGGTAAGAAATAGAGAAATGATGATGGTACCAGCTGTCACCTATGGGACAGATGGCCCAGATAAAATTAAAAAAACGTCATACCAAGAAGTTCGAAGAATTCACAGTAATCCCACTGTTTAAGACTGTAGAAAAATTTACAAATAACATAAGAAATGTAGGACTGTATGCAGTCCTGTTTCCAAGTCCGTGTATGCATCGCCTTAAAGATCGCAGACGAGATCTTATCAAACAAGTGCCATCTCAATTTCCTATCTTATTATGCAAAATAGGACAAGTTTAACTAGGTTTTTTATTACAAGCATGCTCGGACAAAGTTAAGGGACCATGATAATACTTGGGAAAAACAGTTTGAATTGTCATACACTTAAAATATTTTTTGAGTTCGGTATAAGAAAATTAAATACCAAAAAGCTTAATTATCTGACTTAGAAAATGCTAGTTTTTTTATCTACTCTCAATAAAAATGTATACTCAGTAGTCAAAATACCGAATAACTATAATATATTCTCAACAAAAAATAATACTATATTTCGTCAAAATGTGTGGTTCTCGTTTATTACTTAAATCCAAAATAATACTTCAATAAATCTTACGTAATATGATTTTTTATAATAAGCTCACAAGTTAAACCTTATAATGAACATATAAAACTGTCAAATACAAAACATATTAATGGCGTGAATTCAAATATTTGACGCTTAGATGTCGATTTATATTCAAAACGCTTATGGCTCATATCCATAAAAAATTATATGAGTCAATTCTGGGCTTGATAACTAGATGAATGAAATACGTAGTTTTGACAACATTCCACATCGTGAGTTATTGTTGAATTACTCTTTTAAACTTATAATGTTGATAGATTACTTTAAAGCGTTTTTTTAAGTAAAGGTACATTCATCATCGAATTATAATTAATTAATTGGAATAAGTAATTTTATTTTAAACCAACCTTCATAAAATTGTTTATTTTTTGTGCAACTAAAATCATTCAGCCAATAATCAAGCAATTATAAAACCACACCTTAATTATTATATCTATCGTTCATCTTCACTCCAATTAACGCTTAGTTTCAATATAAATTATTACCATGCTTAATCAAACCACCCATATATATAAAAACTAAAAGACTGCTTTTTGCTTGTTTTATTAAATTTTTTCGATAATTAGCCCTATTTCTTAGAAGATAATGATCGTTTTCCTTTAGCTAGAGTAAGCACTTAATGTGATACCGCAAAGCTGTTAAAATAGTTTATGAGACCAATATCGGTAACTAGTATCGGTAATTAAAAAAAGACAATATTGTCCGAAAATATTCTTAATGTCGCAAAATGTATATAAAAAGTCTTGAGTTTTCAAAGTATCGATTCCAATCGCATTTTAAGAATAATGATACGCCTTTCTTAAGCATTGTTAAAAATACGAATCTAAAGGAGAATGTTGCAATACTTATTAGCACTTCTTACAAAAAAAGAAATGCTAATAAATGTCATGGTTTAAGATAAAAACCAAATTTAAAACAATCATTCAAAATTTACATTCTTTTATTCATGACTTCCTACAAAAGCCGAAAGTGTTGCAGCCACATCAAAATAATTTTACGATTATTGAACACAATAACAATGAAAAAGTTAAAATACTTTTAACACCATCTCTCGTTTGATTTATAGGTTTTTGAGTTGTTGGCAAAGAGAATAATATATGTCTTTGTAAACAAGATAACATTAAAAATGAAAAACACCTTGAAATAATAAATATCAAGTCATAATTCAATTCAATCTTAGAGATACTTTTGATAGGTGATAAACTTTTTTTTTGGGTTAAACTATTATAAATTTTATGCAGAAAAAGATTAAGAAGCATCCCGCTCTGCTCTAGTCGGGGCTTTACCCGATATTCCAAGTGCAGAAGGATTTCAACCTATTACGTGATTGTCGCGCTTGTGTAATTGGTAGCACGTCGGGGCGCTTTCTCGGAGGTGCCGGTTCGAATCCTACGTGCGAAGGTTACGGACTACTACGGTTACTTAATATTTTCATAATTAAAAATAATTCAATTCAGTCTAAGCGAAGTTCAAGCGTAACTGAAAGCCATCCGACATAGTCTAAAAAGATGTTAATCAGACTGTATCAATAATGAAAATATCGTTGCAAAAATGTATATTTTAACATTTCGTCCTTAAAATCCTAGGATAGGTACTCGTATCTCGACTCGTACATCTGACATGTTCGAGCAAATAAAACGCTTTCCAAAAAGCTAAAAAAAATGTTTTATAGATAGATCTTTGTTGAGCACAAACACATTTGAATGTAAGTATCATAGTATAGGAATGTTATGTACTGTTTGGTGATTGACCGTGGACTGTAAACCGAGTTATCAATTTCATAAAGACATGCCAATAATGATGTTATTTTTAGGTACTGAAAGTATTAGAACAAAAAAGCATTGATACATTTGGCTACCTTCCAAGCGTAGTGTTTTGATACTCATTCAGAACTTTATTAAACTAAACCATAATGCGAAGTTTTAATATTAAAAAGTTTAAAGTAAATTAATGAACATTAGCCCTACCACGAGTTGCTACTTACGACTGTTGGAGATTACAACATTTTGTAATCCCATACAATTGACGGATAAAGATAAAATGTCGGTTGTGAAATATGTATATCGATGTCGATCGAAGTATATCAGATGTCTAGTACCCGATACACAAGCTTATAGCTTACCATGGGTCTAAATGTTGTTGTGTGGATTGTAAAGAAATATTAATATATTCTTCAGTTACGTAAATTCGAATAAAATATAATACGTAAATCGCGTTAATAGTTTTTCTCCAATTTAGCTAACGTTGTAAGTCATGTTGCGGATTGTTCTACATCCACGGGGAATTAACTGTCCGAAAGGTACTCGAAAACTAAGAAAGGGTGTAGGAAAACCAACAAGAGGGTCCGATCCAGTAATGGATCCTACCTCACCTAAATTCTGCTCGGTTGTCAAGGACGCTATAGGATAGGCACCGTTGAAGGTAGATCATTCAATCTAGGTGCACCACAGCACTTTGTCCACAACCTGTGATAACCGAAATCCTCAGCCAAGAGAAAACGACCGCAGAGAGAGATAAGTCATTTATCTCGATGAAAAAAGCAGTTCTTCATATACCTTAATCTATAAATGTAGCACAAGATCAAGATAGATTTGTAATAAAAAAATATTTGGATAAGCATTACGCAAAGCAATAAAACGTTCTAATATTGTAACGTCTGTTATCATAACCTTCCGGGTGACGTGAGAATTAACTGAAAATAAACTCTGGAACAATTTTATAAAGAAAACCACGTAACAAAGTACTAACTTATTATTAATTAAAAGACAGTACGAAAAATTTTGCCTTCGGCCGCGTTCGAAACTGGCGTCTCGTAACCAGGTACGGTAGAAGAAAAAATCTTCTTTTTACGATACTAGTTACGAAGCAATAGGTTTTTTTCCTTTCACGAAACTGGTTTCGACATAAGAAATCGTAATGAAGTAATGAATTACAAGGCGGTACTTTATTTTCCTCATGCGTACCTAAGAAATCGACGCTGAAGTTAATCAATCAATTGTAGAATTGTACTTAAACCAAATAACAGTTAGGCATTGTATAGAATTGATATCTCCATTTGCTTTTCGGTTTTAATTTTTTCATACTTGTTTGATTCCATTTTCGGTCATAAGTAGGTATTTTTAATTAAGGGCAGATTTTTAATCCATCGATGAAAGTATCTGCCAGAAAAAATAGTTCTGCCATTTTTTTTTCATATGAATCAAGAATTAGTTACCTAATAAAATGAAATCCCCTTTTGCCATTTTTACATATCTATTCGTATTAGAAAATCAAATACATTATAGCAGTTATGGATATTTTAAAGTCTCTTATTTTATAAAGAAATTAAAATATTAACGTATCTAAAATGCAATAACTTCGCCTCACTTGCTGCAAAAGCTGTTTAAAATAGATATGTACATAGAAAATTCTTTATTACAAACACCAATAAACAAAACTACAAAATTATAAATAGTAAAATTAAACCTAGCATGCGTAATGGGCTGTCTTATTGTTTAAAGTTTCTTCCAGACAACCGTTGTATGGAAATAATTTAATTCAGGAAGGTTGTGGACGGCGGTGGTAAGCAAAATGAAACACAAAATTTACTAAAATAAAAACAAAAACTTACTCCAACTAATATAATTACTACTAATAATTGCCAATACTAAAAATGTGGAGTGCTAAAAAGTATACACATACAAGGTGTTTCAAATAAGGTATATACTCCGAAAAGGGGGTGAAGGGCACGCACCAGGTGAACATATTTTGTTCTACAACTTTTTGATTTGGACTTTGTCAAAAAAAATCTTTAAAGTGTAAATCTGTTGATCCAATTTTTTCGTGAACGACAGCCATCAACAAATATTTTAATTGGATACCTTGAGAAGTAATAACTAAAGTATCAACAAATAATCACAAAATAAACAGGGGTTAAAAATTTCATTTAATTTTTACAACTTCTTCCATGTGTCAAAAAAAGGTAAATCAACTGTTATGAGGCTAAACACGACCTAGAGATTAGATTAGTTTATTATTATTATTTTTTTTATGTTAGATAAGCCTTCATTTGACTACAATCTCACCTGATGTAAAGTGACGATGTGGTCTAAGATGTGACATGAAGACCTAGAAGATGGCTTCTAAGGGCCATATTACGAAACACGAAAAAAACTCTTCACGTACTGGCCGAAGCCTACCACCAGAGACTGTTCTTAGCACCACCCAGAGGTCACGTGTAAGGATTCAGAGGGTTACCACTTACGGACATGAACAGAAATACCTCCAATATATAAGGAATATCGCTATCGCTTTATACAATAGTTTGAAATTAGTATCGTACAAGGTATACAAATTCTTTTCTCATCACCAGTTACGAAAAGTTAACCGCGGTTTCGTAAGAGTACAAAAAAGTATTTAATCGCAACTGGTTTCGTACAAGTACAAAAAAGTTCTTAATCGCAACTGGTTACGAAGCTCCAGTTTCGTACGCGGCCGAAGGGAAAATTTTCATATTGCATAAGAATATTTACGTGTCCACTGCTGGGATACAAGGACTTCTCTCTTGTCGAGAGAGGCCTTAATTCACCACGCTGGCCAAGTGCGGGTTGCTAGAATAATAATTTAAATAACCGTATGAAATATGAAAAAACCCTACAAATCCTCAAACTTATTTCCTTTGGATTTGTTCTTTTAAGGTCTAGAGCTTATAATTTCTATATTAGTATCATTACATGTAATAAAACTTTTTTTTTTCTTGATTTAATTCCAAAGACGGTTTTATCCCACAGTGACGATGTCACCCATGAATAAACTTTTTTATCATTCTTCCATAGTACCAGATTATCTAGAGATTAGCAAAAATAAAAAAACAATCTAGCTATCAACTATTTAATTTAAATATTTTATTGTTTTACAGTTAAAAAGTAAGCTTTGCGTAAAATAAAACTATCACGAAAACCCACGAGGTATTTCCCATGTTGAAAACAAGATGATGTCAATATCGCGTCTATTTGCAGATGTTGTAAAATATGTTTGCTTTCCGACTCGCCCTTGAAAGGGTTTTACGCATGAGTAGAAAAAATCACATCGTAAATGTATAGTTTATTTATAACATTGCTGGAACACGAAATATGATTTGTGGCTTATAAAACGTCACGCTATGATGGATAGACATCGGCCGAGTATTTTTATATTACAAAATGTGTTGTTTTAAGCTAAAATTATTATGTTGTATTTTATTTGAATTTGTAATATGTTGGTATTTTTATTTGACCGATTTCCAAAAAGAAGGATTGGTTCCATTTGCATTCTAACAAACTTTGAAAAAAGGTCCCAAGGTATAATGCTGAACGGAATTTTACTATGTTTTATTTAAAATGTTGCTTTTACGTAGGTCCTTTCATGATAATTCGTTCAGAGGTAGTTTTTGAGCTATTTTCAGTTTATGCAAATATGTACTATTAGTATATTGGACAAATTAAGGCTTACCTAGCAAAAAATGTAAGACTTATTTTAATTTTTCTGGGATGTAGATTTATTGAGATTGTTACGATCATTATAATGATGTATCTTTACATACTTGCTTAAATATTATAATATATATAGAACTTTGCCTACATTTGTTAGGCCGTTATTGAGATGTAACAACGTTACAAAACGATTTTACATCACGACTCTACAATTCTATTGTTCTGAGAACTATATTTTCTGAATTAAATTTTACCCGCTTCCAATTATGTAGACATAATAATTTAAATAATAATAGCCTGCCTACATAAAATATTCAGGTACCTAACATATTATTTTAATGGAAATATTAAAAAACAATCTGTGTTAGCATTTTGGTTATACAACTTTTAGTGTGAACTATTTCTAATTAAGTACCAATGTTAAGTAAACACACTTTCGTGTACATCATATAATTTATAGTGTTATACTCGTAAAATAAACTGTTTGTTTATTTAAAATAATAAGCTTTATATTGCGGCTACATTAGAACGGCGAATATTCGTGTCAACGCGATATGTGTGGTGGGGTTAATCGTTGCAACGCCCCTAGGAGCCCTAGGTGTGGTTTGAGGACATCGCATACTTATCAAATTTATTTTATTATGTCATTGCGAATACAACGCTTATATCACAAGGGTGCATTGCTCGGCTTATCGGCCAATGCCAAATGTACAAATTGCATAATTTTCTGAATTTCCGATAGCGGCAAAATGGCAATGGCAAAATTTTATTCCGATATAATATTTAATTTTCCGGTTATGAATGTAGATATATACACTTTCATGGTTATAGCAGGTAGTAACAATATAGTTAGATAGGTATTTGTGGGTATTAATAAAATCTGACTTATTATTAAAAGTCCCCCACCGAAATAATGTAACAAAATAAGAATAACCAAAATTCTTTATAGGTAAATTTTACATGAGTTGAGTAGGTATTAGGTATAGAATACTTTCATATAATAAAAATAGCCTTTTAGTTTTATAAAAAAAATTATGTAACAAAGTTTTATTGTGCATTAACGTCGTGATATGTTTGTTTAGAATACTTTCATATAATAAAAATAGCCTTTTAGTTTTATAAAAAAAAATTATGTAACAAAGTTTTATTGTGCATTAACGTCGTGATATGTTTGTTATCCTAATTTGAATCAAAAATTTGAAAATGTTTCTCCAAAAGTAGGTAAAGATTGCCAAATTTTAATTATGGAAACATGAATATCGTTTTCTCGAGTCTTCACTTCTTCCTTTTATATTTAATATTCTCTTATTATGATCTACAATTATATTTATAATTAATTATATTAATTATTTAATTATCCAATTATATTTTTCTGAAAATTAGCCACAGACCTCACACAATCTAGGACAAGTAGACTTCAATGCTATTTATAATCAATTTACAAGAAATACTTTAAAATCGATTTAATATTAGTGTTGACAGCTGTTCCTTACAATTGCTAAGCTAATAGTTGAAGTAGGTTATCACCTGGTAATAACAAACCATAAACGCTTATCAATGATGTTATTATCATAATAAAATGATAGGGAGCATGGAGTTGAAATCATTCGAACACATACGTTTCTAAACATTTAAAATGTGTTTCTGAATACGTGTATTACGGTGTGACAATCATTTGCAGACATACAAAACTAAAGTTGAACTGAAGTTATACGAACATTATCTTTACTGACAAAGTGTTTTGTCTAGTGTAAGAACTGTGAAATAAACATTTGAAAATGGTGCCACTTTATTTCTTCCTGATATTGGTAAGTAAAGTATAAATATGTATGTAGTGCTTTATTGTTGGTAAACTGTTATGAACGTTGCCATAAACTAAATCGAATCGGCATAATTTATTACAAGCTGCAATAGTGTCTAGACGCTCAATTTTTATTTATTACGCTCATGTAGACTACATTGCCAACAATGCTCAAAAAACTATGAATCATATGCAATCGATACTCATCTTGATGGCAACATTAATTCGTCTGAACACCGTAGCTATTTCAGCGCGCTATTCTTTTATTTGCCATACGACTAGACGACGTAAACATGAAAAGAAATGAGAACTTGTGTTACCGCAAACGAGTAAACTTACAAGTTTAAAGACATTCTTTGAATTCCTCAGAGGTTTAACGGACAATTTCGTTTGCGTTATAAAGTCTGACATTGAAACCGTTTGCTCAAGTTTACGACTAGGAAACGCAGGCAAAAATTCTTTGGTTATGGCACATTGGTCAGCGATGTTTTCGCGAACGTCTGAGCAAACCAAACATCTGTTTGAGTAAACGAATTCTCACATAGGTTTTTAGGAATGTTGGCGCCAGCACCGACCGCGATTTGTTTGGATTTGACAAACGGATATCACGTACTGCACAATACAAACTCCCAAATCGCGCAGTCACGAGTTTTTCGCCTTAACTGACTCAAAGTAACCACTGCTGAGATAATTTGAATAATGTTAAGCATACGGTCTGTCATGTTAGTATTTGTTTTGAAGACGCCAGTATTTATTCAAATTGAATAAGTATTGTGGCGCGATAAACGGTCGCGACCCAGTTGCGATCGTGCGCTACAGATGGGTGTTTGCATAGCCGCTTCGTCGCACTCCCTGGCCACCTTTGTTCCTAAGCCGTCTATCTGAATGGCTTATTAGAATTATCTGATTCCATTGCTCATTCGACCTGAATATTCAGCTCCATAAACCACGAGCGCGTCATAATCGCCAGGAATGCTATTGTTGTTTCCACCAATATGTCTGGACAATTTATCCTTGAGTTAAAGCATTACTCAGGATTGAAGGATATTGGAGCGCATAAAGTCATCCGGAATGAAATCAACCAGGCGTTCGGAATGAATTAAGATAGATGGATGCAAACCATCCGTCCTCTGGGGCTTAGTTTGTGGAGATTCAATGAGCTTTGAAACGCTGCAAAATTAGCTCTTGGAATTTATGTTGCTAGTTAGCGAGACTTGGAGTGGAATTATGAATTTATAATTGCTTGTGAAGGTAGCGCTGGCTCATCATATGCTAACGGGGAGAAAATGTGCGGCCGCCCCGAGCCTGCACCGCACTAATTATTTAACGGGGGTACCCGGCGTTGCATTCTGCTCGAAAAATTCCTTTGATATGGAAATTCCTCGAAATATTTTGCTTGCAAATCCAATTTGTGCGGTTTCATCTTGTTATTTAGGCAGCCCGGATGTTTTATGCAAAGCATGCCAAGTGTTTGCATTTTGGTTGTTTTTCATAACTCGAGCTATATCAGTGTGTGAGTATAATGTATATCATAATAAAATGACCTACTTGCCCCAGGCAACACTGCACACTTGCACCTAACAGTTTTGACCTTGTTCACGTGTTCTTAAACGACAAACAATTGGAAGTAATAAAGTGATATGTGACGCCTTACCATGAGTTGCCATTTTATCTGCTGTTAATTTACAACTTGTTGTAATCCCGTAACTTTGAAAGATAATGATAAACGTTTAGTTGTGAAGAATCTTTCAAGTTTATGGGATAGCATCATGGTGTAAATTTACAGAGGTTAAAATGGTATGAATAAGTCATGGTAAGGCTACTGTTGAATCTAGGTATGTATAGTACGTAGTGACGTTGAAAGGTTGGAGACATACTTTCTGCACAATTGGGTATCTGCTATATTGATTGTTCAACAGGGCTGACAAGTCTGTTTTGATTGTGTTCAGACATTGCGTCTCCTGCTTAGTATCATGACGAGCCACAATATACTACCACATTGAGGACTTTCCTCATTGATTCACACTTTAAAATGACTTTAGAAGAGTAAGAGTAAGGAATAATTTATTCTATTAAGATAACGTACACTTGGAAAAGTTAACACAGTAGTCATCGACATCACCCTATTACCGTTCCCACTGCTGGGTCACAGGGACTTCTCGAGGGCAGGCGAGAGTGATTGGGTCGTAATTCACCACGCTGGCCAAGTGTGGGTTGGTGAATGTCACATGTCCTTCAAACTTTTTAAAGATCTCATCTCAGATGTTTGCCTTCACCGTTAAAGCACGTGTCAAAGTCAAAACATTAAATTCCTTAGAAGCACATGGTCTTCATGGACAGGTCAACTAAACTTCGTGTTTAAAGCGCACATAAATTTCTAAAGAAGAAAAATCCAGAGGTGCGTGGCGGGGTTTGAACCCACGACCTTCGGAAGGAAAGTCGAGAGTCCTCCCACTTAGCCGACACAGTAGTACAAAATAAAATAATATACATCTATATAAATAAAAATGAATTGTTGTTCGTTAGTCTGATTAAAACTCGAGAACGGCTGGGCCGATTGAGCTGATTTTGGTTTTAAAATGTTTATAGTACTCCAGGGTAGGTCTAAACGGTGAGCAAATAAGGAAAAATTGCCGGAAACTTTTTTTACCCGTGCGACGCCGGGGCGGGCCGCTAGTATATAATACAAGAGGCACATTATAAAATAGAATTCGGTTTAGTCCGTCTGTAAGCCCTTCCAAAAATACTGGACACATAGTTTTTGCTCTATATATTCATTCAATAATAAAGTGCCAAGATATAGAACATCAAAGAAATTTGGAGTGGGGACTTGACATTTAGTATATTTTTCTCGATAGCTTTACGTCACGCGAAACTTCAATGCACTTTAAAATGTTGATGTTACGTTTGCTAGGAAAAAAATAATATAAATATGTACCACAAATTTAAAAGTAATTATCTACCCCTATTACTTAAGAGTATTAAAGTTATCAGCTAGTGCTTTAATCAGTCATATTAAAATTCCAAGTAAAATAAAAATTATAATTTCAATTTCTTTCTGAACATGGCGCTTGACAACACGACATGAAACTCAAAAATCATTACTTATGAGTCAATTTGTTGGTGTCTGAATGACTGTATTTTCTGTAAATAACATCAGACAGAGGTCATAAACACCTGATTAATCTAAATAATCGTAATGTTTTTAAATTGTTATTCCTGATTCTCATGGTACGGATTAACTTTATAATTATCGGCTTATACTCTAGATTAAAATCTAAACCTACACTAAAGTCTTAATCAGTAGATCGTTAACAGATTTATCCTACTACATCTGACTGCGTCAGAGGTGTTGTGGAAATTCTGCTAAGGGTGGTTCGATCCCGCCTAGGATTCCATATATTTTTACACGATAGATAAAGTCAAAGTCAAAGCTCAACAATAAACTTGTTCCCAGTCTGTGTATTTTTAAAAGCATGCTTATACTTATATTCCTACAAATATATGAGATGCCTTGTACCTTTTACAAAAATTTGGATGGGCTAGATGGCTAGATGTTGCAGCAATATTTATTTAAATAATAAAAATAGCATCTTGTTTCATATAATAACTTTATTGCTATGCGTAATCAGTTTGACGATTCTCGACACATCAATTGCGTAACATAGCCATAGAATAATAAATTACTACGCCATAGCAATACTTCTGGTTGTAGCTAGGTCTTCATGTCCCATCTTAGACCACATCGTCACTTTACATCAGGTGAGATTGTGGTCAAATGAAGGCTTATCAATCATAAAAAAAAAAAAAAAAAAAAAAGCTAAGCTTCGACCATACCTGTGCGACCGAGGCGTCTGCCGCGCGGCGGACGCTACCCATAATTGCTATGGCTCTTGGCGAACCTACGCGACTACAGAAAGGGACGACTCAGGCAAAAATGACGCTCGTCCCACTTCCCGCGTTGATGACGCGTAGCTTTGGCCAGAGCCTAAAAATTCTTATGCGTAGAAAATCATAAGTGTTAAAACTATCAAGTAGGTATTATGAAAAATTGTAGGCCAATCAAAAATATGCACTAAATCTACACCTGACTAAATCAATGCCTTCTACGAATTCGACACACTGCTGTATAGGTAAATTTAAATTAGTCTATACGATATTTATCATCTAGGCATGCCTTTCCTTGACTCTAGGTTGATTAGATAGTAACGTTATTGAATAAACAAGCCCACTGCCAAATCGCTGCAATCGTGCGCATTATAGGGTCAAACAAATAAATACATTGATGTCCGTCCTTACTACTAGATAACGAATTACATCATTCGTCAAAATCACTACGTTTCGTTAATTAATATTAATGTAGATGATTAGAAGAGAAGTATTTATAGCCTTCTAGTAGTGCCCCGTTGTGTTAACCACGTTATAACGGATTTACCTGCGGTCAAAAATATGTCTGTATGTATGAATGTCCATTCTCGGGCTATAGAAAATCTGTGCACCAAATTTAATTTAAATCTAGGACAGACAGACAGAGTTATGATGCACAGTGCTGACCTTCGTTACTATGCCATCTTTTGCAAAACATTATACAACCATTCCCGAAATAACAACTTTTATTGTTTTTACCATGAGTACCCGAGATGCTATCCACGTTGGTATTTAGGAGTAAAACATTATATCTATTAAATTAAATTACCCACCCACTAATTTTGTTTATGTGTAGTCAACGTTTACTATTTTTTTTAATATTAAACAGCCTTTGACTGAAAATTGAAGTATTTCACCATCTACGAGAAAAATAATCAATAGTTAAAATATAGAACAATCAGTGTCAGTCAGTCACAGTCTGTCTAAAATTTTGTAATGTAATGTAAGAAATAAATTGAGAAGAAGGAGACTAAGGATTTTTTGTTCCATGCTACGAGTAAAATAGAATAGAAAATCCCCATATCAAGCATCCGTTACAAAAAAAAAACAATAAAAATAATTTAAACGTAGAATCAATAATGAAGGTTGTAAAAAGATCATAAAAAGTTTATAGTGCCAATACATTTCATTAAAAAATCAAACGTAATGTGTTCGTATGTGTCAAATAAGCGTCGAAGAATTTTAATTGAGCGCATGGGAGATTTTAGTAACGTACTTCGTAATGTACATTTAACTACTAGAACTGAATGTCTGGACAATGCAATAGACGAGGAGACAGACAATACTTTTTATATTTCAATTCCTAAAATTTTCTTTGTTCATCATCAAATGTTTATTTTCTTGAAATTCATTATTTTTTAAGTACCTTTAATTAAGTTTTTTCAAGACGATTCTAAGTTTTAATATATTGAATTTAAGATCACTTTTTGAGTAAAAAAGACAAATATTAATTATTACACAAAATCACTCAATTTAAACAAATTATGAATACTACCTGAAACCTGCGTAGAAAAAGTACACGTCATAAAGGGTTATAATAAATATATCATAGAACTCTCAAGGAGCACTATGACTATGACAGAGCGATGGTTTCACTGTGACAGAGTCAGGGCCCTTGAGGCTGGTCCCTCAACTAAGAATAAATAAAAAATATATAAAGTTAAAGATAAATAACTAAAACGTTAGTTCTTTAAATTTTCAATATCATTTAAATTTTCAATATATAAATATTGTTTATTGATTATTCTTTAACTAAAAATAATTGTATGAAGTAAGTCTTACTTTTAAAGAGATATCGTTCTAAAAGTCATGACATTGAATGTCTAGTTAAATTATGTCACTGCCTCCTGACCTACAACTAACCACTTATAGGCAAACGGGTCTAGTAGTACCATTTTCGATTCATTAAAATATAGAGGCCCCACACTCCACACTACAATAGGCTTAAATATTGAATACTTATAAATTAGGAAAGGTCAGAAGCATAGAAATCGTTTCAAATCCAAACTACTTTTGGCGTAGTTGAATCACCAGCCATATTAAACTTAAGATTTATAGATTTGTTTTGCCATAAATCAAATCGAATATTTTCCGCTCTATAACGATCAAATTAATGTAATATATTTCTATTGACTCCACCATGGATTATAATAAAATAAACAATAATAGGGCTTATTATCTTCAAGGTGGTCTGTTACTACATACATATTTTAAAATCAGATGTAACAATGGTTACTTTATATATAAATAATTGTGTATATATTGTGTATTGTGTACCTTGTCTGGAAGAAATTGCTTTAAGCAATAAGACCGTCCATTACGCATTGTTTTTGTATTTAGCTTTAAGTCCATTTTGTATTGTTTTATCTTGGTGTGTAATAAACCGATTTATTTTATATTTATTATAATAAAATTTGCTGATTTTGGATCGTTTTGCATCGCTCAGTAGGTTTATCACAGACAAAGAAATTTTATATACCTACCTAAGCACATGAGATCATAGACGAACTGTGTTTTTATTCGAGTTTAACAACCCGCGAAGCAAGTGTAGTAAATAATAATAATTGTCAGTAAATGCTAACTTTTGAGGCTTCCGTCGATTGGGACCGGTAGGTATAGGGACCGCGGTCCCTTTCGCCGGATTGCTTTAATTTTATTATTTTTCTTCCGGCGAAAGGGACCGCTCTCGAAATGATCGAAAAAATCTATTGTCCAAGGCAGAAAAGTACAGTCAAAGGAAAAAGTAGATAGCAAGTAATATTATAGAACAAAACTCTTTGATTGTAGACATTATTTATTTCAAAAACGAACAAATTATCAAAAACTACAAATATAATATTCCTACATAAAATAATACTACAAATAATCAACAAATTACAAACAAACAATTTAAAAAATCAGTCTTTACACATTTTACTTATATTAATTATGGTCTTTGTTTGCATTTTAAATGTAGTAACAATGTACATAATAATCGTACCTGCTATAAATATAATCAACATCCTAAAAAATAAAATTATAAATCACTCCTAGGCTCTATAAAAATAATCAAGAAACTTTGTACAATAATCACAGTAAACAATCACAATTCGTTAAAGTGCTCATCGTTATTTCGATGAATTTTAGTTATCGTCTTTGTTTTTTAAAATATAATAAAATTGTAGATGTAAATCATACTTAGGTACTATTATTACAACAATCACAGTCAACAATCACAATTAGTCACTGTTCATCGTAATTTCTCTAAACAATGGCCAATACTTATTTTACGGCTAAGTAAATCACTTACAGCAGTCTCAATTTTTTTCAACTGGGCAATTGTTGAACGTTTCCTCTTTGATATTTGGATGCCGTCAGGATTTTTTAATAATTCGGAATAATATTTGACATCTTTTTGGAGTCCTTCCAACAATTGGGCAATATTTGGCTTTGGTTTTAAATACTTTCTAATGTGACTGTTCCATTGCTCGACAGCATTATTTGTTTTATGTGGTTCACCATAAGTGGTGAATGTATTTGCGAGTATTGTGTTTTCTAGCCATGTTTTGACAAAGTAGTCATTAAATTTTGTCACTTCTGCACTATTGGGTGACTCTTCCATGACATACAACCAGCCATCATCGATTAAATCCGATGGGAGATGAGAAAGAGCCGCACAAAGCTTAACGTGTTCTTTTCCTAGACGAGTTTTGCTGACTCCAATTTCGTTTGCTTTACGCCACAGACTTCGACTAAAATGAAAGTAACAGCCCTATTGTTTCAGATTTAAGTAGAATTATACAATGCTTTTTTTCCCCTAAACATCATCTCAGAATTTTGCACGTGCAATATGGGAGCTAAATAAGTTCAATGTCTTTTTCTAATAATAAAATAACACTAACTTTCGAATTATATTATGAACTAGATACTACTTACATAAACATTGTCGTATTTATTTCGGATCTGTATCTTCGACGACTGTACAATTTACGTTGCATGGTTTGCGGTCCCTTTCGCCGGAAGAAAAATAATAAAATTAAAGCAATCCGGCGAAAGGGACCGCGGTCCCTATACCTACCGGTCCCAATCGACGGAAGCCTCAACTTTTGCGTTTAGCTACGAAAATATACTCAGAACAACATAAACTAAATTACAAATACATTCGCCCTACCTCAAAGTGCACTTGGGGCAAAACTCCCTGTATATTCTTCTTAAGCCAAATAAGCTGAGTAAAAGGTATTAAGACGTCAGTGACACAAAGGGCGATTGAATCATTGGCCTTAAGGGTGATTCATGGTGCAATTAACAAAGCTATCTTTCAGATGAATGGTGTAATATTACGGAATTATCAGAGTTTAGTCTTTACTGCCGTATAAGTGCCAAAATATCAGTTACGTGATATATTTTCTCACTTTGCAAGCTTTTAGGATTATTGGAAATGGTATCTTATTACAGAAAGTATTAATGCTTCTTTTTTTATTGCATGACTGGTTTAAGTTTAGGTCGTTTGAAAGACGTTTGCGTAGAGTTTATTATTAGATGATTATACACGACTGAATGAATTTAATACATAAATATAATGAAACAGTTTAAAACCAACTTTGTGGCATTTTACAGGAATGTGAGGATTTTGTGTGACCACTTAAAGATAGTCTTAAACGGGTCAAAGCTTAATAAGTCCCACAGGTTTACTTTTTATGTATCCAAATAATTACTGCTTAAAATCACTATTTCATAATCAAAGCTACAAAATTGTAAAAAACTGATAAAGCCGTCTTGTTCTATTCGCTTCTCAACTCAGTATAAAACATTGAAGCGTACTGTAAAGACAATGTTATTTCCTTGATAATTTTTGTATATACAATTTAATTTTATTAATTTTAAGCTGACCTGTCCATGTAAGCCATGTAAGGAAATAAATGTATTGACTTTGACTTCATATTTGTGAAACATATATTATGTATAATACTGATATATGATGCATTGTTGAGGTTGAAAGGTACATTGCTTATAGTAGTATTCGTTTCCCATTTAATTGACTCTATCTTTCAACTGATTACAACTTAAATCTATCATTATCCTCGTTCAGAACAGGTTCATCAATTTTATGCCTCGCATTTCGCCGTCGTTATAAACATTTCTTATCTCTCACTTTGCATATGGCTCAGATAATAAATGCCCACCATGGCTTATGAAATAATTAATGGGACAGTTATGGCTTCACAGCATTAGTGGTCCATAACGTGCACTTTTATGGGCTACTGTGAGAGCAGAGGCGCCTAGGGACCTGAATAAATGAAGACTATTCATTTTAGATTTACTTATGCGTTAAGTCTACATAGTTGCATTGTTGTTTTGCGATTTAATGGTTGGCAGGCGTCTTTGAGTAAAGTGTGTATTGTTAGCTCAATTATAAGTTTTTGGGTGTTATAACGTTGACTAGCGACAATAGGTACACGCTATATTTTTACATGTAGACACCTATTATGATTCAGTAAGAGTAACAACTTGGTAACCACGGCTGGTGGAGTATTATACAATAGTAACATTTCATTAATTCGGAAACTTAAGCATGATGACTTTATTAAAATTCGGTATTCTGTTTAGTCCCTCTTTTAGCCCGTCCAAAAATACTGGCCTCCTATTTTTCGCTTTATTAATTTTATAAAAAGTGCCAAAATATTAGAGCATCAAAGTTGCGGAGTGGGAACTTATGTCTGTGTGTGTCTAATTTGAAACTTCGCACGAAAGCGTTACGTAACACGAATATTCAATGCACTCTATCATCTTGTTATTTAATTTGCAATAAAAAAGAAAAAATACTTGTACAATTTTCTTAGTATTTTTTAACACTCTTATTATTGTAGCCAGAAAATAGAAAATTCGCTGAACATTTCGAGTCTAGAGTGATTACTGTACTAAATCCAGGCCACATAGTAATGCACACTTGTAATGAGAGAATAAATGTACAATTCGATACGGGTGAAGTCGCAAGCTATCGCTACACTAACACGATTATGGCACGCTTGTTCAACGTAAGAGCATTAAATTGGTATTCATCTTGCCTAGCAGGTGGGATTACTTTCTGTGAGTAGCTCTCATTAAGATTGCGCCTCTTATTTAGCGATATATACTCGCAGTAGGAAGCGAACGGTTATTAGGTCCTTGAGCTCTCAGTTTATCGACCTACTAGTTTTTAGAGATTAAGATTGTTACAATGAAGCGTATAAATGTTAGCTTTAGGCTAATGAGGGCCTAGACAAATTCTTCCTATTGTACTTCCAACAAATATTATAAACGCGAAAGTTTGTAAGGATGTAAGTGTTTTTTTTTTAATTACGTTGCAGAAAAAATGAACTTTTATCGAGTATGTTGAAGGGATTTTAATGTAACTTCCAAGTATTATAGCTTACATTAATCACAAAAACACATAGGCCTATTGTTACCGCGGTAAAATTAAGATTTTCACAGTAACTGAATTTTTTTTCTTGATTACTTACTTTTTAACCCAGATCGATACTTACTTTTTAAATCGAATATACCTATTTTTAATAAAATTTATTATTATTATTATTAAAGCTTATGATTACGTTTGCAAAGACGCAAAAATACGTAAAAATTCAATCGTACTTTAATTTATTTGTTGCATGAGTATGAGTTGCACACATATCCTGTTATCAGTTCTAATAAAGGAAGGAAAACTGTTCACCAATTCCACTAGTCCACCAAAATTTTCACTCATAATTTAAGCAAGGAGAAAATAATTAAACTATGCGATTAGAATCAACCGCTGTTAACACATGGGTTGTCTGTCGGCTAAAGCAAAAGCCGACTACTTATTACAAAAACGCGAATCATCGCTTTATTCCTGTGACTAATGCGATCATTATTACCACTTGTGGTACGCTATTTTGTCTCAATTAAAACATTATTTTATTTCTGGCTAGCAAAATAGACAATAATTAGGTTTATTAATAAACTAGACATATTTTTATTTTGGGTTGACTATAGAACGCAGTTAGGTTGAAGATGGAAAAAATGACAGGTGGGTTAAGTCTTGGGTAGAATATGATGGATCAACCATTTGAAGCAAAACTTACATAAACATTTTGCGAAACTATTCGTTAATCAATCAGTAGGTGTTTGGTTGAAATAAGGTGGCCACGAAATATATATAATCCGAGCTCTGTAGGTTATAGGTGCCAGAGTTAAGGAATAGTCAGAGGTATTATGCATGATTTTATAGAGATAACCAACTTGTCTCAGTCAAACGTTGTTTTTCAAATACCCATTTTTTACAGGTGGTAGGCAGAGAAGGCGTCTTAGCATCGACAGAATCGCGCGACTTACGCTGCGGTCGCCGCCTAGTGTCGGGGCTATTCTCGCGACCGCGACTTCCTCTGGGTTACTCCTACGTGACCACTGTGCCACGGGGAGCCTGTCGCCTCAACGTGTCCGAAATCGTCTCCAGTGAAAACTTTATCGGTATGGTAATAATTTAATAATAAAGAATAACCCACAAAATTGACTCGAAGTGCACTTAAAAAGATCAATCGTTTGGTATTGCTCATTAAATTTTTTGTCGTTGAACTTCAAACTTTCATCAAATAAGTGTCCTACATGGTCCTCTATATCGTAGAAGAGTAACTATACTATGCTTAAGCTCAAATGCTAGTGGGTATCATGTACCTGTTGTACACTTGAGTTTTAGAGTAAACCAATTAACTAAATGGTCCGTATGGAGGCCAATAGGCTGAAAACATGAGGTCACTCAGATTACCAATCAATGTTGACTGCTGTAAATCACTTAGCTCTACGTAAGTACTAGTCTAGAAACAGCCTAATAATGAATAGAAAATCTGACCCAATTTTTAAATAGACAGCTGAAAGTAATGAGAAATGATGGGAGTTAACAAGGACGCGCTTGACACACTTAAAAAAGCATAATGATGTCAATATCGATATCTGATTGAAGAAGTGATCCAAATTACAAATATGTAGGTCACAGGCACAGGTCTTAATCGAGAAATGAAGTGTTTGCTGGTGCAAAGATCGATGTCGAATCGATTAATCGGAATTGCACATGCGGTCTGCGGCGCTAGTGTTCAATAGGGGCGCCTACGCCGCAAATTGTGAGATAAATGGAAGTAGCCGGCTGCGCAATTGATGGTTAATTATTTGCATGACGCAGTCTACAATTTAGCTCGAGATAGCGATTTATTGGATGTTCTTATTTAACCGCTCTTTAGTGGTTGCTCATCTTGGTATTTTTGTTCCAGCGTTGAAGATAACCAATGGGACTTACATCATGAATGGGGAATTCGCTGTGAGCGCACCTGGCGCGTACGACGCTGCAGGGGCGAGGTTCTTCTACACGCGTGAAGCAGGACTCGATAGAATTGTAGCTCAAGGACCTGTTCACCACTCTATCGACATAATGGTACTTGTTGATGTTTTAAGAACAGTTGTTCGTTGTTATAGAATTCAGGTTCGGAATTATAATGCTCTTTGCTTTTAGATTCTATACACACAACCGAATCCGAACATAAAATACGAATACTTAACCGACGGAGGAGCAGACGAAACAAGCAACGACATACCCAAGGTGAACCCTCCCCGCCACATACCCCGGCACCATCGACACCACTCCGAGTCTCACTTGAAGGAGCTACAACGGGCTAGAGCGATCGAGAAACAAAACGCAAACAAGTTAGAAAGCCAATCCGAGATCGAAAGCAACATGATCGGCAATCGGAAATTTGCATGGAAAATTTTATCATTTACGCCTTGCTCTAGAAGTTGTGGAGGGGGTCTTCAAATTGGCAAGTTCAAATGCGTTGAGCTTGGACTGAAAGATAGGGAGGTGTCACCAGTCCATTGCACTGGAGGCCCCCCACCTTCGAAGCGGAGGAGATGCGGTGGAGTTCCGTGCAAGCCTAGATGGAGGGCCGCAGCTTGGGGCCCATGTCCAGTTTGTGGTCCCGCGGAAAGAACTAGAATTGTGGGATGTGTCCAAGACCACGCCCGGGGGATCACAAAGGTACATAAACATAACAAACCTGCACAATACTTGTTTGCATGTATTCTATTTACTAATACAACTTTGATGATTTCAGATAAGTGATCAAAAATGCCCCCTTCCGATGCTACCAAACAGCGAAGCCTGTAACATTCCGATCTGCGATAAATCGGTGCAAGAAGAAAAACCTCACCTGGACACAAGACGTCAAGTGCGACCCCGAGACAGAGTTGAAAGTTTCAGAGACGGTCCTATAGTTACGCTTACTTCGAATGTGACTGAGGAGCGTGGTACAACGCCAGCGCCTGCTGCTTATACCTTCAGTGCCTCTGGTGGATGGCTTTACACTGATTGGTCTGAAGTGAGTTTGACTGTAAAATTGCATGTGTGTATTTTGTCCTAGTCGCTTTAGACTCAGGAACTGAACTAGCATTTTTGATTATTTTGTTTTTTTTATCAATAAGGAATAACTTATACACATTCTTGAGTATTCTTAAATTACTCAAGTTTCTGAACGAAAGTACGGAAACAACTGTTTTAATTATTGCTCTTGTATCATAAGTAGCTTGTATATATTTTACGTATGAAAAACCTTTTGTTACTCTAAGGCTAAGGTTAATTCCCAAAACAACAAAAACTCTGTTGATATTTACAAAAATATCATTTTCAGTGCGTAGGCTGGTGCATTGGAGGAGGCGTTCAATCACGAGGTGTGAGGTGCGCAGATCCCGCCGGCTGCGCCAGCGGCCGAGTACCTGAATCTACACGGAGCTGTCCCATCAGGAAACATTGCGATGCTCAATGGTTTACTGGTAAGGTTTATTATTTTTTGTAAGTTTAATGTATAGACTATAGAGAACATGGAAAATGTATACTATTTTCAACAAAATAACTGGGATCTAAAAGTAGCCATACACTATATGGCCACTACTCCTGTAAGTGTATGGCTTACTGGCTATACTTTTAGTTAATTAAGCTAGAGTTGACTTACATCTGTAAAGGTGTGGAAACCTGGACGTCTGTAGCAACCTATTAGAATATAATATTATATCACACTTATTATTTTTCTCTACTCTTTTTAGATTGCATTTGTTATGTAATTACTTATAATTTTCTTTCTTTCTGCGTTTTGAACACGATTTGTTATCTAAAACAGGTGATTGGTCACCCTGCTCTGCGGGTTGTGGCGGCCGGCAAGTTAGAGGAGTAATCTGTGTGGCCGGGACAGGAAGAAGACTGAGAGATGCTGCTTGTAGTA
This sequence comes from Gymnoscelis rufifasciata, assembly GCA_929108375.1. NCBI lineage: Eukaryota > Metazoa > Arthropoda > Insecta > Lepidoptera > Geometridae > Gymnoscelis > Gymnoscelis rufifasciata. Next base: position 7,479,812 of record OV815317.1, on the reverse strand, counting down.
AACCTAAGCCAGAGGCGGATAGACCTTGCGGGGGCAAGTGCAGTCCTTCATGGTATCTTAGTGATTGGAGTGAGGTTGGTCATATATTTGTATACATATTTTATGGTCCACAGATAATATGTATTTATTATTAATGCATTTACGTTTTGCTAAAAGTACTGATCAAATTACTTAAGATATTTACACTAAATACAAAAGTTATAGAAAAAAAAAGTCAAATTATGAAAAAATCTGTTAAATTTGATTTATCCTAATTAAACATACACATCGATATAAACCAACCAACCCAAACTCGATAGTGTTATATACTTTTGTAACGCAGTGCCTATTAACACCTACTCCCTACATCAAATCAACATGTAACGCGTCTGAAGCATGCGTGCCAAATTGAGCTTTATCAGACCCCGGAAACAGTGCATAACCCCCAAATCGCCCGAGTCCTTGATATATCGGAGTAAGACTTTTCACAAAAACCTTTAAGAACAGTTTACCTCATAACGGAAACCTTACTTCCAGTGCCAAGGTCCTTGCGAGTCAGGGATCCAGTCCCGCACAGTTTGGTGCGCGCGCGGCGGCGTAGAAGGCGCTGCTGGTGCAGCCAAGGATACTGAATGTCCCGGACTAAGACCTGCTGCTAAGAAGTCCTGTGTGCCTGCCAGGTGTTCCACCAAACCGGCCGTGAAGCCTCAGTTAATTCCTCCAGCGCCTACAGGTAGGAGTTTGATACTAACAAGGTGGTCATGTATAACAGAGTCGCGTAACATAGTATATTAGTGATTTGAAGCTACCATTTCCATAAGGTATCCCAAACAGCACACTTTTTTATAAGTACCTATTTATTTTGTTAACTAAAAAAGTATGGTTTTAACTCTGTTTTAGGTGTTATAATCAATTTATCTTAAGTGAAATGACAATTTATAGTTTCTATTCAAATTAGTGACGGGTCTAGTAGACAAAAGAAAAATAAATATTAAATGAATTATGTCAACCGTCCCCGGGAGGGGGGGGCAGTTTTCACGGGCCCAGTCTACTAAAGAGTCTCAAATTCTGATGATTTTTTTTAGTTACAGATACTCAGCAACGAGTGCAGAGACACCAAAGCGAAAATAGTATACAAAACAGACTAGACAGGACTTATTCGGATGGTACGTAATTATTCTTTGATAAGCTTTTTTTGTTATTTATGCCACTCTCGTCAAACGTAAGGGGTAATTTATGATGCCTGATTTTGAAAAATCTGTTCTAAAGTTTACTAAAGCCATACAATAATAAATTGAATATATCTGTTGATTTTTTAAACGTCCCATTTTTTATCATCATTATTTTAGTTATAGTTCGTCCACCGTTGAACATAAACTACTCACATCGATTGTAATCAGTTATTATTACGGCGCGAACTATGTTCAACAGTGGACAAAAGTCCACGCACTGCTGCACTACCTCTTGTTTATTTGTCCAACAGCGCCCACGATATGGAGCAACGTTGCCCGTTTACTATTTTATAGTATTTTAATAAATGCATCATGTTTTTCTATTGCAGGTACATGCAAAGACAAACTAAGTAACTGCGTACTAGCCGTGCAAGCTCGATTGTGCCATTATCCGTACTACGCGGAGTACTGCTGCCATTCTTGTCATGGACGATAAACACGTTGTGATAAACCCTAGTGAGATACGTAAGACATCAATCGTGAGGCTGATTTGCGTGTCTCGCTGCCCATCGGTGCTGACTGAGTTAGTTAGTTAGGGGGGCTCTGGTTTTCCGCATTTAGACTCGAGGTGGTCCATTGTGCACGGAGTGGGGCGCTAGTGTAACACCTAACTCACACCAAAAGCGCAGAAGTTTCATGGGGTCTTCGCAGGCTTCTCGGAGTAACCTCATTGCTGACCAATCGGCGCGTCCAATCTGTATGGTCGCTATAGTTTTTAATACCTTTTAATATAACACCGACCGATCAGTGCTTACTACGGCCAGCGCTGACAGTATTTCCAATCAGATTGCTACGCGCTGAGCTGTCAGCACCGTTGATCAGCGTACAAAAATCAGCCCCCGACCAATAATAATTCTTGTAGTTCCAATTCAATATTACCTTAAGTGGCATAGCTAAAATAATTGTCATTTTAAAAAACTAATTTTATCAACTCTTGTTAAATTCTTCATTAGATACCTTTTAAATGAAATAACATATACATCGGGATTAATGAAAAATAATTATATAATTTTTGTGATTCCTGATATTTTGAGGCAATAAAAAATTATTAGTCCGTCATAAGAGTATTTAAAAAAATATATACCGATTTTCATTGTCCTTGTAAAAGAAAAATTAAGACTTGCATTGAAGTTTCGAGTGACGTAATGCTTTCGTGCGATTATACTAAATTTATTCGTTTAAAAGTTCCGAAGTGGCTCCCACTTGAAACTTTGATGATATCTTGGCTCTTTCTTATTAAATTGATAGTTTTGGACGGACTAAAGAATATCAATTTTTATGTAGTCATCGCCTGTTAAAATAACTATGAAAGTTTCAAAAGTTGTAGTATGAAATGTTTGAAAAGATGGAATATTTTGGAACGAATTATATAACAGTCAAATTTATAACATGTGGGTTGTTGTTACTTTTTTTTTCGTCCGTGTAGTCTGAAATCAGTTGAACCGTGTGTTAAGTATTAGGGATAGTTTTGTGATCTCCAGTTGTTTAGTTGAGTTTGGAGTTGATCTGTGGCCTGCAAAGTTTATTTTGTATACTTTCATAATAATTCTAACATAGTAAGTCATTTTAGATTGCACCAAAATATGATTATTATAATCTAAACAGTTTTCTTTAGGTTTAGTTAGGGAAGATATTTTTCAATCGTGTATTATGGTCTAAGTGGCAGTCAATGTTTGAAAATCACGTCAACAAACCTATCTGACTATTGAAAAATCAATCCTTAGGTACGGCTCTCACCGAACGGTGAGGAACAGCGCGCAGTTAAAAGACCGTTAAAAATGTATTTTAGTTCATAAAGTCGAAATCGCCCTTCGAGACACAAATACAACCTTATGAACTGTCTATAAAATATTTTTCTTTAAAACCTTGTAAGTACGCTCTGATGCGCGCCGTTTGTTGTGAATCCTACCTATATCGTATAAGTTTTATTTTATTATGTACAGCACATCAACTCATATTCGTAAAAAAATTTCATTACAGCACAAGTTTATTAATTGCAGATTTTTATGGCTTGCCTTTTCTCTCTGATAAGTTTAAATTAATTAAATATTATTAAAATATAAGAACATTGTTGCCTTAAGCTACATCCACACTAGTCAGTTCAGAAACAGTAGGCAGAAGAAAAATCAATCAATATAAATAAGCTTTGAACAATATCGTTGACATCACTTCTATGCAATATTTACTTAGGTTAAACCATAGTGTTAGAACAAAATAGTATTCTTTACCTTTTAAATTGTACCTAGATTAATCATAATTGTGTGTATGTATTTTAGTAAGTATTACATTAGTAATAATAATGTCTATATTAATTTTAATATGTTTTAATATTGAAGTGTTCATAAATTATGATGTACATTTTATGACAAGTCAATTGAACTCCTGTTGTATTTTTACGTTTAAATTTTTTTAACATGTTTTTTAAACAAATATTTATTTGAAATAAAATATTTGTTTATAAATAATAGATTTTATGGAATACTTCTATTTATATTCAACAATTGCCAGTCATTCGTACCTACGACTATATAGAAGTTAAAACGATTTTAAGTAATTATAAAGAAATATTTGGCATTTACATAATTCCTTGTATTTTTTACAATTGACTCGTTATAATTCTCTATTAAGTATATTTTTGTAAATAGTAAATTTATTTATAGTGCATTTACTACTGGCTGTTAAGTATTTATACCTACATTTAGAATTTGGTACTATCACAATGTATTGGTTTGCTAAAAATAACTACTAACGATATGCGTATAACAACTGTATAAAAATAATATGCTTTAAAACCCAAAACTTGACGTTTTATTTCCCTGAAATATGAAAAAATGAAATCAAGGTACCTAGATGTTGAAACGAACATGGTTTTTAATTGTTTTTTAATATCAAACTACCTTCCTGTATTGTATATAAGTAACTATATCAGATTTAGGTATAGCCAAGCTAAAGCGAAATACACACTGAGCCCGCTTTTTCTTATACGTTAATCGTATAAGATTATCTCCAGACTTTGCGAGCCACTTTATCGTTTTGAAACGTTAATAACTAAGCTGGCGAAAATTAAAGAAGAAGTAAAAAAAAGCGATATTTATAATAAATAGGCTAACAACTATAAGGCCATATTCAAATCGGTCCAGTAGGAAACTCATTTTATGTGACTAGGGTGGATTTTCCGTCTATTGATTGGATATAAATAAATAATATCGTGCCAAATAGGTACAAATAGCTTAGAAACATCCTCAGAGCCAGAGGCTGCGCAGAAAGTTTTTTATTTAATGGTACCTATGCCTTTAATCTCAATCTGGTATCAGTGTAAAATTCTGAGCCCCCTCTGAGGGACTCACCTAGGCGCAATCATTTTTGCAAAATAGGAACAGGACTTTGAATTCATAAAATGTTATGTTGCAAAAAGTAGAATAGGCGGTAAGTTGAATATAAGAATATTGAATTTGCGTGAAGTTGAATTCATGTTGTGTTTTCATGAGTTCTATGTTCGATATAACTTTTTAAATTATCATGGTTTTTAACAATATTATGATTTAAAACGGGTAACATACCATGATTTGACGGTTTTTGAGTTTTCCGATATTTCGACGCTGTTGCAAGCGCCATGATCACGGAAACAACTGAATTGTCATTGTCTTTGCGATTTGGGCAGACGGTTATTCACAAACGAACCGGTCTACCCTCTTTCTGAGTCTTTTATTGCGAGGTTGACACTCACTAGTGCTACTACCACTTGTTTCATTCTCGAAATAAACGGCGAATAACCGGTGTTATTCGCCAAGACACGGTCAGTGTAGTGTGTCGTGATCGAGTTGCGTTCGAGAATGAAACAAGTGGTAGTAGCACTAGTGAGTGTCAACCTCGCAATAAAAGACTCAGAAAGACGGTAGACCGGTTCGTTTGTGAATAACCGTCTGCCCAAATCGCAAAGTCAATGAGAATTCAGTTGTTTCCGTGATCATGGCGCTTGCAACAGCGTCGAAATATCGGAAAACTCAAAAACCGTCAAATCATGGTATGTTACCCGTTTTAAATCATAATATTCTATGTTCGAGGCGAACAACTAGTTATTATAACTAATTTTATACTCCAAGGCCAATTACTAGGAATTCATAATTCATCAGCTTTTATATCACAGCGAACCGTAATCGTCACCCTTTTGAATTTACGTACCTCTCCATTGTAACTGCTGTCCTGGTACCTGATATCTTTAACTAAACACTGATCTGTAAGCAAGTACCTACTATAAAATATACATAATAAACATCATTAGATGAGATTCTGTGGGCCAACTTACCTTTATGACTGCACGCTGGCTCGACGAACGCTATTATTGTCGGGGGACCGTAGGAGAAAATAATTACCTAGCATAATTTACCACTGGGTGCACCTTCGGTGGTACTCAAATCTTATAATTCAGGAGCAGATAGTTAAGTTGGAATGTTACAAAGAAATGAAATGAAAATGTTATTTTACAAAGTCAACGATAAGGAAATCAAACCAAACATAACATTGTATTAAACATTTTCCGAAACTAAAAAATAACATTCTGGGAAATTAACTTACAAATTGGGATTGCCAAATTAAAGGAATTCAATACTCTGTTCCTAAATGCATTTTGCCTACTGCATCATAAAACCGTAGTTTCTTTGCTTTTCACGGTCTCAGAATAATAATCCCAAAATAATATAATTACACTAGCTGTGCCCCGCGGCTTTGCCCGCGAAGTTATAGATTTTCACGCGGTAAAAAGTAGTTTTGTGATATTCTCGCCTTTTTAACCTTCCCTAGACCTCCAGAAATATTTCAAGACTAAAAATAAGATAAATCCATTCAGCCGTTCACGAGTTTTAGTGAGACTAGCGAACAGCAATTCATTTTTATAGAAGATAGGTATTATACTCGTAGTAACCGACCTTACGTTATTCCAAATCCATCTCTATAGAGGTACATATTTCTGTTCTTTTTTTTGTTTTTTTTTTTATGGGTTCTGTTTGTTGTGATCCTAGGTAGATTAAAGAAGTTAATTTAATAAAACAATATAAAACGCAGTACATCCGTACCATGTTTTATTTAAAAACTTTTACTCTGCTTACACATTTCCAATGTGACCCTTGATGTTGCTGGCACAGGCAGCAGACGTTTCTGACAAATTAGCCCTTTTCTCAGTCGATTTCCATCAAAAAATGCAGGAAACCGCTACAAGAAAATGTATTAGGTATTCAAGTTCACCAGAACCTACTTCAAATCTGCTTGTACTTATAAGCCTATTTAAACAGATTACTAGAATCCTTTGTTTCAATTACGTGATTGATTTCACATCTCCTTATCTGGCAATCCCAACTCATTATACACTTATGTAATCTTGATTCAAGTGATTTTAAAGAGACTGAACAATGAATGTGTAGGCAGGTACAGTAGTTTCAAAAAATCTATACTTATATTACCAGCTTACACAAAAAAAAACTAAAATACGACTTAGACAAGCATTTAGCACTTACTAATTATTATTTTCTATAGATAACTATTGCCAATCAACTACTACAATCTATCCTTTTTGTGGTAAGGCGGTTAAAGTTTGTGATTATTGTTTGGGTATTGGCATTGAGAAAATCTCTCTCTAATCTACTGAACTGATATAAATAAAAGTCAACGCAAGCCACTAAAATTAGATAAATAATATTCTTACAGCCTGAAAATCGGCATAGACTAGTTTTACCCGGGGAAAAAACATACCGCGGGAAAATCCATTATAACGCGGGTAATACCGTAGGGAACTACGATTTGGTACCCATATTCTTAAGAGCCTGAGAAAGGGCATAGGCTTATTTTTAACGCACATAAAAAAAACTCAGTACCTTATTTTGAGCGCACGTAGCGGCGAAGCTAGGTTTCTAAGTACCATAGGTAAAAAAAAACTGGGTCCCATGAAATGTTTTAATGGTACCGTAATAGATATAATTTTGAGGGACTAAAAACATAACGCATAAATATGTTATCCAAAATCCAAAATGTCAAAAATTGAATCTTTTCCTCAGTATTAAAAATGTTCTAAGTTTAAAAATTGATGTCCACGATCAAAGAGAATTTACTTTATTCACGATTACGTCTAGGGCGTAAACTTCGGACGTAATGCCATTGTGAACATCATTTATTAAATTAAAAAAAAAATTTTACTTAAAGATTAAAAAAGATAGTTAGGTAATATGGATTTTAAGTCCATTTTAACAGTGATTATGAGTAACATTTTGTTCTATGATGATGTTATTGGAAATTTAGATTCCAAAATTTGTAAAATTTTTATTAATTCAGTATTAAGGTTTCCGATAGGCCTCTGAGGGCTCCAGGACACTGCCCCGCCAAGTCCGCCGGTAGGTACTGTTTCCTCGTTCTTTAAGACCTGAAAACTGCCTCTAGTTAATTTCTCGTTCAACGAATATCCTTATAACTTAGAAATATTTAATTTAATTTTAATTTTGAATTATTCTGAGTAAGGCAATAAAACTGCAAATCCCTTTTGTGAATGACTGTATTTATCGGTAAATTCCCCTATAATGTTTACAAACAATTCCTATTGTCTGTCAATCGCGGCAAAGAGACAGAATAGGCACAATGTCTGAGACAGGTTTAACTAAGCAGAGTTCCGAAACGCCTAGTGTTTTGTATAAAACTATTCGGTTGACCATCAATTTAGTTACGAACATTTTAATTTTTTTGACAGTGTTTGTTTGTATTATCTACGCTTGCAGATCGAAAGTACTCACGCTCTTTCATTGGCATATTATTTTATGTGTTTTGGGTGTGAGTTATCCTTAATACTTATATTAATTGACGACCTCTGTAGCTCGGTGGGCGAAAGCCCGCCTGAGGCGCAGGAGGTTGCGGGTTCGATTCCCGCCGCGGGACCAGATTTTGTACGATCTGCAATTTCTGGTTTCGGGTCTGGGTATTTCTATGTATAATATGTATGTATTTACAAAAAAAAAAAAATGTATCTATGTAGTATATCAGTCACCTAACACCATTAGTACAAGCTCTGCTTAGTTTGGGGTTAGGTGATGCTGTGTGAGTAGTCCGGAAATATTTATTTATTTATTTATTTATTAATACAATATGCAAAAACTTTGTACTATATATACCCTACCTCTTTATAAGGAAATTGTGCGCATAGACGAACTTGAAATTTGAATCAGAAAAGGCATGACGACTACATGAAAAGAAAACGTTTTCTGTTAAATCCGTCTGTTTGCCTGTACAAAAATACCGGATTCCTGTTTTTTGCTTAATCAATTTAATAAGAAAGTGAAAAGTTTTAATAGCATACAGTTCCAGAATGTGAATGTGTGCCTGTGACTGTAGTACAAATTGCACGAAAACGTTACACCACACAAAACTTTAATGCTTACGGTGCATTGAAGTTTCACTTAATTTTTTGTTTGAATTAATTGAAACTTTCTTTAGATTATTTTTTTATTATGTGTGTTTATTTTTCTTTTTTCTTGCATATAAAAAAACACACATATCATCTACCCTACAGTTAACGTGGAGAAAACTACATAAAGTACTTACTTTGTACTGAATCGATGTATTATTTTCTATGGCAGCATGTCACAGTGTTAAAACTTTAAATTTTTTTTTATCAAAATCGGTTTGCGGCGAAAGCGATGTTAAGAAAATGTTGAAGATGACGTAATAATTTTTATATTCATTTTGAAAGCGGATTTTACGTACGTGTCATATAGGGTTAAAGACTAAAATAATTGAATGTTGTTTAAATAGTTCGAAAATATTGTACCAGGTTTTTTCTTTGCAATCGAAACGATTAGAGCATCGAAGTTTCGCGTGAGGTAGCTTTCTTGCGATTTGTACTAAATTTCGCAGTCTCAAGGCCCAACTCCTGAACTTTGATGCTATATCTCCTATATATATATATATGGAGGGAGCCTATGGGTCTATATCTTTGTTTAAACATTTGTTTATGTCAATAAAGAAATTTTTACTTTACTTTATAATATCCTTTCGCGTTCTTACTAAAGTGATGAAGCAAAAAATAGGTGTCCAGTATTTTTGAGAAGAATAGAAACGTCGGATTAGCATTATTTCGTTACAATTAATTACACGTTTGTATAACCCGTTTTCAAAATAAATTGTATCCTAGATTAAGTTTTGAGAGTGGAATTTTGATATTTATCAATTGAAAAGCTTATTAAGTGAAACTATAATAATCATACCTTCATACTTTATCTATAGCAATACAATCATACCATTATGGTTTATCTACAACTAGTCCCATCTTAATAAAATTACATAAATAAAGATTAATAAATCTTAATATAAAATTTAAGAAAAACCCCTGATTCTAATGATTTAATTTCATTATAAATCTTCATTTGCGTGTTATAGTGCTGTATTTTTGTTTTTATTGTTATAGTTTCTGGACTAGTTACAATTTTCTAAATTATTTTGTTTATTCTATGGCATGCTGTAACTCAAAGGGCTTCCAACGGAAGATCAGCGTTGTCTTGTTACATACAAGTCAACAAATGCTGAGCTGGAAGCCTTTTTGGCCGTGTTGGCTAAGTGGGAGGACACTCGACTTTCATTCCGAAGGTCGTGGGTTCAAACCCCGCCACGCACCTCTGGATTTATCTTCTTGAGAAATTTATGTGCGCTTTAAACACGTGCTTTAACGGTGAAGGCAAACATCGTGAGGAAACCGGCATGTTCTGATAACTTTAAGAGTTTGAAGGAAATGTGACATTCACCAACCCGCACTTGGCCAGCGTGGTGAATTAAGGCCTAATCTCTCTCGTCAAGAGAGAAGTCCCTGTGTCCCAGCAGTGGGAACGTTAATAGGGTGATGATGATGATGAAGCCTTTTTGGGACACTTTATGTGACTTTACTAATAATTCTTCTTTTATTTATATGTATTGTGTGTGTGTCTCAAATAAAATTTATTTCATTTCATTTTCATTTATTTAAAATTTAAGTGAAACCCCCAATTCTATTGCCCTAATTTCCTTAAAAGTAAAACACCATAATATTTTGTGTGCACGCGATGCTCTTTCATTTGACACTCGAGTATATTTGCAGATTTTTTGTTTTCCTTCCCCACAGATTTTTGAGCCGTTAAAAAGTTATGGGGGTGAGCTCCATAACTTTTAAACGGCTCAACCGATTTTCATGAAACATGTCTAAGAACACTCGGGCCAAACTCACCTTTCATACAAAAAAAACTAAATTCAAATCGCTCCATCCGTTCGGGAGCTATGATGTCCCAGACAGACAGACAGACATGTCAAACTTATAACACCCCCCTTTTTTGATCGGGTGTGTCTTTACCACACAAAATAATAATAATAATCTCCTTGAAGGAGTAAACATATCTTTCAGTTTCGTAACAATATTCCTATAATTTTATTTCAGTATCAGTTTTTCATGAGTCAAGGGACACTGGTTCTGTCCCGGTACAACGGTTGGTCAATATACATGAGTCGATCACACAGACTACATCTGCATGTCACCTTTCAAATTATTGGTTTTCTTCTCATCATTATTGGAAGCTGGTCGATCGTTTCTGAGAAGACGACTCATTTTTTGACGACCCACGGAAGCTTAGGTAAGATATTGAGATTTCGGCCCATAAATCCGCTTACGATTCAGTTTATTATTACTCATTCTTCCCTAAAATAATTTTAAATTAAAAAGAAACACTTTAGGCCCACTTTCAGCGCCACATTGGGTACAGGTGTTTTATTGCAATTTCAAATTTATATATTGTAATAATATTATTAACAAGATATTTAATATGGTTGAAATAAGTACATATGAGTTTTCCGATAACCTAAATAATTCAGATATCCATAAACGATTTCAAAATTTAAAAGAAATCGTTATCGAAAATGTTGAACAAGATTTGGCAACCAAGTTATCTTACGAGTATTCTTTTACGTTTGAGTTTTGGTTACATAATATTGTGTAGAGTAGAATAATAGACTTAGAACCTGTTTTACCATATCCGAATAAAATTAGACAATGCGTAAAGTATAGAGCTATTACGCTTAGTCACATATGAAAGATAACTCTTGACTTAACTCTAACCATTGACATGTATCATTGTAATAACTAACCATTGCTTAGTATGCTACGATTTTGTGTAATAAGCCCTAAAGATAATCCTAGTTACAGGCAAAGCAATTACATAGTATTGTGATTTATTTCTTGAAGTACTAATTAAAACAACCTTCTATGTACTTTTTTGGTCAAATCCCTCGGAATCAGTGTCAATATTAAGAATTATTATCCCACATTCCCCCATTGCGGCCGTTCCAACAGTAGGGCATCACCTAAAGCAAAAAAAAAGTTCAGTGTAATCTGCTCCATTATTTCTAAATAGTATTAGACCCCGTAGTAAATGTCTTAGTTTTGTAAAACCAAACTATGGAAATAAATAATTTTGTATCTTGTATCTTGAATAGTTATCGCCAAAGACCCACCACAGTGCCGGCTGTCGTGGGTATCTATATTTAGATAGTTTTTATATGTATTTACGAAAATATCAAGCCTGTTCTGATTATCAAATTTACTTTTCAGGTCTGTACGCACTCATTACAAGTACCATCAGCATGATCAACGGAATATCGGCACAATACTCTTACAAGTTGAGCCGGTCTTACATACAGTGCATCAAATATATTCACTATCTCTCTGGTATACTTACTTTGATCCTTTCGGCTGCTAGTTTAACAGAAGGGTTTGAAGGAAGGTCTTTCATATCCTGGATGGGTAACAGAGATGCTGTAGATGTGCTAGTGTTCTTGACGTGGCTATTTACAATTTTTGTAGCCTTAGAATTTTGGATCGTGACCGGAGAAAGACTTCGTAACCTGCTGTGGTAATGTAAATCTGTGATATTGAATGTTGTGACAATTATATACTTTTTCAATTATCATGGTTTTTAACTAACATAACAATATATAAAAATACTTTACGGTTAATAAACCAAGATTTATTGATATTTTAGTTTTCCGATATTAATTATGGTATGTTACCCGTTATAAGTAGTAATATTGTGACAATTCCCCAAAAAATACAATGATTCAACCTTAAGTTGAGTATTTATGTATTACATTTTATCCATTGCCTGTTTCTTTGGATTATAATGAAATTTAAAATTATTCAAAAGTTAAAACATTTAGATAAAACGAAATAAATTGTATTAATATTATATGGATTTTTATCATTACCACAATATCATTTTTGAACACCTATTCATAGATACTCTCAATCATGTTTAAATGAAAAAAAAAAAACTTTTCTGTTTCTAGTGTTTCAGTTCTAAATATGAGAAACCCCAAAATTTATTGTATTTTATCTTAACAAGTTTCAATTGTTTTTTTAGATTCGAAAAAATGTGGCAATGATATATGTTACATGTCTATCTGTCCAGGCAGACATGACGAATCCATAAGGTTTCCGTGTTTTGCCATTTGGCAACGGAACCCTAAATATATTGTTTGTTGACAGGAAACACATATCATTGATAACTTATCAATTGATAGTGCGATAACCAATTTCTAAAACTGTATCTTTCACCTCCTATTCTCATCATCAAATTGTTGAAGAACTGTCGTGATTCTGAAATTCTAACGTACGAGTATATATCTTAAAACGTTGTGCAATATTAGAAGTCATCACGTGTACATAAAGTTAAGATTTCAGTACATTCAAAATATTGATTATACAAGTTTTTAAGTGGGATAGTTTGATAATTAAGTGATATGGCAGCACCACCTCCTGCCCCGCTGCCACCGCCGCCCCCAATCTACCCTCAAAATGCACACAGAATGGAAAACGGGATATACCCTGAAAAATCAGAAGCACCTACTATTGTCTACATTATGAAATTGCTGAATACAATGACCCACTTTTTTATTGGTGCTGTAGCTTTTAGTGGATTTTCCTACGCGACAGCCATGAGGTCCAATATCAATATTGGAAGTGTGATAATAGCATTTCCAGCATCGTATTCTACTCATATTTACCTTAATGTATCTGGAGTGAGTATTTTATACCATTGTTATATAATATGTTTAAAATTTTATTATATAATCATCGTAGGATTCAGGAAAGTAATTCTTTGTCATAAAATAATATAAAAATTGGTTTACGCAAATTAATTATTATTCGTTCATGGGATCGGTTGGATATAACGAGTTCTCGTAGGCCTCACTCATGTTTATAGGCTGGAAGCGGCTGGAAGTTTAACTTTCAAATCTAACCATAATAATTAAGATAGGCATGTCATGAAAAAATTACCTGTCATCGTGTATATTTGTTGTAAATAAACATATCTTTATTATTGCTTGTAAATCTTCGTGGATATACGCTGTCTAGACTATTCCATGGTCTCCTTTGAATACCTGATAGACTTGTTTTCAGGAAAAAATACTTGTAATGCGAGGTTATAACTAGCTGGCGCGTACCGGTTTTACGCGGATGCAAAACCTTCCTCTTGATTACTCTACCTATGCTGAAAACCGCTTATAAATTAAAACCGTTCAGTGGTTTTTATGTTTACCGTGCACGTAGAGACAGAATCGGCGCGGGGCTTTATTTTGGCTGCCTCAGTGGCGTAGTGGCCAAGGCCTGCTTGCGGCACAATGGCAGCGGGTTCGATTCCCACCGAGGGATCAAGTGTACAAGTGTGTGTGTGTAAGTGTGTGTGTGTGTGTAGTGTGTGTGTGTGTAGTGTTTGTATGTTCTACAAGCACTTTCTCTTTGGTCTGGGTATTTAATATGTATACTAAAAAAATAACTATACATGTATGTCTATTAAATTAAGTATTTTAGATGTCTAGTACCCTTAACACAAGCATAGCTTACCACGGGGCTAAATGGTTGTTGTTGGGATTGTTCGGAAATATTTATTTTATTAAAGTATATAGATAATACGAAATACCATATAGTTGGTACGATGATATAATATTCATGAAATACTTTCAGTATATTATTTTGATGAGTGAAGCAATGCTCGTGTACAGTCCATTTGGAGGGTGTGTCAGCAGTCTTCAAGCGTCCAACAAGCGAATGGTCAGCATGGTCCTACAAATCACCGGATCTTTTCTTGCTATCGTCGGCAGCATTCTTAAAATGATCGATGCTGATGCTAATTTCTACTCAGCACATTCGGTTATTGGTAAGTATTAAAATCAAGCTATTTTAAAGCTTGATTTTCTGACCGACTAAGGAAGATGGCATTTTTTAGCCCTGTTGGCTAAGTGGAAGACACTCGATTCATTCCGAAGGTCGTCGAAAGCCCGCGCTGAGCATCGCTGGATGTTTCGTCTTGAATAATGTATGTGCGCATTAAACACGTTTTTTAACTGTGAAGGCAAAACATGGTGAGGAAACCGGCATGTTCTGAGACTTGGAAGAGTTTGAAGGACATGTGTCATTCACCAACCCGTACTTATACAATAATTTTATATACATTATCTCTTATACAGTAAAACTTTATTATAATCAGGTTACCATAGCATACACAATGCTCGATGTGTACCACGCACACATCTCACATAGCTGGCGCTATGTAAGACCAGTACTACTGTAGGTACATTCGCCTTGCATTCAATAAAAAAATGTAATTATCTGTGACACAAAATAAACATTATTTTATTTTATAATTGACCAGCGCGTGGTGAATTAAGGCCTTAGCTCTCTCGTTGTGAAGTCCTTGTGTCCCAGCAGTGGGAACGAAAGTAGGGTGCTTATGTATGTATTGTTTTTTTTCAGGATTTCTTGCACTATTACTAACTGGACTGACTCTAATCGGAGGAGTTTTGAACTTTGTGTGCTGCCAGAGAAGTGAAGTTCTAACATGGAAAATATTGCATGCTTGTTTGGGTGCTGTCACAGTAACACTAGCCTTTATGGCAATGATAGCTGCTGTCATTATATATTTCGAGGAAGACGTTTTATCTATAACGATTTATTTTATAACTTTGATAGCTTTCCTTATTTCTGTCACATATCAAATTTTCCGTAAACATTTGTAAAATATTCAGGCTTCAAATAAGATAGCTATTTTACCGTATTTTAAGACGATTACAAAAGTTTATATTCTCGTAATATAGATAATTTGTAAATTTAATTGACCTAGCTGACATCCACTCATTTCTTAGCATAAGACGTTCATAATAATCGTTTTCATTCATATGTGTTATCGTCCAGAGCATCATTTGCATTCACATTAAGTTTTTTTCAATTAGAAGTGAATCTAATTGGTAATAAGCCGTTGGACTCTTAATTTTCGAATAATTTCTTAACTTTATGAACCGAAACATTTTATTTATGTATCAGGCCTGGGTGAAACGACACATAATATCTAACATATCATATGAATATATAGTTGATTACCTAAAGAAGAAAACTTACTTGTTGTAAAATAACTACAATTATAGTACATATTATGTATAATATATTAAAATAACCCATATTATAAAGATTTTTGTTGTGACGTGTGACTATCACATCACATCACACGTACACGTGTAATTGACAAATATATCAATTCACGTGCATACTGAAAAATGAGCCTCAAATCGTAGAGAAATGAGTCGCTTGTGACTCATGAGTCAAATATGACTCATTGGACAGGGAAGTCGTTAAACATTTCTGATTGACTGGCCTGAGGTTTAGAAACCAAATAACTGGAACTACAAATAAAATTATTAAATAATATTTAAGTTCATTCCTAACTATAATATCTGAATACTTAGTGGATCATATAATTAGAAATTTAATAAATTTAAGATATTATGTTTGTGCCGTTACCTTGTATTGTATCAATTTTGTTAATTTAATGAATAAAACACCCAAAACTTTAAAAAATATCTTTTATTTGTTTACTTAATATAATATTTACACTTCTCTGAGTCGTACCTATCTTAATACCTACATTAAACAAATGTTTTAATTTGAAAATTGTATTAATTTAGTGTCGGTACTTCTTAATACGATATTAGTATTTTAATAAGTACATTATCTAATTTCTCCTTATTAATAAATATCACACAAACTAATACATAATAATGCATACATGTAATTTCAGCTTAAGCAATGTGAAGAAATTTTGGAATGCGGTTTAGAGACAATGTTTCAATTGTTAAATAGGGTCTATCGGCTTTGTCAATACATAATAATAGAAAGACCAATTAGCTACCCAGCCATATTTTTTTTTTATTATTTCATATAAAGGCGGGTGTTCTTTTGAAACAAATTTTTGAAAAATAGTTGGGAGATCAAATTTTAATAAAAAAGATACAACTGTTATAAAATTTTACTTTACAGGATTAAAGACTTGGCCCTGAACTTCGAAACCAAATTCCGCATTAAAAAGTAACCTATGCTTATTACTATTTATAATAATACTTACTTACAATTTTACAATAATACCTAATTACTGCTATTTTTATTTCATTCTATTGTAAAATTATGGCAGTTAATTCAGAGATAAATAAATTTAATTTATTAAATATTTAATACTTATTTCTAAAGATGGTATAGTATCTTTTCCAATCAAAAAAGTTAAAAAAAACTTGAGAAACTGCTATAAAATTTCAGCCCTAAATTATGACTAAATGTAGCACAAGTCCAGCTCGGTTTTCAAAAAGGAGAAAAAAGGAGGAGGTTCTCAATTCGACTCGTTTATATTTATTTCATATATATTTTATGTATGACCACAATATATTTTTACTAAGTTGACCGATTTTGATAACTTTTTACTACGATGGTGTATATAATGTCATAAGTATCGAATACATCGGTACAGACACAATACCTAACATTTATGATAAACGAGAAACACAGATTATGGATAAGACTAATATCATCAGGGTTATTTTTTTATTCGTAAAACTTTCTCTTAAAGAATTACTACGTGTTTTTGCCCATTGCTTAATTAACTGGGCTTTTATGAATTAAGGATTTTTTCTCACCCGCGACACGATGCACAGCAGTTTTCTATGTAGAATTTATAGTGACACAGCCGAGCTTGCACAGCTAAGGCACAGTTCCGCAATTTGTCTGCGCACGCTGAAAATATTTCTTACATTAGTTATGTAAGTTTGTGAAGAGTGCAAAGTATTTTTGTCTGAAAAACAGGTCAATAAAATGTTTTAATTAAATTGTAAATGCAGATATAAGTCTATTGTACAAGTCAATTTTTGTATAAAGAATCCGTTTAATTAAAAATACTAAACTTACGTTTGGGTGATGTTCTCTCTTTGTGTGTTTCGTCTTTTTGTGCCTCTTCTTTCGAGACTATCGCTATTATGGTATCATATTCATCAGATGACTTCTGAGATTCTGTAAATACGTCAATAATATAAAATGTAATGCAATAATGTCAATGTAGTCAGAAAAAAAACAATCATTTTTGTTTAGACTTATTACATTAATGTACATTGACCATTGCATTGTTATATGTATCAATAAAAGTATGGACGTATTGTTTTTATCAAAATAATCAGGAATCATCCATAATAATTTTAACAGCCAAGCATTGCATTGGCCGCTTACATTGAATGTACCTTTGATTAGTTATTGCATTCAAAATCGTTCATTTCCTTGATCTATTTTTTATTCAGCGATAGCAGTAATGTAGTCTCCTTCTGAAGGCAGTAGACACTTTGCTTTACGAAACTAACCTATAGGAAAATCAGGTGACAGCGTTGAAGAAGGGCATTCCAGTTCACAACTCCTCTGGTCTTCTGGTCTAGGTGATGTACAGTCAGAATCCCTTACACTGCTGGCTGAGTCACCGCGGATGCACATTACTGACCGCCTTTGAATACTTTGGGAACAATTTCCGGTGCACTGAAAATATAGGATTATTTTATTGATTTGTAGTATTGTAGTCCCAGTGCCTTTTAAACTTAAATCAAAATTGAATATTTAAAAAACTCGATTTCAAAACCTGAGTTTCCTTAAATAAATTTGTTAAGTACCTACGTGATGGACTCAGAAATGGGACCACCATAAGAATGTATTTATTGTAAGTTTTTAGTATTTGTTGATATAGCGGCAACATAAATATATCATCCTTCAAAATTTGAACTCTCTAGCTATCACGGTTCGTGAGATGCAGCCTGATGAGTGATGACAGACAGACAGACAACGAAGTGTGCAATAGGTACCCTTTGGTTGCCGAACCCTCAAAATCATAATATTATTTTTTAATGTGCACGTGATGCGCTTTCATTTTACATCCCACTCGAGTATATTGGCAGATATTCGGTTCTCCTTTCCCACTTACCCGATTTTCATCAAATCACCTTTCATACAAAAAAAAACTTAAGTGGAATTGCATTATTCTTTCGGGAGTTATGATGCCCCAGACTGCTAGACACGTCAAACTTATGACACTTCTCTACTTCATTCAGGGGTTAAAATATAGATTCATTTCTCGACAGTTAATTGGACAGAATTGAATTATTTATTCATATTTGTCTGAAAGATTTATATTTGGTTCAAGGCTATATTTTATTTTGTCATTTTGTGAATGTTTAGTATCCTCCCCAATTAACAGTTTGAAATCTTTGGAGAAAACGAGGCCTAAATGCTGCCGTTACAAACTGTCATGTTGTAGTATTATTTTAAATGTCTAGACTGCTGGATTTACGATCATAAAATTAGACATGTAGTTTGCTCTTAATCCTGTGGCACTAATTTTATAATTTGAACTAAATTGCAGGTTTATTAACATTTCATCACAGTTTAACTGTTTGGATTAGCAGAAAATTATGTTTATCACAAGCATCATAGTTATTTTAGAAGCGCGTCCACTTCTGGTCACAGGTAGCTCTTCTGGATATCTAATTACCTACATATTTATTTAAAGTGAATTGTATTCACCGTATTTAGATAGGCGTTGAAAAGTTCCTTTGTTCGTTTTAAAGTACGTCCTAGTCAAAAGAAATCACTGCTATTGCTTCATTTATATTTCTACAATTCTTAATAATCCTCGGTCCACCCTTTAATAGCAATGAATAATGTAATAGCAGTACATAATGCTATGAAATCTTATTTAATAAACCAAAAACATAACAATAGTTATATGGGTGGCATTATGGCTTAATAAGCGATCCATTATTAACAAATTAAGAATGGATCTGGGGTTTTATGAAACCACTTTAATCGAAAAATGTGTACTTTGAAATAATCTATAGCATATTATAGCAAATACATATCCATAAACTAAGCACTGTTAAAATAACTAAATCATGGTTTATGTAAAAATCATTCAGCCACCATTATTCAACAATTAGTACACGAGCGCTAATTTATTTATCTAATGACCCGAAAACAGAATTGATGATAAAATTCAAGAAACATGGTCATTGACTTAATCCCCCATTTAACAGAACAAAAGTCAGTGAACTAACAAGAACTATTTGTCTAATTAGGTGGGCGTCACTCACTGTCTATTAATTAGGGTATTAATCATGGTACTCTTCAATTAGACACCATGGTACCGGGTATTAATTAACTACTGGCTCTTTCATTATAATACGGATGGGTACTGGGAAGTTGGACACGTGTAGGGTTAACTAAGGGGCGAATCCCCCAACCTTACCTTGCCAATCGTTGTTACATTTATAGTTTCGAGGAATTGATGACAGATTCGTTCTTCTTTACGGAATTATTGAAAAAGGTAATCAAGCTGGTAGGCAGCTAGTTCTCAAGTAATCAATGGAACACGATTATATAATTCTCTATTACGGATTTATTTCTTACTCACGGTCCAGCATAATGAAGAATTGAAAAAATCAGTTAGTAAAATAGCTGATCAATCGTAAAACCAACCGTATAATTTATTGTAAAAACAATACCATTCATGGTATTGTAATGGTAATAAACTAAAGTTAATGTAAAAATATTTTATTTTAGGTATTTTTTTATTTTTGTTAACAATTTAGTTATCTGCTACAAATTCAAAAAACTACGGTGGGCTTCCCTGTGTCAGCTTAACAGTATAAATAAAGTAGTGCTGGAATTTTTAAAATTTTATTTAAGAACTAATATCGAAGGATAAGCGGCTTTCATTTACAATTAAATAACTGCTGATAGTGATTTAAATAATTCCAAACACGCAACCCTACAGAAAGTTTCATGAAACATAAAAACAATTTGGTAGAATTATTATTGTATTTGCCACTTTCATCTATCCCATAGTCAATATTGTTTAGATTGAAAAAATAATTGGGGATTTAATAACATATTAAAATTACCATTCAGGGGTAACGTTACCACTAATGAGCACTACAACCGGGATTCTCTTCACCTGTGAAGTATAACTATGTTTGCAAAACTCACCTTGCCCCAATCACTAAAGTACCACTCAGGGGTACAGTTGGTTCCACACTGCCTGTCATGTTCGGGCTTGGGCCCTGAGCAGGCGGAGTCTTTGAGGTGTCTGCCGGTGCCTCCAATGCACAGCACCCCTCTCTTTTGCCTTCCATTGCATTCCGATGAGCATTTCGACCATTCACCTGTGTAACCCGAATTTAATTTTATTGTTTATTTTTTTTCAAACACGTGCTGTAACGGTGAAGGCAAACATCGTGAGGAAACCGGCATGTTCTGAGAACTTTAAAAAAGAGTTTGAAGGACTTGCACTTGGCCAGCGTGGTGAATTAAGGCCTAATCTCTCTCGTCAAGAGAGAAGTCCCTGTGTCCCAGCAGTACGAACGTTAATAGAATGATGATGAACCCGAATTTATCATCAGCACTGTCATCTTAATAACTTTGATAGGAATTAGGACAAAAATCTACATATCTTGTTAAAAATTTACGATAGGATGCTTTACAATCAGATTAAGGCTGCGTTTTTACCAGAGATCAGCGAGGGAATGTGTTTAGCGAGGATTTTAAGCTGTGCTGTGAAAATGTGTGGGTACTTCCACCAAAACTGTGCGAATAAATATCATACGAGGATTTGTACCGGAGCAAGACCGCCCTACCAGTGGGAAATGTTCTTTCTAACTTTAAATGCTGGAAGACCTAGATTAAATTATGTCAGTCAGTCAGCAGCTGGCTCACTGATAACTCACCCACAAACCACTGTCCGCCATGCGTTTGACAGACAGCTTTGGGAGTGCAACCTCTTGTTCGTTCTGGGTCCTTCATCGGCGCACACCCGGAGGGGTCGGCGCACCTGACGCCGCGGGTCTGGACGCCGGTGCCCACACACCAGCCAACGCACTGACAAACAAAATTGAATATTACTTTTAGGTAAAAGGTGTTATGAAATCGGTTATTGTAGTTATAAATAATACTTTGTATACAAATATATACGAATTATATATTCATAACTAAAATAGCCAATAATAAGAAGCCAATCGTTGATAAGTTATTAATGAATAAGTTCTTATTAATAAGTCTTTATAAATAATGAAATAAGTTACTTATGAAAAGTAAGGTAACACTGCTTAATTATGGGCTGTCTTATTGCTCATAGCAATTGATTGAGTGACGATACATTTTAGTACCTTATTTAATTATTAATAAAGACAAAGAGAAGAATTAAGATTTTTCCTAATGTATTCTTTTCATATTATCAGGTGAGATGATTATAAAACACAGGTGTCATGTAATAATATATTTGTAAACAAGTATTTTTATAGCACAGATTATTTAAATTAATTTACTAAAATTTTAATTATTTTAAAATTGATTTAATGTTGTTCCTTATCTACAAAATTATTTCAATGAAAAATGCTCATGAAATTTTATGGGTTTACCTCAGACCAGTCCGTATAAAGCCACCCAGCGGCTGCACTGAAACTGTACTCAGGTCCGAGGTTATCGGTGCTGTTGACAGCCACAGTGAAGATCGGCCCAGCTCTGAACGCGTCGACTTCTGGCCGCGGCTTCGTGCGTTTCGGCTCGATCCGACGCACTTCAGCTGAACTGATGTCGTCACAGTTTGGAATGTAGCATTTCTCTTCCGTTGGAGGTTTTGCTGATTTACATTTTAGGTCGCTTATCTGAAAATAATTCATGATGAAAAGCTAGATACTATACAATCGTATCAACAAGGGAAAACATGAGTTACAAAAGTATTATAAATCAATATATACTGTAGTAATTTTATAAATGTATTAGAAAATTTACCAATTTACAATTCGTATTATTTTCCTGTGACATATACATAAATTATAAAATAGAAATGATTAATGATAGTTTGCATGAAAGTCCTTTTTAAACTAATTCGGTTAAAAACGGTCCAAAGGTTCTTTATTTATAAAGGAGATGATAAGAAAAGCATTGCCACATCTGCGCCTCTAGCTTGTAGTATACATATTAATCTATCTACATAGCCTACCTTCGTGATTCCCCGAGCATTATCCTGGACACAACCGACGATCCTGGTCCTAGTGGCGGGTCCACATTTGGGGCAGATGGTCCAGGCAGCGGCCCTCCATCTCGGAGGACAAGCGATATTTCCACATCTTCTCCTTTTACTCGGAGGCAGCGCGCCGGTGCAGTGCACTGACGATACTTCTCTGTCCGGCAAATGTGGTGTTGTTTCTACGCACCTGAATTTACCAAACTGAAATAGGATTATTTATTTAGTAAATCAGTAATCAAAGATTATATTAAGTAGGTTAACAATAATAAAATGTGTTAGCAATAGATTATTGAAATAATTCGATCGATCATCCGTGATGACACAAACTCTAAGAGGTCTATACCCAGCAGTAAGCTAACTAAGATTATGAATACAAAATATTAATGAGTTTGTATAAACTTAATGTACCTGAAAACCACCTCCACATGTCCTCGTACATTGAGAGTAAGATAAAATCCTCCAAGTAAAATGTCTGCCTCCAACAGCATAATCTTGAACATCGAAAAATTCATCCGAATCTTTGATCGTGTTGAGGTTCGGGTATTTAGGAGTAACAAGTATAGGGGGGTGATTATCAAAATTGAGACGTGGTCGCGTGTGCTTTATAGTTGTAGGATTATCATCAGCATGTGGTAATTCATCATCATTTTCTCCTCCAAGACTGTCCGTAAAATATTCGTATTTTATGTTAGGAGCTGGTTTAGTGTAAAGTATCTGAAAAACAAAGAAAATGCTTAGAAACCTGGATCACCTTTTATATCACGATGCTTAGCAAGCTGATTATTTTCTATGAAGCAAAGAATGCGTGTATTTCGTAGACAACAGTCTCTGGTAGGCTTCGGCCGCGGCTTGTCACCACCCTCCGGGCTGGGCCAGTGCGTGAAGCGATTTTTTCGTGTTTCGTAATGTGACCCGGAGAAGCTATCTACCTTCTAGGTCTTCATGTCCCATCTTAGACCACATCGTCACTTTACATCAGGTGAGATTGTGGTCAAATGAAGACTTATCAATCATAAAAAAAAGACAAAGAAAACAAGATTTTCTACTTACCATAATATCTATAGGTTCAAGGATAGGTCCAAGTGCAACAATTTGGTCAAGTCCAGTGACTCTTGAATATATGAAGCGGGATCCTACAGCCTCATATGATCCTGGTAAACTCACGGCGAATTCCCCATTCACTATGTACGATCCATTAGTTATTTTCAATGCTGTAAGAAACAAAGGAGTATAAGCATTGAATAGATCAACTGATATATCTATAGATTTAGGGATAATCAGTGGTAATCCATTATCGTGTTAGATGGATTATTGTAAACGAGCCATCAGCGGGGTGAGAAATTGATTTTGCAAATCCGCGATGGGTTAAGGTGAACATTAATATGATAAAGTGGGCGTTTTGAATTCTAATCTTGATAAATTACCACTTGTGAGAGAGTTAAAGTTTTGATCCAAGCTATTCATGATCAAACATTGCTTTTTAAATTTATTTATTTTATTCTTTATTGCACAACAAAACAATTTACAAAAGGTGGGCTTAATGCCAAGGCATTCTCTACCGGCCAACCATTACAGGTATTGAGATGTAAATTGGCATGCTGGTACCAAATCACTTATCAAATTTTTATAAAAAATATTATTACTTAATAAGAATCTAAAGGAGGCTTAAATAAAATTAGATCATTAAAAAAAACACGTAACTGGAAATTTTTACAATTCCTATCTACCATGCAATGTATAATTATTATCACCGAATAATCTCGAAATAATTTTCAGTCTCAGGTAGGTGCTTGAAAGGTATTGCTTATTGTTTGTAATCGTATTGAGGGGCTGGGTGGTTTGACGCTGCTACCCTTCTTTTAATGAATTTCCCCTGACTGTACGAAATGTTATAGGGAGCAATATTCTTTCACCATTGCATGTGTTGTATGCGTTTGATATCAAAATCCAACATTAATTTTAGTTTAGTACATCATTACTCTGCCAAGTATAACAAATATTATAAGCATCGTTATACCTATGTAGTTATCCGTGGCGACGATTTCTGATACATTGAGCTTGCAAGCCCCTCGGGGTACAGTGGTCACATAGGAGTATCCAAGATGCAGCCGTGGCCTTGAGAACAAGCCGGAGACGAGACGACGACCACATTGTAAGTTTTCATTCTGACCAGCAAGGACCGTTTCTCTGCCCACAACCTGTAAATTAATCTTATTGTAATATAGGTATTTTCATAATAAATTCAGCTTACTTCAAAAATGCCATAAGAGTATTCCCTGCAAAGGGGAAAGTTTGCATATTTGTTAAGAAAATTTTGGATTTTTGAAAAATATTCCTTCATTTTATCAGGTAGGTACAGTGAACTTCGTTTTATATTACGTTAGATAATTTTTATATAGTAGGTATTCTTTTATCTATATTAGGTACTTGTTTTAGTTATAGATCAATATGTGAGGTTGGAAGGATTTAATTTAAAAAGTCTAATTGTTTTTAATTTTTTCTCATTACTTTCTATCATTTAGCCTTGACATTGTTTTTGACTTTGACTTATAAAGCGTCTATTAAAAACCATATGCGAGACATGTGTAATGTCGTGGTGCCTTAGTCATATTCAGATAAAATTCATAAATTCATAGAAAATCTAGCCACATAGACAATGTTATTTTACGAGGCGTCTGGTTGACGTCGTCGATATGAAATACAACAATGGTTCATGATCGTTATGGACATTCTACGACGTATTGTGGGCCTTGTCTGGTAACCCCATCCTACAATGACAGATTTATGATGCTGATTAGGTAGGCTAGGAATGGTTGAGGCTGTTTTTAGGGTTCCTTAACCAAATAGTTAAACCAGAGCTTATTACTAAGACTTCGTGGTCTGCATAATTTGTCTGTCAATTTGCCCGCCTGTTGTTGACAGGCTATATATATCTCAAGATACAAGATCATCATTTATTGTTTGGTTTTACAAATCCTGGAAACTTTAAAAATAAAATACAAAAAACGTAAACAAATTGAACATAGGTATTTAAAGATAAATAGGAAATAAATTTATTGTATCTGGTCGCTTCGTTTTTTTACACTAGAGCAAAGAAGGGATTAGAAACACTAGCAAATTTTTCTGAAACTATATATGATTATTATTTGCTAGTCTTGTTTAAATTTGTTATTGGAGTAGATTCCATCTCAAGCTGTTTTGTCGTCAAGAACCGTGATAGTTAGAGAAATTGAATTTTGAGGCATACCATATTTTTGTAGCCGCTAATTCTAATTCTAAGTGGAGGAACTGAGATCTGCACTGACATTTCTCTTTTTTTGTTGCCGCTGTAACAACAAATACCAAGGGCATTCAATAAATAAATATTTAAAGGGGCTTTCCCAAAAAACAACGTGATTTTATAAAGTTAAGCAACGTTTCGCCCGCCACATGATCTTTATAACTTGGTTGTATGACTACTAACTGCTTGCCCTCTTTGTTACATAATTATTTTTATATAAAGTCTATAAACCGTTGAATTACAAGAAACTCTCCGTGTATATAGTCCTACAAATCGGTTTTATTGATTTTTTTGTAAAGTACCTACGTAATGCTCATAAAATTCTATGATGGAAACATTAATGACCTTGTAATAAGCTCTTTAACCTATTTGGAATGGCAGTAATATAAGCTATGCGGAAGCATTTGCAATGAAATTAAATTTAGCTGCCATCCACGCCTTGCAAGGGATAGGTTGTGGCGAATGAGATTATGATGTCGAGAGACGAAAGGCGTAGGCTAGTCAGAAATTCTCGTTTAACTGTCATTCTTACATGAGATGCAATGCTTTCCAACTTCCGAAACTTAGCACATGGTCTAATAATTATTTTATTAATGTATATCAACAAATTTAGAGCTTCTTTCACCATCTCCGAGTAAAAAGTCATTTTAACCATTGGCTATATTTTTGCCGGGTATTGAGAAATAGGCCTTAACGCTCATAAAAAACTAAATCAGTCAACATAACTATAAAATAAAATATAGTTATAAGTATTACTTATTTTCGTGTCACTTTAGATCTCAGTAATATATTTTGAATACGTAAAACCACTTAACGACAAAGTGACTTCGCCAATATTTATATCATGTATTTATCACATAATTATATGTTGTGCGCGCTTTTTGTAACTCAATAAAGTCATAATCAAATGGAACTACATACTAAACATGATAACATATGGCTTATTAAAATGCAGAAGCATTTAAATTTGTGTTTCTGCGAAACCATATCCAAAATAGTGGAATTAAAACAAAACCTACACATTCGTAGTAATTTAGAGCTGGTAATAAAGATATCAAATAGGCTCTATTAAAGGTTTACTCGCCGATACTTAATGGGTTTTATGACTTTGATTTTAATAATTATTACAAAATAGCACAGGTTTCCTAAGCCTATGGGTAAATATCATAAAATAATTTCGCGATCGTAACTTTGATCCACATATTAAATTAATTATAATGTTGCGATGGCGCCAACCTTTTCATTCCAGTACAAAATTCACGAATATCAAAGTCGCTCGTAAAATTCTACCAGATTATATCTACTCATAGAGTAACTAAGTAATATTAAGTACCTTTACAAAATAATCTAACCCCTAAACAAGCATGCCAATTAATATTTTTATTAATAACAGCATTAATAACTATAATAACTATATAACTATATAATGACTATAATTTCTATTGTTTATTTACTCTTGCTAGTATTGTAAATTTAAAATAGTATTCTAGTAAATAATTTTCAATATCCAAACAATGTTATTAGTCTCGAAATAGTTAATTTTTATTCCTTACGTTTGAATGTGGTGTGAATAATGTCTTTGATTTAACTTTGAAGCTCATTATAACGAGCTTCAAAATATTATTATAATGCGCTTAGCATAGAGATTATTAAAATAATATACTACAAACTTTCAGAACCTTGGAAGAAATTATCGCAAATATAGTCTCGCATAAATTACTGTAGCTTCCATAATATGCAAACTTTTGACCTAAAAGGTCAGTAAGAACCGTTGTATAGGAAATGAATCTCTACATCTGCGCAAGTGTTAGGAAGCAAACGCACATTTCTACAATCTCGAAATTCATTTTACTGCTATCTACTTAGTTTTTCACTTATTTACTTATAAATATTTCATTTTATATCTTAACATTGATTGAAAAAATGTATGTAAATTACTAGTGCTCGTATAGCTAAATATTTACTGATTAACCATTATCGTCATCATCAATCATCAATAATAGTAACCAATTAACTCCCATAAATTAAACAAAGCTTTTAAATTGCTTTCCTACTTGATTTTTTATTTTTAAACAAATTAATACGATCAAAATACAATTCTCACATTACAGTGATTTGTATCTCGAATTCTTGCCTGCTTGGAAGCTTATTGGTTGACAGCGTCATTTATAACGTCTTTGTAACGGATGCAAAAATGCTTATGTTTTTAGTCAAGCATTTGTCACACATGTTCCTTCCGAAAGAAAAGGATTAAGTGGATTCCCTAAACGATATAGTGCTTAATCTTGTAGGTAACAAATCAGATAATAAATTAGGTGAAATTTATACTCACAAAGGCAACGCTGATGAAAAGTAGACCGGAAGCTGACACCATGTTTCTCGTGTCAATGTGTATCGTAGATAACTGTAGTAGTGATGTAGATAATGATTTACACACTAAGACACTTTGATGCCGTTTGATTAATGAGTTTCATCTTATAAGGCAACTGGGGATTCGTAAACTTTTTAGTCAGATGGTTATAAACTTAAGAAATTGTTGTTGAATACTATTCTTGTTATTATGATTATATATATATAGGCTGCATTCAATTCTAGTTGGGGAAGGTCAGTATTTTTATAGGGCATTATTTTAAGAGATGAAGGTAAAGCCGAACACTTAGTACGCAATTATTTTGATCCCTAAAGCAAGGTTCATGTCAACAAAGAGGGCATTAAAACGAGAGAAACCTGTAATGAAATATTCAGTGCTATAAAATAAATGAGACAGAACTCATTTGCTCGTAAATTAAATTAATATCCGCGAAGGTTAAACTCGTGTGATGAGCCAAAATCGTGACGATATTAGCCGAAGCAAGTACCTAATTACTCAGCTCAGAATATTTCTTCATTGTTTGTGAGTGCTGATGCCAAGAGTAGGCTTTGATCTCCTTTAATGAATGTAAGTATGTCGTTGAATCCCCATTGACATCTTTATTCGTATTTGCAAAACATATTATTCCAAACATTTGAATTTGTGTTCCAATTTGTTAAATATTTTATGATTTTATCTTTCAAAAGCGCCATGTTTTATTGTTATAAGCTAGGTGTAAACATGATGTAAGTTTGCTGCATTGTCGAAATGAGGCTATGAATTTATGGTGAATATTTTAAGCATTGACAATTATTGGTTGTTTAAAGCGCTAGAAATCTGTAAGATTAACGTTCTCAAGTCTACTAACACTACGAAATAAAATTATTATAAGCTTGTTTTACGAGTCTGTTCTGTTAGCTTAGTACCTTTACACTGAATTAACTTGTTGAAATAGAACAAATAAATATATTGAACGAAAAAAAAAAACACATAATAATGTGTGTTATTTATTTAATAATATAATCGTTTTTAAAAATAAAACAATAACAACTTAAAGGAAATTAAACAAAACGAGTATTACCTTAACATAAAAATAATTTCTAACATGCTATCCAGTTCATTTAATTTGCTAATCACAACTTTCAACACTCATAAGCGGCTATACTAATTTCTAGTAGAAATTCACTTCATTGCAAGGTGAAGGTACACGCACATTCGCAATGGCATCATCCCTTTCGTTTGATACTTCGACTACAAAACAAAATTGACGCCTAATCTATAACTTTCTTACTTGTCCGCGCACCTTAAGTGTGCAAGTTGGGTGTGGCGTCAAGAGACGTCATAAATCCAAAATAGTGATTGGTCATAATTGGTAAACATCGGCCATAATTAGTAATCAAAATAAATATTTTTAATAGTAATTCTATTTAGTCCGCCGGATAGAACGTCCAAAATTATTGCAAACATAAGTTTTGCTCTAAAATGTTCATAAAAAAGTTCAAATAAGAGCATCACAGTACCGGAGTGGGGGGCTTATAAATAAATATTTCAGGACTAATCAGTATCACCTATCCCCAAACTAAGCAAAAATTGAACCTACCTACTATGGGTGTTAGGTGACTGACATACTACGTAGATACATTTTTTTTTGTAAATACATACAGGGGCATCATCATGGGTGTTTTCTATGTATACTACATAGAAAACACCCATGATGATGCCCCTGTATAGTATAAATCGTACCGAAGCGTGACGTTACGCGAAACTTCAATGCACTGTTTTATATTCTATTTCCTTTGCAAGATAAACAAAAGTTAAATCTAAATGACGAACAATTTTTTCATATTCGAAAGCATTTCATATTGTTTCGCTTAGAAGGGAATTGAAATCTTAAAAATTTACCCGACAGCAAAATTACGGAAAAGTAAACATGGAATAAACCGAACATTCAGAATGTAATTTGTCCATACGTACCAGGCCAAAATGATATTGATAACACAATATTACAAATATTTTATGAAATTTTACTGAATATCGTAAAACATTATAGGTACCTACACCAAATGGACTCAAGTGGATTACAACATGAAAGAATGAATCATGATGTACATTATACTCATTTTAGAGAAATAACTAACAATTAAAAAGTATTGGTTTTTAATTTTGTTAAATTCAAAGCACAACGCTAAAAGTAAGTGATCAAAATCAACGTTGCAAAATATAGGGTGTCGTGACAGATATTACTTGTAATACCAAGTTTTCTATTTAAATGATATCATTAAAAAATTTTTTTTGTGAAACTTTTGAATATGTGTTTAATGTCATACTATGATAATTTAAGTGTTGCGTATGTAAGGGTGGCACTTTGAAAAGGCAATATTTTGGGTCAATATAAACTGCGGCGCTGTTTATGCATCATCAATCTTTATCCTTTGTAATTTCGTCCCGTGGTTGGAAATTATGGATGATATAATAATAACAACATAATATTTAAAGTTGTAGCACATCTCTCTGTAACTGTTTTAAAAAAAATCTTCCTTGTCATGTGCTTAGGACATGCTTTATGTCACCCTATTGTGTTCATTGGCTTTGTGACATTAATAACATTTTACAAGCGAGCTTAAAATCGACTAGGTTTTTATTAGCCGTATATCATTCAGAATTATACCCTCGCGTGTCGCCACTAAATATTTCAATTATAGTTATTATGATATTGCTGCCTCGACGTTGTCCATTTGACAGTTTGAACTACATTTTTAGTTTGTGATTTATGGCCTTGAATTTGTTTTTGACAATAGAATAGATAAATTAAGGAAAAATGTATCGTAAAGATTACAAAAGATATCATTTCTTGTATCACAATGTGTTGTTTATTATGTTGCACGAACAAAAGCCTAGGCGCCTGTGAGTATTATAGTGCAATAAAATACAAATAGGTTTAAACGGTATAGAACAGAGCGTGACAAATTCGCAGAATTACAATCATGATGTATGGCGATACTTTGAAATGAAGATGTGACAATTTGACTATTTACGAGCGGTTTCAGGGTTGTCACATGTTCATACGACTCGTAGATACATTTATGTTTTGCAATTACATATAACAATCAATGTTTTTGTAAATAGTTTAATGGCACGCCTGTGTTTATTTAAATACATAATTTATATATATTAAAATCCATAGATCTTCGGCAATCATTCAATCATGGCATGGTGACGATTTAAGCGTAGCCAATCGGGTTCCACAAATTTTTTTTTCGTCTGTTTGTGTGTCTGCCTGTCTGTCTGTCTGGGACATCATAGCTCCCGAATGGATGGAGCGATTTCAATTTAGATTTTTTTGTATAAAAGGTGAGTTTGGCGCAATTGTTCTTAGACATGTTTCATGAAAATCGGTTGTGCCGTGTAAAAAAATCTGCAAATATACTTGAGTGGGGTATCAAAAGAAAGCGCATCGCGTGTACATTACAAAATATTATGTTGCTTTAAAAAGAAATAACGGCATTAGTTTTTCTTAATTTTAAATTTAGATTTATGTTCTTTACCTATGCTAACTATAGGATACGGCGTAGACATAGACACTACCCAATAAATAAGGCCTACTAATCATACGTTAATTTTTAAACGTAGACGTATAAATTAAATATATGTGTTTCGAAGTGATGACAGGAAAGGCCCTACGATTGCCAGATGCCAGCATTGTGCTAACCCCAATTAGTTCAGTCGGCCTTTTATTAATCCTCGCCAAAGTTAGCGAGACAACGTTGTGAATGACGCTGCTTTTTGCGGTCAAATGATGACTAATGTTTTTTAGACTGTTTATATTGTATTTCGCAATATTATTATAGGTATTCTCCATAAAATCTTGAACCTCTATTCGATTGAAAGTTGCTTACTGTCAAAAATATGAAACCTTTTTATGTTAGCAAAATATTGCAAGAATCCTGAAGAATAGGTTTGTCTTTTTTAACTTTAACTTTTTTTTCTCCACGAAAGTTTGAAAATCTACACTTTTTAACAGCAGCACTTTGTTTGTTTATATCAGTGACTTTACTATTTACGCTTACGCCCAGAGTATGAGCAAAAACATAACATACCTAGTTATATATTAGGTCCTTACATATGAAATTGGCGTTTTGTATGGGAGGAACAAAAAGTCGAATATTTTTTAATATAATATATTTAATTAATCAAAGTATGAACCATTATTTTCTATGCACTTTTGCCATCTTATAGGTAGTTCATTGATCCCTTTACTAAAAAAACCAGTCGGACGGGAATCAATAAAATCTTTGAAGGCGATTTGGACTGCCCCATCGGAGTTGAATTTTTTCCCTTGCAAGAAGTTATCCAAATTTCGAAAAAAATGGTAATCTGTTGGAGCAAGGTCCGGGGAGTACGGAGGATGTCTTAGACTTTCCAATTGAAGCTCTTCTAATTTAGTAGCCGTCTGTTGCGCAGTGTGTGGTCTAGCGTTGTCGTGAAGCAGCAGTGGCGTGGAGCGATTGACCAGCCTAGGTTGTTTAGCCGCTAGCTTTTCCATCATGGTTTGCAATTGCTGACAATAGACATCAGCCGTAATAGTCTGGCCAGATTTGAGAAAACTGTAATGAACAATACCGGCACTAGTCCACCAAACGCTTACAAGTAACTTTTTTGGGGTTAATTTTCGCTTGGGGCAGGATTTGGCTGGCTGGCCAGGATCCAACCATTGCGCTGAGCGCTTCCGATTATCGTAAAGAACCCATTTTTCATCACAGGTAATGATTCGGTTTAAAATACCTTCATTATTGTGCCGGTTTAGTAATGTAACGCAGCAGTCGACGCGCGTTTGCCGGTTTGCTTCAGTCAATTCGTGAGGTACCCACCTTTCAAGCTTTTTAATCTTCCCAATTTGCTTCAAGTGAATTAAAACAGTTTTATCACTAACACCGCAGCCTGCAGCTAACTCGGACGTGGTTTGCGATGGATCCGCTTCCACAATAGCCTTCAACTCTTCATTATCAACTTGAGTCTCAGGCCGTCCACGGGGCTTGTTCTGCAAGTCGAAATTTCCAGAACGAAAACGTTGGAACCAAAAACGAACTGTGTTTTCTTTTGCAACACGACCGCCATACACATCATTCACCCTTCGAGTTGTTTCCGCAGCACTAGTGCCACGGCGGAACTCGTACTCGTAAATAATGCGATATTTTAAGTTTTCCATTTTGTAAAATGAGTGACGCAAACAGAAAAAAACAGAAGAAAAAAAACAAATGAATGACGATCATCGAAGCACAAATACATGAGTCTATAGCTGTACAAATTTGAATTTGGAATTCCTTACCAAAGAGGAGAAATTTGTGATTAAAGTGGCCAGTACGAAAAACGCCAATTTCATATGTAAGGACCTAATATTAACCATTAACACATTATCGAATTTATGGTTCAATTCTATGATGAAAATATTTGTACTTCAAAAATTGGCCGGAATACTTAAGAATTCAATATATAAAATTGAAAGTGGTAATCTATGATATATTATACCCAACAACGTGTTAAGGACGGGATTATAGCGAGCACACTAAAATGAATTACAATATAAACAGTTAGTTGCAATGAAAGCTTTCTTGAAAATCGCAAATAAACCCACTTAACAATCTTGTCTAGTAGCGAACCAGGAAGAAACGGCAAAGCAAATAAGAAGCAAATGGTTTGATGCGTTAGTCTCGTGTTACAGCTATTACAGGTCACCTACATATCGCGAGGAAATTAACTACGACCCGCGAAATGTATGCTATGAATGCATTGAATGTAAGGCATTTGCCAAGAAAATCTAGGTATTTAGGTACATTTATTGAAAACAGAGGGGTCATCGGGTTTCTAGTAAAACATACAGAGTTGTGTCCCTTTTTAGGGATCCGAAATGCCAAATGGTTTGTTTATTAGGAGCGCTATTTATGATCACCAAATATTATTAAGTTAAATCGAGGGAAACTTTCGACTATCATGTATTTATTTGAATTTTAAATGGCACGATGTAAAATAACGTAATATAGTAAAATTCTTCAAATAGTAAGTTCAAATAATTAAGGTTAAATGATAATAAAAGAAAAACTTTTCCCAATAAATTAAGCAGCTTCAACAAATAATTTCTATTAACATTTGATTTACGCAAAATAAAAGAAATCAGGTCAGCATTATTTTAATAATTATTTAAAATGTTGTATAACGATTGAAAGTAATAAATTATTGTGTTTTGATCATCTTGACCCAAATTCCGATAACATTCCAAATGTGATCACAAAGAGGTGCAACTATGATTTATAGATGCAAGCTTTACGGCGGCCTGAGAAAAGTATACGATTGGGCAACGCTGCTTAGTTTTACCACATGTTTAAAAATTAGCTCTGGAATTATGGACATGGGCCACTCAACACTGAATTAACAGCCATTAAAATTAAAAAAGCTAATAATCGTCGACTGAGTACTTAGACCAACGTAATTGCAGATAAGAGCGTTTTAAAAAGTAATTTGGCTTAAGAATGCATTCACTTGGCTAATGGTCGTAATTTTGAACACAAATTGATGGAACAGAGCACAGTATTTGATAGATAAATCATTAAAAACTGATAATTCGGACGCGTTTTCCCGCTGCGTATGATTCAGAGTGCGCTTGAGCGCGCGGCGCGTATCGGTGGAGTACTGGCGCGTAAACCACGCGACTCCCGCGCATTCATACGTGGAAAATCGTCAATTTGTAAACCTATTCCGGTTACGTACTGGGAGGACTTTTGATTCCGAATAAATAATATAATTTCAATCTTCTTTAGCATAGCAGAAACTTCTTCTTTGAGAAAATAGTAATTTTATTTAAGATATGATTGTAATTTAAAAAAAAAAAAAAGAATGTAATACAAATTTAAAACCATCACAACAATCGTCAGAAAACGATGAATAGATAAACCTATAGTGGATTTGCATATGATTTCAAAATTTATTTTAACTAACAACATCGTTAAGTTTCACAGAATAGATAGTTCAGTCAAGTCCATTGTGTATAAGTAAGGTTTTTTAATTAAGACACAGTATAACTGAATTTGTGAAAACATCAGTTGCGATAATCTTAAACGAACACTAAATAAGGCTTTTTGGCAAACAAAGAAAGTATATACTAACAAACTCAAAAGGTCGTCGCCCAGTAAGGTCAAAGTATCTACGACAAGACACAAGTTAAAAATAGTGTGAAACATTTGCAGTATTTCATTTCCCTAAATAAACAGCATTTATTTTGGCTCACTGTATCACCGGCTGAACACTAATGCATCGAGTCACATCAGTTCGGAGATTCAATTTCGTAAAGCTCCCGCCGAATTTAACGATTTATTGAATTGATCAACATCGCTGCTGGGATGGAGTCTGACGGGCTTTATAAATGTTTGGACACGACCAGATTAGTAAAGGCTACATTGTGTATGCTGAATTATAAGTTTAATCCAATTAAACAACTTAGCCTTAATAGATCTATGTATAGTTTACTTTGCTCTTTACCAAATGAACAATAGGCAACGCAATATAAATTTAAATAATAATAAATTGGGGTACTGTAAGCGGCAAAATAACGTATGCCGTGTCTGCTTGTTTATTTTATAAATCATTTTTTTCTATTTATTCAACTCTACAGTAGGTATTTCAATAGTGAATCGGCTATGAATCTTTTATTTAATGGCATCCATGTTGATTTTTATGTATTCTTTAAATAATAATAGAACAAGGTTTAATACTTGAGTTTATGTCTGACTAAATAATTTGAGCAATTATGTACTTAATTACTTTTGAAAACGAAATTAACCTGATGGTGACAGTAACCACGCGACGCATGACCTTGTAACTGAAATGATGTTGAAAGTGAAAAAGATCAAGTCAGGTACTAAATATTACACTAGAAAAAATAATTAATATAATAATCGTTTATTCCTAGTTATTTTTTCAATAATAAACCGCATTCATTTTACAATTCTCATTTGTAAGAAAAACTTATGATTTTTCGCCATGTTCCCGAGCTTCCGAGTGGAGGAATTAGGCTGATTATTATTTGAGTACATCATGCATGTAAAAACAAAGAAATTTTCGAGTGGAACGAGATAATAGAATAATAGAAATGAAATAGATAAAAAGATTTAACCCGAGTAGGAACCTACTTATAACAAACGTTATGACTTCACTCAGAATATCAAAAAACTGTATGTTTGTAATATTATTAGGTACTTACTTATTGAGTGTTTCTCATTAATAAAAATTAATTAATTAATTTAAAATGTCTTGATGTTATTGCAAATGTAATGTTATGTAACTTATTATTTGTCCTATTTTGCCAATTCCTTTGTTTTCATGCACTGTTTTCCATACCCGGGTAAACCTAATTGTAACATGTCTCCCGCAATACAGGCTTGCCTCGTGCGGGGACCACTCTAGGTAAATATTTTTGTAAATGAATTAGTTATTTGTTAATTAATAGTGAGGAGAGGAGCCGAGGGGAGGTGGCTATCGAGCGACTTGTGGTCCAGGGGAAGGTTGAGGGCACTAGGCCACGCGGAAGATCCCCTATGAGATGGACCGACCAGATAAAAGCGGCGATAAATGGCTCATCATCACTGCTTGAATGCACCAGGAAGGCGGCCATCAGAGAAGAGTGGCGGCGTGTTGTGAAGCTTGCCACCAACACCTGAAATGATGACCACGACCACTCTGTCAAGAGTGCAACCGAAGAAGAAGAATTAATAGTATTACATATTTTGTTAATTTTCGGGTCTGGGTGTTTTCTATGTATCATATGTATGTATTTACAAAAAAAATGTATCTATGTAGTATATCAGTCACCTAACACCCATAGTACAAGCTCTGCTTAGTTTGGGGTTAGGTGATGCTGTGTGAGTAGTCCGGAAATATTTATTTATTTATTTTATTTAATTAGAAAATTACATTGCAGTTGATGCATGCATGTGTTATTATTTAAAAATTACTGTAAAGCTGAAGCGTTAGCTTGTTTGTTTGTTGGAACGCACTAATCTCAGGAACGTCTGGTCCAATTAAAAAAACCTGTAGGTGTAAGATAGTCCATTTATTGAGGAAAGCTATAATATCATAACGCTTATAATGATAGGAGCGGAGCACTAATGAAGAGTGTTCCGTTGCGTGCTCTGCTCTCTCTGCTCTGCGCTGTTGCAATAATTATGTATGAATTATTCCCTCTAAAAAAGAGTCCGTGATAGCATAATATCTATAAAGGATGTCGAACCACAACCTTTTTTTATGATAACCAAATGTATAAAATAATGCACTAGGTACTTGCGGAGGTGTTTATTTCAACATGACATTAATTCTCATCGAAATAAGTATAAAATTAAAATAACAATTGTCCTTTACATAATTTGAATTTAATAAATATATTAGGAGATTTCATATTTTTAAAAATAAAGTTAGCAAAATATGATCAACAAATTTACCTTAATTTTTCAAATATATAATTGTATAAATACTTTTTTATTATAAATAATATTAGTATAGATAATAGTCCCTCGCTGTCTGTTTATCCCATGCTCGCGATAAACTCAAAAACTACTGGT
This sequence comes from Gymnoscelis rufifasciata, assembly GCA_929108375.1. NCBI lineage: Eukaryota > Metazoa > Arthropoda > Insecta > Lepidoptera > Geometridae > Gymnoscelis > Gymnoscelis rufifasciata. The sequence continues at coordinate 7,441,941 of OV815317.1, read as the reverse complement.
CGCTAAGCAGTTTTCATGATTAAGTAGAGTAATTCAAGATGATGGCTTTAATGTATAATTTGTTAGGGATGTTTGAGAATTAGTTGAAATATCATGATAGTTGAACGAGTCAAGAAAAAAGTCTAACATTTACTTAGAAAGTATACTTAGTTTAATTATAGGTATCCATGGCAATTGACAGAAGCAGTCACGTTGCGCGTATAAGAAAAAAACAAATAATTGCCGGGTCAGCTAGAATATAATAAAAGATCGACAAATTTATTTAAAAGATGAAAAATTTCAATAGTGTTTTATTAAGATTATCTTTGTTATTACAAACAACAAATAAGTGAAAGTGTTATTCATTTATTTACGTATAATTTCGAATTTTGACTAAAGTGATACCAACAGTTTGATAACTTATTTTAACCTATCATTATTAAATTAGAACAAATATTTAATATTTCTTGTAAATTTTTGTGTCTCGTTAGTAAAAATATGCTTTATTTAATAAAAGAAACACGTAACAATACAAATATATGCTAATATTATAAAGCAGTAAAGTTTGTAAGATTGTTACGTTGAATGGGGTATCTCTTAATCTATTAAAAAAATCGTTTAAAAATTCGTTTATTTCCTCACACAAACCTTAATGATTATTGATACAAGTAGGAATAAGGTAACATTTAGTATAGGTTTGTGGGAGACTGGTGCCTGAGGTAGGTATATCAACCTGTATTATATTTAATAAAAGAAACACGTAACAATACAAATATATGCTAATATTATAAAGCAGTAAAGTTTGTAAGATTGTTACGTTGAATGGGGTATCTCTTAATCTATTGAACCTATTCAAATGAGTTTGTTGATTCTCCAAAGTCTCAGAAGCGACAAAAGGCTGCTTTACTTTTACTGAGGCAAATTATGTAATATCGCAGAAAAAATCATAAAACGCGTGCCATAAAAACGGCATAGTCTACTTTTGCCCGGGAAAAATATGTCATAACGGGGAAAAATCCATTATAACGCTGGTAGCACCGCGGAACACTGCAAGTATATTATAAAATTATCATGTATTATGCCGTAAAAACACATAATACGCATTATACAATAATCGTACTAATATCTACCATGACGCCTAACATACATTCGCAATATGAATGAATAAACTTCAATATTTACTGGACTAGAATATGTACCTTGAAACACTTCCAAGCTCTTGATCCATGCACTGTATTTCTGCGTAGTTAGCCATAAAACAATTTTACGAGTCACTGTTGATAGGCAATCAAATTAATATAACCCCACTGTGACAAAGTGCCCTATCATTTTATGTTAATTTATGTCATGTTAATGTTAGTGTATCTGTCAGAGGTTTGACATCACAGTTAAATCATGTATTTATATGATCTAGGTTCTATTATTAATTAGATGTTCATTGGTATACCAGGTAGCATAACATTGTTGTATTTGATGAACCCTTTGGGCATACTGTCAAAGGTTTACTATATACTCTGTTGAGCAGTCACGAAGTGTCGGGTATAACCGGAGGCAGGAGGCAGTTCCTTGCATTTGTATACCGTGAATATGATACTTCTAATATATAATGTCTAATGTTAGACAGTGTTTAATTGTAGAGGAGGGATCGTGGATGATAGGATATCCATACGACAGATGTCCAGTTGGCGGTTGCAAATAGTACCATACGTACCAGGCTTGTATTTTGTTCTATTTTAATGTTTGAAAAGTCAATTACTTTTTGGTATTTATCAAACAATTGGTTAGATTTTCTTTCCAATGTTTTCTTTTCAAAGTCCTTTTTACTTATTATCGAAGGATTCATGCATCCAATGTGGCAAATCTGATATTTCTGATGAAGATTATTTATTCGTTTCAATTTAGATATATAGATCATAATGGAGATGAAAATTAATCAAGATCTTCAAAATTATATATTTTTTTACATAGATTTAAACTATTGGGTGCCATACACTCATTGGGTAACATATAAACTCTTTCGCGCGTTTTCTGTCGCATGATACACAAAATCCACTTGCTGCCGTAAAGTAAGTACATATTAAAACGAATAAACGGGGAAACGTAAAAAAGCTAGAAAGGTGCAAGTGCGAAGGAGTATGCAGACTTTCTCGGACATAATCCTGTGTTTCAAAGAACGCACGAAAGTGTGTGTATAAAGGCACTCATTATCAACAAGTAAGTTAGTATTTACGCGTAGTATTTAGAATGCTGCTGCCTGCGACCCGCGGCGGTGGGTAATCTATGATCTTGCGCATACCATCACGGCGCCGGCCGGCGCTTCACGGATACCTCAGTCTGACTGACTGCTTACTATCTTACTCAGCTCTCCAATCGAAGCCTAGATACTAGCTTTAGGGAAACTTCGTAAATTTTACTAAGAGTTTATAACAATTTTCAATTAGTTTAATGTAGCTTTACAAATGCATTTATGGACTTATTGGAAACAATGCGAAGCTTTTGGACTGGGCTGGTTTGTGCTGGGAATTCTTGTTGTTTTTTTTTCTGACCAGGCAATCGTTGTTTTGCCATAGTTCCACTTCATTTTTCTTCGCCTCCTTCAACAATTATCATCAAAATTCAACGAATTCTAAAACATACTTTAAACTAAATTATACAATAAAACAAATAAGTATAATAAAAAAAAATCCTATAATATTAAATATATCAGATTTCTAGTGCCCGTAACACAAGCTTAGAGCTCACCACGGTGCAATTTTATATTTTTTTAATTAAAAACCTTCCTTTTGAATTGCTCTATCTATTGCTGATCTAGTGCGTCTGAAATATTACGGATTATTTATATACCTCTAAAACTTGTATGTTGCTCATAACACTCGCAGTAAATTTTTATGTACGATTTGCCTTAGTAAATCAGTAAAGAAAGGCCATTACCAAAGTACTTTATCGACACATTGTCAATCAATTCTCCAGAGTCTTACCTTAAAACCCAACTTACTACTATACTTTTTGTATTACTTTGTTTGTAGGTAACAAATATGCGATTTCCCTCTGCAAGATCCCACACAGCGGCGCGCGAAAGCGATGTTCTCTATTAGCCCACATATTCTCAAACATTTCAGCAAGCTCATACCGAATAGACACCTGCTTGATAACACACACGTTTATTGTGATTACAATTAATATTTTATGTTGATTATAAAAGCAGATTATATCTCAAGTGCCCGCTGCGTTTTCTATAAATTCTCCTGCAATTAGCACTTTTAAACATTTATAGAAGAAGTGGCATAAACGTTTCTAAATTATGATTCCAAATGCACTTATAAAACGGATTACAATTACTTAATTTATTTTCTAGTACATGGGAAACATAGTCATGTGTTTTCATTTACTATTTCAGACAATTGTTTGGTTGATAGTATTTTTTTATTTCTTTGAATCAAATTTCTTTTCTCAAGCTTAAACAGACTTAGTAACTGAGAATAATCTGTTATTTACGATCCAACTGGTTTCCACCATTGACTTGTCAACAATAACTCAAACCGCGAATGATTCAGCGCAAGATTTTCGCAAAAAAACCGCAAACTTATTGCGGTGGTGGAACTGCTACTTGAAAGTTTTATAGCACAAAACAAAGAGTAGAGTGGCTTACTAATAAACATAACCTACCTATAGTTATTACTACGGCTTATCGAAATGTTTTCAACTTTACAGGTAAATTTTGTAGTGAAAACTTCTTTAGCGGCGATGTGCTCTTTTTTTGAATAATAATAAAAAATCTTGCGTCAGGACATGTGACCTGATCAAAAATTTGTAAGACTGTATTATGTAATCTGTGGTAATACTTAAGATTGGTCATATGCCGTACTGATTTAAATTATTAAAGTTTATATTAAAGTTTTTACTTCGGCTAGCACTCCTGAAGTGCAATCCGTAGTTTTATGTACTAAATGAGATGAAGGATTTTCGTTTCTGCTCTTCCAAGGGGTATCTGCGAAGGTGGCGTTACATACATAATAGTTTTTGGCTAGCCTAACTCGGGGTTAGAAGTTGCCGTGTGGTGTAATGTTTTTTTTTTTTTTGCTGTAATCTGTCACCAAGTCGAGCAAAAAAGCGTCACGGCCGTACCATCCTTTTCTCGAAGCAATTCAGGCCATTTTCGACCCCCTGTAACTTCGTTGTGGATAAAACTAGAAGACTCAAATTTTCAGTAACCATGCAGGCATTGTAAAGACACGGTATATTTCAAACTAGCTGATCCCAGCAAACGTTGTTTTGCAAAATTAAAAATAGATAGTAGCCGATTCTTAGACCTACTGAATACGCATATAAAATTTGGCGAAAATTGGTAAAGCAGTTTTGGAGGAGTACAGTAACTAACATTGTGACATGGCAATTTTATATATAAGATATTGTTATACCAAGGTACAAATATAGAGCCTTTTCAAGCAGTGGTATTTTAATATTTTTTTTTAATAAAAAATCGCTTATTGTCATAGAACTATAACAGTTAGAGATATAATGTAACGACGTTTTTTGTAGATAACGATAAGTTCTACAAAATTGTATTAACATCACTTTGTATTTATCATATTCAATAGTTTTCGAAGCATTCGCGATTTAAGAAAGTTTTTAGGTTTTTTATTCCACCTTGGGTTACATTATCGGAGGTTTGGTAAGAAATCATTGCTTTTTTGAAAACTCTCAGGTTAGTGTAGCTTTCGAATAGTCAAATAATTTTTAAATCGGTGCAGTAGTTTCAGAGCCTATTCGAGACAAATAAATAAACAAAAAATCAAACCTTTCCTCTTTATAATATTAGTATAGATTTCATTCAATTTGAACCAGTATTTTAAGAATTATAACGGGTCAAATATCTTAACTTTGTCACTCACTGACTCACCGATCATCAAAATTCTAAGGAACTTCTAGCAGACCTAGAAGCTTCAAATTTGGAATATAAGTAGTGTTTGGTGTATGAATCAAGGAAAAACTAAAAAATCTAGAAAATTTCGGTATAGAGGGCGCTGTCGCAACGCCACGTATATACAAAATATGTACTAAAGTAATAACAATACTTATTATGGCTCAGCGACCCAAAGTAGGTCTTGGCCTCCGAAACGAGAGACTTCCACCGGTCTCTATCCTGCGCTAGCTCTGACTAGTTCTCGATCCCGAGCTCTCGCAGGTCGGCCTCCACCATGTCCTTCCAGCGATATCTGGGACGACCGACTGGGCGCTGTCCAGTCTGTTGTCCAAGGTATGCTCTCCATACTCCCCGATCCTCCCCCATCCTGACCAAGTGGCCGAGCCATCGGAGTCGGTGGGCTTTTATTTCTCCTAGGATATTTGGTTCGGCCACTAGTTCTTCAATCTCCGCGTTCTTTCGGACTCTCCAACTTCCATCCTCCCTTTGTGTTGGACCCAGGATCTTTTAAGGAGGAAAGTAATAACAATGCGAAATATAAATAAATCCAATCTGAACCGGAAAAAAGAAAATTATATGGACATATATACAATAAGTAGAAGGTACCAAAAAGGAAAAAAAGTAGAACTGTCTACAAAATACAAAAAGAAATGAGATCCCATCAAAAACAATACTTGTCAAAAAAAACCAAGTCGCGCAACTCAGTTGTTCTGCGGTAAAAAGTTGTGAGATCCAAGTCGGTTATCTCACAACTTTTTACCGCAGAACAACTGAGTTGCGCGACTTGGTTTTTTTTGACAAGTATTGTTTTTGATGGGATTTATTTATTCGTAGGTCCTTTACGAAGTAAACAAAGACAGCCCGCCTCAAATCTTGTACCAACTAATAACTAGACATTTTCATACATTTCAGCACTTAAAAGCAATGTGTAGGCTGTAAAATCCGAGTAACAAGCAGACAGACAGGCGATTAATTTTCACGTAACAACCAAAACAATGTGCTAACTAAACAAACTACGAACATGTGCTTCGTCCTTGCAACTACTGTAAGTGCTTTAATATATTATTTTAATATTAGGCAATAACATAATGGAATTAATTTTCATATTGAAATAATACATTCCTATTGGAATCGAAAGGTTTTTTATGGTGTTATATTAATTAATATGCTTCTGTACCGTGTTTATATTTTAAGGGAGATAGGTATACCTGTAGGTAAACTATATTTCGTCAATCATTCACGGAATTAGTATCTTTTAAAATTATTTCGATGTGAAATTTTGACTCACGACTAAAACGTTACGATATCCAAAAATAAAAAGAGTGTTTTTACTTGATCATACAGCAACGTTATTTTATGTAAAAATAGAATCAATGTTTAATCTATAAAATCCCGAATTTGGCGAAAACTTCACGTAAAACATGATTCTGTTTGTGCACATGTATAAATATTTGAATGGCCGACCACCTAGGAGTTAGTTATTTAAATTAGGAGGCTTAAACACAATGAGTGTTTTGTTGAATTATGCGATTTTATGATATACGATTACTGTTATTGCTGTTGGTTACCTATGTTGCGGTTATAACGGCTGTTAGATATACAACCCTATTGAATAATTTCCTTTAATGGTAAAGTCAAATGATATAGAAAATTTCTTAGCATGTTAATGTTCTTTCATTTCCAAGAATTAATTTCAAGGTTAGTATTCTAAGATATGGGCAGTTAGTACTCCATTGAAATTCTCCATTTAGTTTGCATTTCTTAGAAGATCGCATTTTTATATATGCTCGGGCAGTTAAAATCATAGTTGCTAGATTACGATATAGCGTGAGACCCCTAGCACCACATTTTCCTAGATGGCCACCGGGGGGCACGCTAAACAATATTCATCAGAATTTAGCTGCTTAGTGAAAATATGTTCATTAACATTATGTAACATAAACCGTCGGGTAATACCTACTGGGTAATTTTTACGAATTTTCACTTAACATGTGAAAATTTAAAAAACTTTTCACTCGAATGATCTGCCTACATGGGAACGTATGTATAAACGATGGGTTCAGAGGTATTAAGAATCTTAAGAGGCCAGACTAAAAAAAAAAATAGGTTCTTGGTTTTAGTTGTACCTGTAGTATTTTTTACCCAGTAGCGAGTGTTGCCAGGTTATGCTTATAATAACCCCACTATGCATCAAAAAAATAAAACTGCATCCTCTGATAAATGCAATTTTTTAGGATTTCAATGACTTACATAGCCTATATTTTCTTAGAGAACACGTCAAACAATCACTGTCGCTAAAGTAACAAGTAAAATGTTCCACTTAGCATTTATGCCTTGCGGTCAGCAATTATTGTAAACACTGTTGAATCACATGGTCACATTGTGTTTGTTTTCTAAACGAGCTTTTAACCTCACTTTTTTGCCAATACACATTTTAATAATTTACTCATTATAGAACACAGGAAGGAAGTTTTTATTATACAAAAATCCATATAAAATAAAAGCGTAAAAAAATTGAATGATCCATATTTGTTAAAAAAAAACAAATTGGTTTTGTTTTCCTGAACCTGCTTAAGACCTAAGCCTTACCTTACACAGCCCTTGAACGCAGATCGCCCTAAAACCAGGTCTGGTACAGGGTGTACCGTCCGCCACTAACGCGAGCGATGCGTAGAATTGTTGTCCCAAGGGTCGACAGTTAAGGGTACAAGGAGAATCACCTGAAACAACGAAATGTATATCAAGAACTGTAACAATTATTAAAATTAATCATAATAACTGTTTCAACAGTTGGGTGTCTATATTGTTAGACGGTAAAATAAAATTGTGGTAAAAAAAACGTTAAAATAAAGTTGACGGTAAAAAAAATGACAACCTCTGTGGCTCGGTGGGCGAACGTCCGCTTGAGACGCAGGAGGTTGCGGGTTCGATTCCCGCCGGGGGACCAGATTTTGTACGATCTACAATTTCTGGTTTCGGGTCTGGGTGTTTTCTATGTATCATAATGTATGTATTAAAAAAAAATGTATCTATGTAGTATATCAGTCACCTAACACCCATAGTACAAGCTTAGTTTGGGGTTAGGTGATGCTGTGTGAAAAAAAAAAATGAAATTTACTTTGGTCCCTAATGGTGTTTCCATATTATAAAAGTTGTTTACATATTTATATTTAGTTCAAATAATTGATTATTGTTAATTCTAGATTGCGTATGACAAATTTGACAATGCCTCTTTACAGCTGCTTCTACATCTACTTTGACAAAGCGACTGTTCAGCGTTTCAGTATAACAAACGTATATAACCTTTAAAATTATTTTCAAATTATTTTTAACAACTAAATGATAATGGTTATTAAGGTCTTGAGATGTATTTTTATTTCGTAGCTTTTTGTTGATTAAATTTAATACAACCATTTTACTTATTATTTTAATATTTCAATTCGCTTACCGAAATAATAAAAAATTGCTCGTCTTTTAGATTTTTACAACAAATTATATACATTGGGGACATTAAAGAACACTTAGTTACGTCAATACATTATTACATACATTATTATTTAAGAACTATAAGATATACAAATATTTCTGTTTTTTTGCTTGTAAGAATGTTTTTTTCAGAAGAAAGAACGCAGATGCGGAACGGACAGAGAGTCAAGTGCCCTATTCTGCAACCCCAAAAGCCAGCTTGCATTTTGTGGATTTGAAAGGCTGAAAGTGATACGTACCGTCGACGTAGGGCACCCACGTGTAGAAGTGCCCTCGAAACGGCCGTCTGTCGTAGGCTGCGCATTGCTCTGCTCGCAGCCCTCTTGAATTTGCTTTGCATGGCTGGAATTATACGAATAACTTAGTTTCAGTTCAGTTCATCATTGTAATAACTACAAAATTGTATAAAACTGATATAACCTGTGTTGTTCTACTCGCTTAAGAGGCAGTACTCAGTACAGTATTTATTGATTGATATTGAAATAAAAATCTGTGAAAATAAACTCACTTGGGTGTTGCATTGATGATATCGCCTAGCAACACCTATGCAGTCTTGACTGTGGATTTGTCTGGTCACTCGCACCGTTACAATAGGGGGTGGTAAGGTGCCTTCTGGTACAGACATTCTCCTGTAATTATTACAATTTAGGTTAACAATAATGACAACTAAACAATCATATTGTAATAATGCAGGTATCCCCACTTAAAACGACACTGAAGGATATCATGGGGTCATTGGTCAGTGTATAAGCCCCAAAATAAACTAAATCATGCCACAAAATGAACAAAACCATAATAAGCGGCGCACCAAAGCCTCCTAATGAAATCAACGACATTAGTTACAAAATACTTTTGAGAGTGTTAATCTAATTTGAATGAAAAAAGTTGTGATATATTACCCACATTTGAACCTGACAAAATGTTCTTTCATAACAGGAGGGTATTTTTATTACAAAATAAACAAATATATACAGTCTTATAGAGTCAATAAAATATGTAAAATAAAGGGCATTAGTAATCGTATACTTGTTTGCGAAAGAACTTACACTACAATTTAAAATAAATTAATACACCGTTGTCACCGCATATTTCTACACTGTAGGTACCATAGAATAATATATTAATACGTAAACTGTACAAATCACTATGCCCTCCGTTTTTGGCAAATGGAGGTATTAGTATGAAAAGTTTAATTACTCATTTAGATGTTATGATAACATCATTACAATCCCGCAAAACCATTATGGGCTTTCATTAATAGCGATTTTGATTAATATTTAGTGAGATGTTTTTGTTACCTATGAAAATAAGCAATCAAAATTGATCATTTGCATATTTAACAAATTCATCATTGAATGTCGAGACTGTCCCAAAAACCAAACAACCTCTAAAGGATCACCCGCAGGCACTAATTTGAAGGCCAACAATACATTACCGATTAGTATTTTGGAACCGAAGCCATATTTCATGCTCGGTTTATTACGATAATGAAATGCGTGTGCTCAGTTATGACAAATGACGCTCATCCTAATTGTCTATGGTACATTGCAGGATACCATGTGATCACAAATTACTCACATGTTTCTTGATCAAAAAATATCTTTTTGTAGAGAAGATTAATAATATTAGTACATAGATAATAGCTGGGTAGTTCAGATAATCGCGACGGGAACAGTCAATATAAAATAAATTCCGCCCGCGGCTTTGCCTGCGCAAATAGCAATGAATGTATCTTATAAACAATTAATTTATAATTTTACTAAAATACGGTATTTAATATGAAAAATATGAAGTTTTGAATATAAATTGATTTAATGGACCGATTGATATAAAATTGGAACCAACACACTACCAACAACTTTTATCTAAAAAAAAGCTATGAAATAGTAGCATTGGTACGATGGTCGCCATTGAGCAAAATAACACATCGGCACACGATTCAAAAAAGACATGTATTAAACGTAAAAAAATATAAAATACGTGTTGAATTGAGAACCTCCTCCATTTTGAAAATCGGTCGAAATATATAAAACAAAATACAATTTATTCAATTATACATTGATCTGAATTATGAGACAGTCAGTCAAATCAGGAATTCTAAAAATAGTAAAATTAATTTCCATTAAACATCTTTCTATTCTGGTTGGCTTAATCCATTCTAGATAAGACTTCTTGTGTTTAACAACCTTAGATAATTTTACACTGATATTCTGAACAAACCAATCATGGTACCCGTTATATCCAAAGGAAAACCGAGTAATCTATCTACCTACCTAATAAAGGGTGTCCAATGTGATCAAGTCCTAATCTAACTCGAGAACTTTAATGCAAATATATTTCCAAAAATTGATTTGCCTCTAACAGGTTGTCTAAAATAATTCCTGGAACTCCAGATGCAGTATGGCATTTTTAACCGACTTTGACCGAAAATAAGGACTGTGGACTTTTTAGGCTTACCACGGGGCTAGATGTTGTTGTGTAGGTTGTCCGGAAATATTTATTTATTTATTTAAAATGAAAACTGTTGCTTGAAAGTGTTATCATTTATTGTTTTAACATTTAGTAATGTTGTTCTCGAGTTATATAAAAAAATTACATCATTTTAAACCAAATTTGGATCGAAGGTTCGAAATGTGTTTTTCGGTTTTTGAGTATATTCCAGATTAGCCGACTTAAAATAAGGAGATGGTTTTCAATTGGCATGGATTTTTAGTCCTCGCGGTAATTTGATGTGACTTTTTTTGTTTAGTGTTCGCATTCTTTTCGCATTATTTGAACATTTTTATTTCAACCGGCTTTGAAAAAGAAGGAGGTTCTAAATTTGGCATGTATGTTTAATCCTCGAAAATGTTCGATAATGCTTGCACCCATGGGAAAAGATGGGAGCAACATTTTGTTGACCGATGCCCGCAGCCCGACTCATATACTCAATCATTAATTCATATTTTCGAAACCAAAAGTACATAGGTTGTTTAATTTTAAAAATCGACTTGTATGTTAATCTTACGTATAATAATGAGTGCTTAGATAACGTATAAGTAAACCGAGATTATTTAATTTCCTACAATAAGCAACTGTAAACTTCATCTATCCGTGAGTGCAGAATATTACTTTACTGGCCGTAATGGACATAAAACAGGCTATAGCCTATTCTCCAACCTGCGTAGGTCAATAAAGACAATCTTTTAATTTCATTAAATTTAAGTGTCTTCGAAAGACTATGATAAATAGTTTTAGCCTTTCAAAAGCTGTACAGATATATCGCTTATAGGTACATACGTATTTTGTTATTAATTTTTAAGAAAAATAAAGGTATAAAAAGCTGTATTGTTCTGAACAATTCTTATTTAGAAGCTTTCAAAAAGCTTATTTTCGAGACACCCTTATTTCCATATCTCTGATCTTCTTTTGACGTAGCCAACTGTTCAATAACAATGAAGGGAAATAAAAACTACTTGAATTTGATAAAAGTCGCCCTGTACCTTGTAAAACTATACAAATGAATGCTTGTGTAGATAATTGTAACGATCCATGGTGCAGGATTAATACGGCCAGATAGGAAGTCCTGTTAGTTTGTAAGTAGGTAATCAAAATGCCGTCAGTCTTAATTAGTTAGGGTGGCGATGGCGCCAGGTAACATTGTAGCAGGTTGTACGAGTTTAACTTATCCAGGTTTATTCAAATGACGTGCCTATCTGATTATTGATATTCTCGTTTTTTATTTTCTAGGCTCAAAGACAGTTTCTAGAATAACGAAGTACATTTTTGCAAAACAACATTTTGGTTTCTTTACGACCTCTGTGGCTCGGTGGGCGAAGGTCCGCCTGAGAAACAAGAGGGTTCGATTCCCGCCGGGGGACCAAATTTTGTACGACCTACAATTTCTGGTTTCGGGTCTGGTTGTTTTCTATGTCTCATATGTATGTATTTACAGAAAAAAATGTATCTATGTAGTATATCAGTCACCTCTGCTAGAACAAGCTCTGCTTAGTTTGGGTGATGCTGTGTGATTAGTTCGGAAATAATTTACGTTATGGTTGTAATAAATAATGTTGGTCAATGGTATAGCAAAAACAACAAAGAAATATTGCCAAATACGGAAGCACCAGCTTTTAATCGGCTATAAATAAAAAAAAGTTCAGAACACTTAACAGATTTGAAGTAGTTATCACAATTTCATTTAAAAAATATGCTCAGAAAGATACAAGTAAAACACACAGATTTAAAGTCAAAATAGAGAATTGAAATGTAAAACAAAACAAACAAGAAAACGTTCTCAACAGTAAATAACGGCCCTATTTACAAGAACGCTGGCACAACCTTTGTCCAAGCCGATAAACAAAACGAACATACATTCTCAGGTCACACTCCTAAGCGAAAATTCATTTGTCTTTTAAACAGTCGTCTAAAGCCCTGAACAATTGGCTATTAATCTTCCGCGAACACATTCTAGAGTTCTAAGAGGTACGACCGTCATACTGACCCTAGACACAGAATAGGCTACAGCTAGTACGAGTTTGCTTGTAAAATAAGCACGAATGTAAACTCAAGTCACGCAAGCTCCGGACTGCATCCCATGGGAATAAACAGCTACTTTAAATAAACACGACGTCAATTATCAAACGTCCAAAAATCAAACGCTCATTAGTGAATCGTGTACAAAATTGTCTTGTTTGTGAAATGGCTGGTTATCTAGTCATTACGGCTTTCATGCTGATGCGTGTCAATCACGCTGGAACTAGTGTTGGGATATAAAGTTAAGTTTTTTCGGTTTTCCCTTTCAAAAAATTGCTTTAGATATTGTATCGTTGTTGCCTTTTACAATAGGGTAAATCACTAAAATACTCACAGATTTAGACAGATTAGAGTTTACTCAACAAATTGTACCTATTTTTCGCAAAAAAATATGTAGGCGTCCTGTATTTTTGGATGAGGTAACAGACGGGCTAAACAGATTACCTTTTTTTTTATGTTGGCATCATGCCTATTATGCTGAAATGTGTTTGGTTGAATAAAAATGTTTAGGTAAACAAACCAATTTGATTTTCACTATCAAATTTATTTACAGAAGGTACTAAAGAATAAGGAAGGAGCCTAGGTAAGTTTGATAGCAAAATTTGTACATGAATATCGAGGGTTAAAATAAACTACGGTGTCAGTGACAACAAAATAACGTACTACTTTATTTACTTATTAAAATAAGGACACCCAAAACAAGATAACATTAGATACATGCTTTACATAATGTAGACATTTATTAATATGAAAAACAAACATTTATTAATATGAAAAACAAACATTTATTAATATGAAAAACAATGTGTTCCCGTAACTACAGGGTACAGCATGTACAGTTTACATAAGAAATACTTGCGTACTACATATTACTACGTTAGGAATCTATTATGTTAATACCTTTATTGTAACCACATGAAACAACAAATAAATGAAAAAAAAAATTATACTATTCAACGATAACTCGGCTCTACTCATTCTAAAATTTTGTTATCAAACTTTCGGTCAATATACCCAACTCTACTCGTAGAGATAAAAAGCCTGTGCAACAGACCAAGTGCAAGCAATCAATATCTAAACGCACAATAACAGCTTGTTACGGCGCCGGCAGGTTTCCATTACCTTAATTTATCCGATAAAAACGTGGGTCAGCCATGTTTAACCTTTAACCCGCGTTAGAGCGCTTAGCTAGCGAAATTTTATATTTCATTACATTTTTCTTGAGAATTTCATCAAAAGCCAATCATTGAGGCGTTATTGAACAATTTCGCGGTAAAGAGGTAATTTAGATCTTTTAGCGAAGTATTTACGATGATTGGAGCAAATTATTTCATAACTAGCTCTCGAGTACCTTACTTATTTCAAGATTAACAGTACCTGGCAATGTAGGTAAAATGTTGATTATATTAGGCTGATACTTAGCCAAAATTATAAAATCAGTTTTCAAACACGTAAAAAATCTGATAATAAATATTAGCTCTATGGATACTGAGTTTATCGTTATACAGCTCATCTTTGTAGCTCTGCTATTAAATTTAACAGTAAACTTACATTACATCGTCATATTGCATGAAAGCATTTTCAAATAGTTTATGCTTACGTACTCGTATATGTAAGACCACCGGTGCGTTTACTCTATGCTTTACGTATAACCGTTGTAGAATACGTCTTACAGTTAGAGTCATCATCACCACCCTATTAAAGTTCCTTGCGGACTCAGGGACTTCTCTCTTGGCGAGAGAGATCTCTCTCGCCACGCTGGCCAAGTACGAGTTGGTGAATATCACATAATTATCAAACTCCATGATGTTTTCTGACGATGCTTGCCTTCACCGTTAAAGCACGTGCTTAACACGCACTTACAGTTTTCTAGAAGAAAAATCCAGAGGTGCGTGAGATTTGAATCCACGACCTTCGGAATTAAAGTCGAGTGTGCTCCGTCTTAGCCAACACGGCTTAGAAAACTTGAGTAGAGACACGGAATATATGAAACCCGCTATTGGGTTCCAATCAAGCGGCACTAAATCGCGCACGTCAACAGTTTGATAAACTCAAATGATCCGGCGCTAATTCACGATGACATCCGAATGCCACCGAAGTAGAGAATCGTGCTCAATCAACATTACTTGTTACTATCTGTTTTACATCATAATTCATTTGGTTTTAGGACCGGTATTAAAACTGTCCACGCTTGGTTTTAAGACGCCGCGGCTAGGTTGTGGCTTCTACCCTGGTGCTTAAGAAATAATCATCCTAATAATATTGTAAACGTTAAAGCTTGAGAGGATGTAAGTGTGTAAGTATGTGTGTTTGTTGCTCTTTTATGCAAAAACTACTGGATTTATTTTTATGAAACTTCACAATAATATAGCTTAAGCATAATAATAAAACATTGGCTACTTTTTACCGTGTTTCGCGGGAAATTACAATTATTACGAAGAAAGCCCGATTTGAGTCAAATTTGGCATGGACATAGCAGTTTTCCTTGTAATGGACAAAAGCAATTTTTACCACGAATAAAAATATTGCTAAGCTAGCTAAGCCGCGGGCAGGTAGCTAGTTGGATATAGTTTTTTTGTTCACCTAGAAACAAAATTTACAATTAAATTAAATCAGCGATTTAATTTAAGTAAGACCAGTTATTTTTTTTCCATGATATTAAGATTACAATATGTATTTGTAAAGGTAGATGGAAATGATTAACATATTCAGTGTATTGTAGCGTTGTTGTAATTAAATATATTTATAAATAAATATGCAACATTATGCAATATTGTGGGGTAGTATTATTAGAAAACCGAAAACTGTAATTAAAAAAGTCGTACTTCCAAGAACATGCCATAGTAGTGAGCTTGAAGTGTAGAAGTACAAAGTCTTGCAACAATTTCTCTAAGTGTGAACACAGCTTTAAAAATTACGGTAATGGCCGTAGAAAATTGTCGGCGATACTTTTTGCCTTTGTCTGAGCTTTCATTATAGAAACACGTGTTGGAGTTGTCGGAAACAATTTGTTACATGTAGTTTGTTTATGTTCGTTAAAGTGAAAGCAATCGGCGTATAAGTTGGCAGATCTTGAATAAATTGCTTTGAATGTAAAAGCTGTATTGTAAGCGCTTTTAAATAGTTCCGTATAGAGATCTGTAGTTTTATAGAGTACAATCGCTTAGTGAATATAATTCGTTCGATGATTTTGTTGTCATTTTATGATTTGAAAGAACGTAGGTACATATCTAGTTTCAGTTTAATAGTAAAAACTCTGATAAAACTATGAATTAAATAAAATATTTTATTATGTTTGCTTTGCTTCCTGTGAAATTATGTTGCAAGGGACATAATTTACATCTTCTTATTTTTATAATAAAATTGAAAATTACCAACGATAAATAACGATTTTGAGGAAATCGCGTCTAATAATATCTGCTTCTATCATATCTTCATGAAAAATGTAGGTTCATAATTATCTTGGTACAAAATTACAATTTTAATTGACGAAACGCGGCCAGCGTTTGACCGCTCTCTGTCAGAGAGCTAGATCCCTAAGTCCTTACCTGGGTAAACACTCCCGTTCTTGCATAGACACGCCGCCACCACAAGACCTGGAGCACTTGCTCCAACTGCCCCAAGAACTCCAGGCATATCCGCTTGAGCTTTCTTCAGGCACCTGTAAAAATATAATCATTGCATTAAAACTAGCGTCGTCGTATGATACGACGACGCTAGTTTTAATGCAATCCCATATATCTACTGCTGGTAAGCTTTCAGATGGTTTTCAATATTTTTTGCTTAATGCTTTACCTTTCGAAATGTAGTTTGTACTTTAGTTCTATTTATGACAAATATTTTCAAGACCTTTAATAATCTGTATCAATTCCTAAATAATGTAAGCTATTATGTATATAAAATTTATGATCTACTATCGTATGAAAGGGGTCCATGCTCCATACAAGGTACATACGTAAGTTTACGTCCTATTTTTTAAGCTAAAATAGTTAATACCACATATTTTCGAATATAATTAAATTAATAAAAAATCGATACTCTGAGGACTACTCTACTTAGAATCATTCTGAAGTCCTAAATATAACCGATTCAAAACAAAATGCAAAACACTTTCAAACAAACAAGTGTAGTAGGTATGTATCTAAATGATCAATCAGCATTTATCAATCAGTGTCGCGGTTTGAATGCTGCTATAGGAAATGCAGTGAAACTAGTTCTACATCTCAATAAGTGACGGTGAATGACATACCTGCGCTTGCGCCGGCGCTGGTGGCTCGGTGACATTTGTCGCTGTTGACATTGCAATTTGAACTATTACTGAGGCCCTGGGAACAGAGAAAGTGATGAATTTATTCAAACGGAAAAACATTTGCAATTACTGTAACTTTATTTTACAGATTAATTGGCGTTTAAGGTAAAAAAGGGCCTGTTTATGAAATTACCCAAAAGTCTTAAATAAACTTAATACCTAGTAAACATTTTTTAGATATTTTCTTTGACTATACATTTGTTTAAACCCGTATTAAAGCCCTTGCTTTAATACATTTTTTTTGAAATTATTGTATGAATACGCTATTATAAGCATTATTTAAAAAAAACGTTACCGGACTTTGACCGGAGAAGAAACATTAAACCACGGAAAGCAAAATTCGAAAAATATGGAAATTTCAAGCATTGTTTCAATTTTGTTTCTGAATTCATATGAAACTATGTTTATTTCGCAGAGTTGGATGGTTTACATTACAATCTAATCTGCTAACAGTACCGTGCCTTATAAGAAATTCATCCGCGTCTGTGTGAAGCGTAAACGAGCCACTTCACATAAATTCATTTCGTGCTTAATCAATTATTGGTTTCATCTTTTGGTGAGATGTTTCATTTGAAAAATACAGAAAGACAATCTATTCTTAGGGCCACCTTGTTTTCTTATTGTATGTCAATCCTTTTGTTTCATTTAATTCGTCGAAATGTGTCGACCTAAACGTGAAACATAATACAAGTTTACAAAGGATTGATCATATCCCTAAACTTATATGATGGTAAAATATTTCCATTAATCTAAAAATAGCAAATAAATTGAATCACATTTTTTATGATTTCAAACAAAAGCTACTTTTCATCCTTGCAAGAGACCAAAACTCTACCTACTTCCAGATCTAGATACAGTCTTAAGAGCTTCGTGCACGAAACTACCCTTTTGCATAGAAACTACTACTGCAAGAGGGCTACCAGTTAGAGACGCATACTGTACCTTCGTAACTGAGCTGTATTCCACGCTTCGTTAAAGCATTACTTACTGTAAAAAAAACTCGCCTTCCTTCTATTCTTCTATTATTTCAAATTGAATAGCATTTTTTGCAAATGAAAAAGATACGAGATTTACAAAGTGGCCAGTTTATCCAATCCCACAATGCCTTGCATAGTGCAACTGTCCCGCAAGCTTAGTTTTGCATGAGATAGCCAAGCACGGGCCGTCCGGTGCGGTGAATTCACAAGTTACATTGCGGTGAATACTCAGTTTTGTTGTTACAGGCGGCATAGGTGGGTTTAGAATAATTTGATTTCAAAAATGATTTCTATTAGAAATTTGGAATTATTATTGACAATTTTTCGAATTTAATAGTTAATACAAATTAATCATTGAAATGGTTTATTGTAAGAAGTAATTTTTGAACATTGTCAGAATCCCCACTTATGAGGACAGCTTAGTGATAGATTAAGACAGTTTCCAAAAAAAATAGTGGCGGTTTCCCCACCAAGCAGTAGCAGTAACCAGTAGCACCATCCAAAGTAATATAAAATACCTAAGTTAGATTAATATAAATCACAGTGAGCGTTTAACAACTATTACTATATTTAACTATTACAATTTTGATGTAATAGTTATGTAGGAGATATTAAATTAACCTTCTAGATCTATGTGATCCACCCTCGAACACATCGTCACTTTCTATCATATGAGATTGTGGACAACATAGATTTATCTCCCATGAAAAAAACTTATAACTACAAACTACATAGTGTCCAACATTAATGACTATAAGCGGAACTTAAGTTTTATAAAATACCTTTACTTTATTAATATAAACTACGAAACCTATTAAGTAAACCACTTTGTAATTACCATACAATTAGGAATATACTATCTAGCACACAATTTGTTACAATAAATCTCGGAAACTAAAGACAATGGACTCGTATTCCATGCACCCATTTTTACAACTTCTAAACGATTCGTTTTAACTTCACACGAAATAGTTTACGTCAGTGAATAAGCGAGCATCTTAACCATTTGCCTAAAACAAACAAGTTTACTTCAGTACCTATATGGTTCGATAGTGGGTGCACTCACTTTATCTTTTCCAAACTTTACCGATTTGGAGTAGATTTCCTAGGGGTGTGCTTTGAAAGTAACAAATCGATCTAGATAAAAGTTAAAGTTTTAATATTAAATATTTAATGTGATGTTTTATATTCGATAGTTCTTTTTGAAGACAGTTGTTACTATTGAATTAATTCTAAAATGCTGAGCTGTCAATGCACACATGTTCTTATGTAAACTATTGATATATTTTTAAGTATGTCTATTTGTGTATATGTCTGTTACTCGTCTATAACCAAAAAATTACACAAAACTTCCTTTCCTTTCAAAACCTTTTTTGTGCGGGATAAAAAATAAACAATACAATAGCTTTTATCGAGAAATGAGCCTAATGACTTCGACTTTAAACCCATAAAGATTATTAATTAATTAGTTCCCAGCCACTATGAAAAGCAGAGCGCGAATCAAACCAGAGCACTCTAATCACAGCTTCACAGCCCTGGAGCCGACACCCACACAATTCTCACAGACACTACGCGGTGATCTGTACTATTTAGGCTGGACTACACTAAGCGATGTGGACGTGCTTACACTATAAATAAGACTTACCCAGTAAATGTAAACAAAACAATTTTCCAACAACTAGACTGTGGGGTGTCAAAAAGGTTTAAGATCAGAACCTAAAGGGGATTAGAAATCGAAAAGTCCACAGTCATACACATTTATGTACATTTTATATGACCATAAAAGGTACAAAGTATTTACTGTCACCGTAACAAAATAGAAGTAATTCTCAATTGTCATTACCATTTAATGACTATGATTTTAAACTTGGTTTTAGTAGGCCGCATTAAGTACATTATGCTTGTTTATAAAAAAAACCTCACGCAAGACATAGCATAGCGCCAGAAAGAAAGATCTTTCAAAAAACTAAAAACCAATTCCTGATACACAACCTGTTATGAAATGTGCAGCATCAGGCTTTTCAACTTTTCGTTTAAAGTAAGTTGGCACTTGCTGACTCAGTAACTCATATTGTTCAGTGTATCAAAGCCCTTACGAGTTGAGCATTACGAAATGCAACATCTCCATTAGATGTCCGGTGTCCGATCGGGACGCACACACCACATTAAAATGATCAAACGACTCTGTATAGCGAACTAATGAACATCTTAAGTGGTCTTTAGAGTGCCGATGGCCGTAATTTTTATGAATTTTACTGAGGTTTGGTTAGAAACTTGAACAAAGTTGCTGCTTCAACCAATTCATAGAAATATTTTATTGATTTTTGTTCCTAAGGTAAAAAGCCTTAGAGGCATATTTATTTAGACTTTGCAGAGTTTAACAATGTTCATAATTTCTGTAAAAAAGATTTGAACTTTAATAAAAGCAAGTCTGAAATATTTAATGTCACTTTTATCTTATGAGAATAGTTTTTGTGATTCTACTAGATAATATCGATTTTCTTTCTGTCATCAAACGGTTAGAAGGTAATTAAAATAAATTAACTCAATATAATTTATATACCAACAATTCATAGGCACAGACTAAAAGTAGACGAGAATAAAAGTTTGCTACCAAATTATATTATCTTTTCTTACAATCGGAATTTAATATTAAATTCGCCTATTGGTAAATCTTGAATAAATTGTATCCAAAGACACTTTTCACATCTGAATCGGCGCTTTGCCCGGGGGTACAGTTAGCAGCGACACACATTGCTAGTATAAATCCAATTAGTCCATTGACATGTTTATCTTTTACTTTGATTGTTGTATTATGCTGATAGTTATTTATATTTTTTGTTAAAACAACTTTCGATCTTGTATTTGAATGAATGATACGAATGGCATTTGAATAATGATTTGTTTGCCGTAATAGTTGATATTCAGTATATATGACTTATTTTTAAGGTCTTGCAAGTGAATTAGATAATAAGGCATTTAACTTTATAAGTCTGAATTAAACATTTTCCCAAAAAAATACTTGGCTTGTAATTTCTTTCAACATCGGTTTTATTCTGAGAAATTATTCTAAACAGTGAGCAGCAGTCATTAATCAGTTTTATTCAATGATGTAAATGTATAACAATAAGCTTTTCACTATTGACAGATTTTAAAGCTAAACCTTATGCATTATGTAATTCTAAAAGGATAAAGAAACGAATTCTCCATAATTTCAGTCATCCCTAAATAATTCCCACAATATATATCGAAATTTGAATGTGTATAACTTAATTTTTTAAATATTTTTAATAAGTGATAAACCTCACTTTGTAATGGCACGTTGGTGTAATTGGTAGCTCGCTGGGGCGCTATCCCAGAGATGCAGGTTCGAATCCTGTGCGTGCGAAAGTTACGGATGTGTCTTATTCTTTTTCTGCATAAAATTTATAAATAGTGTATAACTTAATACCAACGTAATTTAAAATAATCCCCAATGGATTACGTTAAACATATTTTTGTTTTCATTACAAATAACATTAATAAGGATTCTTTATTATTCAAAGCGAGCTACATGTTACACTAATCTGTCATAACGCGGTTTTTGTGGACGCGTCATAACATCTATTTCGTGTATTCTAATAAAACCAGCTCTACTTTAGGTAAAGCCTCTATAAGGAGTTTGGAGCATAAAAATAAACAAGCAGAGAATGATAGAGTCGTTAAAAGTCCCTCGTGTCCCGTACTTATTTGGAACTGAAGCATTTTGATGAGCATGATGGTTGTGGTCTTGAATTCCTCGTGTAATTGAGTTTATCTGATCGAGATCGTCGGTAGATCAGCTTAATTTTATTGGAGGTGTAAGCGACGCGTGTGGTTGCTACTTGAATGGTTTTGGATTAGGGTAATTAAAACCATAACATATACCTATGGCTACTCGTATGTTTAATCATTCTAATACTAGTATCCCGCCCGGTTTCGCAGGGGTAATTGTTCAAAATTGTATTCAAGGCAATTATTCGATTTTTCCAAGCCGTAAAAACCAACCTTGTACTTAGATCATTAAAAAAGAGGATTGGCCAAATTTGTCCAAGCGTTATTGAGTTATGCGATTACCAACACACTTTGCGATTCATTTTTATATTATGGGCTAGCGGCCCGCCCCGGGTTGGCACGGCTTTTTATTCAATTTTTTTCCCCGGCAATTATTAGATTTTTTCTCAACGTAAAAACCATGCTTGAACTCCAACAAATATTTTTTTTAAAAATTGGCCAAATTGGTCTAGGCGCTGTTCAGTTATGCGTTTAGCAACACATTTTGCGATTCTTTTTTATATTATTGATTATAAAGAAGTAAATTTTGTGAAAATGTTGAGACGTTGTAGGTGTTAATCCTTAGATCTACTGAAAAAATTAAACTAATCATTTTTTTTATTTATTACAACCTATAAGTGGGGTTCATCACTTTATAAAACAAAGATTTTCTAAAGCTTGAGAAGTGACATTGGCTACTTTTTACCGCGAGAAAAACTATTATTATTGTTACAATGCTAGTGTTGATAATAAATTACTATTTGAATTTAAATTTTCAAGAAATTAACTAGCATAACTAGTGAGTTAAACGAGACGCAACTGCATAATATTTTGAATATAATCTTATTCTGAACTCTGAATTCAATAAATGCCTTTTAATGCCTATTATTATTTTATTCACTACACAAAAATTAAGCAAAGTTATATTCATATTAGGGATATACCAAGCAGTGCATGAAACTGATTTAATTCAGATTTAGAGCTAAGAAGGTCAGTAAAAGGTAAACTGCATTTTTTACCCTTGTCTCAATCTCAACCTATTTCTATCAAAACCTATCTCATATTCATTGTTTTGTATTCTGTACTTAAATTGACCTGCCAATCCTACAAATAATCAACTTACACAAATACCTACATATTCATGTTGACATATGCCAATCTCTTGCATTGTTTGATGCTGGCAAACAGGCTCCATCATTTAAACAAATCTTGATGTTGAGTCAGTCATGTTAAATTATAAAGACATGGATTATTTGATATCGTACAGCAAATGCTTATCTCAGTATCAACTTCATACGGCGCAAAAACATACTCTCTCGCCTCAATTAGGTATTCCAAAAATCTATATTCGTCACATTTAGCTTTATGATCCGAAGCATAATTTTATTACAAACTACTTAAAGAAAAACTATAAATGTATATTTAATTAGCCAATTCGTATTAACTGTGCCCTAGAAATCGCCACTTATACTATTTGTAACTTTCAATTCATGAATATTTCAAAATTGAGTGAGAGAACGAAGATCACTTTTAGCGATAAGGCCGCTGATTGTAGCACTATAGTGTTATACTGTTTTTTTTTGTAATATAGTTCGTAAGAAATGGTTTGCAATAAAGTTGTTATCTATCTATCTATTGCCATATTAAGGTTTTGATCGAATCAGGGATGTTGTGGTATAATGTTCATACTCGGGAGGAATTTAGATAATCCTAAGAAGTAATCTCACCCACTGGCGTCTTAGAGGAAACCGTATTGAGGCAATCCTGTCTCAATAAGTACAAGATATGAATAGTTACAATTTAGCACTGTTGAAAACAGTTATGCGCACTCAGTTAAATCTAGCCGCAGGATATTGGTACTAGTGCCATCAAAGTAAAAGGGAATAGGAATTCACTAGATGCAAAACTCTAGCTAATCAATAGCTTTCCAAGATACTATAGAAATTGATAAGTTAACTAAATCTTGCTGAAAATCAATTATTATTGGGTGACCGATCACTGACTGCATCATCATTGTTTTGTGTTTTATTTTATTTGCATAATATGTATAAACTATATACGGAACCCTAGGTGTAGTATGAATCTATGTCAAACTTATGAAATTTTATTTAAAGTCAATATTACAACTTACGATAACTTTAAATAAGCAGTTCAGTTCTATAAATGAATACAAAATAATATATAATGGGCATCGTAATATCGAGCGAGACAGTAGTGAGATTGCCGCTCGTTGTGCCAAGTTGTTTATGGCACGTCAATAAGTTTATATTAAGTTTTTATGTTTCATGCTTACTAAGACAATTTAGACATTCGAAGTTACCTAAATGCCCACCAAGCTGAAAATCGGTAAGATCATTAAAAACAAAATTTGAAAATTCCCCATCTTTTCCCAGTAAGGAAAAAATTTATTCAAGGTCAAAGGTAAAAAAATGAGTTTTTCGTGATTATCAGAAAAGTGGTAAGTTTTATCATAAAAATATTTCAAACAAAAATTGTAGATCATATAATTATTTATTTTATTCTACGAGCCACCGTTTTTTGAGATATAACGATTCAAAAAGTTTTAAAAATCTTTAATTATGTTGGGGTATATAAGAAATGACGCTAAAAACTATGTACTCGTAAATATTCCCTTTAATACACAGTTATATAAAACCATAATAATTTATCTCGCTCAATATTTTATACAGTATATCACTAAATGCGTAAAATGTCATTAAATCTCACGATCGACCGATTGACAAAATTGTTAAAATACACTGAGGCTACAGAGTACTAATATAAAATGCTAGCTTTACACGCCACAGTATTATTGCCCATGTTTCCAGCGGTAAAAAGGCAGCCGAGGCAGCAGAGATAGCCAATTTATCTTTCTCGATAAATTTAGCCCATTAAATATTTTTAAATCTCACATAAAAATATTTTTTAAATCGGACCAGTAGTTCCGGATATTAGCGTTCAAGCAAATAAACAAACGCTTAAGTTTGGTAATATTAGTTATTTAGTATAAGTAGATGTTTATCGAGCATCGATTAATATTATATACTAGGGGCCCGCCCCGGTGTTGCACGGGTAAAAAAAGTTCACGGCAATTTTTCCTTATTTGCTCACCGTTTAGACCTACCCTGGACTACGACAAACATTTTAAAAACAAAATCAGCTCAATCGGCCCAGCCGTTCTCGAGTTTTAATCAGACTAACGAACAACAATTCATTTTTATTTATATAGATAGATTGATAGATAGATGGAACCGGTATCTAATAAAAATGCATAATCGTGTATTTTAACTACACTCGAGAGCAATGAATCCGGGTCACTCAAAGAATCCAAAAAATCTCGGAAAGTAAGAATGCTAGGTTAATGCAATAAATTGTATTTAATAGACAATTTAATACTCCTTAAATGAAAGTTAAAAAAATATGAGTAACCATACATTTTATTTACACAAAATTACATAAAGAAAAAAAAACTGCTGATCTCTCCTTAAAACAAAAATAGGAAACATGAAATTTTTGAACTTTATGACGATTTTCTTGAATTTTAATACTTCGTATTACCTCCTCGTGCTTCCATTACTGTGTTTACGCGGTTTGGCATGCTGTACACCAAGTTCCTTATACGATTTTGGGGAATATTCTCCCATTCCTCTGTGAGAGTAATTTTGAGCTCAGGACTGTCGGTGTGTCGCTGTCAACAGTACAAAGAGTTCTCCGACGTTACGAAGAAACTGGTTCTAACCTACGCAGACCAGGAACGGGCAGAACTAGGTGTACCACAGCACGAGAAGACCGATACTTGGTGAACACCATGCTTCGAAATCGCTTTCTCACAGGAACTGAACTCACAAATCAGTTTCGACGCCTCGGAGGAAGTTACCCAAGTGCATGGACAGTAAGACGTCGGCTTGCTGAATCTAACTTAAAACCCCTTAGACCTGCAAACGGCCCTAAACTGGAGCGTGACCATCGTATTTCAAGACTAAGATTGGAGTATTGAAGATTGGTCTAAAGTTATGTTCTCCGACGAATCAAAATTTATGCTCTACAAGCACGATGAAAGACACAGAGTGTATTGAAGACCAGGGGAAAGATTCAAGCAAGCATGCATCGAAGAAAAAGTAGCCTACGGTGGTGGGTCTGTACTTGTGTGGGCCGGAATTTCCTCTGAAAGTCGCACAGAGCTGGTGATCTTAGAAAACGGCTCTTTAACTAGCGTAAGATATGTGGAAGAAATCCTCAACGAACACGTTGGTCCATTTATGGTCAATTTGGGTGAGGATGCTATATTTATGCATGACAATGCCCGACCTCATACAGGTCGGATTGTGAATGACTACCTTCATGAGATGAACATTACTTGTATGGAGTGGCCAGCGCGCAGCCCGGATATCTACCCGATCGAGAATGCTTGGGACGAGCTAGGGAGATGCGTAAAACAACGAAACCCTCCCCCAATCACGCTTCCTGAGCACAAAATTGCTCTCACAGAGGAATGGGAGAATATTCCCCAAAATCGTATAAGGAACTTGGTGTACAGCATGCCAAACCGCGTAAACGCAGTAATGGAAGCACGAGGAGGTAATACGAAGTATTGAAATTCAAGAAAATCGTCATAAAGTTCAAAAATTTCATGTTTCCTATTTTTGTTTTAAGGAGAGATCAGCAGTTTTTTTTTCTTTATGTAATTTTGTGTAAATAAAATGTATGGTGACTCATATTTTTTTAACTTTCATTTAAGGAGTATTAAATTGTCTATTAAATACAATTTATTGCATTAACCTAGCATTCTTACTTTCCGAGATTTTTTGGATTCTTTGAGTGACCCGGATTCATTGCTCTCGAGTGCATAAGCAGAACCGCTTACGACAACGTTTGCTAGTAAATGAAACTATTACGCTTTCGTATAGAAATTGTATGACCCATTGTAGATTCCTATTTGTATTGTGTTAACAAGTTGCATGCATGGCACGAGTATCTGACAGAGCTTTTGCCTAAACCGATTGAAATAGCTGGTGAACTTTGATTAATTCGATCTCCGATGCGGAATGAGCACATCCCACAGAGAATAAAAGTTATATTTAAGTTATATTTACATTTGCTTATAGGATTAGGAAATTAGATTAGCTGAAGTGGCAGTGGGCTGGTCATATCGTGCAAAGAACCGATAATCGTACTATTGTGTTTTTTTAATCATATTTCTATAAGTTAAGTTCTTACGAAAAACAACAAATCTTTTAAATATTAAATAAA
This sequence comes from Gymnoscelis rufifasciata, assembly GCA_929108375.1. Taxonomy (NCBI): domain Eukaryota; kingdom Metazoa; phylum Arthropoda; class Insecta; order Lepidoptera; family Geometridae; genus Gymnoscelis; species Gymnoscelis rufifasciata. The sequence goes on along the minus strand of OV815317.1, from coordinate 7,414,709 downwards.
AGCGATAGACTATTTTTATATTTATTTCTACAAAAACTATATATTTAAAATAATTTGCATGCTATTACTAAAAATTCATATCGTTTCAAAATAAAATCTCGAAAGTTTTATGTTAATTCTAATTGCTCGATATCAAAAAATAAAAACTAATCTTAACAGCAGTTTTGGTATCAACCTCATACCTTTAACTTTTTTTTTTGTCGGATTGTTTTAAATTCTAAAGTGGGCGAAGATCCGTTTGCGGCGCAAGATTTAGCGGGTTTGATTCCCTCCGAGGGCCAAAGTGCTTGTATGTTCTACAAGTTTCCTTGGTTGTTTAAATAATTTCAAGTAAGTATCAATGTCTAGTATCCGGAACACAAGCTTAGAGCCTAGCACGGGGCAACATCATCGAGGAAAGATCTAGATGTTGCTGAGTGGATTATTCAGCAATATTTATAGTTATTGTTCAAAAAAAAACATTATTATTTAGTGACAAACTTCTTGGCTGAGGAGGTTAGGATGAGTTTTTGACACATTCGTTACAGTGAAAAACATAAAGCTTTTGTTGTTTTTCGAAGTAAACTGACTGTTTTCGCTGAGCTGGCTTTACTGTTTACCTGCCAGCGAATCCCGTTAAGCTCCCAAGCCGAAAGGACACTCTCCACTGTTCAGTGTTCACCTCAATCTTGACCTTATTCTGATTCAACCCGCGTCTGAATGGACCGTGTAATTTGTGTTTACTTTTACTCTCGAATCGGGTGCCTGAATACTCCCTTGATATGTCAATGATGTCATTTATTTAAAGTTTATTTCATTTTTTTGTACTACTTCAGCTCATTTAATAATCCAAATCAAACAAATAGATTCAGTTCAATTCAATTTCTTATAATTGGACCCTGCGCTTGCAGCGTCACTTTGCCAGTGTCAAGTAAAATAAAATTATATAGTGAAAAAGATGTTACTCAGTTAATCGCCATTTTGCGTCTCGTAAATCAAATCCTAGACTAAGTTCAATCGCTCAGCTTGTGAGCGCTGTTTGATGTCACTTGAAACTCGTCAACCGCTGACATTGGCAGGTAGCGAAGGTGTGCGACTATAATTATTGTATAGTCTTCGAAACTTTGTCGCCAAGGGTGCGATCCTTTGAACAAAATATATGAAGCTAGTAGTGCCACGCGGTGATAACCGCGTTATAATGGATAATACCGCAGAATTAAATCTTTCTCAGGCTCTAGAGAATTTGTGTACCAAATTTTACTTAAATCGCTTGAGCAGTTTATGCGTGAAACAGTAACAGAGAGGTAGAGTTACTTTCGCATTTATAATGTTATAGTATGGATTGTCGGCCTTAAGCCTGTCTTTAGTTGCCGAACTGGCTATTTAAATATGTACTTATAAATAAACATCCTATATAAATGTATTTAACAATATTAATTGTGTTTACTAATTTTTTTATTAATAATGAAGTATTTTTCACCTTCGATGTCTACACTAACCCATGCCTACATAAGCAAGACAAATAATAAATATCTACATAGTGAACAATATTTGTTCTATGACTAGGCTTTTTATTGACACAGTTATGTGTTTGGATACTTGGTAATTTTTGTTTGATTTTGTTTTAACAAATAGATTTTACCCGAAAAACTTCATCATCAGTAAGTCATAGAATCAATAAAAATTAACATAATCCAAGCTTACTCGTAGTTTGCAATTCTCGGACATTATTTTAACCCTGTGATTCACGCACAAAGAAAGTTACTCAACTACTTACAGGAGATTACAATCATGGACTACTGAGACTAACTGAGATAATTATATTGGAAACCAGAAATAATTTAATATAAGTCCAATAATTACCAAACTAGATAATTTATGATAGCAACTACCATCACGTGTTGATTTTAGAAATTTATATAAATTTATCATGTACGCACTTTTTGGATATGTACGAAACATTTAATTTTTAACGAAATTTTGTAAGTTCAGTTTGGTTCTTTATGATTTTCCTTTGAAAACAAACACAAGTTGTAATTCCAGAATTTCACAAAAAAAAACTATTATTAAAAATTATATCATGATGTCTTCACCTATCGCGTATCACAAAAAAAATAATAATTTAATGTTATGCGCTGTACCTATCTCAGGCGCCGCTGAAAACCAGCGCTGTGTCAGAAGACCCCTCCTGATACAGCTCTTATGCTGAGCCGGTGTCCTATTTGCGTTTTTACTAGGTTAAGTTTTATTATGTCACAACTATGTATCATGCAACATTAATTTGTATTTATTTAAATACGCAAAAAAACATTTTATTATTATTATTATAAGTGAGAATGCCATCATATGATTTAGTTAAATCCATTGAGGATTCTGTCGAAACACAAAAATTCATTAAGTCCCCATAAAGCTAATATCAACGTAAAGTGCTAGTTAACTGCCCATAAATTCAATAACTCCGTAATCAAATTATCTGTACGCACTCACCATAAAATACTTTTCCATATACTTTTCTTCTCCATTTTACCGCTTGCTATATTTCATCTTCTATTTGGATAATTATGTATTCGTTATCATTATGTGACTCCTCTGTTGAATTTCATCGTGATCCAAGCAGATTGTTGATGCTATGGCTTCCTGTAACAAAAATAACAGCTGTTTGATCTTTGCAATATTTATGCTAAGCTCTGTCGCGTACGGTGCTAATTTAGCTGTTATAATGATGCTATGCTCTTTCGGATCAGCTGAAGTATTTTAACGGTTGTCATGTTAAACCGACCGTAGCATATAAACTATTAGGTCTTCTTTGTCCAGGCAAGTCTGCTTACAAATCATTCTTGAATATGCACGACGTACCATAAAAATATTAGAATTATACCTTATCTCAACATTGAGACGTTATTATATATTTTGTTAAATATATCATTGTTTGTTTTAACTATAAGTATACAAAACTAAATTTTATGACTACAAAACATAAATTTAAGCAGGACGGACATACCGTTCGTTTCGTCGTCATGCTACCTATAAACGGTAGATACAGCGGTAGAAAAATGCCACTAAATATTTTTCAGAACGCTGAACCTTGCTAACAAATTTCAGATAGTAGTTTCTTAAACATTATCGATAGAAGCAATATAAAGTTAGGAAGACTGTGAGAACTTTCATAAGGTCTGCAAATTAATCGTAAACGAACCATTTCGGTATGAGAACGGAAGTCCTAAGATAAGGTGCAAACATTACGCGCGTCGGATTTTTTGGTTAAAGATGAAAAGAGCCGTAACGTATCAGATATTTATGCCGGTTTATATTGTAATAAAAAATTTAAATTTATGTTTTACTATTAAGTTTGTTTTTTACTACCTTTTTGTCTACAAACTAAGACAGTTCTAATTCGGAACAAGATTAATGCACATAACTCTTGTATTCCAGAAAAATAAGTCAAATATTAGTCGCGCGAGATTTTTGACGAGTCTCATCTGGTCGTTTGTGTAAAGATAGATTTTACTTGAAAAACATCATAGGCAAGTCTCCATATTTAACCGACCTAAAATATTGAGTGCAAATTTAATACCATCGCACTATATTTAAGTGTGTGAGCTATTTATAAGTCTCAAACGAAAAAAATATTATATACGTAATAAACATTTTTACACTGCCGTGGTGTGTAAATTTTTGCAACTATGCCTTTATGAATAACTAGCTGTGCCCTGCGGTGCCACCCGCGTTATAATGGATGAAGTACTCTTAACCAACAACATATTTATTTGAATAAAGATTAATATTATTATGTTGATACAACTTAAACAAATTATTTCGACCAAATTAGGTACCATAAAAACGGTTTTTGTGAGTTAATCTTAAAAGATAGACATATACTATCGCGGACTGTTTTTTAGATCATTAAAAGAGCTTTTATTCTTTAATACATATTTTTTGTGTATCTTGAACCGTTTTCACGGCGCACGCAACGGAAGGCTTCAAAGATGAACAATTTCTCCCGTTTTTTACACATTTACCACTATATCTTTGCTCTTATTGGTCGTAGCGTGATGTTATATAGCCTATAGCCTTCCTCGATAACTGGACTATCCAACACAAAAAGAATTATTCAATTCGAACCAGTAGTTTCGGAGATTAGCGCGTTCAAACAAACAAACAAAAAAACAAACAAACTCTTCAGCTTTATATATTAGTATAGATTACCTACTTTAGCAATCATGAATGCACAACACACAAAACAAAATATGTCAAAGCAAAAATTCTCATGCACATGTATAATAAAACGTGAAGTCGTTCGGTAAGCTAGAATAACGGACACTCTAAACTTGGGCTATATCCCCTGTTAGTAACCTGGCCGGATTCAACGGGAGATAGTTTCGCCGGATAATTAGCATCTCTATCTAAAACGTGAGTCACGGGAATAGGAATCAAGCTAATGCTACGAACGAATAATGATTTTATGGGCATGATAAGCACGTATTACGGAGTGTGAATCAAAAGTTTATAGTAAGTCGAGAAAGCTTTAAAAACAGTGGATTTACTATTTGGTTTCAACGAATATTATTGAAAATTCCGTTGGGAAATTTACATACGATGCTGTACAGTAGTACAATAATAAAATAAATAATTCTATATATAAGCGCTTACGGGTTAATATCATTTGCTGTTAATCATTGCCGTAATGCGTCGTCCATTACAGGAAGGCCTTCACTTTGACCAATGTTGTTGTTAGAAACAGCGTGCATTCTCGTGTACCTGTAGCCTTAATTATATTATGTCACGGTGTTGAAGTATATTTACGTATATTGTATGGTGTTTGGTGCATCTTAAGCCAAATTGAATCGGTCGAAAGGAGAGTTCATTGTTTGTAGTGGCTTTTTATTCTATTTTTATTTTGATAGTTGTTTGTAGCAGATTAACATAAAATTACCTGTGAATAACGCATATTTTTTTTTACTTATACCTATAAAAAAAAACTAATATTCAACACGGTGGCTATCCCATTTCCTTTTTTTCATATTTAAATTAATAAATTATGGGTTTTTATTGGTTTATCACAAACATAAATAAAATAAAAAAGTGGAATTTAAAAAACCTGATAGATACCTAACACATGAACCACCCTGATACTGTATATGATGAAAGGTAAAAAGGAAGTACCTTATCTAATATATTTACATAATTAAAAATTAACACCCTGGTATAATGACTAAATGTGAACCACGTCTCAAAATGTGACTCCACAAGAAAATATACCGAGCATTTCATAAAATGAACAAATACAATAAGATCACAGCCGCTATATAAATTAAAATTGCTTGTTTAAAAAATCTGTAAATTAACTTACAGAGCAATTTTCGAGATTTTCATTGTGGCAGTGAATAAACGAAAGTTAATACATACTCATAGTTGGCAAATATTATCACAGTGCAAGTTACAAAACTATTACAACACGCTGCACTGTGTCACTGAGGCTTGTTATCAGTGCAAACAGTGATGGCGGGAAGAGAGTTCCTTGAAACCTACTTACAAGTTACGAAGATTAATTATTTTATAATAAGACCATTGACCAAATTTTGTGGCAGGTTTAAAACGTTCCGAACACATTAACTGTAGAACTATGCTATACAAGATGACATTTGGAATGGAATGGTTGGGTCCCGAAAAATAACATAGGTAACTTTTTCCTTAGTAATTTAACCTCCGAATTTACCCATAAGAAACAAGTTGGAATTTTTTTTGTTAAAAATCTTGTTGTAATTTATTCGAAACATATTTAAGGAAAATACATAAAATTAACTGTGTATGAGGTTAAACTTACAAATTATGAATTAATGTTACCATCAAACACATCATTAGAATGTAGATGAAAATACAAAAGCGCGTTGAGATCTTTTGCCTCAGTTTAGAAAATTAAATAAATTCCCACTTACCGATATAGTTTAATGCCATTTTATTAATTTCTGAATATCAGAAAAAAAATATTTCAATTAAGTACAATTATAATAAAGTCATACAGCAAAACTTACCTGGCAAAATAAAATAAATTCACGAATATCTTTTGTTTCACTCGAATTCCACCATTAATTATTTTTTTCAAAAATATTGATCTAATTCAAACCAAGGAGTTCTAAGTTCAAAACCAAAAAGTTTTCATTCAAAGTTGGAACTATAACCGCGCGCGTACAAAAGGGCGGGACGCATGCGTAGTCCAAATGTACGCCCGACCGTGATGCTTTTAGCGGACTGGGAGCAGCACGCTCCCACAACTACCAAGTAGAGAGTACTTATCACGAGAAAATTCTGAACTTGCCAAGGGACAAGGCTTTGTAGACTGTCTACGGGAAGTTTAAGAAACCTTTTTCAATTTGTAACTCAACCATCTTGATAAGTACCTATTTGTGTTTTAAATATTGAACTTCGTCAAATTATTATGGTATAATGTACATAAACAAAGTATGGTATTTTCCTAATTCAGCATCTTACCAACAACGATCTAGTGGTTATTGACCATCAATCGATCGAAATTGCGGATCGATCTTTTGAATTGCAAAACTCGTTTGTCATTCAATTGTTTGAAGACATTCATGACAGAATTGTAACACATGTTTGCGTCCAATAAAATTGTGATGGAGTAGTTAGAAAGATTATTTATGAGTCTTTAGATTGAAATATGCCTAGTTCGTTATGCCTAATGACTACTGGTCATTCCTTAATTCATGTAGGTCGTTTGATAGTTTTATTTGTTTATGGCGATTCGACTTGGCTGCGTATGAATATAATGTGTGTATTAATTTGTATATTGTAAAGTTATAAACTATAGGTTTATAATGAATATTCAACATAATTACTATCGCCAATTATTTAAAATCTTGGAGCTTTTTGTGTATTACCTACTAAAAAAGGTAGGTATCACCTATTTTCACTGAGCTCGAAAAAGGAGAAGGTTTCTCAATTCCACCGTTAAGTTTTATAATGTATTTATATTTACCCAGCTTTACGGATCACCTAGGACAGAAAAAAAGAAAGCAAGGTTAATCTGAACTAACTTTTTATTGTTACGTACGTCCAATCGTAGATGCATTCTGTTAATCCTTTGAGTGTTTAGATTCCCATAAAATCCTTAACTTCAAACCCCTATATTGTAATGTATACTAACGCCCACACGGCAAAACCGTTGGAAACGAAAACAAATGCTTTGAATTGTTTTGTAGACTATTTTTTAGTTAGGGGCGGCATGTATTTGTAATTTTATTGTTATCATGATTTAATCATAGTTTTAACTAAACTACGAATGGGTCTAAAACGAGATTTAAAAAAAATTTACAAGCTAAGGTAGCTTGCGGATTATAATAAATCTCCTTCTAATGAAATGAAATAAAATACTTTTATTTTGGTACATGAACAAACAACAGCACAGTTAGACAGCATAAACAAACATACACAAGAAAAATAACATAAAAAACCACAAACAGATAATTAACTGCCAGGTTGTACACTGCCACACAGCACTGCAGCTGTGCTGTGTGGCTTTGCTGTGTGTGTGTGTGTGCTGTGGTGTGCTTTGTTTTAAACTTCGGTTCGTAAAAAATAGTCACTATATGAAAAACTAGATGTTCACGCCTATGTTTCCTATATTTTATGACTTTTAGGTATTTCCCGCGGTAAAAAGTAGCCTTCCTCGATAAATAGGCTATCTAAAACTGAAATATTTTTTTAAAATCGGAACAGTAGTTATTTTTTTTGAGAATAATGCGTTTAAACAAACAATCTATCAAATTGTTCAGATTATAATATTAGTATGCATTTGAGCGTTCAAAATCTCAACATAACCATAGACTTTCGAGGACGATACGAGAAAAATCCGAAAGAAAAACTTTAAAAATAAAAATCTTGGTCACCATTAATTCATATAGATATTCCTTCTTAGTCATAGAAAAGTCTTATTTACAAGCCAATAAATTAATTCAAAATTCTATCATAACTACAAACAGGCATCATACGCTATTTTCATCTATCGTAGAACGTCTTTGTTGGTGGTCTACAAACACATTTCATTAGGTACTTACAAACCTATTTTGATAAGCTGATAAACTTTATTGTGTCCACTTGGAAACTTTATTTATTTCTTTAGATTGTGAACAATAAAATCTATCAAGTGCTAAGTGGCTGTCGTGCTGATTTTGGTTCGTAGTTCAAAGACAAAATGGTATAGTATTTTGATTATAGTATTTCGATTCGTCTAAAGCGCAGCTCGTCTCCAGGGTCAACTGTTTTTTTGACCAGTTCTTAGACGCTAGACGTCTATATTGCTGCTTGTCTACGTATCAACTCGTCTTAAGGTTGTGGCTCGTCTGAAAAGCAACTGATATTAGTGTTTATTTTGGATGAAATAAAATCATAAGTACCTACATATTTACATACTTTTTATTAGACTGAAGTGATTTCCACAAAAGTAAAATTTTCTGTTTAGCTTTGCAATTTGTAATTGCTTATTGCTAACCTAGACTTAACAGACCCTCTTGGAAGTCAAGCTAAAGAATTTCTTTACCATTTATTTTTATTGTAAATATCCCACCGCACTGTCAAGAAAATATGAAAAAAATAAAGCCCTCAGCTCTGAAAGGTAGTTTAAAGAAAATATAAATAATGGCCTTCCTATCAAAATTACTTACATTGTAATGTCCCATTTGAGACCAGAGAAAGTTTTAAAAAACATAATATTCCCATCCTAAAGTGAAAGTTCTACGCTCCCGAAATATTTTAGTTGTTGTTATAATTAAATCTGGAGTATGTACTTGTTAATTGACAGCTGAAAGTTGTGCCCACTTGATGAAGAGCATTTTGATTCAGTTTTAATTTGAGACCAGATAAGGATTCAAGTGGTGCCCGCTTTGGGACGGGGAGTGATGATTTGAAGATTGTATTAGATACGAATTTCGTAATTTGTCTATATTTAACCCCGGGTGTTACCCGCATTTGATGGATTTACCATCGGTATCACATAGTTTCCCGCGGAAAAAAATAGCATATGTCACTTTTAAAGCTTTAGAGAATCCACATCCGTTAGCACCATAATTCAAATATTTTCAGTGGATCTAGAGATTACCCCCTACAACATCACAAACAATCTCACGAACTTTAATTCAATATAATATTATAGTATAGATTGAAGGGCAGTTTAAGACATTTGAAAATTCTTGTCCATAATGTCATTTCAGCCAGCATACCCAAAGTTACACTACCTGGAAGAGTTCACTCAAAACGCTTATCACAAAAGGCGTCATACAGAGGTTTTTTTTTTAATTATCAAGCATTCATTGTGAAAAGGAAATTTTTAAAATTAATTTTAGTGGGTCAAATTACATTTTTAACTATCAAAAAATATCGCGACACTGCATAACAACCGTAAAATTTTGTTAGACCTCCGAATTAGCACAGTGAGTCAGTCATTAGGGTCCCATTAGCACTGGTTAGCATGCACCTACTTGCATTCAGAGAAATGGTGCAAGTTTGGTAGACGTAAACGACGTCTGTGCGTTTGTGATTTTTTTGTAGGTACATACAATTCCGAAAACATACTCTTTTCTTTTTATTAATAAATAATAATAATAAATATTTCCGGACAATCTACACAACAACATCTAGCCCCGTTGTAAGCTCTATGCTTGTGTTACGGGCACTAGATATCTGATATACTTAATATAATATACATACATACATATATAGATATTTTTATTATACATATTAAACACCCAGACCAAGGAGAAAAGTGCTTTCAGAACATACAAACAATTTTACCCTCGGCGGGAATCGAACCCGCTACCTCTTGCTCTGCAAGCGCACATTCGCCCACCGCGCCACCGAGGCAGTCATGTAGTATCTAGTATTATACAAAGTGTTTCAAAATTGGTAGGTACTTAAAGCAAAAACAGTGTGAATGACAAGTATCAGGCGAACATATTTTGTTCTACAACATTTTGATTTGGATGCATTTCCTTTCTTCGAACAAAGGACTCTGATTTATTGAGCGTAATCTAATCCCTAGGTCATGTTTAGCTTCATAGCAGTAGATTTAATTTTAACTTTTTTATCCCTTTGGGCCCTGGAAGAAGTTAAAAAAGTGTGTGTGTGTGTGTCAGCTACGACGCACGATAAGAGTTTACTCCTTATGATATATATCGAAGAGAAAAAAAGGGTAAATGAACGCATCTGCTAAAATGATAAGAGAAACAAGCATATATCTGTAATTATTCGGATTATTTATATTATCTCAATAAAGCGTATTACATAAAGTATGTTGCAAAATAATATAAATAAAATACAGTGAGACTACGAAGTATCGCGCAAAGAGGAGACCCCGAGAATGAGATACGCTGTATTCTAATCACGAGATTTTTTGGAGTTTATTGGAGTTTACTCCTTAAGAAACGATTTGAGTTTTAAGGCCCGGTACGGAAATTTTATGGGGAGTAAAATCAATGTTTGTTTCTCTTCATTTTAGCAGATGCGTTCATTTACCCTTTTTTTTCTATTCGATATAAATATATCATAATTATCGTTCGTAAGGAGTAAAAACACTCTTTTTTTTTTTCGATTATAATAAGTGGCAGAATTATTCAATGATGGTGGTTCTAAATTAGGGGCAACATTTTCTGCATCTGACAACCAAAATCATAATATTATATGCATTAACTCAAAGTTATATTCCTGCATATAATATTTATTAAAAAAATATTCACTCGCTTTCCTTGCGTGAAAGCTGACCGCAAAAATGTCACCACACGCGCGCATAGACAAGGTTTACCTTTATTTATGATGATTTGGATGAAATTACAAGGACAACCTTTGCGCTGTGAAAAGGTCTGAGAAAGCTTTACCACCGGCAGCCAATGGATGCCTGTTTAATAAGGTGATCGGTATCTAAATTATACTATCTAGGATCTATCTTGTCGAAAACTTATGTTGGATGTCAATCTAAATTCAATGGGGAATAATAAATCGAACATGATTTATGTTAATTTGCAATTTAGTCTACGTGGAGACATTCTATGAATATCTTAATACTTATAAAACCTATTATTATTGTGTATAAGGTTTAGTATCGGTCGACTGCTATATAATCTGTGGTTATACCTTTTTTTTAAGTTGACGAGTCGTTGAGCTACTGCCGTAACTACTTTCCTACCAAATTTCGAACAAAATAAAACGGAATAAGGAATTCATAATTGGAATACAATTTGATAATTTTTTTTATTTAATTTAAGAAGTAATCTAACCTTACCGTGACCATGAAGTGTTTGTATGATCTGCAAGCACATTCTCCTTGGTCTGGGTGTTTAAAATGTAGGTACATATAATAAAAAATATCAATATGTGTATGTCTATTATATTAAGTATATCAGATGTCTAGTACCCGTAACACAAGCTTAGAGCTTACCATGGGGCTAGATGTTGTTGTGTGGATTGTCCGGCTATATGAATTTATTTATACGAAGCTAAAAACAGTCCTAGTTCAATCTATTGCCATTAAACTAGAATGTTCCCGTTCGTTTTACCATAGAATCTGACCGCTTCCCATTCATTTCTCTATCTAAAAAGCTGGCAGGCATTACGTCGGGCATGTTAATGTTGTTTCTGATGCAATCTCAAGTGGTTCAATGGAATCAGATTTATGAATAAAGATGTTTGAAAAACAAAATTGTTTAGGTGAACCGGGAAAAAGGCTAAATTTTATATGATTGGAAACAAAATGACAATAAAACATTTTAAAGTAATATTTAGTATCATGTGATATGATTATAATAATTTACAAAATATTTCACACATCACGAAGTCTAAAATAATAAAATCATTAATATTCTAATTAAAATCAAACGTCTCTAGTTGCCTAATATTAAATTTTACAAAGGCCCTACCTGAAATAAAAAACGTTAAGGTATGGTACATGTGGAAAATGAGCATAGAATATAATTAACAATAAAAAAGCATTTGGCATGAATTCCTTGATAAAAAACATACTTTACACGATTTTGTTTTTCGTAAATATATTTTTAAATATGCCTATGTTAAAAACATTACAAATATATACCAAAGAAATAGGTAGGTACATTAGAATTACTTCATGATGAGCAAAATCCATAAAATCTGTCAGGGTTCATCGAGCGAATTCATGTCAATCAAAAATAATGAGTGCTGACAATAAACATATCAAACTCGTAATTTTTACAGCACAACTCAAGGTCTTCTGCTAAGGCTTTTGCCACACAAATAAAAAATAATTACTAAAAACTATTGTTAAAAAAAACACGTAAACGTTATGACTAGACTAAAAAACCTAAACAATTTATTTTTTTGAAGATTATTTTATATTCTTTATTTGCAATAAGTATTTTAAACTCCATATAAATACAACCCTTTATATATGTATTATTTCTAAATAAATATATCCCATTTGCAAAAAATATTTCGATTAGGTATACAAGAACAGTGATAAAAGATTATAACACATTTCTGATACAACTAAAATAATAACTATGGAGAATACAAGCCAATGAGCAAGAGAAGTACCCTAAAATAACTACAATACTACACTAGTATGAAGTAGTAGCCCCATGGCCTATCACCGTGTGAAATCAGCGTAATAACCGCACAGAGACGCTAAATAATTGAAGTGGCTGATAAACAGATAGAAATAGGCTAGCGGTGTCAACTGGGAGCACCAAGTTAGTTATGATGTAGTGACTAGGACACCCGTGATTCAGGTCAATGACACGTCTAGATACAGGGTTCCTGGTTCCGGGTGCTACTGTCTAATTTTAGATAGAAATAGGCTTGCAGCGGTCATGTATAAGAACACCAAAATTGTTATTACTACAAAATTGTAAAAACGGATAAAGCTGTGTTGAGAAGCGAATAGAACATTCGCTTCTCAACTCAGTGTAAAAAATTGAAGCGAACTGTCAAGACAATATTATTTATTTAATTAACTTTAAGTTGACCTGACCATGTATGCCCGGTGCATTTAAGGAAATAAATGTTTTTGACTTTTACTATGACTTTGTCTTTGGTGAACATATCACGAAATTAGTTATGATGTAGTGATTTACGCGTTTGAAACAGATGAAGAAGATGCAGTGACTAGCACACCCGTGATTCAGGTCAATGAGACGTCTAGGTCATAGAATAATAAATTACTACGTTAGTACAGTGTTCCTTTTTCCGGGTACTACTGTTCCAGATAGAAAAAGACTAGCAGTGGTCAACATAGCACCAAGTTAGTTATGATGTAGTGACCAGGACACCCGTGATTAAGGTCAATGACACGTCTAGATACAGTGATCCTGGTTACGGCTACTACTATCTGTTTTCAGATAGAAATAGACTAGCAGTGTCAACTAGAACACCCGTCACTCAGGCCAATGAGATTTATTCTAGATTGTTCCAGGTTTCAAGTGATTACTCGTTTACAATTTCATTTTATATAGTGACGTGCTCTTTTGCTGAAGAGTTGCCAATGTAGACTTGTAAAATCAACTTAATACCTTAATTGGTCTATTTTTATTTTTTTTTTATTAAAAAAAAGTTTACATTAACATATTATAAAAAAAAATACATTCTGAAAACCCTTAGAGGTTTGTATAGAATGACATTACCATTATTTAAATTTAGTAAGGTGAATTAATATAATCCTGACATTTAATTGGGCTAAAACGCATCACATTAATGTTTTGACGGTAAAGGAAATATTATGTAAATATTACGACATTAGACGAAATTTTTTATCGAGAATATTTAGTAAGTAATTATTTTTAATTGATTAACGAAGGCGTAAAGTTTAACAATAAACTGTTTTGATCTGTAAGTTTTATCCAAAGCAGAGTCTATTTTTATGTATGAAACAATGTTATTTACGAAACATGATGAATGCAATGTAGAGGTATATTGTTCGACAAATGTTGGAAATAGGGATCAGAACAGGAAATTGGCTGGATTCAAAAAACAAACGACATGTAATATCTGTCATACATGCTCAATGGCCCTTAGCGTATTCAAAATCAAAATAACACTCAACTTTAATACCCGGATTCCGTTACACTAATTTGCGTAATGTGAATGCATTTTGTTAGCACTTTATTCAGAACACAGCCAATATTCAATCAGCTTATACAACAGTTTTACTAGTTTATCAAATTTTGAAAACAAATGAACACGAAGTGAGCAGTTAGGTATAGAATTGGACGGATTTGTGAGAAGAAGTACGGCTTAGAGAAGATAGATGGCTTGTGAGACAGATGACATGTGGTAGAGTAAAACGAAAGCAAAAAACATATTTTGATTGACCCCACGTAATGTAGATCAAGGGCAGTAAGATTATGATGATATTCTAAAATAAATTTGTTTTAAATGCATCTACACTTACCTTTTTGTTAATTTACTACGTACTGAAATTGAAAATTCAATTTACTTATGCTAAATAAAAATGTGGTTATATTACAAAGAAAGCTATGCCAGAACTGCCAAAAGATTATTTCTTACCTTAAAGAATAACATCATTTTTATTTACAAGTATTTTTAGAACTTTAATTTTTCAATACTCAGCTTTAGATGGACTGTGACAGTGATCAATTTCCATATTAAATGGATGTTTTGTCAACATAATGTATGATTGTTAGAGGCGTTACGATGTAGGGCAATAATTTTGGCTCAATTTAAACATCTTAATGAGACTTAGGGCCTTCGTCGACAATAACAAAAATTTTCTGCCCGACTAAGACTATTTGGGTTAACTATGGAATACAATTATGATGAAGATTGAAAAAATAATAGGTGGGTTAGAATATCGAACAACTAAGATTCGTATTTGCGATATTTTCTCGGCAAAGAATAGATCGCTAGTGGAGAGAAAGGTATAATAATATAGCCCGAGTAATTTATTATTTAAATGTTACTTAGTTTGAGTAGGTTTTACATAAATTTAAATTTAAAATTTAAGAAAAACCCCCGTTTCTATTGCCTTAATTTCCTTAAAAGTTAAACACCCTAATATTTTGTAATGTGCACGCGATGCGCTTTCATTTGATACCCCACTCGAGTAAATTTGCAGATTTTCGGTTTTCGTTCCCCACTCTCATCCCCATAACTTTTAAACGGCACAATTTTCGATTTGCATTAAATATGTTTGAGAACAATCGCGCCTAACTCACCTTTCATGCATAAAAATAAATTGAAATCGCTCCATCCGTTCGGGAGCTATGATGTCCCAGACAGACTGTCAGACAGACAGACAGACGTTAAACTCATAACACCCCCTTTTTTGGTCGGGGGTTGAAAATACTTTTAAAGGGGGTTTCAGGTGCTTATTCCTGGTATCTATTTCTGATAAAAAATCTATTAATTAGGTACCTATATCGGGTGTTATTAACTTTTAACGCAACCTCACTGTTGAGCGATGTTGCCGTGTGAATCTGAACAAAACACACACAAGTATACTGCGTGAGTAGAACCCGTTTTCAAAATAAATAGAAATACAGATTTTGGCTGTCATTTTTCACATTAGACGATGGCCTAAGAAACCAAGGATTTTAGTATTGTAGACGCTAAATCTACTAACTAACCCGTTCAATTAGTACATGATATATTTTCAATCACTCGTTCCCAACAATAAATTGTAATCACGTATAATAGATTACAAAGCAAGCCAAGATTGTCTTGTTTGTAGCTGACAGGAGGATATTTATGACAAGCTTGGTTAATATTGTTACCCCGGGCATAGACTAATCCAATTTACTAGAACTTGCTCCAAATTACTTTACTGTGAGTTGCACATAAAACAGGTCATTACCTACTTTGCACATTGTTATTTTAAGCAATAATGTACTACGGTAGAATAACGAAAGTTAAATTCTTACAAATATTGAGATAAAAATAGTTGTTATTAAGTCATCGTGTATAATAGCTGTAGCTACTGTGAAATTCAACGAGTTTGATGTTAAAACAAGTGTTTTAAAGGGCACATATATTTTTCAAGAACAATTTTTTTTTTTTTATCCAGGGGTTCCCGCCGGGCTTTGACCCACGACCTACGGAATGAAAGTGAATTATGTTCCCACTTACCATACACGGCACATCCATGCTATTTATTCTAACTAAATAGTAACATTTTTGTAAATTAGTAAATACACCCCTGCCTACTAATTATTTCATCAAAGTTCTTTTCCATCCAAAGGTTGCCGGAAGAGATCACTTTTTAGCGATAAGGCCGCCCATTGTTCATTTGTTTTCCTACGTGTTGTTGTACTGTATTTTATTTCCCTGTGTGTACAATAAAGTGTTCTTGTATTTGTATATATCTATAATTAAAACACAATGTGAATTCATTCTTCCTTTCTTTCCAGCTTTCGTCGCCTGTGTTCTGTGTTAATGCAGCCTTCGGATTGCTTTTGAACTTTCGAAAGATATATTTTGGTGGTTTCTAATAGACATAGACATCCATCATGAATAACGATGGACATTTCGTCAAAGTTTACCTAAAATTTAATATAGAGTAGTAAATTTTAAGATCGTTGTACAATGTCTGACTGATCTTAAACATATTAGATCTAGTCACCGTAGCTGTATTCTACGCTTTTTTTATTACTACAAATAAAGATAATAAATATTTATTATTATTATAGATATATAAGCAATTTTAATCATCTTGTTAAGTTTGAGCCACTCCTCCGAAACGGCTTTACCGATTTTAGCCAAATTTGATATGCGTATTCAGTAGGTCTGAGAATCGGCTACTATCTATTTTTAATTTTGCAATACAACGTTTGCTGGGGTCAGCTAGTAAATTAATAAGATTCGATCCTGTTTATAGTAAACATCAATTGAATTTGTATACTTGAAGTCGATTGTTTTTGTATACATTCTACAAGTCAATTATAAGTGTTCCATTCACGTAGGTATGTCTAGTAACCCAACACGGCGTCTTAGATGCGCCTGCGCCATTAGGAGCGGTGTCGGGTTTCCTTCCTGACCGCACAGTGCGTGTGAGTTTGTGCGATTGGCTAGAAAAAATCTGCTAAACCGGCTTAGGTGCTTAGATATCCTATTATAAAGCACTAGAGAATGTGAGGAATGTAGCTATTGGAAATTTAAGTCTTTCCACGATTTTTTATGTTTATTTATTTATTAAGATATAAAAAGGTACCTAACTTTATAAATTGCATAAATTCTACAGCAATTACATCCAATATTATGTTATATGCTACAAGCTATGTGTTGTTTTTATTAAAAAGCGACATTGTTTTGCTACTAAGTAAAAATGGAGATACGGAGATACTTGATAGACCTAGTACATACCAAGATTAGGATGAGGGTAAAATAAGTAATATTTACGGATATAACACACAGCATCACCTAATAGACCAGTATAACCCCAAGCTAAGCAGAGCTTGTACTATGGGTGTTAAGTGACTAATAAACTACATATATAAAGTTTTCTTACTTGTCTGTTATATTTTTATTCTTATCTATACTAAAAACAAAAAGCTGAAGAGTTTTTTTGTTTATTTGCCTGTACGCGCTCACCTAAGGAACTTCTGAAATAATTATTTCACCGTTAGATAGCCTATAGATAGATTTATCGACGGCAAAATACGTCTCAATTCATAAAACAACCCCTTGTTTTATGAAAAGGTGTGGCGTGTTAAGCTAGTTGTCTGAAAATAATTATAATGTCTATTTTGTATAAAATATATAAAAAACAGTATCTCAAAATTAAAAATAACCGATAACCGTAAAAAGTCACGTTTTGCATCAAATTCTCTCGCCAATGATGATGACAATCATAAGTTGCAATCCTCTTCTTAGTCGGTCACTCTTGACAGAGTGGTCGTTGTTATCCTTATGATGAGTTGCTGCTCTTGGAATGCGCCGCCATTGTTCCCTGTTAGTTGCGTTGCGGGAGCAGTCGGTAAGTTGCAATAGATTCGAGCCAAAGCATATAATATTTCGACAGAATTATTTCAGGTAAGTTACGCTTATTGAGCAACTAGCAGACAAAATTATCTAAATTATGTTACTAATTTTATTATTAGGACTAAGATTTTACGATTTTGAAATCTATATTCTATACTTTATCCACTTTGAATTTATATCTTTACTAGTTGATTCTAAGAGTTACAGCAGACTAGCGACTTATAAAATAAATATACTTATCGGCGGTCGGTTTTGCGCTCATACGCTTGTTCCAATTGGCAAGATTCAGTCACTGTAGGCTATTTAGTTCTGCTAAAAATTAAAATTTAAGAAAAACCCCCGATTCCAATGCTTTAATTTTCTTAAAAGTAAAACACCATAATATTTTGTAATGTGGACGCGATGCGCTTTCATTTGAAACAAAATAATATTTGCAGATTTTCGGTTTTCCTTCCCCACTCTCACCCCCATAACTTTTAAGCGGCACAACCGATTTTCATGAAACATGTCAAAGAACACCCAAGTCCCCAAGTCTTACAAAAAAAGTGTGTGTGTGTCAGCTACGACGCACGATTGGAGTTTACTCCTTACGAACGATAATTATGATAGGTATATATCGAATAGAAAAAAAGGGTAAATGAACGCATCTGCTAAAATGATAAGAGAAACAAACATATATCTGTAATTATTCGGATTATTTATATTACTTCAATAAAGCGTATTACATAAAGTATGTTACAAAATAATATAAATAAAATACAGTGAGACTACGAAGTATCGCGCAAAGAGGAGACCCCGAGAATGAGATACGCTGTGTAATTCCATCTCATTCTTTTACACGTTCAATCCTAGAGATATATATGCCTGCTGAATGGTTACTTTTTTTGTCGCAATATAGTTATAACCTAATGTTAATGTATGTTTTTTTTTGTATTATTGTGATTGTGACAAAATAAATGATTCTTATTCTTATTCTTGTCTCTTTCTACGTAACGCCTCAACTTTTCGTGTTACACTTGATTTTACTTTTCATAAAATTTCCGTACCGGGCCTCGTTTCTTAAGGAGTAAACTCCAAAAAAAATTCATTGAAATCGCTCCATCCGTTCGGCAGCTATGATGTCCCAGACAGACAGACCAACTTATAACACCTCCTTTTTGGTGGGGGGTTAAAAATACTTTATGAGACGAAATGTCTTTAGAATATAGTAAATTATTTACATAGTTTTTTTTTTTTAAATAGGACTATCCGTATAAGTTGCTGGCATCCGTCACCCGCCTTTATCTACGCGATATTTGCCTACAGCGCACTTATACCATAATAGTTTGTATGGGTTGTCCTGGCCGCGCGCATCTTGTATACGCGAAGCGGATAATTATTATTGCTCATCTGTGAAAAATATGTTCAATGACAAAGAATTATATAATGATGACCTGTGAAAGATATTTCTAAAAAAATAAATTTGGTTTTCATTTTATTAATAAATTAAATTTGATTTTTACAGATGATGTAAATCAAAATTAAAATGAATATTAGGTGATAGGACTCCCATGCAAGAAACGTGACTTTAGTGCCTTTCTTGCTCAATATCAATAACAACAACATTTAGAAACCTTAAATAATTAATTCACTAATTTTATTTTGAAAAATTTGTTAGGAACAATAAACAAGTTATTTAAAAAAAAATTAAAACATTATACCAGTAAATTGCCGATTGTGGATGGTAAAAGTGGCCGGTCTGCTCTGGTTTAAGCGGACATTCCGTCTTATCGTTACCACTTTGTAGCTAAAAGATAACTTAACGGCGAGGTGTACTTAACATCAATATTAATTATGTTGATTACTCATAAAACATGGAATGCCATGCCTATCATCTTGGCGTTTTGTAAATAATTTCATTCAATGAAAATCGGTGGGCGTATTTAGGAGTTAAGGTTAAAGTAATTAAATTCCCACAATTTAATTTGGCGTCTGATGACAATAAATGTGCTTAAAATTATGATTTATAGATTTATGAATAGGCTTAGAGTCGCTCAAAGAGCTATGTAAAGGGCTATGCTCGGGGTTTCTCTATGGGATCGAATCAGAAATGAGGAGATACGTAGAAGAACGCGGGTCACCGACATAGCCAAACGGATTAGCTCTTTGAAGTGGCAGTGGGCAGGCCACATAGCACGAAGAACAGATGGCCGTTGGGGCCGAAAGGTTCTCGAATGGAGGCCGCGGATTGGTAAGCGCAGCGTCGGACGACCACCAACAAGATGACTTAGTCAAACTTGCTGGCTCACGGTGGATGCAAGTGGCGACCGATCGGAATGATTGGTCGTCTTTGAGGGAGGCTTATGTCCAGCAGTGGACGTCAAAAAGCTGAGATGATGATGATGAGATTTATAACATGTTGGTATTAATTTTTAATAATTAAAATAGAAAATAATATAAGTAACTAATTGTTTCTAAAATAAAATTAACCGTATGAGAAATTCGTAATTAAACTTTTCTTTTTTAATTTGTTTGTTTTTTTTGTATTTTATTTTTGTAATTTCTAAGATATGCAAATCCAAACAATGGAAAAAATGATTTTGTATCTTCAAATCTAATTATTTAAATAATGGATTAATTAATTTATGTTTAATACATAAATTAATTAATAATCGAACTTTCACTATTCATAAAAACGTAAACTAATTTAAAATACCAAACGAATACTTCAATGGAACTTACAGCGCGACAACCCATCTGCCACCAGTCAACATAAAGAAGGGAGGAGTTCCTTTTTATAATGAATAAAATAATATGAATGAAGGAACAAGAAAGGCCCATCCGACGTGGATTAGGACTTACTTTGTGACATCTATACCACATATACCTACATTATAAGATACTAGCTTTATACGCTATGGCGTTGCCCGTGTTTATTTATTTTCCCGCGTAAACATCGTATATTCCCGCTGTAAAAATAGTATATAGCCTTCCGCGAGAAATAAGCTATCTATCACTAAAATATTATTTCAAATCGGACAAGTAGTTCTTGTAATTAGCTCGTTTACAAGCGGGATCCGTTTCCAAATGTATTTGAAGTAATTTTTTGTAGCCACGGATACCGGGATCAGTGGATAAAAGTATTTAATAGTTTTTCATTGGAAACCGATCCCGGTATCGTTGGATAAAACTTGGCAGTATCAGTGTTAATTCTGATCCCGGGATCCGTGGACACAAACCCGTTTAAACCAATTCTTCAGCTTTACATGAATTATATTAGTAATTTATTATTCTATGGTGTAGTATAGATAGATGATTTTATTTAGCAGGTCGGGGCGAGTGTATTAAAAACCAAAGGATATATTTTATCATATTTCTCCATACGTCTTCCCTGGATACATTTCTGAGTCCGTCCCCACTCCACAAAGCAAACCGGGTGAAACCGGATGTGTCTGAGCCGGATGACTGTCGTATTAATAGTTTTATAATAGCTAGCCCGTTAAAATCATCGCGCTTCCTTTAAACTCTGCGATTTATTAAAACTAATGCTATATTTGTGCACACGACTTGAAAATGTTTAAGTTTTAGGAAAATTAATGAAACAACTATAAATCTTTATTGGTAACAAGAATAAATATTTCTTGAGCTTTGCAAAATCTGTTAACAGAGTCAATGCCTAAAACAATTTAGTGGTTTGATCCACATTCAACTTAAGCTTTTGTTAGGGCATTAAGGATTTCAACTTAAGAACCATATTATCGATTTTTTATCGTATGGTTCATAAGTTCAAATCTTCTTTTCAATAAAAAATTGCGTTCGCAAAAAAAAACTTATACAAATACAAATACAAAATTGTACGGAATTGTACCCAGATTTTTTGAAAATCAAAATTTTATACTTGGTCGTAAGCACAACATTTTACTACGAAACATTGTGTCTAAAATAAATAAGGTATAGACTCTATATCGCCCATTGTGTCACTGTATTAAATATGTATCTCCTATGTATGTTCCTATATTGTGGTGTTACAATAAAGAATTTTTGTATTGTATTGTGTTCAAGGAATTTATAACTAATATCCTTGATTGTATTGTATATCTTGCTATGCTCTATATTATAGAGCATCAAAGTTCCGAAGTGGGGGCTTTTACATATAAAATTTTTACGTGAAATTTTAATGCACTGTATTTTGACTTTGCAAGACAAAAGAAAACATAAGTGTAATTTTATTTTGATTTAATTAATAAATTAAATGACGGACTAATTTTTTTTTTATCATCTCACAAATTGATTTCATTGTCTCCAGATAAGAGTAGCAATCTGGCTCTCGTATTCTCTTTGATTACGAAGAGCATTGAATTCTAGAATAAAAGCTACAGATATCAATTGCATTGCTTTTATACAAAAGATGATAATTAAGTAACGTACCTATTCAATTAACACAGTTCATTAACCTCTCAGCTGTTGCTCGTAATGAGCAGGTACGAAACTTGTTAATTATAAAAAAAATTGTGAAGAATATTTTATTTATTATTTCAGTTAAGTATGTACCTATATGGTCACTTACAAAATAAATAATAATAATAATATCCTTCATCAAATATAATCAATCAAATTTGAGCTAAGGAGTTGCACATTTCATCGTCACACACCTAAAGCTTTCAGATAAAGTCATCCGTTGTGGCATATTTATTTTACTTATTTTTATGGTATTTTTGTTATGTATGTAGCTTATTTTTGCAATTATTAAATACGGGGTGGAAAAATCGAAGGGCTCTATAGGGTAACATTAAATCTTATAGCCACGTAATTTTACTAAAAGGCGTTAATTAATATTGAACTAAAAAAACAGCTTTCTAAAAGATTATAAAAATATATATTCGGAAATTGAACTTACGAGAAGTCGAAAAATTAACCCTAGCTGTTTTATCTTACGAATCAGTAGCATTACTGTTGTGGATTAAATAAACGAATACTAAATCCTTTTTAAAAAAATCGGTTAAGAATAAGTTAAGTTAATTTATTATGCATAAAGAGTAAAGAACATTTATCCATCTTTATCTCTGCTACACTAAGCAAACACAATTTATTCTCAAAACAAAATTAAGCCCCGATTTCACCATTCGCTGTAAACGCGTTCATATCAGACTAAGCTCGTTTTACCGCCTAACTGAGAATTTGACATATTTCAATGGTTGAATGTGGTTCAACAAAACTCTATTTGTAGCGTAAAATGGTGAAACAGAAATATTTCAAAAATACTCACCAATCTTATCCCAAACTTGAAAACAAACCTATGTTCCAAAATTCCACTACAAAAAAACGCCTAAGATACAATTTTCGCGCGATTTTCCAAAAACACAGTAAAACGCCTGTGATCTTATAACAAGCGCACGCGCCGATCCCGAGTTACGACTGTCGTGAAAAGGGCATACGGCCCAGAGGAAAGTAAAAATGAAGAAAGTAATCTCTAATTATTAACCGTTGCTCTATGTTTATCGTGTTCCCTTTTCTAGATAGGTAGTTCTATTAAAACGGTTTTATTGGGCCTGTTTTAGTTTTAACTTAACTTAGTACTAAACTTAACTAGTCATTAATGCTGAATTCAATCTAGGAGCTTTCTGTATGCGCACAAAGATATTTTACGCTTTACATGTCAGGTTTCAAAAGTTATATGTATAGACTAACCCCCCGTTTTCATTATAATATTTCACTTTTTACTATAGGTTTATATGAGGTTAAGGTTAGTTTTATAAAACACATAATTCAGAAACCAAAATTAGTGCAAAATATGTTTAATAAATGCTTTGTTGCTTTGATGCCTTGTTTATATCAATAATAGTCGCAATAAGGCATATTGAGGCTTATTGTGTGATTAGCTATTTTAGTAAAATAAGCCAGAAATACTACTTGTAATGAATACGAGGGTGGAATATTACACAATTTTTTCTACACACATTTTAGTCTACAAACAATTTTTCTAACATGAGAATAAAATTTAAAGCAGCGAACCTTAATCATCTCGTGTATGGACAAATCGCAAAGAATTTTTATTCTTTACCCTAACTCTAAAATGGTTTCGGGCAAGCTCATGATTTAGGGACGATTATCGTCTAGGGAGCGTTATCGGGACGTGTGTAGCGAAATCGGGATTGATTTCTACCGTATACGCGCGAGTGCTGAGGCAAAATCATGGCGAAGGAGTCAGAAGCGTGGACTTTTGATCTTTTCAGGGATTTATCCTGAGGTAAAAAACACAAAGAATACTTAAATCAGGATTTGGAACAAGAGGCTTTCAATTTGATTAGGGGACAAGTGCTAAGAGAAAGCTATTTTTTTATATTTATTGCAGCTTTGTCATCGGCATCCCAGATCAACAAGCAGTCTGTTGTCGATCGGGTACGTTCTGACTGGCAGACTCAACCGTGTGTAGAGTAGCAGCTGAATTCATCCATTGTTTTGATATTGCTACTGATTTTAGGATCGTGTTTAGCTCGTTTTTGAAAAAAACGGTTTTTACACAAATATTTTGACATAATTCACTTTTATGTACCTACTTAGACGATTTTATAAGACGCACATAATTTATATGGATATTTGTTTACCTACCTATCTAAAGTAATTTGAATTTAAAACTAAGCCCTAGATCTCGTTGCATACATAAAGCCTATAAAATATTACCTACGTTATGTGTGCATAATAAGTACAACATTAATTAGACGTTTTACAGAGGCAGATAAGAGCTTACGAACAAAATTGAGACATTGGCAGTAACTCATAAGCTTAGATATTTTAAAATTATTTTAACGTTTTTTTTAAACTTTCAATATCTTATGGCAACTATTTCCTCCGGGCAATCTCACATGATTTATCACAAGTAATCTGAAAAGGATTTTCCCGTCATAATGTCCGCCTTAGTAAAGGATGGCAATATTAACAATATTTATAGATATGAAACGAATATAGAACAAATAAATTATTAAGTAAACTTTATTAAATGCCTGAAAGCTAGTAAATCTTTATAATATTTTTATGTAAATTGAGATAGATCTTAATAGTAAAAGGTTTTTTCTCATGTTGTCTGATTAAAAGTTTCGGCATTTCTATCATTTACGAATCTCTATGTGTATAATATAATGAATTTATACCTAAGTCTAATACAACTATTGTGTGCTGTCACAAATAACCTTTTTGCAAATACTACTACTTAAAACAGTTTTTATTAAACACGAGATATTAAAAACAAGATAATAATGTACCATGATTATATGTATTGTATAACACTGCTCTACCCTGATCGCCGATGCGTCAAAATATCAGGAAAATCAAAAAACCGTTAAATCATCGTAAATATTCCTTTGTTATTCTTAATAATGCCTTTAAGAGATCGCTCACAGCAATAATGCCGCCCTTTGAACTCCGATGTATAAGTCTTGTAACTGTTTACTGTTTGCATTATATTTGTGGTGTACAATAAAGAGTTTCAATCTACAATCAATCTTTTAAAAAGTTGTAGCTTTCAAAATATTTAAGACTTACAAGTTTCACTTCCTAATTTCATTACCTCCTGCTTTATGGCATTAGAACCATTGTCGGCACTTACTCATTCGCCATGGGACATCCCGGCTCGGCCGTCATCATCATCAGCGCAGAATTATCCTGCGCAACTCGATATTTCCTGCTTCCATTACTCTCAACATAAGATTTCTTTCTGTAGTTCCACAAATTGATAAATAGCTATTATGTTTCAATCACAGAGGCTTTGCCATAATAGGTATGAAAACTACAAAAAAAACTACTATATAAAAATAGGTAATCTGTTAATCCGTTCAAAAATAGTGGACACTTATTTTTCACTTTATTAATTAAAATGAATTGAAATGAAAATATTTATTAAAAGTGAAAGACACAATCAATCACAATGGCTATTAAGCTAATGTTCAGTTTTATCAAATTCTCGTCAAATACAATGAAATACATAATTTGTAAACAATTATTATTCATATATCTACCTATCTATTTATTTAGGCATGTAACGATCAGATAGGTTCGTTTTATGATAAATTTTAAATTAACTATAATCATTTGCTAGGAATTCACTTACAGAGTATATGGTTGTATCTAGCAAAATAATTTTCACGTTATATAAAAACGATCGTTCACAATTCATGAGTCTAATGCATACCGGAAGCTTGTTAAATAGCTTGGGGCCGGTAACACGGGGTTGTAATTTAATAAGAGTGCCAAGATAAAGAGCAATAAAGTTCCGAAGTTGGTACAAATCACACGAAAGCGCTATGTTACGTCGTAGTATGTAACTGTATCGTCTTATTGTTTCGTTTGCAAGAAAATAGAAAAAAAATACATCAACAATATTTTTATATAATCAAAATGAAAAATTATTTAGTAACCATAATTAAAAATTAACAACCTAATGACATTATCACACCACACTAGGCAGAGCCAGTATAGCAGAGACAAAAAAAATGGATTTATTATTAAATTTCGGCAAAAAAACAGAACGCTTATGGATTCGTTGTGTCTGTTTGTCTGTAAAAGTATGTTACAGCCACTTATTTCCGAAACTATCTAAACTAGAACTAGTTGTTGTAAGGGTTCCGTGTGTTTCAACATCCTCGGTGAATGAATCCTTCATCGTTTACACCGTAATCAAAAACCGTCAAAAGTTAGTACTTTTTTAACATTAATTTATATTTTTTACACTTATTAGAAAAGTTTAGCGGAGTGAAAGCTTTTCGTAAAAAAAAACTAGGTAGTAGGCTTTCCTAGTTTTTTTTTGACTAGCTATACCATTAGATATTAATTAGCTGACCCCAGCAAACGTTGTTTTGCAAAATGAAAAATAGATAGTAGCCGATTCTCAAATTTACTGAATAAGCATATAAAATTTGGTAAAAATCGAAAAAGCCGTTTCGGAGCCGTTTCGGAGCCGTTTCGATAACTAACATAAACATTAACATTGACACGGAAATTTAATATATTAGATACTAGTGGCCCGCCCCGGCTTCGCACGGGTTTTTATTAAAACAATTTCCCGGCAATTATTCGATTTTTTCTCGCCTTTTAAACCTTCCCTAGACCTCCACGAACATTTCAAGACTATGATAAGATAAATCCGTTCAGCCGTTCTCGAGTTTTAATCAGACTAACGAACAACAATTCATTTTTATTTATATAGATGTGTGTAACCAAGTGTGTGAAATAATTTACTAACATAATATAAGTACCTTTAACTACACAATTTATTTATTTCCTTTTACCACTTTTGATAATATACCTGATAATTTATGCGTGTGTGAAGTTTTGCTAGACATTAATATATCATATTATCCAGCTTTCATATCGGATATCATATTTATTATAAAAGTGAATAAGGGCGATCCTTACTCCATCTTAAAAGTTTTTGTACAAGTAGTGTGTGAAGTATTGAGACAATCATTTTTACCTAGATTCCGGATCCCCGGTCTGGCTGTTGATCATATAACAATGATTTAGTCATATTACAAGTTTATTTAAACCTTGATGCAAGACAGTGAAAATGATTTAAATAACCCGGTTAGCATTATAAGGTTCTTGTATTGTCCAAAACACAGTTAATAAATATTAATTGCTGGGCAATCCATAGGAAATAAAGCTATTGGTAAAATATGCGCCGCTGTGTGACGCTTTAAGCTTTGATTAAGGAGAATAGATATAAAAAAAAAAACAATATAGCCTACCAATTACTACTTCTCTTCTTTTGCTGGACATAGGCCTAATTCACGTTACCGTGAGCTTTAGTCAGTAGGAGTCTGACATTCTCCCAATAGAAGTCGACAGATATACATATACAATTTTTCACATTAAAAAAAACAAGGGTTATTCGCATAGTGCTTCAAACAAAACCCTTTAATTATAAATAAAATAGATAAATATTTCCGGACAATCCACACAACAACATCTAGCCCCGTGGTAAGCTCTAAGCTTGTATTACGGGTACTAGACATCTGATATACTTAATATAATAGACATACATATATAGATATTTTAGGAGCATGTGATTGCAGAACATACAAACACTTGACCCCTCGGCGGGAATCGAACCCGCTGCCTCTTGCGCCGCAAGAGGACCATCGCTTACCATGCCACAGAGGTAGAAAAAAAATAATGGTATTATATAGGGACATAGTCATCATTATACTTACATAGAAATCACCTAGACAGACAAATAAATGCTTGCATAACATACGAGTACAAACAGTCTTCCCTCAGCGGACAACGAAACGTCGCAATGTTGCAGGACACCTGTGAACAAATCGTACTTAACATTTTGAGATAGATAGAAATAGGATAGATATCTATATTTATCGATGTCCAGGTTAAAGACTGGACCACACGTACGTCTAGATTACGTTATAGTTACATGGCTATTATCCTGGCTCTAGCGCCATGGAGATACAATCTGTTGGATGTGGTATTCCTACTGCTTTATCTTAAACTACATGGTATTTTTTAAGTTTTTATGCAGAAAAATTTAAGACACATCCGTAATCTTCGCGCACAGGATTCGAACCTGCATCTCCAGGAATGCGCCCTGACGTGCTAGAACCAATTACACCAACGCGTCATCACGTGATAGGTCGAAATTTTTCTGCACGTACATGGTTACATGGTATGTTACTTGGTATAGGTAAATGAAGTCGCCTAGCTCCTACTCAATGCTTGCAGCAATAAATGCAATGCAGATTTTTAAGCAGAAAAAGATTAAAAAAGATTAACTTAAAAAGTTTGGTTAGTAATTTATTAAAAATTATTAACATTATTTTTAAATTGTTGGAAATGAATAATTACCAACTGAGCGAAGCTTGAGCAGGTCGCTAGTATTATAAACTCAAAAGTAAATTTGTATATGTGTCTCACGGAATAAACGGCTATTGCCAAGAAATTTGCACCCCAGGTAAAAAAATAAAAGTTTGAGGACCGGGTAGGATTGTTGTACCAGCTGGTATGAAGAGTATGAAATTTTAAACACAAGATAAAAACGCATATAAAACAAAGGTAAAAAAACCTTTATCCTGTCTAAGCCCGATGGCGGGCCGGTATATATTTATTTCTGTTAGAAGTTGACAGATAGCTTATTTTCCCTGGAACTTTGAATTTTAAGAAGAGGTTACATTTAATCAATCTCACTGTAGGTTTGTTAGGAGCGAAGAAAACTATAGAAGTTTTCTTCGCTCATTGTAAGGCCCACCCTGCTATAATCTCTATTGCTTTCTTATTAAGATATTAACTACTGGTCGCAAATGCTGTATTAATACCTGTTTCGATCATGACGGATGATTTTGGTTTGTCTGCAAAAGGAATAGAACTTGTTTTCATATAACCACCCTTGTTCTGCGTTCGAGTTACAATAATAGCACTTATTAAATGTAGCTAAGCTTATGTAATGCATAAGAAAACATAGATTTATACATTTGTAGGAAAGGAGTTCAAGACGGAACTAAGTGTTTATAAACTCTTTTTACCAATTAATCTTAATGTATTGGGATGTTAAATGTAACAAGGACCCAATTCTTGCCATAAGATTTATATTAAGACGTCGCGTGATATGAATATTTTTTTTTGTTAAAGTTATATACTGACAGCTGTGTTAGCAATGTGAGCGGACACTTGACTTTCATTCCGAAGGTCGTGGGTTCAAACCTTGAGTTAGAGTTACTTTGGTTAGAGTTTGAAGGACATGTGACATTCATCAACCCGCACTTGGCCAGCGAGGTGAATCAAGGCGCAATCTCTCTCGCCAACAGAGAATCTCTGTGTCCCAGCTAGGTTAATAGTTAATAGGGTGATGATGATGAAAGGTATATGGTATACGTAATAGAATAGGAATTTAAATCTCAATGTCATATGACCTTCTATGCAATTTTGTAGTAATAACTTAGGGACCAACTTAAATCCAATAATAATGTCTGTAAACTCGAAAACTACCTAATTTATTTATTTGCATCCAACATTTTTGATAAAATAAGATAAAATAATATTCACGGGACACTGTAATGTTGGCAACAATTATTAAAAAACTACACGCCTCTTTTCCTTTAGTTAGTTAAAACATATAGGAACATAGGTAGTTTTAAAACAAATACTATCACATGGGGAGTCAATTGAACCTTATTCAAGAAAATAATATTCTTCAAAATTCTAAGCTTTTGCAACATTATACATACAATTTGCCACATCGACACTAAGCAGGAAAGAGACGCGCACAGTCTCCTATTAATCATAACATCCTGAATCCTAAGATCGTGTCGGTCGATCAATAAATCAGAATCAATAATCGCTCATAATCGATACACGGTCGTGCCGACAATCGATTATCCTGGATGTGGTCCCGTTGATGTGGATAATAATAATAAAGGTGCTCCGATTCACTGTGGAACTATTCTAACAATTTGTGGTAGGAAATGGAAACGTTTAAATATAAAATGATACAATGTACATAAAATTAATTACAAACGTTATTGTTTTTTTTTTACAAAAGGTACCTACATCTTATCGCTAGTACGATGTCTTACAGACGACCTTTACTAAACTAAAACTAAACTAAATAAGACTATATAAATGTACCCATGCGATAGACAAAAAATATTAAGGTGCGTACGGATTGCGCGTACCCTGGTACGCGTACTCAGTTTACGCGTATCCGGAACGCCTAGTCCATACCTGCAGCTACGCGTTCACTCTTGGGGTACGCGTACCGCGCGAGCCAACTCGCAGCGCGAGCCACCGTCAGTCGGTTTTTGGTCGCGCGTCAAAGAGGACGCACGCGGCCGGCTACGCTATATTTGGACGGCAAAATGAATAAACACGCGTGTTCTTCGAGTTTCAATAATTTGTCGGAGTCATGGCGAATGACTGGGGCTCGCGGAGCGCTCTGGATCGATTGACCTCGCGTACAGGTTCGCGGCGGTCCGTACAAGAGCTGTACGCGTATCCAATGTACGCGTGGACAACTACGCGTAACACAGGAACGCGCTATCCGTACGCACCTTTATAAAGACCGGTTATCGCGAATAAAAAACGGTTCTATGTAGTTTTCACATAAAAAAAGGATGAGAGAGGTCGTGGATAGTTACAT
This sequence comes from Gymnoscelis rufifasciata, assembly GCA_929108375.1. NCBI lineage: Eukaryota > Metazoa > Arthropoda > Insecta > Lepidoptera > Geometridae > Gymnoscelis > Gymnoscelis rufifasciata. The sequence goes on along the minus strand of OV815317.1, from coordinate 7,383,643 downwards.
TTTCGTTAGTAAGATCAATCCTATACTTTTTAGCGCCAATTATGTTGAATGGTGCGGCTCTACAAGTGGTAAGAAGTTTTAAATACTTAGGTCATATTGTTACAGAAGACCTTAAAGATGACGCCGACATTGAAAGGGAGCGCAGAGCGCTGGCAGTCCGTGGTAACATGCTCGCACGCAGGTTCGCTCGCTGCTCGAGAGAAGTGAAAATCACATTATTTAAGGCTTACTGCCAGTCGTTCTACTCGAGCAGCCTCTGGACAAACCACACCCGGCGGACTGCCAACACTTTGCGAGTCCAATATAACAACATCTTTAGGATGCTGATGAGGCTGCCTCGCTTTTGCAGTGCATCAGGGATGTTTGCCGAAGCTCGCACGGACGGTTTCCATGCTATAATACGCAAGAAAGTCGCTTCCTTATTCCAGCGTGTGCGAGGCAGCAGCAACGGCATCTTGAAGATGTTTGCAGCACGGACAGACTGCCCTATTCAAGACAGGTGGATAAAGATACTAATAGGCTCTGTATGATTAATATTTTATTTTCTAATCCCAATTTATATACATATTTTATTATTATTTTTTCTATGTTTTAAGTTTAAGACTAATAATGACATTTTAAATTTAATTTCAATAGTAATAATTGTAATTTTATAATATTAATGATTCCGAGCTATTAATATCTTTCAATAAACTAATTTAGTAATAGATAAATAATGTTTTAAGTTAATTATTGTTGACATTTTATTTCTTTATTGATTTTTTAATTGTATGTGTTGTATGGATTTTTATCTGAAATAAATAAATTGAAATTGAAATTTAGATTTTTCTTGTCCTTAATTGTGCCATGTACCTAAGTTTTATAAGAATTTTCGTAATATTATATAGTTTTATTAAGTTGAACAGAAGAAATTTCTAAGATATCTATATAAATAAAAATGAATTGTTATTCGTTAGTCTGATTAAAACTCGAGAACGGCTGAACGGATATATGTTATCATAGTCTTGAAATGTTCGTGGAGGTCTAGGGAAGGTTTAAAAGGCTAAGAAAATCGAATAATTGCCGGGAATTTTTTTTAATAAAAACCCGTGCGAAGCCGGGGCGGGCCACTAGTTTGTAATCATCTTCGAACAGTGTGCTGTGCATGACCATGACGTCATAAGAGTATACTTTGAAACAAAAAAAAACAACGATGCATGACATTTAACACATAGTAAGTACTAATATCTCGCGCAGGCTAAACATATTTACGAGGTACCAATCTACCACGCATTATACAACAAAAAAGGGAAAAGTATCAAACAAGCTGACATGTTTACCGTAAGTACCTAGTTAGCTGAAACATCATGGGTGCTGGCTAAACATATCCGAGGTAAATCACCGGATCGCACGCCTGTCATTCCCTGATAGTTAATTATTATAAATCGGTGTGGTTTAGGACAGAGATGCATTCAGTGAAGAAGGGTCTTGTATAAAGATAGACAGGATAAATAAACTTCATATTAATGAAGTTACAGATTAATTACGTGTCTGGAACTTGGCAACATGGGAAAATACTTTAAAAAAAATCGCGAAGATGTGAGGAAAAAAGTTCTGTAGGTGAAACGTTGTAAAATTCGTATTTTTTGCAGCATGCAAATAAAAACCGCTCTTGTTGCAAAAACTTGCAGATACCATTTCATGTTAACGAGAACTGACCCCATGTAGGTTCACTATGCTTGGTACGTCCCTGTATTCCTTAGTCGAATACATTCGATTAGGTATAGAGATTTATCGTTGGACGGATGCCTGCGCGGGCGCTTTGCTGGGATCTTACAACAAACCTTTGATATAAAGTAGTTAGGGTACAAATGTATTGACGTCTGTTTACCTTGCCCAGGTGGAAATGACTGTTAATTAAGTAAAGTACTTACTTACCAAAAAAATCGTAGTAATAGAATTGTTTAAATTGTTAAATGTAATGTGTAGGTATTTGATTCCAAATAACTAGCACAGGGTTTTCTGGGTTGGTTATTTGTTAATGAAGAATTGTCATTTTTTAGACTGGTACTTCCTGAAAGATTACCAATTATTTCTGTTCGAAGGTAATTGAATACACCTTGTTGTATTCAATTGCTGTTTTGTTTTGTCTTGGAAACATGTTGGTAGACGTCTGTATTTTTTCAAAATGCTATCTCGCGCCGATATTATAATTAGCTACTATAATAAAATAACGATTCCCGAAGTTATAAGCTTCTGTCCAAACAATTTCATGTAATATTCTCATTTTGCAAGATTTTCATTAAACTTATTACACGCGTGTAGATACCTTTATAACTTTGTCATGTCCCTTGCTAGTTTATTTCCAACTCGTTGCGCCTGCGCCCAACTTAAAGTCACAGACAGCGTGAATCTGGTCCATAAGCAACGTCGGATTTACATTCAAATGTCCTCAGAACACCCATTTTACGTCAATTCTGTCCAAAGTCGTGACGAATTTTGTCAGGACCGGCATTAGTGCAAATTGGTGACACTCGACCTGACACTTACCTACTTGTAATGAAGGGGAACTTGTAAACAGAAAATAGGTCGATTTTATGTCCCTGGTAACGGTTAAAAAGAATTTTTGTTCTTTTTTTTGGAAACCAGCACAATATGTACTCTTTAACCGATATATATATATATATACCGTATTATGTAGGTATGGTAGCGTCTTAATATAAAATAAATAAAGTAATACTACTCATTGTTGAACACCAAATAAATAATAATTTAACATCAGTCAGTCGTTGCGCGACGTTGAGTAAGCACGCGTTCCGACCGGTCACTGCGCTTTATGCGATAATAGTGTTAAAATGTCTAAGTGTGAAAACTGCAATGTTGTAATAAATGAACTCTTATCATTTATACAAAATAAGTTGGACGTTATGGACCAAATAAGTTTGTCACAGTTGTGTATTGGAGCCTTTTCTGCGGACGACATAACCGATGCAAAAAATATTTTGTATGAGTGTGTGAAATCTGCAAAGAAAAAATCTCAAAGAAAACGGGATGGAAGATCACAGAGAGACCTAGATGACATAATAGCAGTGTTTAGAGAGCTAGATCCTAACGAATTTCCAATATTTGTTGTGCGGGATATTAATAAACTACCCGCAATACACTTTGATCACATAGACGTTACAAAGCTGTTGAAAGATCTTATGATTTTGCAAAAGGATGTAGCCGTTTTGAAGCAAAACTCTGTAACAACTGAAGAGCTAAAAGAAGTAAAGAATGAACTACAAAATATGAGGTTTACATCTTTAGTAAATAACTTTCAAAGTCCGAGTACAAGTACTTTGCGTCGCGGTCGGAAACAGACAATGGATTGTGCAGAAAATTTTGACAGCGGGCCGATAGGATTAATCCATATCCCTATTACACCAACACCGAAAAATGGGGAGTTACTCGCTGTGTCATCGCATTCGAATTCTCAAACTGAGTGCATAAACAATCACAGGAATGGGAATTTGTCACCTAAACCAAGCAAATTATGCAGTACCTATAGACCAATATCGGATATCACAAAAAGTGTATCTTGTGATGCTAAAAAGCATAGCACACCTGGGCAACCTTCTGTTTCAGTGTCAAGACCTGTGTCAGTAAAAAAAGACATAAACTCGCGTGATGCTTTAGCGCCGCGTAAATCATACGCTTTACTGGCCAGTGAAGAGGGAGTTTGGAAGGATAAATCTCCCAGTGAGGAGTGGAAAGTAGCTCAGAGAAAGAGATATAGAAATAGACTCCAGTCAGAGAAAGGACAAGCGATTATGGAGCCCGAAATTAAGTTTAGAGCCGCGGATGTGAAAGTGCCCTTATTTATTAATAACGTCGATAAGAGTACTTCAGCGGAAGACATTACCAACTATGTACTTCTTAAAACCAACATCTCCATAAGCCTAGAAAGAATAAATCATAAGCAGACTAGAGAATATGACGCGTACAAAATGATGGTACCTAGAAATAAGCTTAGCGTATTTATGGACGCTAAGTTATGGCCTGATGGCATAACATTTAGACGTTTTGTCAATTTTAATAGACGAAGCGAAAAAGAAATTAATAATAATTTACCATAATGGATTTATTCAATTTAATAAGTTTTAACTGTAAGTCAGTCAAAAGATCCGCTATGTGTATAAAGCAATTATGTAACTCAGCAGACATCATAGCGTTACAAGAGACCTGGCTACTTCCGCAGGATATACCTTTCCTAGGAACAATTCATGGAGACTTCGAGTATACGGGAAAATCATCGATTGATACATCTATCGGCTTATTGCGCGGCAGGCCGTACGGTGGTGTTGCTGTGTTATGGCGTAAGAATGTCTTCAAGTCGGTATCAGTGATCAGCTGCGCGAGCGACCGAATAGCGGCAGTGCGGTGCGAGTTAGAAAACCGGTTTGTTATTGTGTTTAGCGTCTACATGCCTACGCAGTCGCTAGATAACCTGCCCGAGTTTACGGAATGTCTCAGTGAAATTAGTGCGATTATGGAGTGCTCTGACGTAGAATCGGTTTATATTTTAGGTGATTTTAATGCACATCCGTGTGAGTTATTTGCTAACGAATTAGTACATTTCTGTGAAGACCAGTCGTGGTTCTGTGCGGACTTGAAAATGTTAGGGCCACAGTCAAGTGAGTACACTTTTGTTAGTGATGCGCACGGGTCGCAAAGGTGGTTGGATCATTGTGTTGTGACGAAATCAGCCTGGGACACTATTAAGGACATTAAGGTATGTTACGATGTTATGTGGTCAGACCACTACCCCTTGCTTATATCTTGTGATTTAAAATGTGTGAAATATAAATTAGGACCGTGTTTGAATAATGAAAATAATAATAAAGTTATATGGGGTGATAGAAATCTTAATCAAATCAATGAATATTCGACATTTTGCAATGATAATTTGAAATTAATTAACTTTCCATCTGAATTCATTTTATGTGCGGATAAAAATTGTTTTGACATTTCTCATAGGTTAATTATTGACAATTTATATTATGACATTGTAAGAATCATGCAGGAAGGGGCTGCATTGACATATAATTTAAATAAAATTAAACATTGTAGAAATAAGACTATAATAGGCTGGAATAAACATGTGTATGAGTTTCACAAAAGTGCACGGGAAAAGTTTAAATTGTGGTGTTTATCTGGTAAACCGGGAAGCGGGATATTATTTGATGACATGTATAAAAGTCGTAAAATGTTTAAGTCTAAATTAAAATGGTGTCAGAATAACCAAGAGCAAATAAAAATGGATATAATAGCGAATTATAGGAAAGGTAAACATTTTGGAAAATTTTGGAAAAGTATTAAAAAGTTAGATTTAAAACCAAGTTTACCAGCAACAGTAGATGGCCTGTCAGACTCGAAACAAATCGCTGACAATTTTAGCAAACATTTTAGCGTAAAATCCCCTTTGGTATCGTCGGTCGTGCCGGGAATGGGCCATGGTGATCCTGGTCGTCGTCCTGAGTCGGCTCAGTCCCCCGGGTTACTAATAAAAATAACAGCAAAGGAGGTCAGAAAAGTTTTACATAAAATGAGTACAGGCAAGTCACCGGGACACGACGGGCTTAGCGTGGAACATTTGCGGCATGCCGGGGTTCATCTGCCGGGGGTACTAGCTATGTTTTATTCTTTGTGTCTAAACCATGCATACCTACCTAAAGAACTTATGAGGACGATTGTTGTGCCGATAGTCAAAAATAGAACGGGAGACGTAACGGAGAAAAGTAATTACCGGCCGATCTCATTAGCAACTATCTTAGCAAAGATTTTAGATCGGATTCTGGACGAGCACTTGACTAAGCATATACGAACGCATGATGGACAATTCGGTTTCAGGCCCGGTCTATCGACGGAAAGTGCTATATATAGCTTTAAGAACACGGTTCAGTATTATGTCAACAGACGTACTCCGGTTTTTGCGTGTTTTCTTGATCTGAGCCGTGCTTTTGACACTGTTTGCTACGATTTATTATGGCAAAAGCTTCGTGACACTGGTACACCTGAGGAGGTTTGTTCTATTTTTGAGTACTGGTACAGCAATCAACTTAATCATGTTAGATGGTCGGGGACACTATCGGACCCATATGGCCTGGAGTGCGGGGTGAGACAAGGCGGGGTGTCTTCACCCCACCTGTTCAACCTGTACATAAACAACCTGATAGATGGTCTCAGTAAGCAACCAGTCGGTTGCTTCATAGACGGCACTTGCATTAATAATATTAGTTACGCTGACGACATGGTATTACTGGCACCATCTATAAGAGCTCTTAGAAAATTGTTGAACATATGTGAGCTTTTTGCAAAGGAACATGGCCTTACGTACAATGTAAAAAAGAGTCAGATTATGGTATTTACACCTAAGGGTATAAAGTTATCTGAAATACCGATATTATTAAATGGTACTGCTCTTATTAGGGTAAAGAGCTTTAGGTATCTCGGTCACATTGTTTGTGACGACCTTAGTGACGATAAGGATATAGAAAGGGAGCGAAGGGCGTTGTGCGTTAGAGTTAATATGTTGGTCCGTAGGTTTTCTCGTAGCTCAAAAGAGGTCAAGATCACACTATTTAAATCCTTCTGCCAGACTTTCTACACGAGCAGCCTATGGTCAACGTATACTCAAAAAGCCTACAACACCTTTCGTGTACAATATAATAATGCGTTCAGAATGCTGTTGGGGCTTCCGCGGTTTTGCAGTGCGTCCGGCATGTTCGCCGAAGCCCGCACAGACGACTTTTACGCATGCATGAGAAAAAAAGTCGCGTCTTTACTCTGCAGAATTCGCGGAAGTACCAATAGCGTTCTGTCTGCTTTTAATAATAAATGGGATACCCCATTTATTATTAAATGTATTCGAATGCTAGATAAATAGATTAATTTTAAAATTTTGTTATGTTATATTGTAAGTACTAACCCTAATTAATTTTAAGTTACTAACCAAACTATGGATTATTGATGTCTGAATTAAATGATTTTATTTATTTATTTATTTTATTAACAGGGAAAAGTAAGAAGATGCAAAGAGAGTTCGCAAAACTCTCGATATAATAAGTTTTTTTTCCAAATTGGTATTTGGCTACACCTACCACCTCCTTTTCTACAGCATTTGGCAAAGGCAACCCAAAGAAATTTGGTTCCTATTTTATTTATTACGGTACCTATGCAGATAAAAAAATCAATAATGATCTTATTACCACTTAGGACCACTAGTTTCATGTAGGTAATATACAGGCAGGATTAGAAATTTGTACAAACTAAACAGACCTAACTATCTTCGCTGCTTAAAATTCTTACGATGCATGGGCAGGATTAGTCTTTATACGTAATTAGTTTTAAAATGGCTACCTAGTTACTTGTATAATAAGGTTTTCCCATAAAGATACAGGATACAAAATCATTTATTTCCATTGTTTGGTTTTACAAAACTTAGACACATAAGATATACATTAAAAGAAATATATTCCCCCATACAAGTTGTGTGACTATTTATATTTTGTATTCTGTGGTTGGGTACAACTAATAAATCAGTTTTATTATCCTGATATGCTCCTTTTTCAACAAATTAATAGTTTGGGGCGTTATCAAAGTAATTTTGTAGCGGCTGTTTCCTTTACCGATTCTTGTGGTGACAAATGGGTAACGCCTTTTTCACCTTGCCGCGGATTAGGATCAAATACATCATAGTAATTTCGTTTATGAAGTAACTATTAAGATAGGTACATAACATTTTCAAAATTATTTTGTTCAATAAAAATAAGTTTAAAGTTGATAAGAATACTCAAATATGAGGAAAATATGATTGTTTTTTAATAATTAAAACCGATTAACGCGATGAATTCTGGTAGGCCTATGCCCAGCAGTTGGCAAAAACAGGCTACGGGTGATGATGATTATATAGATGTCCATTATTCGGTGTTAAAGTATTGTTCTGGGACGAAACCATTAAACACAATACCTACATTGTGATTTTAAATGAATCCACTCGAACTAATTTAGGTCAATATTTGACGACTACAGGCGACCGAATTGATCTTTAAAAATTGCAACATTCCTCAATAGAATGCGATAAAACTAATCTCCTGCTGGCTCGAGTTATCGTCATCTCACAACTCACAATATCTTCAATACGTTACGCAAGATCACAATCTCATTTCTGTCAACGATATCTTTGAGAATTTTGGATAGTATCAATAAATATTTCGCATTGATAGAGCTAGCACCGGATTTAGGCTTTTCCGTGTTTGACCAAGAACAAAGACGGTTCGCGGGGTCTATTCTGTGGCGAAAACAGCGAAAATGGACAGCAGACCCAGTACCAGTCACCATTCAGAAAAGGTGGAGGTGTTTGAAGTGAGGGAACATGTTCCTTATCAAGCCGAGGTCACGAGGGCTCCGGGAGGGTATGACGAGGAGAGCCAGAATGTGTACACCAACTCTTGGGATTCTGCCTGGCTGGGTTTATGCCAGCTGTTCAATCTTTTTCAGCATATGCTGATTGCGATTGTGGTGTTCTGCCTGTGGCATTTCGCTTTGACGTCGGTACCTGATGGTTCTATCACAAATCTGGAGTTGCATATTATTTTTGCTGGAACTGGGGTACGTATACACCTGCCAGATACAACATTATATTCACTTTTTATACTTTTAGCTTTTGAAGTCAGAAAATAAAATGTAAAAGTTTATTGTTAACAAACCATGATTTGACAAATCTTGACTTTGGATAGTTCGTCGCAAGCATCTATAAAATTGCTATCATAGGTGAATTAGCCAATTTTGTTACCTTATTAAAGTTGAAAAAGATTTGGACAATTAAAATTTGCTATTAATTATTTCAGTATCAACTCTTCTTGGTGGAAGCTGTGCTCACACTCCACCGACACAACTCCTGGTCATCACAGCTCTCGAAAGATGGCAAGCGAATTGTTCATGGCTGTCTACAAGTGATTGGATCCATTTTTGTTATGGGTGGTAGTTTCCTTGGCCTAGCAAAAGTGGACATGGTTATCAGCACCGCTCATGGAATTTGTGGTGAGTTTCACTTAACGTATCTATTGAATAATTATTACATTCAAAATGTTTATAGCCATAAAGGGCAACTTATGGTATAAAGATTTCAGTGGCTAGGTAGACGCTTGTCCCCCAGAGGTGCAAGAGATATTGTGAGACCAGATTTTAAGAGATCTTAAGTTATTGGTTCCGGATTCCAGGCATGAGAGGTTTTCAATGTAGATTGCACAATAACGTACCATGTATTTACACAAGCAGGCTCAACAAATTAGAATCGAATATTCCACATGGGTAGGACTTCCATGAATCATACAAGAGTATCTTAGATTACCTACTTCTCTTGCCCCTGCTAAATTCCAACTGCAAGATAACACGTGAGATAACATACCAGATAAATCTATCACATTCTTATGTTTGTTCCCAGGTGTCATTTCTTTAGCGTTTTCTATGGTAAGTTTTATTACCGGTATTATCGCACTGTTTTCTTCGAAAATAAGACTGATGATCAAGAGCGGGCCAGTGAAGATTTTCCATATAGCGGTTGGTATGTTTGCGATAGCTATGGGTCTTATAACAATGGTTTTAGGGTTCAATAGTGACTATTTTATTACTGCTCAAGAAGGTTCATCGCTTAGCACAGTTTTAATGGCGTTTGTGGTTTGTATATTGGCATATGTGATCGTGCAGCCCATCGTTGATCTTGTGTCTACAGCAAGGAAATCCATGTGACTAGATGTTAAGGGATCCACTGATGGGGATAGTAATGCTTAGTTTTTATTTTTAGGTATTTATTTAAGTTATTGTGTATCTTTTTTACAAGTAAGTTACCTACTACGTTTAAGTTTTAGTTTACAGCGTATAGTTTGACAGAAATTAAACTTAAGCATATTTAAAGTTAAATATACTTAGTTGCAACTAAATTTGATAAGGCCTTAGTACTAAATGTTTGGGAGAAACTAATAATTTATTTTATTTTATATTTGGTTGGAAAGAAAGTGTCTTTAAAAACATTAACCTCCACAGTTTCGTGTACAAAGCGAACTCAAAGCATAATAATATATCTAAATATTTTTGTTTATGATTGAGTTATTATTTTGAATTAAATTCATTGAAATTTCTATGTGTAATCTTAATTACGTATAGAAATATAAAGTAGAGTAGGTAAAATCATCATTTTCAGTAATTTAAGTGGTTAAACCACTTAAGTATTTTTGAACAACGTTTTAATATATTATATTTTTTCTCTTGAATGTAAGCTAATGTATAATGTAAGGCTTATGCTTATTGTAATTGGTTATAGTTCAGGTCTCCACGACACAGGCAATGTGCCTAGTGTGGAGACTAACGACAAATATTAAGCACAAAATTGTATACTTAAAATGTAAAAATATATTTTTCATTTTTCATTTTCATTTATCAATGTGTTATTTGTTTAAGTTAAATTAAATCCTACTAATCCGATACTCGGGTTTCTTAAGGGTGCTTTTGACTGTTCCACTAGGTGCCTGGTACCAATTAAATTGTAATTTACATGTATTACATATACATGTATTACATAATGTATTACAATAAGAAACAATTAAAGGAACCAAAAATAAAACTATTATATCTAGGGCTCAAATGTTCATTGAGATATGGATAGATGTTTCGAGTTTATAATTTCTTAACTTAGTTTTTTTTTCTTAAGCTAATATTTAATACATCGCTCGAAAAGTTACTTTTCGTGGATTCCTAGATGATACACTAAAAAGCAATCTTGCCCTGCGTACCTATCTAAATCCTACATTTATTAGTAGGTAATTTTTCAATGGTGCTTATTATTATAAAAATCTACATATATTACTAAACTACTTTATAATTTTGTATATATTCATAGGTAAGGTATAGTTGCTTAGGTTGTTATTTTCAATAATAATCATATAGTACAAAATCATGAGCGAGTCTGAATGCATGGAGCTTTGACAATTCAAATCAAAAGCAAATTTATTATAATAAATCAGAAAATAAATGCTTAGTTATAATTAACTGTAATATAAACATAGGTACATAACTACAAAGTTAAAAAAATATAAAATAAATGTTTTTATTCTCAGTGGTGTTTTATTCGTTAGTTGAATATTAATTAATAGCAATTAATTATAAAATTGATTGCAGCCTAGCAGCCCTGTGTAGTAAAATAACCAAACCTGGCAGACTTTTTATTTTAGAAAACTAAATCCTTTGTTAAGTTTTATCAGCAATTGTTGCATTTTGTTGATAAAGCATTTCGACTTTTTTAAACAATAAAACAAATACCAGGTAAATCAAAATTTACCTGCTGTTCTTATCAAAATGATAAGTGCCCTTTTAAAACGGTCGGTTTTATTCAATATATATGTATATTGTACATAATTAGTATTAGTACCTATCTATACGTTTCTCATCTTTAAACTATGTAAAGTACAAGAGGTACCTATTTCAATTCAATAATTCAACAGGTACTTATTCGCTAATCTCGATCTCCCATTTGCAATTTCATCGCAATTATGATTTCCGATGAAAAATCGAAGGCGCCAAGATTCGGAATGTAACCACAGATATTGTACCTAATGCAAAAAAAAATCTTCGGGTTTGCTGTCCATGTTTCGTGTCCGTTCAAGAATCTCACATTATGACTTCTTGTGTCCCTTACTAAAACTTTTGGGCACTGTGCCGCTCCGCTTGCTATGTTAAAAAGGTAAGTTTTATATAACTTTATTATTATCTGTGGTCAGACCATGTCAGACAGATTTTAATACGGGAAAATGTAAATGATTTACTTCAAATTATAATTGATTATTTTTAAATTTCATTATTTTCGTTTTTAGTAAATTCTTTGTATATTAAAATCTTGGTCAGTCCCGTTATTTATTTATCAATCTTATCAAGGATCTGCGTTTGATGCTCGAAAAAATCTTGGTTGACCCATGTCGAACTGCTAGCAACACAATTGTTGAGCAAAGGATCTGCTTAATTCATTATTCTCTGATCTGCTTATTTAATTCCATTTCATAGAATTGGACTCAGTGGCAAGATAAATAAAATTATATAATACAAAAGCAATTTTTTGTTTTATTCAAGTTATGTTCACAATTTAACGTCATGTGTCAATTGGTTGTTTTTGTGACTGTCAGTCATCCCTGTCAACTGTCATTCATTCATGATTTTTGAAGAATCATCCGGCAAGCAAAGCAAAGCAAACTTGCTCTTTTTTAAGGACAGCAAGAAAATTCTGTTAGAACAGCTTGTTATTGAGTGATATAAATCAAGTTTAAACCCAAAATGGTAAGACCTTACGTAAATACATTGCTGGTCGTACATAATAACGGATTTTCTAGGTTACTTACTGCTTTTGCTTGGTCATCCAAGAGCGTCCTAGCTAAAGCTCCCAACTTTTAATTTTACAGGCTCGGCGTTATGATACCCGCACCACAATATTTTCACCTGAAGGTACGTTTCGTGTGCTGTTTCTTTAAATATGTTTCTATAATATTGCTAAGTTTACAATGAATCTAAAGTAACTTTGTATTTCAGGGCGTCTGTACCAGGTAGAATATGCAATGGAAGCCATCAGTCATGCCGGTACCTCTCTTGGAATCCTGGCTACCGACGGTATTCTCTTGGCTGCGGAACGCCGTAACACAAACAAACTCCTTGATGAAGTATTCTTCTCTGAGAAGATCTACAAATTAAATGAAGATATGGTTTGCTCAGTCGCGGGAATCACTTCAGATGCTAATGTGCTAACAAATGAACTGCGACTGATAGCACAGCGGTACTTGCTGAATTATGGTGAATCTATTCCGTGTGAACAGCTTGTGTCGTGGCTGTGTGATGTCAAACAGGCATACACTCAATACGGAGGTGAGTTACACACTTTGTTGAGATACCACTTTCAAGTAGATGAAATAAAAAAAATGTCTAGCATCTCTGCACAGCTTCACACATGCATTTCCGGACTATCCACTCAAGCTCTTAGCTTGTGTTACATGTTTAGATATTCTATTATATTTATGAAACACCCAGAACTAACAACTTTTCTGTGCATCCAACTACATGAATGCATAATAATAAGAAAACGGATAGATAAATTGTATGGACAGACTTACTTTCGCACAATTTTTTTTATTAATTTTATCGACAACCAATGCATATCAATCTATCTAAATAAATGTTGCTTGTGGATTTGATTCCTGCTGGTGAATCTGATTAATTTTAGAAAATGCCTAGTCCTTATATGCTTATCATACCTTCACATCTTGCCCCAAACAGGATTACTGCAGTAATATTAATTTCAGGTAAGAGACCTTTTGGTGTATCTATCCTGTACATGGGTTGGGACAAGCACTATGGCTACCAACTTTATCAGTCTGACCCAAGTGGGAACTACGGAGGATGGAAAGCTACCTGTATTGGAAACAATAGCGCTGTGAGTATCACAATCAAATTATAGTTAATCTGGCAACTTCTGCACTTGGACTGTATGAAATCAATAGGATTTTATTTCTATGTGGCAACTATAATATTTAATTTAACCTTTTTATTATTAATACACTCCTACATAATTAAAACTATACCTATATATCCTATAAATTTACCATTATTGGAATCACATATTTTCATTGAATAGATTATAAATGGCAATCTTAATAGTTTACACAAAGTGAGGTTTATCACTTATTAAAAATTCATAAAGACTTGATAATCTTAATATTATGTGTGATACAGTACCTACTTATAAATAACCAGAATTGTCATGTCTATAAAAAATATATTGTTGTATTTGTAGGCCGCAGTATCAAGTTTGAAACAGGAGTACAAGGAGAATGAAACCACACTAGCTGAAGCACAGGCTTTGGCCATCAAGGTGCTAAGCAAGACACTGGACATGACCAAGCTAACTCCTGAAAAAGGTAACTGTTCTTTTATAAAGTATTATTATAAATACTACTACTACTTTTCACAGTATGATATAGCCCTTGTTGTAGTTTTAAGAATCTACCCATGGGAAAAATACCCCCCATGTGAAAAATGCCTTAATTTCCATAAAAGTAAACCACCATAATATTTTGTAATGTGCACATAATGCGATTTCATTTGATGCCCCACACAATTATATTTGCAAATTTTCGGTTTTCCTTTCCCACTCTCACCCCCATAACTTTAAACGCACAACCAATTTTCATTAAACATGTATAAGAAATCTAGCGCAAAACAAACCTTACAAAAAAGATTTGAAATTGCTTCACCGTTCGTGAGCTGTGATGTCCCAACCCAATAAGACAGACACATCAGACTTATAACAGCCCTCTTTTTTGGTTGGAGGTTAAAAATACTTCAAACTTACTTTCTTTTTGAGTCATAATGATCATGGTGGAACTCTTAATACTGGTTCCACCTCCGTCACATAATATTTCTTTAATGTAGGTACTACTACTGGGGGTAATTCGTACATAACATGTTTGAACTTAACAAATTGTTGTAAAATTACAAAAGATTCATAGACTATCTTTAATTTTACGTCAATTTAGATAGTTTAGGCATGTTTTGAATTGTTTCCACTGTGTCTTTAACTGTTCTTCTTTCTACAGTTGAGATGGCGACACTGACCCGTAAAGACAACAAGACTGTAATTCGAGTTTTGTCCAGCCAAGAGGTTGAGAAACTCATTGCTGCATTTGAGAAGAGTGAAGCGGAAGCCGAGGCTGCCAAGAAACAAGCGCCTAAGCCCTAAATAATATGGTTTTATAAGTTTTGTGCACTAATAAAATATTTACTTTGTATATTGTTTTTTACTAAGGAACTAGTTCATAAAGTAATTTATTTTAACAATAATATATTTACAGAAGTTATATCCTATCATTCAATTCACTTATAAGTACTTGTGGTGGATTCTTGATCCACTAGGTGGATTTAGGTTTAGGTATGCTAGGACCAGATTTAGTAGGTAATCGTATTGTCTTAACTAACAGTGAGACTGCGTAGGTAATTCTAATTATTAAAACAAAATAAACTTGGAGGTGCTTTTCTTGAACTTAAAACTTAACCTACAGATGAGGTTTTCATGGATAAATAATAGGTACTACTTTTATAACAAACGGTAAAGTAGTTCTCGAGTTATATTGAAAAATGACCTTATTTTATACCGACTTTGGTTGAACCCGGGTTTAAATCTCGTGTTTTATTGGGATGTATTTTTTATCAGTACATTCTCATATACCTTACCTTTTTGGAGTTTACTCCATAAG
This sequence comes from Gymnoscelis rufifasciata, assembly GCA_929108375.1. Classification (NCBI taxonomy): domain Eukaryota; kingdom Metazoa; phylum Arthropoda; class Insecta; order Lepidoptera; family Geometridae; genus Gymnoscelis; species Gymnoscelis rufifasciata. The sequence continues at coordinate 7,368,335 of OV815317.1, read as the reverse complement.
AAACGATTTGAGTTATAAGGCCCGGTATGGAAATTTTATGGGGAGTAAAATCAAGTATTAACAAAAGTTGAGGCGTTACGTAGAAAGAGACAAACATATATATCTGTAGGATTGAACGTGTAAAAGAATGAGATGGAATACCGTCGAAACATCACGTTCGAAATAAGAACTTTAACGCATTTTGATTGGTTGTTTGTTGTGTCTCTGACTCTCTGGAATGCGAGTTACCATTTTTGACATTCGAATACGCGTTCGAAAAAGTATTCGTCTAGCATTCACTTAGAATTTCTCAGTGAGTAGAGGTGAGAGTGCAAAGTTATTCAGTAAAATCATCAATATTTACAAAAAAATTTTGGCCGGACGTTTCTTTTTCACTTGGATATCGTCTTACAAAGATAGCTTTTACGTTTTTGTGCAGGGAACTAAAACAATTGACGAATTTATGGTCCTCTCAACGCGTTTCGTTGGAACATATAATAAGAACCTTCTGTTATTTATTAATTCAAATATTAAAAAGAAGCTATAGTTTCGACACCTAATTAATTTGTTCTTTGCAGTATTTATGAATGATATTATAATTAAAAGTGAAAGAAATCAATCATCCTAAAATTGTATTTGTATAAATTGAACACAATTATTATTATTTTGTAACATACTTTATGTAATACGCTTTATTGAAGTAATATAAACAATCCGAATAATTACAGATATTATGTTTGTTTCTCTTATCATTTTAGCAGATGCGTTCATGTAGGTACCCTTTTTTCTATTCGATGTACATATATCATAATATCGTTCGTAAGTAGTAAACTCCAATCGTGCGTCGTAGCTGACACACAAACACTTTTTTTTTTGACAAATTCTAAGTCGTTTGCGTATTCTCATTAGTGATTACTGCTGATTTAATTAAACATCGTATGCTAAGTTTCTTATTTATTTTAAGCACTGCACCCCGGTGTAACAAATCTGCTAAAATGATAAGAGAAACAAACATATATCTGTAATTATTCGGATTGTTAATATTACTTCAGCGTATTACATAAAGTATGTTACAAAATAATAATAATAATTGTGTTTAATTTATACAAATCCAATTTAAGGATGATTGATTTCTTTCACTTTGAATTATAATATCATTCTTAAATACTGCAAAGAACAAATTAATTAGGTGTCGAAACTATAGCTTCTTTTTAATATTTTAATTAATAAATAACAGAAGGTACCTAGGTACTTATTATATGTTCCAACGAAACGCGTTGAGAGGACCATAAATTCGTCAATTGTTTTAGTTCCCTGCACAAAAACGTAAAAGCTATCTTTGTAAGACGATATCCAAGTGAAAAAGAAACGTCCGGCCAAAATTTTTTTGTAAATATTGATGATTTTACTGAATAACTTTGCACTCTCACCTCTACTCACTGAGAAATTCTAAGTGAGTGAATGCTAGACGAATACTTTTTCGAACGCGTATTCGAATGTCAAAAATGGTAACTCGCATTCCAGAGACACAACAAACAACCAATCAAAATGCGTTAAAGTTCTTATTTCGAACGTGATGTTTCGACGGTATTCCATCTCATTCTTTTACACGTTGAATCCTACAGATATATATATTATGTTTGTCTCTTTCTACGTATCGCCTCAACTTTTGTTAACACTTGATTTTACTCCCCATAAAATTTCCATACCGGGCCTTATAACTCAAATCGTTTCTTAAGGAGTAAACTCCAAAAATCTATTTAGATAAAAATGAATCCCTATTTCCCTAGGTCACGGCATCACGCCTGAACGGCTGGACCGATTTCGCTAATTCTTTTTTTGTTCTGTTCGTTATTATCAGGAAAAGGTTCTTAAGAAAGAAAAAATTAAGGAAATTGCGCGGAAAATTAGAAAATTAAAAATTACTTAGCTACCATATAAAATTAATAAACTTTTTTAATGTAACCCTAAACATTTGACATAAATTGACTGAATGCGTGCTGCAAATATAGTCAAAGAGGATGAAAAAAAAATTACGTTTAAAACGGATTCTTCTGTCAATCTTATTTTATTGATAAACAATAACTTAACAAAAACTTAATAAAATCAAAAATCTGCTCATTTATGGCGTCTAAGGAACAAAATTCGCCGGGTCAGCTAGTACAACATAATTTATTAGTTAATGCTATGCTAAAACTATAAAACGCGAGCAACACCACGGGACACTGGCTGGTTATTAGTACATACCATATTCTCTGTTCTCGAATAAATTCCTGCACTGCAAGACTGCAAGAGACAAAGTCAGTGGCGGATTTACCAGCAGGCTGAGTAGGCTCGAGCCTAGGGCGGCAGATTCTGGGGGCGGCAAATTTAGAGAACGATTTTTTTTACCTCATAGAAATCAAAATCAAATCAAATCATTTATTTGCAGAATACATTATTACAAACATGTCAAGATCTTATAAACTAGTGATGTCAATTGTATTCAACCCGCAAGCAGGTGTGCAAATATTACAATATGTCAAAAAAAATTAAATAAAATGAAAAAAAAATAATACTTAATAATAATAAAATCAAAATCATACATGTCATCAAAAATAAAAAATAAAAATTGGATTAATTAATCATAACAAAATTAATATTAATTGAAATTCAAATATTCATTTACACTATAAAAACATTTTTCCATGAGCCAATTATTTAGTTTTTTTTTAAATAAAATAATACCCTTCAGCTCTTTAAGGGTTTCAGGCAACTTATTATAGATCATAATGGACATATTATATGCATTTTGTTTGTAGATCTTTTTGTTACATTGAGGATTGTAGAGAATGCTATTAAATTTAGTTCTTTTCTGTCGAGTGATAACATCCTTGCGCATGGTAAAGTATTGTGGGTAAGTTTTTACAAAAACGCATACATCCCTAATATACATACATACATGGAAGATTTTTTACGTTTACGTTTAATTATTGTGTAAATAATAGCATACATTACCCCGCCCATACATGATGTTTGAGCTTCGATTAGCTCATAAATATGCAATTTCAACAAAATTGTTACATTGTAAAAATAATGTATGATATGACAATTGTTGAGGCAAGGGCGGCAACGCGGCAAAAACTATTCAGCCTAGCCCTTGTAAATTTGTAAATGTCCGCCACTGGACAAAGTCTAATAAGGAGTTTTGTTTTGCAAGTAAATAGGAAACGGGCAGATTTTATGTTATCTTTATTTAAACTTTAAAATTATTTTATGTTGACTGGTTAGTACGTAGTTAGTTCAGTTCAGTTTCATGTAATTGGGCTTTGCGCTTGAAGCGACAATTTGCCAGTGTGTGTCAAGATAAATAAAATTTTAGAGTGAAAAAGATGTTACTCCGTTCAATTTAGAGTCATATCGTCTATTGTTCGCAGGGATTATTGTCACTGTCAAACAATGACGCTACATTGACGTGACGTGGAAAAATATCAACAAAAACAATTCAACAGCTGATGAGCTGAACCAGAACCAGATTGTATTATAAAAATCTTTATTATTAACTTAAAATTAAATTTAAGTCCCTCATAATGCCAGTAACTATCAACCCTAAATTTGATAGATCTACAGTTTTCGCCAGACAGTCAATTCCACGAAAATGTAGAGAAGAAATGGACGTGAGACTTCTACTAAATAAATGCGAAACTATTGCTAAGGAAGAACCTCTTGAAGGCAACTGGCGGTTGAAACAATACGTAAGCAGTCTTGGTGACATGATCGCAGATATGAAAAAGAACCCTGAGTGAGTCTTGTAGTTATGCAATAAATAGCAAGAGGCAGCAGGTCCGATTCCTCGTCGAGGAGTCAAGTGTTCTGCAAGCACTTGCTCCTTGTTCTGGGTGTTTAATAAATATATAAAATTATATACTTATTAAACATATAATAAAATTTTAATATAAATACTTGATAGATTTTCAAATTAGCCATTCTCTTGTCTTCCAGACTCAGAATTCCTAAGGAATCTATTGGAGAATACGTAAAAAGAATTTCTTTCCTAAAAGGCATAGTCCAGACTGCGTCTTTAAACACACCAGTTGAAAAAGTAAGTAATGCAATAATATATAAATATTCAGGAAGATCTGATCAATCTGATATGTGTAATCCTATCCTATTTATTGAATTCATTGTAGGTAAGCTTTTCTCACATAGCATAAGCATGACTGTGTTCTATGAATTTTACCCAAAGAAGGAATCTCTTATGTTTTTTATCAACTTAGAACAAAGAAGGAATGCTTGAAATTCTCAAAATTTGTTAGTAACCAAACAAACCTTTCAATGGAATATAAAAAGATCTTAGTCCAAAAAGGTCTTTCAGTAAACAGTTACAATTAAAAAATATATATCTTTAGCATGTGTAATAGTCTAACATTAATAAACATTGCAGCTAGAAGCTGTCCAACTCCTGTCTCATGGAGCAGCAACCATGTCAGCTGATGCAGCCGCCCAAGAAATACATCAGAAGACTGTTGTCAAGTATAATGCTGATTTACGGTCAGAACTGTTTGGCTTAGGTAAGTTTATTACTTATTATAACTTAATATAAAGTAAAAGCTCTGCTTAGTTCGGGGATAAGGTGATGCTCTGTGGCTAGTAGTAAAATATTTATTTATTTGATATAAGAGCCGGTGGCAACAATACAATGCCAATTAAGTGACCACCCTCATGTCTATTAATATAAGTAGTGCTTAGGCTAACTATACTAAAATGGCTATGGCTATATATATTTTATTATACTGCTTAATTTATGTCTATACGTATGATTTAAACATCAAAGCCTATTAAATAAAACCTATTGCTTCTTCTCCTATCTATCTTTAATTCATATAAAAAATGTGTAAATAAGTAAGTAAGGTACCTACATGGCAATCCTGTCTTTTGGTCTTTATATTCACAATCTCACACTGTAGACCAATTTAGATGAAATCTGAATTTAAAAAGTCAAGAAAGTATTGCTAAAACCTTACCTTACAATAAATATAAAAGCTGTGAAAGCCAGAGAACAAATTCATTCCCATGCAAGAAAATTGCTAAATTTATTTCTAAACTCTGAAACTCAAATTAATTATAATTTTCAGAGGACAATGATGAAACTCTCCGGAAAAGAAACATCATAAAAGCACCCAACTTCATCAGTGATAGAAAAGATCCAGAATCCATTGACTCCCTGCTCAAAATACACCAGAACATGCAGGAAAAAGTCGCAGAAAATATGGTGATGCTAACAAAAAGCTTAAAAGAACAATCACAGATTGCGAGCACTATTATCAGAAGGGATACAGAGGTAAGGTACAACTTTAAAAACTATCATGATTATTATCACTATTTAGATTTATAACAGGAGGAGTCGAAAAAGTCCTGAATCGGAGCGGAGGTTCGAACAGACAGCGTCAGTTTTATATGTCGCGATAGAGTCACATTCGGGTGTGAAATGGGTCCTAACCCCAACTCTAGTGATGCGTCGTCTCGTAATAAAAGACTGAGAAAGAGGGTAGACCGCTTAGACTGCCAATAAAACTGTTACCCAAATTGCTGCAGCTTCAGTTCATCCGTGATCATGGCGCACGTAACTGTGCTGAAATATCGGGAAACTGAAAAGACAATCAATCATGTTAAATGTCCCGTTATAAATCCAAATAGTAAGTGGTAAGGTATCTCATTATTCTTTTATTATTTGTTCTGGTTGGTTTCCCCGCCAAGGAAAACTAATTAGGGGCAGTAGCATCACCTTGGAACATATCAATAGGTAACTGCTCTCGTCAAGCCAACGTGCTTGTCAAGTGTCGTGTATGGCATCCACCAGCTACATTGATCTTGTGGTTAAAGATCGCATCACCCCATTACAATGTTATTTGTATGTTAAGTGTAGCTTTGCTTAATTTGGTGTTAGGTGATGCTGTTTGATTAGTCCTTAAATATATTTTTTTATAATAAAGGAGGACGTTGTACTTCTAAGAAAAAGAATACACAGTGGGTGGGAGTAATAGTTATATTAAAGGATACTCCTTACGACCAATATTAAAAAAAAAAAATTTTGGCCTAACGACTGTTCCGACTATACTATACCTACGTAATTTTGCGGCCAGGGATGAAACGCATGTCAATCGATGGAGTAAATTCATACAAACAAAAAGTGTTCAGGAATTGTGTTCTCTATGACAAAATCTCCACTTTACACACTAATATGTTGTTTTCAGGCGTTACAAAAATCATCAGACTTATCAGATCGCAACATGATGTCGCTAAAGGCTGAATCTGACAGACTTCAGATGCACAGCCGCAGCGCGTGGAAATGCTGGCTTTGGATCATGCTTGCTGTGGTCATGGTCATATTTATCAGTAAGTAATCTTAAAACATCTCTTATGACACCAAAAGGCACATTCGTTGACAATTATTTGTATAATGGTCCAACTTTGATATAACTGTAAGAACAAACATTTCGTGGTTTTTATAATAAACAAGTAGTTATAACAAATGTTCTGGGAACTTTGAAGAGTTTCAAGGTCCCCGTGTGAACCCGAATTTGGTCAGCGTGGTGAATTAAGGCCTAACCTCTTTTACCCATTTTTTTTTTATAAAGCTACGAATTTACTTACAATAATATTGGCCTAAATGATTGATTCGTATTATCGCTCTATAAAATGAATCGCCTATGGAGTGCCAAAGATCTAAGTACATTTTTACCATGAATAAAATATATAGTATTGTTTTTTTCTTTTTTCAGATATGGTTATGTTTATGAAGGTCATGAAGAAACGAAAGTATGATTGAATAGTGTCTTACTATAATAGGTATGTGAATTTTGGATTTTTGTACTATGACTCGCTCCTGTCTCCTCATTTCATATACATATTATGTATTTGTTATCACATTAATTACATATGAATATTCTGATTAGTTTTATGACATTCCTGTGATTATTTATGTAAATATGTTAATAATTTTGTTAATTTGTTATTAATTTTACATATTTAAGTATATTTTCGTAAGGAATCTGGTGGAATAAAACAATTATTTGTTGTATGTCATGTTTTTAATACCACTATTAAAACTGCTAACATATTATGAACCTGCTTAAAATGATATAAATGAATCGTTAATGTCCTCTTTTAATATTATCATAAACTTTTCACAGTTAATTAGATATAGTATTTTATAAATATATCCTATTAATTTATAGATACAAATACATTTATAAAAGTATTGTTAGAAGTTATTGAAATAACAGTTTTTAACGGAAGCTTAACTTTGGAATGCATAATACAATTACGTTTTTCAATAACGTTTTTTTCACATACAAGAGAGAAGTATCTTTGTGAGAACAGGTTACATAATTGGGTAGCAAGGAATTATAGTATGATGAGCACTAGAATTATAATACCATAGGTAGGTATATATTAACAATTTATACAATGTAGTATGAGATCCGGCTGCAGATCATAATTTTTTTTAAAAACCTTATTTTATCACACTTATGTTTGGAAGAATATACATCTACCATTTTATATACTATTTTACATTTATTCAATTAATGTACAATTGTATTTATTTTTAAGTTCAAATATTTAAATGATCATATATTGTTATATTACTGACCTTTCCAAGTGTACTTGTTGTATCTAAATGGAATAAATCAATTGAATTCAATGGACTTCCTGGTAGATTCGCGTAAAGTGAGCTATAAGTGCCCTGAACCTGCAGCCGTATCTTAGTCTAATACCAACAGACATCTAATCAAGAACTAATTAGCATTTAATAAGTAAAATAGCCCGACTCCAATCGGTCTTGTATATTTAACCTTAAGTGTATTATTAAAGCTATTAGACTCGTAACAATTGGTGAAACGTTATCTAATGTCCTAGTTTTACACGCCACAGCGTTTTCTGAAAGAAAGAAAGAAGAAAGAAAGAAAAATATTTATTTCTACACAAAAATTGTTTTGTCAGTTTAAGTTTGTTGTTATTGTTTTTGTAATTGTACAAAAACAATAACAACAAACTTAAACTAATAACAGGAACAAATTAAATATACCTTAAAACTATTGAAATTTTGTGTAATAAAGGTGTTGTTTTTTTCCCGCTGGAACTTTGTATTTTTCCGCAGTAAAGCCTATCTCTAGCCCTTCCTCGATAAATATGCTACCGAACAGTGAAAATTATTGAAATCGAACCACAAACTCTGCAGCTTTATTAAATTAGTATAGATTTACTCTATTCAACTCTAGAAAAAAGTGATTTCTAATTATAGTTTCACTTTCCAATCCAACAATCCTAATAACGGTTTCTGTACAAAATGCCCCAGGGGCAAGTGACCAGACCAGTGATGGGTAAATGGGAAGTTGTATTGTGACCTAAACGGCCACTACAAACTAAAAAAAAATTCGATGTCTTCTTGTAAAATTTCAAACTTCAATAGCTGGTCACCCCAATTGTAGAATGGAACTAGCTGACCCGGAAAAAGTTGATCTTCATCTATTTTAAGGATTTTAAAATCTAATTCAACCAAATATCTTCTATTTGATATTATACCACCAACCCCTGACCATCCACTACAACTATGTAGGTGGTACCTTAATTGTCAACAAACTTGGATACTCGAGCCAGAGCACACAAAAGGGTAGGCCATCTACACCCTAACTGGCATAAGTTTAAGTTAAAATTCCTGACCAGTGTTACAATCGCCATAGCCGAAATCTGCTAGGACACATCATCATCATTTGATATTATTCTAATTTAACAACGCCTTGTCCTAACATAACAAACACATAAAAGAATAAATCATCTAATTTAGTAGTTCGGAAGTTATGCGCCTACATACATTTCGGCGATCCATTTTGTGGTATATAGGTGTATCTACATAGATACTGACTAACTTCCATTACCTCTGGCGTAGTAATTAATTATTCTATCCCTCTGGTTCTACTCTCCTGGTACTCTATTTTCTGTGCGTGATTATCTGGACCTTAAACTTTAAGTTTGGAGGTTTTGTCTGTTCACGTCCGTAAGTGGTAACCCTCTGAATCCTTACACGTGACCTCCGGGTGGTGCTAAGAACAGACTCTGGTGGTAGGCTTCGGCCGCGGCTTGTCACCACCCTCCGGGCTGGGCCAGTGCGTGAAGCGATTTTTTCGTGTTTCGTAATGTGGTCCGGAGAAGCCATCTTCTAGGCCTTCATGCTCCATCTTGGACCACATCTTCACTTTACATCAGGTGAGATTGTGGTCAAATGAAGGCTTATCAACAATAAAAAAAAAAAAAAAAAAAAGTTTATAAATGAAATTGATGCATGATATAATTATTTATTGACACATTTCTAAGTAATGGCATGTGTGTTATGATCTGAAAATGAATTTTATCATACTTATTGAAACTTGAAACGCGTAACATACCATGATTTGACGGTTTTTGAGTTAATTATATGTATTAGTATAAACTGTTTATTCCGTGATCATGGCGCTTGCAAAACCGTCGAAACATCGGAAAACAACAAGCCATATGTTAGCCGCTTCAAGTTAATCATTGTTTATAACCATGATAATTGAAGAATATAATTAGGTAAATAAGTACTAATTATATAGGAGAAATATGAACTAAAAAATAAAATCGCTACATATTGGAGTTTGCAGATTACATGTAATTTCGTTAAATATTCACTTATTTATTTATATGGTAAGTACATACATTGTTGCAATCTAAAGTAAAGTTAAGTATTTTCAAAAGTTTACTTGCAGTTAAGATACATTTTAAATAGCAAGGGGCTTGTTTCACAATCTCCGAGAACTAATAGTCCATGGGTAAAATTACTGAGCTATATAGTCTACAGACAGTATGTTGTCAGTGAACTGAGAAAGCTCTATAAGAAGGTACCTGCATATTTTAACCATTGAATATTTTTTCTTGGAGATGTGAAACAGGCCCTAAGTATAACCAAAAGCTAAATTAAAATGTGTACATACATTATGGCGTTCCATTTTTACCCGACTGCCAAAGAAGGACAGTTTTAGAGTATGTATAAGTATGGATGTCTGACTGTTTCTTAGTGGCCTCTTGCAGCCTTAACACATGAATTTTAATGTATGGGTGTTAAGATTATATTCGTCGTGATTACGGGAGTGTCATAGGATACATTATATCTCGAAAGTCCTACGGGGTTTAGTCGCAGTCGGGTAATTTTTTTGTTATATTATAAATTATGCTTGTTTGTTATTGGCCCAGGCATTTCCTGAACAAATAACTTTAATGGTGGCAATTATCTTCTTAGTTGAGTTTAAGCATGTTGTGAATTGCAACCATCACCTCCACCTGACCTGTCTTCTAAGTACGAAGTAATAACACCGTCTGTCGTAAATCGGATAGACAGATGTCATTTACAGACAGAAGCGGAGGGTTTATATTTATTTATAATTTCTCCTAATATTTACTAGCGAATCACATTCGTCTAAAAGCAATTCCTTTAAGATTTTAAAGTTTTATCACCTATTCGTTAAAGCTACAAAAGAGGTTTAGGCCTACTGATGAATTACATCCATATTTTTTCTCTATGAAAAAGAAGTGTAGTTATGGTAAGAAACTTAGTAACTATTATGGCTTGTTTCACGATCTCCGAGATTGCTTTATATTTTAACCATAGAATAGTTTAGTCAGAGATTGTGAAACAAGCCCGTAGTCTTTTTTTTACTTTATGACAGATTTGAAAGCCTTTGAAAAAACATGAATTGTGTGTTATATGTATATTTTATACAAATTCTGTATTTAATGCTATTAATTTATTTGTATTATTATATTCCAAAATAAAGCGCTACAATAGAATTTAATTAGCTATAGAAATCTACTATTTATTAAATAAATAGGTACATTTCATTAAGTGTTCGTAAAGTTATAATTTGGAAATTTTATTTAAATTTATTTTATTGGAAAGTTATTTAATAAAATAATAAACGAAAACGCAACTGGTATCGTTTCAAAATAATCATAAATTTGTCACTTTCCAAAACAATATAATTTTTCAATATATATTATGTGTATGTATTAAGATGTAAATGAAGAATAATGGCCAGTTATTTTACTTCTTATCGTATACGTCGGTGAGTTCAAATTTCCATATCTTGTTGGGTCCTATTTCTGTCACGTAGAGATGCGATCCATTGCGGGTAACAGCCAGTGAATGTGGATTGGTGAAACCCTGGAATTTTAAAAGGTTAAAAAAAAACAAACAAAAAAACACCAGGTATATCTATAGGATGGATATTACCGAATACATTTTCAGAAGGGACCATAAGGGCAGTTACGTTAACCGTTCAACTTCTATTCATATTTTTTAAAGATATTCTGAACTATATTATAAATAGATACATTATTGACAGATTTTGAAAAAAGTTACAATCAGCTAGAAATATGCTAAAATAACAAAAAATATTTTGTTTTAACTCAAACGATCCTTTTTTATAAAGGGATCCAAAAACAAAAAAGTGCTGGCAGAAGTTTGATCATTAACGTTGTGCTTTTTTGAATATTTTGGAATGGCAAGGGAGTAATTATTTAACATTTTGTTGACATTTCTAAGCGTTGTAAAATCGAACAATAGTAATAAATGATTTGTATCTTGTGTCACACGAATTGCTTTAGCATATAAATATAAATTTAAAGTTTACTAAAAACCCCCGATTCCAATGCCTTAATTTCCTTAAAAGCAAAACACCATAATATGTTGTATGTGCACGCGATGCGCTTTCATTTGATACCCCACTCGAGTATATATGAGATTTTCGGTTTTCCTTCCCCACTCTAATGCCCACAACTTTAAACGACACAACCGATTTTCATGAAACATGTCTAAGAACAATAGCGCAAGACTCACCTTTCATACAAAAAAAAACTAAATTGAAATCGCTCCATCCGTTCGGGCGCTATGATGTCCCAGACAGACAGATAGACAGACAGACAGACAGACACACGTCAAACTTATAACACCCCTCTTTTTTGGTCGGGGGTTAAAAACTGGGTTTGTGTCCACCGATCCCGGGATCAGAATTTATTGTCCACTGATACCGCCAAGTTTTCTCCACCGATACCGGGATCGGTTTCCAATGAAAAAATGATTAAATATTTTTATCCACAGATCCCGGTATCCGTGGCTACAAAAAATTACTTCAAATAGTTTTGGAAACGGATCCCGCTTGTAGTGTTTAGAGTAGATAACTAAAAAAAAATATTTAAAAATTGTACCGTGTTTTTAATTTTTTCTTCCAAATATATCAAGACGGAAGACAATTACAGTGCATTGAAATTTCGCTTGTCTTAACGCTTCTGAGCGTTATGTACAAATTTCGCAATAACAAGCCCCCATTTGGAATTTTTCTTATAAAATTGATAAAGCAAAAAATAGGTGTCTAGTATTTTTGGACGAGCTAACAGACGGACTAAACAAAATACTAATTTTGTATGTTCTCATCACGCAAAATACCCCGAAACCAGATAGCTGTGTAGATTTGTCCAGCAATAATTATTTATCTTGTTTTAAATACTCACAGTGCTAGGCTCCCAAGTATCTTGTATGTTCCCATTGAGCGCATTCACAGTGAACCCCCTCACGGCGATGTTCTGCGACGTGGGACCGTTGACAGCATAGATCGTGTCTGAGTGCGAAGCGACCGCGAACACTCGGCCTAAGGTAGGGTCTTCGATTACTCTAGCCGGTTGTCTGTAATAAAGATGGCTTATAAGCCAATTTGTCTCCTGACACCTGATATTCTTTGCAGTAATGTTGAGATGTCATCGCAATTGATAGGAGTCACGGAATGGAAGAACCTGATGTTTGCTTTCATGTTCATGTGGACGAGGATGGATCACAAAGTCAAGTTATCAAGGTAAATAGCAGTAGGAAACGTATTCCAATGCCCTTGCGTTGTGTGCATAATGAAGCTGGATGAGAATCGCTCAATGCGAATGGATGGAACACGTAATATAAATATTAAGTTTTTGTACCTACATGTTGCGATGGTACGAAGACTAGCAGATAAATTAGTGGAAAGGAAAAGAAGTTATAAAACGAATTTCTCCATTCTCCGAAATTTAACCTATATATTATAAATAGATGACCGAAAGGCATCTCTTGGGAGTAGTCAAAATAATACATTAGTAATTGATAAAGTATCATCGACGTAGACGATATCCATAATCATCTAGTAGAGACACAGTGTAGGGGTAACAAATATACACACCTGTAGTCGATAAACTCGTTGAGTCCTGCATGGGGACAGATGATCCTCATGTTCTCCCTATCAGCGACGCAGACGATGTCCAAGTGCTCAAGCAAAGTCACACTGTGAGGGAGGTTTAGACTCAGGCTCTCGGTGGTAGTCGGTATGGCGACGAGGATCACTCCAGCCGCATTGAACTTCAGAATCTGGTTGTTGCAGTAACCATCGGCGACAAAGATTTCACCTGGAATGGGAGAGTAGTTAACACAGCGTTTGATTAATGTGTTTGACTAGGTTCTACTAAGCTTCGGCCAAAACTGCGCGAAATAAGCGCCGGACACGCTTTGTGTCACCACAAAGCGAGACGTTTTAGGCAAAAATGTTCCTCGTGTTGAAGCGTAGGTTTGGCGGAAGCCTTCTAAAGATATTATTTATCTAACCAGAAACTAAACATACAGGGTTATTTTTAATTGGCATTTGCAAATTTAAAAACCCATGTATTGCTTTCTTTATATTTTAGGTTAAATTTGTGTTTTGTAAAAATATGACATTGAGCTGTACAGAATAGCTTGATGATCAAAAAACTAAATTTAATTATTACTTAATTAAACTTAATCTAAAACACAGCAACTACAAGGCGAACTTAAAAAAAAACATCATTTTTACATATTAGTACTCACCTGTGGTAGCGATAGCCACAGAAGTAGGCATGCAAAGCAAAACTCGCCGGCGATCTGCAGAACCAGCTGTGAACGCCTCCCCGATCGTCAAAACCGGGTATTTATGGTTCTTATGTGAATACTGTAAACAAAAAACTCATGATTTTGATAACCAGCTTATCAGAATAGTAGAGGTAGATATTCATCCCGCAAGAGACTATTATTATCTGTCGGTCCCTATGATCGCGATAAAGTCAAAAATTACTGAACGGATTTATATGCGGTTTTTAGCCATAGGTAGTAGTGTAGTGTGTTTTCGTTTCCGAGCACATATAAATTTGTATCTATCCAACACGACCACGATTGACAGTTTCATACGTAATGAAACTGTCAAATGGAAGAATATGGTATGTTTGAAATTTTACTATGGGATAACTTAAAGACAAAGTATTCTATCTTGATCCTTTTTTGTATTCTTCACAAATCGGCGCTGACGGTCAATTTATCCGCCTTTGGCAGATAAATAAGTGATCTCAAACGAAACACAAAAAAATGGGTGGATTATAACAAAAGTGATTGACCCAATCTCCGTAACTAGGTATCGTCGATGCCAATTTTTATTCCTCCTATTATTCTATTACGCTTTCTAGGGTCCTTGAACATTACTTAAGAGCAGCAAAAATCGCTTACACAGCAAAATTACGTAGTATTTATTTATTTATATATAGGAGCTATGTTTAGCAGTATAGCAAAATAATATTTTTCCCAAATGTACAAAAACATCAGCGTCACTCATATGGATACTTGGGTACCAACGTCTTAATTATATCAAATTTGTCCAATCCAAAGCTATATTGATGGAGGGAAGATTTTATATGATTTCCCCAGAGCAATATAAAATCACTTTGTGTGTGATTCAATAACAGCGCCACTTTATTTCTCGTAAATTGGACCAAGTAAAACCAAATACGGATCGAGTAGGTAAGTCAAGCCTTGAGAAAAAAATATGGTCCATATTTCTGTTATTTTTAATGTACAAAAGTAAATATTGTGACATATATGTACCTATGACATATTTATGGCAAAAGAAGACTGAAATCGCAAACAAAAATGAAACAGAAAAAAGGCTTAGGTAGTTAGAGAAGAGACGCAAAATCGCGTTCAACTGAGTAACATCCAAAAGTTCATCCAATGGTTGCCTGAAAGAGATCGCTAACGATGATAAGGCCACCCTTTGTACTCAGATATATTTTCTTGTTACTCTTAGTATTATTTTTGTGATGCACAATGAAGTGTTATCTATATATATTTATAACATCTTTTTAACTTTATAATTTTATTTAACTTGACACTGGCAATCGACGCTTCAAGTAAAGTGTCCAAGTATAAGAAATTAAGTTGAGGCAGTAAGTTAGTCAGCGGCTCTATTATGTTCCTTTGTACTTGCAAACTTAGAACATTTTATGCAGATAAAGATTAAGACGCATCCGTAACCTTCGATGCTTTATCTTATTTGGCATAAATTTTAAAATTGGTTGACCTAAAAAGTGAGGTGTATCACTCATTAAATATCACTAAGCACATGATAATAGTTAGGGTGGTTATTTTATAACTGCTTCTGTATAGGTATGTTATATGTGGTTTTATAAAAGTTACATTACCTAGTTGCGCAATAAGTTAAAATATCGGAAAAAACAAAACCAAAGAAGGATTTTATTCGTTTATTGTAAACTTTACAACTTACCTAGGCTCTGACAAAAAGTAAATTCCAGAATTTAGTTGTATCTTGTTGTTTAAGCTCATTCAGCATGTCAGTAAGATAAAACACATTTTTATTCTAGCATAGCCGCCCTGACCTTGGAGGACCAAAGCCAAGAAAGCTCACCTTGGAACATAATGCTGAGGGTTGTCCGTGACCCGCGGCTATCGCTACGGTCAATCGCTACCTTATAATTTTACAGGGCTATTTTTAAGAACATTAAAACCTTGACTTAGCGAAATGCTGGACAAAATTTAGCTTTAATTATAATTTTATTCTTATTCTTAATAAATAAATATTTCCTACCCACGGGTCTTGACAGACACAGACCGAGTTCAGAACAAAAAAAAAACACATTTGAGCGCCTGACCGCTCTCGGTCTGACAAGACTCTACATACGGTCGTCGTTCTTATTTGATTATGATGTTGTGGATCAACACTTTACAATTCTTACTTTACTAAATACACCAATAGTACTCTAGCTACCTATTGATATCACACACAACAACATATCTATTTTGCCCATAGAGTAAGTAACAGAGCGCGCGTATCACCAAAACATTTTGCCACACTTAAAAACCTACATAAAGTGATACGATCATATAGATATTAATATTTACATTTTTACATCGTTTTGACAAAGATTCGGAGTCTAAGCTCGCCCTAAAATGAGTTGTTTGCTTTGCTGATATATCAAGGACGTGCCTTGACCTACATTTTGGTCAAACACTCTTTCTGCGTCGTCACAAAATGCTCTATATACACATTATTACTCTATATCACATTTTAGACATAACACTCTATATATCGATATAGTTTTATCGTTCGATATTGATCTGCGTTTATTAACTCAAGCACAAACATCTCGTCTATATTTTCCTTAGTTTGCTAGAGCATGGGATCCCTTGTGTCTAGTCACAAAGTGATACTTAGTTATAGCGAAGGGTCATTTGTAATAACGGGACAAAGGCTTTTAAAGAAATAATAGATTTGAGATATTTTACCCTAAGGAACCTCTAAACAACCGGTCAAATCGATAGTAACTATTTGTACTTTATATATAATACTATAAATATATTTTAGCACCCCTATTTCCCCTCTCACTGGGTTACAGGGACTCCTCTTTTGACGACAGAGAATAATTATTTGTACCTTCATGTATTTATCTTTAAGCTTGTTTTGTTTCTAGCTGTTTAGTTTCTAAGACTAACCATAAATATTTTTATTTATTTATTATTATTAAAATATATTTTTATTTATTTGTAATTAAATTAAGACTTACCTTGAAAACTTGGTGTTTAGCGACGTCCGTGACCCATACGTTATCGTGATGGTCTACAGTCAGCCCGTGCGGCATGTAGAAAGCATATGAGCCCCAGCTGTGCAGAACCGTGCCAGTATGAGGGTCGAGCACCAGAATCGTGTCTTCTATGATAGGACCCTTGTCCAGGTTCTGATACACGTTTGATTCGTTGAATGTACTGGAAGAAGGCACATGTTTTGTGAGCTGTTGTTGGTACAGATTATGAATATCGAAACAAAAACGGGCTATATTGTGTAAAAAACTTTTGATTCTTTAACGAGGCAAGGCGCAAACGTGGCCTCTTATGTGTATTTTGTTTTATACATGCTATTTTAGTGGTCAGTACTTTACACTGTTTGGAAAAAAAGACGTGTTGGCTAATTGGGTGCTCACTCGACTTTAATTTCGTAGGTCCTCTCGCAACACCCAAGCCTCAGCCGCTAACAACGCAACACACTACACTACTAACTGCTTTAGTTAGTAGTTCAGTTTGTGACCAGTTTAGCAACGGGTGACTGTCTCCGATCACCGCTACAGGACTTAACAGCTATGTTGTTGGTAGCTCCGTGTCGTCAACAAGTGACTACTTTGCACAGCCTCTCATAGTGCCTTGGCGAGCCGACAAATGTTAACATAAACTATGCCTTCTAAAACATCGTAAAGTTGCAAGTTCATCTTGGTCGACTGACTGACGCATGTATAATGTTTATTAATTTTGTGTTACAGAAAATAAACAATATATCAACTAAGGCTAATGACGACAAAAATGGTCACTACTCGGTTAAATTCTCCTGAAGGGCGCAATGTGCACCACAATAGTACCGGACTTCCGTAGCGCCAGCTATGCGACATGTGCGTGCGGTACAGATCGAACATTTAGGTACACATGGTGAGCTAATTATAACAAAGTTTTACTTTTTAAGAGATATACGTATATATATTATTGTATTTAAATCTAGCAAGTAACTTAATTGATAAATGTTACATAGTGTTAAATTAAAATTTAGATCTCGATTTCCAGACCTCTGTGAGGTATGATGATGTTTCGCACAAATGTTTTCGAACATAATGTAGGTACCTACTGCAAACTTTTTGGTGTAATCGTACTTCAATGGATTTTTTAAAACTTGATTCCTACCTCTCATCCCAAACTCTCTCGGCCCTATGGAATATCACAGGCTGCCCTAGAGAGTTGATCGAAACCGCAGTGATCTGACCGACGTTGAGAGACTGTTGTGGCCAGTCCTTTACTTCCTGGGGCCTTAAGACTATGTCGTCTTTTTCAGGCTGAAAAGGGAATGTTTAGCGTAATATTTTCCAAATCACTTTTCAGGATTTTTAGCTTTAAGCTACATACAAAAGTAACGCTAAAGCAAGTGTGTATTCGTTAAGGTTCTATTTTTTTATTGCTAGGTTTTTTATACGGGTAATTAAATTAGACATAAAATGCTTACTTTGTACGAGTATAAAACAATATTATCATATTATTGCGATCTCTATAAGCTCAGGGTTAGAATATGTAAAACTCTAAAAAAAATATCTAAGAGAATGAGTGTAAAATTTTATAAATGTATCCCTCTGTAAAGCTATTGGTAAGTGTAATATTATAACTCTTACATCACTTACCGAATGCAAATGCAGATTTTTCAGAATATCTTCATTGGCCCCATAGCTGAAGTAGTCAAAGTTCTCCCTTACAGTTTCCGGCTCACAATTAACAGCGCTGAATGCGAAAACAAGTAGCACGAATCCCAACATCCTCATATTTGTTATGATGTGCCTGCTGCTTGAACTAGTATTGCTGTGCCCTGAAGGCGTATCGATTATATCTCGAAAGTCCTCGGCCACCACGCATGCGTCAGCCTTCTACCAAAATCAAGGTCGGAAGAACTAAATAAAATCCCAATCAGTATACATTCATTTATTCACACAATTTCGAACAGTACATTTCGAGTGACCTACCATACATTTTAATGAGAAGATTGAAATAATATCTAAAATACGAAAATATCGAAATTTCATTTCTTTTTCAGTCTCGAAATGGATCGTTGCTTGAATTTGGCACAATTTCCTACTCTCGTGAACAGCAACGATCATAAGCGAGCGTTCTACCTGTTCTATTCTCTCGTGTAGTAAATTACTGTCCGCTTTTGAACTCCGAGTTGGGTTGATCCCAGATGTACCCAGTTTCGGTCATGGAACAGATTGCGTTGTAGTACCGTCCAGGACTTCGGCAATAGGACCACGATGGGCATTTGCATCGGAAGAGAGTTTGAAACTCTTCCTTACAGACTTCATTCCACCAGCAGGTTCTCTGTTAGAAATAATTAAAGGATCTTTAAGACAAGTTTTTGTTGTGTCATAGATTTCTGAGACGCTTGTTCTAACTTCATATTTCATCTAGCTCTGTGCAACTGGTCTAGCTTAATCGATGACCTAGATACTGTTGAAGATATCATATTTTACAATGTCACTTTACTTAGTTACGCTCTTTCAATTACTTACCTATATGGTCATAGTAAGAATTAATGCAAACATTTAAAACATGTGGTTTTATCATAAAATAGTAGTAGTATAGTAATGTTTTTAATTATTCTCTATTAAAAACAGTAGAATTTAATACATAAATAATGGGAAAGTGATATTTACTTCGGTAACATATCCTCTGACGCTTTGATCAGAAATCCGCTTAGTTGTTCCTTGCTCCGGCATCGTATTCAACAAAATAAAAAGAAACATTACATAATGCACTTGAAACATCAAACTGCTTCACTGTAATACTTTAGAATCTTCAGATACTCAAGCAAATGTAGATTTCGTTGAATGAAAGACGATTACAATAATCATAGCAACGATTGGGTGCGAAGTGATAGAGTTTCCAGCTGAGTACAGTATTTATCTTGCTAAAGTTATGGGAAATTATTTATTAATTGACAAAAGTTAGATTGTTCTTTTAAGTCAATAATTTGACTGTAGGTTATAAATCAAAATCTCTTTACTTTGCTAAACGAGACATATTAATTACTTTTGATAGAAACATGTCCGAAAACTAAGTGTTGTGTGGGCAACATTCTTTGGCCATCTAGCGGAGATTTTAAGCGTTTTGTGGTTGACTGCGAAGGCTTTACCTTCGGTAGACTTTATTTTTATATAAATAGAGAAAACTTTATACATACGTTACATTACTTTTATTAAATCAAACCTAAAAGAAAATGATCACTCTTGATCATCGGATCATATTGTAGAATGCGAGAAATAAAGTAAAAAAATGTTTAAACATTGTTCATTTAATTACTTAATTATAAATAAATACTTAATACTAAAATTTCATAAAAATTAATTACCACATAGGACTTTTGCAATTCCACCAACCTCTTCTAGAGTAAAGCAAAGCAAAAACTTAAATAAGATAGTTTAAGAAAAGAAATTTTAGAATGGCACTAATTAAACTAAGAAATAATGTTAAATTTCAAAAGAAAACTAATAACAATCGACTTTGGTTGTAACTACCACTACATTTGGATTAATTTATTTTCTATAGAAAATATCTTTAAACTACATGGCGACTTCTTCTACGATCTCGTTTTCGTCTACTTCATTGATATCATGTTCATGCCGCCTGTGTTCATTTTCTGCGTCTTTTCTGTAAAATGAATGAACAGTACAATACAACAAAAAAAAACCACTTTATTGTACACCAAAACAATAGTTACAAAAATATCAAACTATTTAACAGTTATTTAATAACTATTTTTATACTAACTATATTATTTAATAAAAGGTAAAAAAAGGTTAATTGGTATGATTTTCTATACGCATCATAAGTCAAGCAGGATCAATAAACAAGCAGTGTCCCGCAGAATATCTATTAAAAAGCGAGTAACGCGTCATAAAAAAAAATAGCTCATCTCCTTTCTCAGGCTCTAGAGAATCTGTGAACTGAGAATATTTTGCAAAGAATTAACAAAATTAATAAAAAAATATATATTGAAGTTTTGTGACTAGATAAAATACGTGTCGCCTTGCTTGTACATTCAAAAACAAATGTCAACTTAAGACAAAGTGTACTCTAATTTGTTTCTTAAAAGATTTGAGTGTTAGACCCATCAAGCAACAGCCAATATAAACTTAGGTCAAAAATCAAATGTAGTCAAATTGTTAAAAAATCTTAATGTTTTTTAGTGATAAACCTCGCTTTTAGGTTAAACTATTTTTAAATTGTATGCTGAAAAAGATTAAGACACATCCGTAACCGTTGGATTTTCTACAAGATGTCGTTAGTCGATGTTCACCCGGTATCAGAAACAACAGAAGAATTTCGATAGGTCGAAATTCTTATGTACGTAATTGACGTGTTGGTGTAATTGGTAGCACGTCGGGGCGCTTTCCCGGATTTTGCAGGTTCGTATCCATTTGTGTGAAGGTTACGAATGTGTCTCAATCTTTTTCTGAATAAAATTTAATACTAGTCAAATTGTGTTCTAAACAGCCCAACGCCATCATGTCTCCATTAGGTAGGTATACGTACGAGTATTTATTCGAAGCTGGCCGGAACAGACTCTTGGGGCACAGGCGGTAGTAAGGCCAGCATTCGCCCCCCGATTCACCTGCTTTCTGAGCATCCACATACTCTTTTAACAGCAAAGAATACGGAGATTTACTTGGCCTGAAACAAAATTGATAATTATTAAAACGTTGCTTTGGAAGAGCATAAATATAGGATCCCTTAAATAATGGTAAATGTTTATAGTCTGAGAGCTGGCATCAAATTTTGGGAAGGTATTTGCGGCAGCCTGTAAACTTAAAAAACCAAGTTGAATAAAAAGAGTTTTTACATCCATTTCCGGTTTAGTAAATAAATCAATCGTATGAAAAAAACAAAACAAATGTTACATAATTAAGATTTTATGAAATGACGTCAAAAATTCTGTAATATGTAGGTAGATAATCAAGTATTCCCCGTTATCTATAGATCCAGTTTTCTGATTAAAATGAATCCTGTTCTGAAAAAACTGGTTTCATTTAATTTTATACAGGTCCAGACGGTCTTACGAGTGGCATAAAATTATATTTATTATAACGGTCTTAAGTCTTCGTCTTAGTTAAGTCGGATTTTTACAAAATTGTTATATGATAACGTTATTTCTTGACATTTAGAGCCGCAAACAAGCCATGGTGCTTACGGATTCTGCGTTATATTTTCGTCATTATACTTAGTGCTGTAATGTGAAAAATATAAGAATAAGTTGCACGAGATTATAACTTGAAAAATCGAGTACCCATTTACCTAATCACAAACAATATATATAAGTATTCTCGAGGTAAACTGCCTCAGTGGCGCGGTGGGCGAAAGCATGCTTGCGGCGCAAGAGTTAGAGAGAGAGAGCGTATATATATATAAATAATATTCATTTATATTTATAACAATATATTCAATTATTTATCTCTAAACATAAGAACATAAAACAGCATTAAACTTTAAACTGTTCTAGATGATCCTCAAAGCAGTTAAAAATGGTTTTTTTATCAGTTAGATTAGTAACAAGATTCCTTTTATGTATGTAGGTAAATAGGTGGTAAAGGTAACTCTGTTAATTAATTACTGACGTTTCTCGCCTACTTACTAACCTGTACTTGAGCTTAACAAGATTGTATAAAGTAATACGTATGCCATACCTACACAATAATCGTATACATATATGTATGTACCTACATATTATAAATATTCAGGACAAGGGCTTGGTTTCAGTGAACTTTTATAGCTTATTACATTATATCGACGTCGTCAATGGATCGGTGGGCTACCGACCCGACCTATGAGATGCGGGTTCCATGGAGATCCGGGTATGATCTACAAATGTTTCCTGGTCTAGGTGTTTTCTTTATGGATTATGTACAATAACAAAGAGTCAAAAACAAGGGAGGTCTACCTCTATATCCTACAGGTAATATATCACTCACGTGAAGAATAACTTGAGAACTTCTCCGAAGAACCCGAAGTTGGTCAGTGGGTGAGCTTGGACTTCGCATATTGTCCGCAGTATGCACTCTTTTCCAGTAATGCCGTAAGTCTCCAACATGTCCTCGGCCATTCCATATAATAAAGCTCTGGAAATAAAAAATAAAATATATTTTAAATATGGTTTGGACGTTCGAGGAAAATGAACATTGAGGGAATTGGCCATTGGGGCACAGATTAGATATATATCTAATCTGTGATTCGGGCCAGAATCAGATATACATATTTATAGCATTATCTACCAGCCAATCTTCTAATATATAAAATTCTTCTGTCACGGGGTGCGTAATCGAACTCCTCCGAAACGGCTCGACCGATTCTCATGAAATTTTGTGAGCATATTGAGTAGGTCTGTGATTCGGCCAACATCTATTTGTAATTTTGAAAAAAAAGCTTAAAAAATTAAATACCAAATAACGGCGGTAATTTGGTTTTAAAACTATTTATTCTAATAATCCTTTTAAGGTAGGTATAGCTTTGTTGCTAAGCATTCAATTTTTAATTTATTTACTTTGTAATTCATTAACCAACACATTTCATTATACAATTGGCGTCGGATTTCGAATCGCTGGTAGAATCACAATGGCATATACTTCACTTCCTGAAGAGCGGAGTCCGTGCTTGGAATCCTGATGCGGTGGTGAAAGTGATGGCTATAGCACGTGGGTACTGATATAACACCACGATTGGACTGATGGCTGGCGTGTGTGGTCTTTGATAGGTTAACTCGAAACATTAGTACAGAATAGGCTACAAAATATTTTTATCCAATGGGTAGGTAATAGTTGTCCCGACACACGTTCTGTTCTTTCGTGAAAAAAGTTAGTATGACCGTTTAGTTGAATTCAATTTCTATAATTTAACACACAAGAAGTCGGGATGACTTTTTGTGTGTAATTTTGATTTTTTACCTATTCTTAATCTGAATTTCTTTTCTCTCGACTGAAATGAAGAAAATGATGGAAACGGATTTACTTTCATGTGACATAATTATCATCGTTATTTTTAACGGACTTTCCACGAATAAAGAAGGTTCTCATATCGACGCGTATGTTTTTTTTTTGTAGTTATATTAAGGCTGGGATATCCTTAACATCCAGCCATTTAGCTCTGTCATGCGCCTGACAAGTGAATGCAGCAACATAGTATAGAACTAATCAGTAGGATAATATCATTTTACTTTAGAAATGGATTTATTATGATCGGACAAATAATTATGCATTGTTTTTTTAATAAACATATATTTTGCGACGTATAAAGAAACAAAAGGTTCTAAAGCTGTTTGTGACCTTTTTTACGGCGCTAAACGCATCCATATCATTGTGACCCATTTTTAAAACCCTAATAACTTTTTATTATTTATTCGTTTTTAATATATATTTTAAAAAATGATGGAGATTCCACAGATACAATAAAAATAAAAGTTGATTTTGGCGACTATGACCTTATTCGCAGGATACGACGATATATTTATTTATTGTGTTTTAAGTATTTGTTGTTACAGCGGCAAGAGAAATACATCGTGCCTAAAATGTTTAAATCTCTTTCTACTTTTTGACAAAAACAACCACAATCGTTATAAAATAAGTGTTATAAATTTAGTAAATTAAATCTTGTGAATTCTTCTTATCTAGATTTAACACGGAAGTAGATGCTTACCTATATGATGAAGTCATTTTTATTTACTATAGATAATAATAAAATATCCTACCTCTCTCCTCCCTGCAGTCGCTCTAACGCAGCATCTTCCATCTTAGGGTCAATAGTCACTTGTCTCTTCCCCCTCCGAGCCATATACTGTCCTAAGTAGTCAGCCATAAGGTTGACAGCTGATCTTCCCAAGGATCTGCCCAGGATCGGCGGCAGGTCTCCATAAGGGTTCTCATTGTCAGTCAGCCCAAGCTTGTCGAAATCAACTGAAAAACGTACAGGTTTCATTAATTGACGCTTTTTTCATGCTGAAAGGGTCAAACGAACTCAAACCACATTTTTATGAAAGGTGCTGTCTGACAGCTAAAAATTTTGTGTGTGTTATTTCTCTTTATCTTTGTAATGTGATGTATGTTCTCAAATAAATGTTGTTCTATTAATATTATATTTCTGTTCTCAGCGATGACTAAAGTAAAGTTTTTATTTGATTGGCATTATGTTCAAAATGCAGGCTGCATTTCGAGTCTCAGTCTTCCAGGTTAATAGATTTATATGAGGTAGGTACATACGAGATTTCTATACTAGAAATTGATTTTCTCGCGTCAGCTTTATGTCCTTTTACAGGAATCAACTGGTAACCCCCTTGCAGTAGTGGTTTGTATGTCGAATGGTTGACTTAATATAAGGTAGGTACTTCATAATATTGGACAGAGAGACTGACAGACTGTCTGTCATAATATCAACATTTTATTTGATTAAAAATATCGATGCATTTTCCGTTTCGTTTTGTTTGATGTAGTTTCCCGATAGTAAATTGTTTTTTTTTATAAAAATGTACTTTGACTAATTTCTAATAAAAACATATATAAATACTTACTTGCAAATTGAAAACTCGTCGAAACATTCGCCAGGAAGCCTTTCGGCGGATGCCTGACCAAAGGCAAGGCAAGTGTCGGGGTTATAGTAAGTGTAGTGCCTGGCGGTAAGGCCAGTCTACCGTCATTTGTTATCCATAGTATCCGCTTCTGCCGGGAGTGGGGAATATTCTCCTTGGCCAATCCATCGGGCGAGGCGACCGGTAATAGTGCAGCTAATGTTATGCTTAATAGTACCCGGGGTAACGCAGTGTCCATTGCCAAACTGTTAACAAAGTTGTCGTTTAATAAATAAAATAAAAACAAAGCAGACTTTGTACAATAGGTGTTAGGTGACTGATATACCTACTACATAGATTTTTTTTGTAAATACATACTTACAAGAACAATTAGAAAACACCCAGACCAGAACCAGAAATTGTATAATTAATATGGTATTTTCCAATAACAATAAACCTACATATTTAGGTCCCACCTCGTGTTTAGTTAGTTGTCGATATTTTTATAAACTTAGTTGTATAAAAGTGCCTTTCGCGGTACGCGATAATGAGTCGTAAACTGAAAAGACAAAAAAATACATACCTACGCGTTGAATTTAAAACTTTTTTTTTTCTTTGAAAGACGGTTAAAAAGTGTTGTGAGTGCTCATGCGGTATGTAGACCATACCACATGAGCAATTACGATTTAAATCTTAATAATTATAATCTTGATAAATCATTGTCTCATGTTACATATACTACAGGTACTGTGTTTCTTTGATGAGTTGATGTGCACGCGCCGGCACGCATTTAAGACAAAGCGCGTGCGCATCCATGATGCTCTGCACTGCTGCTGTAGAATTACACACCGTCGAACTTTAAGGTTTCTTAGTTATGGCGCATTTTCATTAGTCGATAACTCGTTCGATATACAGCATGCGGGGACTCCCCGCATGCGAGATAACAACCAAAGAAAGTTGCAAGTCGATACGCGTTTTGTACAACGCCTGCGGGGATTCCCCGCATGCGTTATACCGACCGTGCTATCGACCAATGAAATTCATCAGTCGATATACACAGCTTGTTTGCGGGTCTTGCGTCAAATATTTCATAATACGTCGTGTGCTTGTTGGATTAGGACACTGTTCAAAATGGCTGATCGCTTATCGGATTCGCAAATGTTAATGTTCGCCATGCCTGTTTCTATTTTTTAGTAAACTTCGCACCCAGAATCTTTTTCTTTTTTTCTTTTCCTTCAGTGAGGCTAATAGTTTCTTCTTCAATAAGCCACATACAGTCAAAATTCCTACACATAACATTAATTGATGATGCATGGCAAGAACGTCTGTCTCAGTGCCACTCTCGTTAACAACTGGCGACGATGTTCTCTCCCCGCATGCGGACTATATCGACTGATGAAAACGGTTCCCCGAATGCGGGTCCTGTGCCACGCGTTCCAGAAATCTCTCGCACTCCGCATGCAGACCCTATCGACTAATGAAAACGGTTCCCCGAATGCGGGCCCTGTGGCATGCGTTCCAGAAATCTCCCGCACGCCGCATGCGGACCCTATCGACTAGTGAAATTGCGCCATTAAGGAAGTTAGAAAATAGATCCTTTTTTTGACCATAAACCTTAGAGCCATAAACATATTGGAGTAGTGGAATTGTCAGTGCAAAAACTTCAACTAGATTTATAAATAAAAAAAAATTAAAACAATATAAAAAAAAACTCAATTAATCAGATAGTTGAGTAAATTGGACTGAACGAATCTCTTTTAGTGTTCATGTTTATCGATAATACCTCAATTTACCCTTCTATTGTACCAAACGTAGTGATTTATATGTATAATGTTGATTAATATATCTTTGATTGAACATATAAGCTTATTTTGAAAGGATCACTGCGAAGGTACTTTCACCCGTCAAAATCTAAATCATGTAAATGTCAACGAATAGCTTGTAAATAAAAACATGAATGGGACGCAAAATGGCGTTCAACTGAGTAACATCTTTTTCACTTTATAATTTTATTTAACTCGACACTGGCAAATTGTCGCTTCAAGCGCAAAGTCCAATTAAAAGAAACTGAAACTGAACTAAAAACATGAATCGGACGCCATCTAATAAAAGAAGAAGAAGAAGAAAAACATGAATATAGATTTTCTATGTAAGTACTAAATATGTTGAACGACTTTTAAATTCTTATAAAGATTTACAATGAAATCATCACCTTGTGTTCGCATTAGAGACAACAATGATTACAACATCAACGTAGAGGATTTTATTCAATCACTCGAAAAACGGCTGAAGATAGACTTTACATCTATTCCTCAGTGGAAGGAGATAATACAAAGATTGCATATAAATACTACGGGTTTCAAGAGATTGATACAGGAATCTCAGCTCAGGAAAACAGATATTATAGATAAACTGTACAAGCAGAAAACAAGGCCTTCCCCCTTTGAGCTTACCAATAGTCTAGCCAGAACTGCAAAAAAATGGGAGTATCTGCAAACGCAGAGAAAACTAAAGGTTCCTAGCCTTGGACAATTAAAAGCTTCGTTTGATGAAGCCACTGCAACAAACGGTAAAATCTTTTCTGACGCACAAGGCAGTGTGCTTTTTCCGCCTCCAAACACAGAGAATATATCATCAGATATAATTAAGCCAAAGCTTTTAGAAACTCAACTATCACATAAAAATGAAAAACCCTCACATTTACCTCCAAATGTAAGTATCAATGTTCACCCATATCTGTCACCACTAACGTCTCAAGACAGTGTGATCAGTTATATACCATTAACACCAAAAAATCATAAATATAGATTTGAGCCTACACCAGAGTGGTTAATAACGCCCAAAACCTTACATATTACATACAAAGAAATCATTATAAAGAAACCAAGTTTATCCGAAAAATGTTTCAAATTCTCACTAGGAAACATCACGACTGAATATTTATATGTTCAATTTAAATGTGCTACTAACACAACTCCTTTCAAGAAACTAAAAGTTTGTCCGGGAACTGCGATCAGAATATATCCTGGTTTATCTTATACTTTTACCATGACATACAAGCTCGCGCAAGTTGAAGAGATCCATCCAAGCTGCCTCTATTTTAGAGTAGGACGTAATCTGCATCTCGATTATGAATCCTTACTGATACCTATCATAATCGATTATATCCCATTCCATAAACTATCCTTAATTCCTGATACCGTCAACTTACCACCTGCGTACTCTTGGCACATCAATATGAAATGCGGGTTTCCCGAAGCGCACATTGATATCAAAAACGATGGTGTTGCTTCTTATAATTTACAAATTGTTAAACGCGAAAGTTTTACAATGAGCGAATCGATTAATAGCGAGTTATCTGTAAAATCATATGGACCTGGTACAGAAAGCATTGATGAAAGATACGCAGATAGTCAGTTAAATATTTATGAATCATTTGTGCAAAGCACCATTGCTTCTAAAGACGAAGTACCACGTAAAGCAAGTTTGGCTGAAAGAAACTGGACTCATCTTAACGATTATATTATGTCAATAGTCATTGAAGTAGTTGATCTTTGTCTACAGCCTTTCCTATTTGAGCATACGTACCTATATCTTAGGCCACATGAAAAGAAACGAGTTTCTGTTTATTTTACCAAGGCTGAATACGTTGGGTATCACCAATGTATCTACGATTTTCATTTTACTACTGATAATGGGATTACATTATCGAAAGTTGCAAAAATATTTGCACAAGTTTTGCCAAATCCAATTCAAATAGAGCCTAGAGTCTTTGATATGAGAAAAACTCCCGTAATTCATGGCCATTGTGAAGACCACTTTAAAATTATCAATACACATAGATATTGTGCCGTACACGTCAAAATACACTTGACTACAAAAATGAAAAAACTTTTCAAAATCTATCCTTTGGAAGCTACCATTCCTGAGGATTGCGAGTTGTGTTTTTTTGTAACTATATGCAGAGAGAGCATGACAACTGAAACTGATGCAAGTTACTTTGCATATTTTACTGTTAAACTTAGCCTCAGTGGTCACGAATCTGTATATAAAGATATGCAACCTTACTTCTACGAAATGATAATACCATGCGCAGAAGACTTCAAGAGAATTTATAACGAAAAATACTACATTGAAATCCCAGAAACACGACAAGGGAACAGAAAAAGCGGCGAAAGTAATATTGTTGTAAATTAGAACATGTAACTTTGTAAATGTTTATCTTGGAATTATTGCCAGTAATAAATTATTAAAAGAAACTGAAGATTACTTAGGAATGCTGTTCGAAGGACTGGCTCGTTGGGCCGTCCTACTTGAATGTGTTACAGGTCAAGCAGGCTTGTAATCAGGACCTGATCTTGATTGGGGTATCAATTTTATTTAACATTTAAATTAAAAATAATTAATTTAAATCGGATATTTGCCGTGATTAAATGAGTTGAGAAGTGGCCGGAGATCGGGAGTTGTGGGAAAAATGGGGGTAGGCCTTTGCCCAGCAGTGGGACACAGGGGGCTTATAATAATAATAATAATAATAAATGAGTTGAGTGAAGTTGTACCGTGACCATGGTGCATGAAATTGTATCGAACACCGGGAGGTAAGCAATAAAAATAAATAAATTAAATCTTGGTCAATAATGCTGTTCTTGTTAATTTAAATAATGTTTTATAGGTACGTTGTATATAATGTGAACGGTCTTTTTAACTTTTTTAATAAAAAGTCCTTTTGTTTAATGGCGTCTAAGATATCGGTGATCTACGCAAGTACGTCGAAAGACGTAGAAAATAATATAAGTATTGATATTTTAAGTCATAATTCACTCGCTTCAATTTACTAGAGGGGTTGTATGTAATTAATAAAGTTTTATGAAGAAAACCTTATTTTCAAAATAACCCTCTAATTATGTGTGTTAGTAAACATACCAACTTGTAAAAAAATTATCGTTTTTAAGGGTAAATTACGGCGTATTAAAAACTAGCTTTTGACAAGATTTCTATTAGTGATAAAATTTAAGTATGTATTGTTTATTAAGGTACGTTCTATATAAAACCCGTCTATGGAATAATAAATTAAATTGATAATCACACACGCAAAATATCTCGTTACTTTGTTCCTCAAACACGTCCCTGGACATTTGAACCCGCATGATCTTGATGTAGGTGGGACTATGCCGTTAAGACACGACAATTCTTACTAAACAATTTACAAGTCAAGAATCAAACCCCTTTGTTCATATTGATAAATTAAAAAAATCGTTTATATTGTATGGAAATACGTATTTCTTTATCATTTTACAAGCATAATTTATAAATTCTGGTTTAATAAACTTTATTCTCAAATAAGAATTTACAATTCACTTATAATGAGCATAATAATAACTTAAGTACTATTCGTGTGTGACTATTATAAGCGTGCCTTTTACATTTCGTGTTTACTTTTTAACTCAAACTACGACAAAAATCTATTAATTAAACTTAAACATTATTTTAATTTAGGGTACTATAGTCTCGTAAAACCATGGGTCAACAATGTTTTCGCACTGCTAAAGGCGCTGTCCTAAGCAACGAGCAAAGCGAGAAGATATAAATCAATTTGGGTCTGTATAATTTGTAAGTTAAACTATTGTAATTATTATTAGAAAATAATTAACAAGGATTGTCGAAATAAAATTAATTAAGGTTATATATTTTTTAACATTTAAGAAAATAATATTATCCGACAACGACTGTATCCCGTATGACTTTCGGGATAAAATGAATAATTAAGGTATAGACAAGTCTTAATCTAATCTTACAATAACTCATAAATAAAAAAAAGATTTAGGCTACAGGAGGCCACAGATGAACATACATACATATTTATATACACTCGAAAATAAATATCCTCCTTTGGCAGTCGGGTAAAAAATCTGGTGTTTAATTTTCGGTGGGTTCTGAATAACTATTATTACGTATTGTGAGTTCTAATACTTTGTTATTTGTGCCAAGAACTCTTTCCCTATCTCCTGCAATCTGCAGTTCTACAGTTACAACCTTAAATACAATACAATATTAATTGTTGAAACACTAACAACAAAGAAAATATTGCAGAGAAATAAGTATTCATAGTGGTAGTTGACTCTATCAAACAATGGGCGGACTTATCGCTCTAAGCGATCTCTTCCAGGAAACCACTATAAGCGAGTTAATATTATATTATTCTGTGTAATCGGCAATTATAATAATAAGAGCTCTTCAGAAAAGCAGCCCAGAGCCAAGCCGCGCACGGCATTTCTGAACAAAAAAAAAATTAACCTGTTTGGCAAATTGCTTTCGGCTTTCGGCTTTTTATGTTAAGAGTCAATTTAATTTTGCCACCATCTTATATTGAAAATGTCTCGTTTCTAACAACGAAATTACGTCTAAGAATGCATTATTATCTATATTTCATCTTATAGAAGGATATAAGATGAAAATTCATTTGCTGGACATCCATTTTCAGTTTCGAAGCTCGTTTAGCGACGAGTCACACCCACCCACACAAAGCGGTCAAGTTGTATCAAAACTCTAAATTTTTCGTTGCAAATTCAAATTAAAAGTACAAATCTATATAATTAAAAATGAATTGTTGTTCGTTAGTCTGATTAAAACTCGAGAACGGCTGAACGGATTTATCTTATCATAGTCTTGAAATATTTGTGGAAGTCTAGGGAAGGTTTAAAAGGCGAGAAAAAATCGAATAATTACCGGGAAAAAAAAATGAATAAAAACCCGTATAATATTAGTAAAAAATAAAAATAAACATTAAAATCCACCGGTATGCTGCTTTACCTTGTTTATAATAATCGAGTAAAAAAGAAGCTGATTAGTACTAAGCAGTTGATTGAAATCTAACGATTCTCTTGAGCTAAAACATTGTCCGCTATGTCGCTATAATATTGAAATTACATCATGCTGCATAATGACTTGGATTATGGTATGTGATGTTAGATGGCCTCATATAACCGACATGGGTCTCTGATTTAGAAGAGATCACTCCGAGAATCCAGTGAAGACCCCAGAAACTTCTGTGCTTTTGGTCGGAGTTAGGCTGGTTACACTAGCATAACTCACTCGCACTATGACTGCTTCAGTGGCGCGGTGGGCGAGGGTCCGCTTGCGGTGCAAGAGGTAGCGGGTTCGATTCCCGCCGAGGGTGAAAGTGTTTGTATATTCTGCAAGCACTTTCTCCTTGGTCTGGGTGTTTAATATGTGTATATGTATATACCTATTATATTAAGTATATCAGATTTCTTGTACCCGTAACACAAGCTTAGAGCTTACCACGGGGCTAGACGTTGTTGTGTGAATTGTCTAAATTTATGTACGTAGTCGTTGAAATATTTATCAATTTATTTATTACTATGGACCATCTTTAAGCCTAGGTGCGGAAAACCAGGGCCACTAAACTAAAAATGGGTCTCTGATTTTCTAATCTGGAATATCGCCCTGGATATGCTCATAAACATCGACTATTTAGGATACCTTAACTTCAAGTTGTTTTGAAAAATGCATAAATGGTCTTCCCATTAAGGTAGTGTCTTATGGTTATGAATTGATTTCAATAGTCTACCACTACATAGTGCCGGAGTTTGGGTAGGTATCTAAAATGCTAGAGTTTGCAACTAAGCTCATTTTGTTTTAAATGGGAAACCCTATAGTCGTGCTGGTCTCCTTCCAATAGAATTATAAAAAATCTCCATAACTATAAAAAAATTGGAACATACTTAGGGTTAAATATAAAGGTATTTAAGTCACCAATTGCCCAGCCTTTGTTGATCCGTCGATCGTGTAACACCGTGTATAAGCGCCAAGTACACCTTTACCATAAAATATCCGACAAAAACTAAGTTATAACTAAAGTGACTCATGCGGTTAGAATAAACTGGCAGTGATGATGTGAAATATTACCTACCCGGTTAAGAAATTATAACAAGTCTATTATGTGGTTATATACGAAGCACATCAAGTTTACTGATAACAAGTAGATTTTTCACATAAAAACCAACCTACTCTTAGTTTGGAAAATTATAATTATTGAGTAACTTGGACCCCGAGATCGGCCAAATTCGGTATGAAATAAGGACATATTTCAATATAACTCGATAACTAGTTAACCGATTGTCATAAAATTTAAATGGGACTAACATGTAAGCAACAGCTTTCATTAAAAAAAATAAGGAATTAAATCGGTCCCCGGTGATGAAAGTTCTGAGTTAACATAAAAAACATAAGCGAACTGAGTCATTAATAGTCATATATTGATTGATACGTCACAATTCCATTTTGGTTACACTTTTTTTTAGTACTAATAATGTTAAAACAAATAAATCATCAAATTCAATTACTTAATAAATATGTCAAATTGCAAATATTAGTCAATAACACATAATCAAGTTTTAAATAATAAATCAATACAATACAAGCGGAATGTCAATGCAAGCAAATTAATTGGTATGTCAGCTACTTATGATTTATTGTCAGGGAACACTCTAAGAACTCCCTTTTTTCATTTAAGGTCGGTTTAAAATGCATCATGCAGCATATGAATTAGAGAAAGTAAGCTAAGTTAAAAAAGACTAGCAATTAACTTATACGCAAAAGGCGCCACTTCAATGTCGCATATAATGCTAAAACCAATTATTTAATTAAATAAATTGTCTCTTTTCAAAATGAACGGACTATTCACTTAGATATATCAAACATTAAATTGTTTTACTAAAGTATTTTTTTTTAAATAAATCCAACTGACCTGTAAATCCTGTATTGTATGAAATAAATGATTTTATTTCGGTTTTGTGTTTCATCAATTAGCAGATATCTGTCTAACAAATTAATGATTTTGCAACTTGAAAATGTTAACACGCTTCGCCTGTCAATGCAATGGTTTAACAAAGACTTGTCACTGTGCCACGTCCTACATATAAAGATCGTGGTTTGATTTAAAATCAAATCAGTACGGACACTTTAATATATTTAACGTGGCACATTATAAGGAAGTGTTTAAATAATTTTAAATATAAATCTTTTTTGTTTTTACCAAAGCTATAAAAGCCTCTTATAGGTTGAACATTTGAAATATAAATATTTAACTGCCAAATAATATTTTTTTCTTTATCCATACAATTAATAAGGCATATAATTATTTTTTATCTAAACTACATATTTCTACAGCAGTAGTATTAAATCGTTCCGCCAAACAATCTATTGCTGCTTTTTTTTAATTACATTTTTATAATCGCTATTTGATATTTGCCATAGTTCTGGCAAGCCTTTATAATATAAAACCAATAATTTTTTGTCGTGTGCAGACCATGCATGTGACGCCATATTGGTCTAGCTAAAAATTTCGCGCAGGTTCGAAATTCGCGACACTTGTGTCAGACACTGCGCATGACCTGTCTCCACGGCTGCAACACAGACACTGACCGACATTGCCACAACAACTGCAACAAAGTGTCGCGGCAGTGGACACATACAGACATTCGATGTATACATTGAGTGTCTAATGTAAAGTGTCGCCGTGTCTCAGGACACACGCTAAAATGTCTTAATAATGTGAAAAAATACAAACTGTAATGCGTTTTAGGTTATTTTTATATGAACCTCTCGTTCTAATTAAACAATATTTTGTAGGTGATTAGCCAGATTTACAATACAGTTTTTCACATAGTTAGGGGAATAAAATAATGTTTTTTTTTAAATTGTCTTAAACATGAAAATAAAATTACAGTTCAGAAAGTTTTTTCTTCTGGTAGTTTTAATAAAGCTCAAAGCTATAAATTGATTATATTGTAACTATCGGCCACTGCAGCTATGTTTGTGCCAAAAATCACGACTCTTGTTTGATATATTTTACTTAATATCAGATTTTTTAATCAACTCAGTGACACAAAAAAATTATAAGTGAAATATCTCCAAAACTATAACCAAATCGGGGAACATACAGTGAGGTTTAACCGAAAAGTATTTAGGTCACCCACCATCCAGCTTTCGTTGATCCGTCGTCGTTCGATTTACTCCGTGTATGTATATTTAACGCATAATTTGATGAACTCTGAAGAAATAGGATCTTCCTACTTTGATAAGAAAGACTTGTAGTAGAACGCATAATTTGATGAACACTGAAAAAATAGGATCTTCCTTATTTGATAAGAAGGACTTGTAATACATTTTTAGTATTTCATTCAGGGTCCACAGTCATCAGATATCTGTTATTTTGTCTGATGATTATTTCATACATTTATCAACCAATTAGACAATATAGAGGGTTGAAGAACTCATTTCACTTTTAAACTTATAAGTTTGTTTGTTTTATTGTTAAGTGAGAAACGCGCGCGAACTGAAATAAGACGGGGCGCGCGCCAACGCTAACTCCTACCGATGAAGCACTTCTCTTGACTTCCAAAGTCCGAAACGTCGAAAGTTAAGCAACTCTACTTCATTACGTGAGTAAATCCCGTTTTTACAATGAATTGAAGAACTGACCATAAGTCACCTTTGGGTAGATTTTTTATCTATTACCTAAAGGTGACCATTTCACCATCTCCGAGTAAAATTAGCAATGGTTAAAATATAGAGCTACTGCACTAAATCACATGTGTCAGATAGCTCATGACTATGACATAGCTAACTATTGACACGAATTATTGACATAACTTACCATAAGTCCAAGACTGAGTTTTGTAAAACCAAACAATGGAAATAAATGATTTTGTATCTTGTATCATAGCGTAGTTTGCTCGGATTTTGTGAACTAAGCTGTAAATCTCAATAAGTGGAACATATGAGTATTTACAACAAATCTTATTATAACCCCCATTTCTTGAATTGCTACCTGTTCTTGACATACCTATAGTGTTTTATATGTGAATTATTTGCGGTGCCAAAGCCTTTGCCGCGAATTGTACGATTGTTGCTCCAAAACCACAAATGCTAAATAATGTTAGCAGTAAAGTCGACACTTTGAAATGACGAACGAGTTAAAACAATAACACATTTTCAGATGAAACGTTATGATTGTAAAGTTGGACACCGCTTTGCGTTTTGCTAAGTTAATGTAAGTTTTTGGGTCATGTATTTTATGTAATCTGTGGTCATGTGCATGTTGTATCTATATATAAATAATTCTTCTGTGAGTGTGTATATCACTGAACTTCTCTCAAATGACTGGACCGATTTTGATGAAATTTTTTGTGTGTGTTCAAGGGGATCTGGGAATGGTTTAGATTCACAATACGGTCAACTGGATATTGTTTTTTGAGACAAGGGACAGGACAACGTATGTCGGGTCGACTAGTGTATTTGTATAGAAAGAGCAATGTTTATAAGGTAAAACAAATCTGATATTACCGAGTAGCAATTTGAAACTAACCAACTAAAATTTTCATCTAAGTTAAGTTTAAGGATGTTGTGAATTGCCACCATTATTCAAGTTTATATTGGAAAATGCTTTTTTTTTAATATTAAGTTTTAACTCACGATTTTGCTCGGGTAAGTGTAAATTATGCATAATAGATGACTAAAGAAATCGGTTTGACATTTAGTTAATTTTAATAAAAATACACGTTTTTTTATTGCCAACGACATAGTCCAGAATTCACATTGAAGTTTCGAGTAGCGTAACGCTTTCGTTCGATCTGTACTAAATTTATAATTCACAAGTTATATATTTGATGCTCTATATCATAAATTGATTTGGCGACTAATAGACGCCGAGTTCCAACTTTTTTATTTATTTTTACAGTAACAGTAGGTAGAAGGTGATCTTTCATTTAAGTTTTATCAACAAAACATTTATTTTGTGTTACCTTATTTTATCATGTTTATTTAATTGAGTTTTTTTATACGTATACTTCTAGCTGTATTGATTTAATACAATCAACACGTAAGCAATTAAATTACAAAAAAAATAATTTACAATAGTAAAATGAATAAAGTTTTTAAATTGACAGTTTTTATCAATATTAAAACTTGAAAGGGGTACACCGTCAAATTATGGAATTAAAGTTTAAATAAATAAAGTAGTTATTTATACGGACTGTAGAGAAACATAAATTCATCTCTAATAAATCAATTCAAAGAAACCATATACCCATACCCAAATAAACAACCTGGTAAATCCTAATAGGTACAAAAGACATAAACGCGTTAAGCCTAAACTTGTCGTTCTTAGAGGAAATAACATAATTTGCAATAAACTTATAAATGTAGGTTCTACGATCTCGTATCTCCAGAATACAGATATAAAATTATCTTAAAGACTGTAATACATATAAAAGTGCAGTTACCGAGCTAATTACTTAATCAGAACCATTTCAAGCTCATATCCGTTTGGATCTAAAAAGAAGTACGTTATGTTAGCACTTACCTTATTAGCACGAGCCTTCGATATTCTAACTTTATCCCTCACTGCACGTTCTCTCATGAACACAATCAATCACAATGAAGTCCTTTATTGAAACATCACCAGTAGTTATTCAGTAGAACACTTCACTGTTGCCAAAATTTCTCGAACTTTCGGCAAGTCCGGCGCATAACAATCGATCACTCGGTATCCTTCGACGGGTCCTGAAATATGTCGACCGCGTGCGCGTTGTCCTTAGACTAATTTGTTGAACTGTGGTTGTATCGACGTTGACTTGGCATTCACAGGCCGCCGAATCTCTCTTGCGATTGAGATGCGAGGCGCGTCCGCTGCTTTCCGCATTGTAATGGTGAGCCCAGGGGTGATATGGAATCCTTCATTGTATATGGTCGAGAAAGAAGGTCAGCGCTGTCGTGCGAACTTTTTCACTTGCATAAGAGTTTCTTTCAATGAGGTTTGTCTCAGTTTATGATTATTGATAAGCCTGGAGGCTAGCGTTAGGTAGGCGGTGCGGGTACAGAATGCCCGGGTTGGGTTGTAATCGTTCGACGTTGACTTGCCATCTCGCCAGTTGGCCACTAGGTTAGCGGTGCTCCTTTTCCTGCTTTGCTTCTTTCTTTAATGGGTAGTGTGCCTGTGGAACCTGTTATGGAAAAGTATTTTCAATGTGGTAGAGTTCGTTTGCTTTTTATTAATCGTGTACCGCAGAAATACGACATAGGTACTTAGAAGATATTTTATACGTGAGAATTTTTTTTAGGCTTTTGCAGTTTTTTTATTTCACATTTCCTAAGGTAAGGGTCAAATCGTGAATTCTAAATTAACCATATGCGTTTAATTGTTTTATTTACATTTTGTTACCACAATACTCGTATGTTATCGCTTAAAGCTATTTACTCTAACCTCAATAGATTTAAATCAGCTAAACTAGCCTTAACTCTAAAAAAAGGGTATCGCAAAATGAAGGTTATTGCCCGCAACAGGTTTTAATCTACAATACAAGGAACTGCAATCCTCATACTTAATGGTCAGACCGTTTATTCAACCATCAAACCTGTACACAGCAGTTAATTTAATATTATGTAAATAAAACGTGTATAGCCAGGTGATAAATTAAATTACTAATTACTAATAAATAGAGGCCTAAATAATAACGTTTTTACGAGCGAATATTGAAAGCGAATGTATGTAAGTATAACTACTTTGCTCATAAACTCATAAGCTTTAGATGCGCCAGGCTTACACCGTTACGCATTAAGGTCAACTTACATTTTATAAAGCGGTATCAGCACATTCAGCACCCATCAAGTCGTATAATTGAGTCTGTCAAATACTGTCCACAGATTAAAATCTACTACCATCTTGTCTTCTTACTATATAACATCATTGATTATTTTAAACATGAAATAACATTAAATCGTATTGCATTGTTTTGAATAATTCGCAAAGAAGTATACTTTTGACATTAAGGCCCTGTTTCACCATTTCCGAGTAAACTGAGACAATGGTTAAAATATAGAGCTCGTATGTGACAAAGCGAGATAGCTCTTGACATAACCGTAGTAATTTATTATTCTATGACATAACTAAACATAGCTTAGTTTGCATTTTGTGAAATAAGCCCTAATAGAAAGACAATTTGAACCTACCATTATTGACTGCCTCAGTGGTGCAGTTGGTGAACGCCCAGCTGCGGTGGGATAGGTGGCGGATTAGATTTTTGCTGACAGACCAGTGTTTCTTTCTGTATTTCCTAAGTATGTATATTTTTGAACAAAATTTTTAAACATTGTTTACACCGTCGAGTGGTACTCTCAAAGTGTAAGTAGATAGTTTAAA
Organism: Gymnoscelis rufifasciata; assembly: GCA_929108375.1. Classification (NCBI taxonomy): domain Eukaryota; kingdom Metazoa; phylum Arthropoda; class Insecta; order Lepidoptera; family Geometridae; genus Gymnoscelis; species Gymnoscelis rufifasciata. The sequence goes on along the minus strand of OV815317.1, from coordinate 7,328,633 downwards.
AATATCAAGTTTATGTGCTGACCTCACATACGTAAAGTGGTACTGGATAGATGGGTTGCGACCTTAAGGGAGATAGTAATCTAATACGCACTCAGTACCTCCTAGTAGCATTATTGTCTGTGTGTTCTATGCTTATAGATCATTCTGAGATATGACTGTAAGTACATATATATCAGCGCCCATAGCTCTTTGCAGTTGTAACATTTAACACGAAGATCCTTATACTTTATTTTTGTGCGGAGTTTATTAAACAAGTCTTAGCATTTTATAAACTGAATTAAAGCTAATGGACATCGTTTATTTGGCATAAAATATTACAAGTACACATATCAACATATTCAAACAATAATAATAATGTTACGTATAAAAAAACAAAGAATTAATCAAACAAAAACAGAGAAACCACTTAATATTAGCTGAACATTAGTAGAGATATAAAACACACGATTATAAACTAAACTAGTAGTGCCCCGCGGTGTTACCCGCGTTTAAATGTATTGTCCCGCGGAATTACATATTTTCCCGGGATAAAAAGTATCCTATGTTACTTCTAATACCTCCAAGAATATTGTGTACAAAGTTTCATGATGATCGGTTGAGTAGTTTTCGCGTGAAAGCGTCACAAACAAACTAACATTCACATTTATAATAGTATAGGATTCATCTTAAGTTTATATTATTACTTGCTTTAACCGCGTAATAAGGGATTTTATCGCGGTAAAAAGCAGCTTTGTAATTTACTGGGAAAGCAGCTATGTTCGTGCCAAATTTAATCTAAATCGGGCTTCACTCGCAATAATTGATTTTCCCTCGAAAACTGATATTTTACCGCGGTAAAAAGTAGCCTATAATTATGTTATTCTGATGTATAAGCTATATTGTGGTAAAGTTTCATTCAAATCCATTCAATAGTTTTTACGTGAAAGAGTAACAAACATCCATACATCCATACTTACAAACTTTCGCCTTTATAATAGTAGTAGGATGTCAAAAGTCCCCGTCGATCCGATTTTAGCATTTTTTTTAAACAAGGTCAAAGGTACTAAATTAAAGATTTTACCATTTTGCTCGAGAACGGTATGTTCTTATCTTAAAAGCAAAAGCTGTTGATCACATAATTCTCTACAATAATTGTTCTGACACTTTCAACACTTAAATATTAACAAAAGGCATCAAGGGATATACTTGGTCTAACAATCTTTGGAAACACAAAAATTTAAGGGTTCTTCCGTCACAAAGACGGCACAAAGATTATCCCACTGAACTAGGACGGAACACATCGTGACATACCAAACGTACATTTCGTAAAGCTACTGTGATACAATAGCATCAACTGGCTTGCAATTAAAATAACTCAGGCGCAAAGATCTGCTGATTTGAATGTTATGATAGGCATGTTTAAGGATTACGCATCTCTGTAACTCAGGCAAACGACGATGACACTTTTTTTAGGTTCTTCCCGAATGACACTTAATTTTAACAACATTAAACAAATTAAAATAATCAAAATAATCACAAATGTGTGTCTTGAAACGCCCTACAGAAGTTGTCAGACAGACTAGAGCCGTATCGCGTTACGTAACGAAACGGTTTACTATAACAAGTTATCACTTCAAAAGCCTCAAACTCAGTTTTGTTTTAACAAAATTACCTTAAATTGATGATGCGTCCACGTTTGTAATAGTAGAAATTAACATTTAATTAGTATTTTGATGATATAATGATATCGTGTATCTGTTGAGATATTTTCCTAACAGTAACATTTTCTGCTCTGTTTATAAAGCGAACAATAAAGCAATTATATATATAAAAATATAAAAAAAACAATAATTCCCCATACTTAGAACTGACACTCATAAAATGTTTTTTCGAAACATTATTTTATGGATAGGTCTTTAAAAGTGATATAGAAGATTCTTAATTGACCGTAATTCTTTTTATATAAATATATATAAACTGTTGAAATACACGGAACTCATGGAGTATGAGACCATCTCATACTTATAAAATTTATTTAAATATGTTTTTTTATTTTAGATATTTCTTCATTTGACCACAATCCCACCCGATGAAAAGTGACGATGTCGCCTAAGATAGGGCATGAAGAAGGTATGCTACCTAAAAACTTGCACTCCTTGAATAGATTTTGTAGTTTATTTTTTAGATAAAAACTTTTAGTCCCATTGAAGTTTTACAATCGATCTGCATTAATTCTCATGATATATTTACCAACCGGCACTTGGCCAGCGTGGTTAACTAATCTATAATCCTTCTCGTCAAGAGAATAGTCCGTGTGTCCCAGTAGTGGGAATGTTAATATGGGTGCTTATATGTAACAAGCATGACAGCAACAATGTATCCATGGAATAAATTATTATTTACGAGAAACATGGCAAGTTAACTATAACTTTCTGTAGTCATGGTTCATTATAGAATAACTATAATACCTTTGAAATTAACAACCATTTTGCATTTCTTCAAATGGGTAAGTGCAAGAACAAGCGCTAGGCAACAACGAAACTGACTTAAATGCTCATTATCTTTATTCAGTTGAAGTTCAGGTGATCTAGAACATGACCCGTCCTGGAGTCACGACACGAGACATACCTAAACAATATGTATAAATTTTATTCTCAAAGAAAAATGAGTAAATTCATTTAAAATGAGAAAATCATTAGTGTCTTAAGTAAATAATGCTTACCGCTAGTCTTAGGGTATTTCAGTAAACAATAAAATATTGCATACAATATAAACAAATATTTAGGTATGTTATAAACTTATACATTAGCTGTGGTACAATCAGCAAACGTATTCATGAATCCTTTAGATAGGCAATTGGATTAATAGGATCTATCTTAATAGTAATAATAAATCATTTATTTCAGGCATCTCAGGCCCATTTCAACATATGCCTTACAGACTAGCATACATACAAATATAAATCTTTTATACTAAAATTCACGGCAAGTCACGACGTCTTAGGTTCGGTTTAAGCTAGTGGAAGAAAATACGTGACCAGGAAAACGGATGTTTCAGTGTCGGCGCCATCTTGCACGCTAATATACACAAATATGTAGAAACCGGCACCCCAGACTATTAATAATGCATTTGACGTGGCATTCTAATGGTAATTAATTTGACACACATACTTCTGACAAATTGAGTGAAACTACACAGCTTAGCGAATGTGCAGATGTGTAACTAAATGCAGAATGGTTAACCTGTTTGCTAAAGTAGAGTCAATTCAATTTTCCATTTGATTATTTGACAGTTCATCAAAATTGAACGACGTAATCTTGTAATAATGGAGAACAAACTATAGTCAATATTTTTAAAAGACTCACGTGCATAATTTCTTGAAATGGAACCGTTCAAAATGAATGATTATTCCAATAATGACGACATAAAGGATTTTTTCTATTCGTTTTGGCTAATACATCCTTATCGGCGGTCTTCAATATTAGGGAAGTTATTAATGAAATATATATATTTATTTACTAATTTTTTATGAATAAATATTATATTTAATGAATAAATTAACATTTAATTGCACCCAGTTTAAAGAGTAGTTCTAAATAACGAATTGCTCTACTCAAATCAGATTTATTCAGGATAAGGCTTTCTGGCGCTACCGAGGTACACTCGCTACGCACTCTCGCGTCTCTCATGGCTCTAACATTAAATATTTAGATATTAGTAAGAATTACTTTTTTCTAGTTTCACTGCTTCAGTGGCGCGGTGGGCGAGGGTCCGCTTGCGGCGCAAGAGGTAGCGGGTTAGATTCCCGCCGAGGGTGAAAGTGTTTGTATGTTCTGCAAGCACGATCTCCTCGGTCTGGGTGTTTAATATGTATAATAAAAAATATCTATATATATGTATGACTATTATATTAAGTATATCAGATATCTAGTACCCGTAACACAAGCTTAGAGCTTACCACGGGACTAGATGTTGTTGTGTGAAATGTCTGGAAATATTTATTTTTTATTTATTTTTATAATTACAATATATTTAATGAATTACTAGCGGTCCGCCCCCGCTTCGCACCTAGTTGACCGTTTTGTGAATCTAAACCATTCTCGAACCCACTTAAACTCACACAAAAAATATTTCATCAGAATCGGTCCAGCCGTTTAGGAGGAGTTCAATGACATACATAAGATTTATGTATATAAAAATAAAACGTGTTTATTGCAAAGCCAACTTTATTTGTATGTAAGAACAAAATCATACAAATAGTCCGTACATTAAAATAATTTAATTACTTACTATAGAAATAATTACAAACCAATTATTGTGACAGTTTGTGAAATATTGCGTTGACATAAAAAGTTATTTCAAAATTACTTTTTAAGCAGATGACTTTGCGTTTACTCATAATTTTAATTTTTATGAAAGTTTACTAAGGAAAGTCTGCAATGGATTAAGAATAACATACAAGTATGGTAGGTAGACTGTCACGAATATTGGTATGAGATGGACTCATACAACGAGGGTTCCGTGTAATTCGTCACTCTTTACACTTTTTGTTATAAAAATATTATACGTACAGACGAATTGAAAACCTTCTTATTGAAGTCGGAATAAAAACAAAAGTGCGGACATCCAAATGATAGTCGTTTAAAATCACGTAAATAATATTGTGTTTTTTTTTACTTTAGTATTTCTTGTTGTAGCGGCAACAGATATATACACTATCAAAATTTTAACTCCGTATACATCACGTTTCTTAAGATACAGCATGGTGACAGAAACACGGATGGACCAACAATTAATTCTTAGTAATAATGTCTCGTTTGACCCTTTGGGTGCGGAAGCCAAAAATCAATGTCCGGGTTAGTTAATTTCACTTAATTTGCTTAGAAACAAAATTCAGACATTGACATGTACTCGTATTCGTATACACATGAAGTATGTTAAACATGCAGGCAATGCTTTAAAATTCCTGTAAATTTTAAGGTTTTTAAATGTTTAGGACAATTACTGGTTATTATGAGACTGTTGTAGCGGCTGCAGGTAGCTACAGTATTTGGGCCGACGCGTAGGTTTTGTGCACGGTGTCGTAAAAATTTCTAATGTTTCTATTTTTTTTTTTATTTACTATTTTTTTATGGATTATCTAACCTTGCTAGTAGTTAAAATTATTTTAAGTGCAATTTCAACGAAATTGTTGTATTGTAAAAATAATGTATGAAATGACAATTGTTGAGGCAAAGGCGGCAAAAACTGTTCAGATTTGAAAATTTGTAAATCCGCCACTGAGTATAAGTATTGTCTTTTTAGGGGACCTCGAAAACCATACGCGTTGTGGATTTTAGTCTGTAACCTAAGAAGTCTTTCTGATGTTGATCTGCTGGGATCCCAGTTGTCGCCCAAATAATGATATTAATGAATCGTAATTGATTAATAATTAAAACTACATTATAACGTGACTATGTAAAGCTCAAGTATAGTTTAGCTCGCAAATAAGTAACCTAGGTCTATAAATACAAATGTGATTAATACGACTAACTCCTGTTCCTAAGCGGCTATTAACCCTGTTCCGATATGGGTGTCCCAGATACACATCTGATAACTACACATACATTCCTCATTCCTCTAAAGGCGCGGCTACATTAGTGGCCTATTGTGAATATTCGTGATGAAGCGAATATGTGTGTGCAACGCGAAGTTTTTGACAGAACACGATGGCGTGGGCGTGGCTAAACCTACGTCACTTCAGAATCTTGAAGCGCGCAACGCGACAAAAATCTTTGTATGCCAATGTAGACAATTTTTTTTTATGTTAGATCTATGTTTTTCCACAATCTCACCTGATGGTAAGTGTCGATGTGGGCCAAGGTGAATCACATAGATCTAGAATGTATCTATTCACTCTTGTCTTGAAGACACTCAGCCTCACCAGGCAGTAAACCCGATGGTTTTAGCGAGCCAACGGCAACACGAGTCCATGCCCTGTAATGTAGCACCATGAGCCAGAAGCTAATTATGAACGTACCTCTATATATTATAAACTAGCAGCATCCGCATTTTAAAGATTTTTTCGATGAAGTTCGTCAATATCCTACGATAAAGTTAACTGAAGTTATTCCATATAGTAATATCAACTATCCACCAGTGAATATTCAGTCAAATCGACTCGCTATTTCAGAAGTTAGCTGGATCAAACAGACGGATACATATACTGATGAAAATTAAAAAAAATAAAATAATGGTTGTTGCAAAGTTTACCCAGTGCATGTTCACACAAAATGTCTTAAATAATTTGTCCGGCAAGATATTTTATTTTATTGATTATAAAGTAGCATAGTATTATAATGTATGTAATTGTTTGTTTAAACGCAAGTTTCAAGAATTATAGAAACAACTTGTTTATACATTTTGCGATAGAATATAACACAAAAATAATTTATTTTAGTGAAAAAAAAATTTGTCAGCGCTTTCATCCATCCAAGTACTGACCCGGCGCAACTTTATAAAAATCACGTTTCTTGAATGAGACTGGGGCACTTAGTATATAAGTATTTATTTATTATGTGTTGTTAGTAATTATTTGTTGTAATAGCGGCAACAGAAATACATCATTTCTCAATCAAATGTCAGAACAGTCAGACAGACAGTCAGACAATAAAGTCTCGTTTTACCCTTTGGGTACGGAACCCTAAAACAACACCGTAGCGTGAAAAGCTCTATAAGCTAAACAGCATATTTAAAATGCCTACAGCGTTTCATAATGTCCGATCTTAGGGTACCTAGATGGATTACTGTTGCGTTTTGCCAGGAGCATTCGAACTTGAACTATGAGTATCGAAACTGATCATTATGCAGATAAGATAAATTGCTGGTGTATTAGGTAAACTACCGTGCCAAGGCTAGAAATTCATGGTATTATAGGAAGGGATTAATTTCCCGACCTCTGGCCTGCAGTAACCCTACCAGGGCGAGCAGTCTCGACATACATAGCGATCGCCTTCCGACCGAAATCGGTCGCTAAGTCATAGCGATCACACTTTATCGATATTTGAAAGTCTCTACTAACAAACCATCGAATTTTATCGGAATTGTAACGAAAACAACTGTCAACTTAACGATTTTTGCGAATTTGTTTGCGAGTAAATTTGTGAGCCCGCTAAGTGTGTATAGCGATCGTTACCTACCTAACCTATCTTCTGTGGAAAAGTTTATGAAGAGTTATTGAAGTTTAATTTTCTAATGGCTTTAGCTTATCTAGCGTTCGATTTGTTTTCGGTCGAAAATCGCCATGAATCGCGAGAACAGACGAGGAGGTGAGTCTCCCATCATATCCATCGGTAGGTATCGAAATTACAATTACAAGAGATGAAGATTAGAGAAGCGATGTTTTTTTTTATATTTCTTTGTCACATTGATGTCCAACTGTGAAGGCATTGTAAATAGTTTTATAAATAAATAAATAAATGTTTCTGTAAGTTTTTTCTTCTTCTTCTTTTATTAGATGGCTGTGTAAGTTTTGTTTTCTTCTTCTTCTTCTTCTCTTTGATGGCGTCCGTGAAGTTTTGTTTTTGTAACGAATATTTTCGTTAATATTTATCGATCGGAACTTTGCGATCGGTTCGCTATGTATGTCGAGACTGCTCGCCCTGGGCGAGCAGTCTCGACCGATCGATAAATATTAACGAAAATATTCGCTTGCTGTACCGATGTTTTCGCTAAACGCAAGTCTCGTGTGCTAGGAAACCGTGCAAAATCGTAACTTGAGGTGTCGCAAAGATAACGAAGATCCGTATTCATAGTCTGGTTAAATGAAGCTCATTACCCATTACCAATAACATCTACCCGAAATTTAGGGAAATTGGATGACGACGAATTGAGCAATATAATTATTATATCAAGTTGAAATTACATTAACATATTATTTTTTTGTTTATTATAAATACGTCTCTTATTTGATTGTTTGAGGGAGGCAAAAGATAATTTGTTACAATAATTTGTAATAATTGTTGTTTAGTAATAAGGACTAGAGAGTCTAATTCATTGCAACACTACCTATTAGGTAATCAAAGTTGTTTCATATGTCAGTGTCAGTCAAGTCAATGGTACGAACTCGTTACAAAAACAAAACTTCACGGACGCCATCAAAGAGAAGAAGAAGAAGAAGAAAACAAAACTTACACAGCCATCTAATAAAAGAAGAAGAAGAAAAAACTTACAGAAACATTTATTTATTTATTTATAAAACTATTTACAATGCCTTCACAGTTGGACATCAATGTGACAAAGAAATATAAAAAAAAACATCGCTTCTCTTCATCTCTTGTAATTGTAATTTCGTTACCTACCGATGGATATGATGGGAGACTCACCTCCTCGTCTGTTCTCGCGATTCATGGCGATTTTCGAGCGAAAACAAATCGAACGCTAGATAAGCTAAAGCCATTAGAAAATTAAACTTCAATAACTCGTCATAAACTTTTCCACAGAAGATAGGTTAGGTAGGTAACGATCGCTATACACACTTATCGGGCTCACAAATTTACTCGCAAACAAATTCGCAAAAATCGTTAAGTTGACAGTTGTTTTCGTTACAATTCCGATAAAATTCGATGGTTTGTTAGTAGAGACTTTCAAATATCGATAAAGTGTGATCGCTATGACTTAGCGACCGATTTCGGTCGGAAGGCGATCGCTATGTATGTCGAGACTGCTCGCCCTGATAGAGATACAATTTAAGTTGGGAAAAATCTGTCAAATATAACAACATGTTGTAATCTCTATCAGTCATAAGTGGCAACTCGTGGTAGTGCTACAGCAGTGGTATACCGACTTTAGGGATGCGTTCGTGAAGAAAAAAACTTAATTAGTTTTAATGTATATATCTATAAATGTGTATATCTTATGATAATTTATAAGGTATTTATTTATATGTCTTTGTAAGGTATTTTTATATGACTGCGTGGTTTGTTAGCACAGGACGTAAAGTCCTAAAAACTGCGATAATTATGTAATTCTTCTTTGGGTTTTAATGAATGATTTATAATTGTTTATAATGGGATTAAGCTTTGACCAACCTAATCCCCTTATGTATAATCGTTAGCAAAACCTACTTTAAGCTTCGGCCAAACCTGCGCGACCAAAGCATACTTTTTCAGGCAAAAAAGTACCTGCGTTGTAGACCCTCCCGTGTCGTAGTCGCTTCCCGCGTTGCTGAGTGCGTAGGTTTGGTCACACGACATTTTTTTTATAAGAATTAATGTTCACTAAATGACAACTTAATGCTAAGCTGAAGTGTAGTTTTAGACTGGCATAATACGGGTATACATATCTTTAAGAAGTAGATAGGTACAAAGACGCTGAAATGTAGGATTTTAGAGACTGGAACTATCTATCATAAACTTGAGCCATAAAAATCTGGAACCATGAAGATTCCGATCTTTGCCAAGTATTTATCAGATAAGACATTTCAAAGTCGTAAAAATAGAAAAAAGCAGATGAACAAAACACAGGTTCGCGCTGTTCGTGGAAACTCAAAAGCGAGAGTTAGGTACATCCTTCACATCACGTCTTTACCGTTGCATTGACTCCCCTAAAATATGGCGTCATGGCAAGTAAGCCAACCTCGAATCCTACATTACTGATAACTTTCTCACAACAGGTAATTTTTATGAAGATCGCCGAATTTATTGGCCTTAAATATCCTTTAAATATTCCATTTTTAGCATTTTATTTGATTCAGAAACGGCTCGCAGTGGAATCTTCATTTTATTGCTCACTTCGCCTTCCTTTTAATATTTTGTTGGTACAGCTCCATGAGCACTTGTCCCATATCTATAAGTCAAAACATGTACTATATCTTATCACACTGATTGAATCTTCGCGTTATCAAAACGATAATAATTATTTACTGTCGATAACAGAATAATTACCACGAAATTTAGTCTACAACCGTTGCAATGGCTGACAAGTCAAAGAAAAAACCTTCGTTCTTTACTTTAAGAAGATGGAACAGTCAGAACTTAAAGGAGAATGACCTCCCCAAGATTTCCACTTCCACACCTAGTACTCCAAGAACTCAAGAACACTTTTTCCGATCAGCTGTTTCAAAAGCGACTTCGTCAGAAGTGAAGAACAACAGAAGGTAGGACATTTCCTTAACTATTATTTTATTAGTACTGTATTGCTCAAAGATAAGAAAAAAATAAGCTATAAAGGTGGGCTTAATGCCAATGTATTTTCTACCTGCCAACCTCATACAGACATACATACCTCATAGATGTCTAAACAGGAAGTTGGCGTGCGTAAAGAAATCCAGAGGTGCGTGGCGGGGTTTGAACCCACGACTTTCGGAATTCAAGTCGAGTGTGCCCCCACTTGTTGCCTTGTTGGCTACAAGGCTTTTATAATTATATATTTAGTATATAATATTAATACATAAATTACTTACAAACAAGATACAAAATCATTTATTTCCGTTGTTTAGTTTTACAAATCTGAGAAACGTCAAAAATAAATACAAAAAACATAAAAAAAATTTAACATAGGTGAACTTAAAGAAAGCTACAAAATAAATATATCGTTTCTAATCGCTTTTTTTAATAATAATAACACTTTAATAATATAAGTACTTACTTATATAAATATAGAATAGAATAGAAAATCTTCATTTGTTTCTCCAACATATAACAACATACATGATTTAAGTTAATAATTATAAAACACTGTAAAAATATATATATATATGAATGTATAACTTTTATATATTTATTAATTATAGACTTTACTTTCCTCTCATTCATCTTCTTATTTATCATAATCATAACCTCGGAACATTACTGCTTACCATAATACTTGTCAACTTTTCCAATTGTTTGACCCACATGGGAATGAAGATTCATGTTTCAGCAGCTGAGTGGCCCATTGTCTCATCTCAGTCGATAGTTAACTTGAGCAATTACATACAATTTACGCTGATTATTTTACTTTGTTTTCAAGAATTAAGTTGTAGTCGATAGAAAATTCCTTAATCATGTACCTACTATCTAGTATGTAGGTCTCGAAAGCTGATAAGTACTTATCGAGACACGGAGACAATTCATTGTCTTTAAAACTTAAATGAACTGTCCAGGAATTCATTTTAACAATATACAGTGTGTTTGTTATTTACCAGCGTGTTGTATGCTTACCTACTAATAAAAAAACATAATAATAACAAATGTTTCGTCTAGATCAAAGGTTTTGTTTGTTATTTTTAGGAAATCCTTAACGAATTCCATTTCTAATGCTAGCACATTTCAACAGCGTTAATATAAGGTCATTTTTGTTTACGTAGACAACTTAAAATCATAAAACAACGAGTTTCAATGTAATCCTAAAAATAAGAAGACAAAATATTTAAAAATGCTCCCATTCAGAGAGTTGAGGGGTATTTATGGTTTTTGCCGATAAAATTAAGCATACAATACGCTGGTAGAGAATCGAAAGTCCGATCCCAAACACACTGTATAATGCCTAAAATTTGTTTATGAACTCATAAATAGCACATAGTCCACACTCTAGAGTATACAACTCAATTACAATCTCGCTCGATAACCATGCCGTGTTTTTTAAAGTTTTAATCTTCTAGAATGTCGGCCGGTGGAATCAAGGAGCTGGTGCAATGCGCGTTGTGCCTGGAAGTCCTGCATAACCCGAAGATGCTACCTTGCCAGCATACCTTCTGCCTAGCTTGCCTCAGCGTCTACGTACATGGTTTGTACTCATTATATAAATGACATTAAAGCCAAACATCTTCAGTCATTTAAGTCATATGACGTCATCTTAGATGAGTTTAAGCATGTTTGAATTTCCACTAGTGTTAGTCATCACAACACCATTTTCGACTAGCGTCTAATACTGACTCCAAAACCAAATTATCTGCTTGAGTTAGACCCCGACGCTGTGGACCAGATGCGGGTTGATGGGTGTGCTAGAGCCTCCGTGCCGTGTGCGGTTGTGGGGCATGGGACACCACGCCGCGATTACTAGGACTATTTTGACTATGACCCCCGTATGCTTCGGTCAAACCTGCGAGACCAAAGACGAGACTAAAAATCGGGACGCTACCCATGCAACTATTATGGATAGTTGCAAAACAACGTTTGCTCGGGTCAGATAGTTAATATATAGTCCTTGCTCATGCTAAATTTACGACCTCTGTGGCTCGGTGGGCGAACGGCCGCCTGAGGCGCAGGAGGTTACGGGTTCGATTCCCGCCGGGGGACCAGATTTTGTACGATCTACAATTTCTGGGTCTGGTTGATTTTCTATGTATGTATTCACAAAAAAGAGATATCTATGTAGTATATCAGTCACCTAACCCATAACCCATAGTTCAAGGTCTGCTTAGTTTGGAGTTAGGTGATGCTGTCTGAGTAGTCCGGAAAAAATTGTTTATGCAGGATATTATAATAATATACGTGTAATCAGTACCTAATTATGTCAAAATTTGCAATTCGTTTTGTTGGACAAAAATCACTTTCTCACTTTAGATTTTTTTAACTTGAGTCCCAGATTACATAATGTATCTGGACTTGAGTCTATTTATTACTATGTCATCAAAAATAAAATAAAAACCATACTTTTTGTTGATGTAGACCTTAGTAATAAAAAGCTACCTCTGTTATTTTGGCTCAGGTCTGGTCAAGTTATTTCATACAAAGTTGACCACCCAAATTACGTGTTTTCCTTAATGAGGGCAAGCAGGTTTTTACATCGAATCTTTGTGACCCGAATACAGAGTTAAAAACATAATTTATCATACCTACATACAGTTATGTGCGAGGCTTGTCTTAGGTGCATAACAATTTATAACATTAAAGAATTGTTTTTTTTATTACATTAATGTTTAGCAATTTTAATGCTTCATGAAAGTGTAAAGTTTTAGTAATTAAATACCTATAAGAGATCGAGATATCAAAATCATTGCGATAAAATGTCGACTCTGTCCTCTCTAGTGACGGTAATATTATCTATACATTATTAATACAGTATTTCGACGACCTCTGTGGCTCGGTGGGCGAACGTCCGCCTGAGGCGCAGCAGGTTGCGGGTTCGATTCCCGCCGAGGGACGAGATTTTGTAGGATCTACAATTTCTGGTTCCGGGTCTGGGTGTTTACTATGTATCTTACTATAAGCACAGCTATAAGTATGTATTTACAAAAATAAATGTATCTATGTTGTATATCAGTGACCTAACACCCATTGTACAAGCTCTGCTTAGTTTGGGGTTAGGTGATGCTGTGTGAGTAGTTCGGAAATATAAAATATTTGTTTATTCTAACTCGGTCTAGACTTGGAAATAAATACATACAGCTGCGTGGTACGTTAATGGGGCCTCCCACCTCCAGCACGCTAATTACATCTACTTAGTTTGTCTTTTTATTATTATTATTAATTCTTTATTGCACAACAAAATAATGTACAAAAGGTGGGCTTAATGCCAAGGCATTTTCTACCTGCCAACCATTACAGGTAATGAAATGTAAGTTGGCGTGCTATTACAGAATCACTTATAAAAATAGATACTTAAATAATATTATTACTGTATTAATTATTATTACAAAAATGGCTTAAAAAAAAAAAAAAATTCCATCTAGTTTTGTGATTTAAAATATATATTTTTTTTATATAAATAATGTTTATGGAATAGAAAGTGTTCCATAAAAATGTATGTTGTTTATATTTTTTATTTTAGGCTGAATAATAAATCGGTCATTTAAGTTCGAAACCGAAAAATATTTTTCCTCGACTAAAAAATAAAAATCCGCATTCGAATATCAAGCTGAATAACAAGTAAATAGCACAATTTATTCGTTATATTAAAGAGGATGTTGAACTAAAATCGGGCGGTTATAAGTTAAAAAACAACGCGCCGACCGTTCACTGCGGCATAGTCGCGTCTGCCTATATCCCTCGTGTAACCTTCGACCTGGGCGCGTAGGTAATATAGCTCGCGTTTAGACCGTTTGTATGCAGTTGGAATACCGTATATCCTATCGTGCTGTAGGCACAATACTAGAACAGTGTTTATCAATAATTTTATCAATTGCGAAGCCTTTATTTGAAAAAAAAACATCATAAATATATTTGGAACATTGATTTCGAACTAATTCTCGTTTTAGTCTTAGAAAAGAAAAAAGTTTTCTATAGACCTAAAACAAAACAAGTAAAGATTTTGTGTAATGCAATATTATTTACATGAATATTTGCACCTCCATCATATTGCAGTTGCACACATTTGATGTTTTAACAATGCTCATATACCTACTACCCTACGGTACTCTACTTTGTAGATATAGAAAAAGTTAAAACACAATTAAAGAATATAATGCAAATTCATTGTTTTACAGATTCAGCAGTATTCGATTGCCCTATCTGCCGAACTCGCATCCAAGTCCAAAGCTCGAACTTCTTGAACGAGCTACCATCAAACCTCTACATCGACTCCCTACTAGCGCTTGTGGGGGCGAAACCAGTCGATACACCACCTAGCACGCCCTCAGCGGGGGCGAACGTGCAAAGTGTGGATTTGTTTGCAGCGGGGACAAGGTGCTCACACTGCAAGACCATGTGTGATAACGTTGATGTAACTAACTGTGAACATTGTAAATTGGTAAGCGCTTTTTTACAACTACCATTTTAGTGGACCATCAAATAGTACCTACGTGTACAAAAAGTAATTTAATAACCTCGCTTAATGGTCAATGATATGGTCTGTGATTCAGATAGTTTATCAGGATAAATATACGTAACCTATGCTTCGCATTAGAAATAATAATAATTGCGAACGTTTAAAGACTTATTCTTTTACTAATAGATTTTGTCGACGTTTGACGAAGCCGTGTTGGCTAAGTGGGAGGACACTCGACTTTCATTCCGAAGGTCGTGGGTTCAAACCCCGCCACGCACCTCTGGATTACCACTTTTGAGACATCTAAGAGCGCTTTAGACACGTGCAATAACGGTGAAGGAACTTTAAAGAGTTTGAAGGACATTATGACATTCCCAACTTGGCCAGCGTGGTGAATTTAAGGCCTAATCTCTCTCGCCTAGAGAGAAGTCCCTGTGTCCTAGCAGTGGGAACGTTAATAGGGTGATGATGATGATGATTAATAGATTTTGTGTATTTATGTGTGTTATTATTTGTAATGTTTATAGGATTATTAATGACTCTCCCTTACTTCTTTTAAGTAAGGATCGCTACGTAAATGTTCAAAATAAAATGTATTGTTACAATTAATTTTAGTTCGTAAATGAGCATAAAAGAGTACAGACGTCCAGAGTACAGAGTCCATGTCTGTAAGCACTGAATAGTAAATTATGCTGTAGGTTTGTAAAGTTTAAATAAATAAAAATTATGCTTCGTTTGCCGTTTCGTGGCCTCCATATACAATACATGTACATTTTTATTATTATCCTTAACATGATAATAGTTTTTTTTCTTGAGAAAACCCTGCATATATTGGAAGATATGTCAGTCTCCTACTGACTAAAAACTCACGTTTCCTTCACGCACATAGTATAGGGAGCGCGGGAACAAATGCGAATGTTTCCGCATACCCTAACAGTGACGCTCCTTTTTAACCCCCGACAAAAAAGAGGGGTGTTATAAGTTTGACGTGTCTGTCTGTCTGTCTGGGTTTTAGTTTTATTTTTATGAAAGGTGAGTTTTGCGCGAGTGTTCTTACAAATGTTACTTACTGGTGGTTCCGTGAGGCAGGACGAATCTACTCAATAAAGCACCTTTGACACGCGCTATCCAAACGCTTAACCTAGCAGCCGAGAACTTGGATTTACTGCATTGCTTTCTGAACGAGTTCACAAAAGCAACGTTTTAAATAGGCACAATTTTTAAGGAATTATTACCCTTTTTATGTTTTATTATTATTTTGTTTAATTAGTTTTTGGTTTGTGACATTTTTTTTTATTTAAGATTGTTTTTTATTTGTTTGTTGATTAATTTGACAATTATTCATTTTTCTTCTTTTACGATTTTAAATTTATGTAAAAAACCTTTTTTGACATTCTTCCTTATTGCATTGGGTTTTTCCTGTAAAAATAGGGTAAGATAATGTAAATAAATGAATGTTTGATGGAAATCGGTTGACCCGTTTAAAAGTAGGGAAGGAAAACCAAAAATCTACAAAATTTACTCGAGTGGAGTAGGAGTTCTCAAAGAAAGCGCATCACGTGCACATTACAAAATAGTATGACTTTTAACTTTTACGGGAACAATCGTTCTGGAATCGAAGGTTTTCTTAAATTTTAAATTCAGATTGTATACTGTTGTAGTGCCCTTTCAAAAAAACGGGGTTCTGCCGAAGTTGGCGCATAATGTGCGAATCTTCCTATGCCAGATGAATATCAAAATCCCAAACCAACTTAGTCTAGCCAGTTCCATAGAATAATAAATTTAAGTTTTTTTACATATTAATGCGAATGATAAGAAACCTATCGGATTTATCTTAATTAAACTATCCAGTTACTATGACATAATTACCTACATAGAAAGACTGACTAATGTAAATCTACTTGTGGCATGTAATACAGGTTTTAAATCTGTTACTAGTTGATACCGTACCTAGGTACAAAGGAAAATGCTAAGTAAAAAAAAATCACTTTATTATTATAGTAAGTATTTATTATATTTACTTACTAACGGCCCGCCGCGGCTTCTGACGGGTAATTATTCAATTGTTTTCCCGGCTATTATTCGTATTTGTCTCGCCGCGCCGTACAAACCATCCTTGAATTTCTATGAACATTTTAATGATTTTTAATAAGTGATAAACCTCACTTTGCAGGTTAAACGGAGATGCAGGTTCGAATCCTGTGCGCGAAGGTTACGGATGTGTCTTAATTTTTTCTGCACAAAATTTATAAATACTTAGTTCTATGAACATGTAAAAAAGGCGTTGTCGAGTTACCTATGCGCTTCCAACACATTTTGCGATTCATTTTTAACCCCCGACCAAAAAAGAGGGGTGTTATAAGTTTGACGTGTCTGTCTGTCTGTGTGGGTCTGTCTGTCTGTCTGTCTGGGACATCATAGCGCCCGAACGGATGGAGCGATTTCAATTTGTTTTTTTTTTTGTATAAAAGGTGAGTTTGGCCCGGGTGTTCTTTAGACATATTTCGTGAAAATCGCGGTTGAGCCGTTTAAAAGTTATGGCGGTGAGAGTGGGGAAGGAAAACTGCAAATATGCTCGAGTGGGGTATCAAATGAAAGAGCATCGCGTGCACATGAGTCAATATTATTATTGTTTTACTTTTAAGGAAATTAAGGCAAGATTCTGGGGTTTTTCTTAAATTTTAAATTCAGATTTATTATATAAATGAGATTATTTTAATATTAATTACCTATGTTTTAAGTTAAACCACTTGTATTCATAAAATATAACGATTGTTATTAGTTAGATAAAAATTTACTTACTATAACTCTAAGTTTAAGTTATGTCCCAACTGGGCTCATGTCAGGGCATACCAAGAACTTTACTGTAACCACATAATAAATGTTTATGATTTAATTTCAACTGGTACCAAGATTTGAATAAACTCACCATTCGTAACTAAAATTGGAGACAGAAATATTTTCTCCTAATAAATCGTTTGAGCCATAAATATTTCAGCGCCTTGTTACACAGAAAGCAAATCTTATCATCTCTTAAAGGACAGATTTATATTCAAGCAGCATCGCCTATTTGCGACAATTTGCTCAAGTTGCAGTTATTTGCAGAAATTCTGCGCAGTTTGCTGGTCTCAACATTTGGACGATATGAGAATACAGATCGGATCCATTTTGAAGCAATTGGACTCGGCCTCTGACCGTCTTGAACATAAGATTGAACATTATAAGGTAAGTCAAAAAATGTCATGTACATTTGAGAGTCTGAATTAATTTTTGGAATTGGGGGAGGTCTTTGCCCTGCAGTGGGACACAATAGGTTATAAAAATGTTTTGACATTGTTACTGACATTCAAACACGCCACATCTAGAGGTAGAGGGCAATACAAAGTCCTAAAATGAAAAAGTGATGAAAAACAGCAAAATCACAATCAATAAAAAATATTTAATTTACAGAAAAATATGACTTTATTATAATATGTTTTATTTCGAGATTGTGCACATAAGCTTTATTTTTACTTTTTATCTTTATAATATAACAATTGAACAATCTTCGTTTTATAAGGATAGCATACGTAGTTCGGGAGATAATTGGGTTTATGCGAATGACCCGCTATTTTTGGTCACTAGTGTATAGTGTATATATGTATAGTGTGTAGTGTGCTTTTTTGCCAAAATTTGGTATACATAATTTTTTTTAGGACCGTTGCGAACGAATAACTGAGCACATCAACACGACTGCTGAAGAAAGGATAAACGCTATAATTGAATCCAAAGAGACGATGTTGAGAGAAACATCTGAACTGCAGAAGACCGGAGACCTGTCTGCTCTAGCGCTGCAGACTTCTCTAAAGGACGCTAGAGATGTGGCTGGCAAAGCTATGCACACTAAAGGTGATGTCAAGGATAATAAACAGGTAAGATGAATCATCATCATCATCATTTCAGCTATAAGACGTCCACTGCTGGACATAAGCCTCCCTCAAAGACGACCAATTATTCCGATCGGTCGCCACTTGCATCCACCGTGAGCCAGCAAGTTTGACTAAGTCATCCGTCCATCTTGTTGGTGGTCGTCCGACGCTGCGCTTACCAATCCGCGGCCTCCATTCGAGAACCTTTCGGCCCCAACGGCCATCTGTTCTTCAGGTAAGATGAATGAAGAGAGAGAATGCTAGATAGACAATTATTACACGACACACATAAAAAAAAAAATTAAAAACATGATTACTTACAAAATACTTACAAACCAGCATTGGCACACTGGCACATACATGATGGGTTATGGTTTGGACCAGGCGTAGCTAGGTAATCAAGGGCCCTAGGCAACGCGTGTGAAAATTTCCAAAATAAAATACTTTATATAAAAGTTTAAATCTTAATGTTTGGTATACAATAAATTAGCACTCAGAAAATCTACGACATTAATCAATACAAAACTGAACTATCTACCGAGTACTACAGTACTGAGTACCGTGGATAACGATATATCTTGTTCGCTTGCATATCGGGTAAGTAGTAGATAGTTATTATGCACGAAATCACAATAGATTATGCAGTGATTAATTGATAAATTTCGAGGATTTTCTGATAGTGGCAACAGATTATTGTTTATCTCAATTGGTAGGTTAAAAATAGCAAATAGCTCGCGAATTTATTCGCGCTCTTTTACATGTTATCTCTTTTATAAAGCGCTTAATGAATGAGATATTATTTTAATTTATTCCTTTTAAAAGCTACTAAAAAACTTTTTTTTATCTGAATGTTTGTATGGACAAATCTGTAAAATTATCGTAAAACTTACCACCTTATGCGAAATAGATAACTAACCTTTTTAAGATAACATGCCACTTGCAAATATAGATACCTACTCGAATGCAGATCGCTTTCATTTGAGGTCTCAAATACATATATGAGACCTCAATTAATGAAAGCGAATCACGTGCAAATTACAAAATAATAACATTTCTAAATATTTAGAAAACCAAGGTTTTAATTTAGATTATGCTTAAGGATATTATTTAAGTAGGTACCTATCTAGTCATAAAATAATTTATAAACGTTAATCTCTAGTCACCATTTTTGAGTTCCATGGCGTTGGACATGATTGTTTATTCAGGTACATAAGTACATACCAGCTGTTGAACTAAACCGACTACTGTGTTTCTTACACTTCACCCATTGCCGAGACAAACTTAGTAATTTAAACTTTTCCTCAGGTACAAACATTTATAAACCTCCACCAAAACGCAATTCAACTTCTCTCAGACGTATCCAAATGGGACTCGGAGCGGTTTACGTTCGACAAAGAGTCATTCCGGTTAGAAGTAGACTCCGCGACGCCTTTGGACGCAGAGTCGGATGACCCTGTTGTCGAAGGCGCTAAACAACACAACCCCTTGGAGAGCGAAGAAAGCCTCGTTCAGTATTACAAGTGAGTATTAACTTTGTTTGTTCTTGCTGCATATTCTATAGTCTATTTAAGAGGGAGGCCTATGCCCATCAGTGTATTTCCATATGGCGTTGTTTGAATTTAATGGACTTTATAAAGCTCACGTGTATAAAAACTATGCATATAATTTGTATAATAAATAGGTTTATATAGCTTTGGCAACGAATGACGACAAGGTAATAGCTCTGTTAACACAGTATGTTAGCCGCTCATGCATAGTAAATGGCCTTTCTTAATTTAACTTAAAATGATCGAATGACAAAAATAAGTGAACAATAAGGACCATAATCAGATTATAATGCATAGAGGGGTCCTACTTTGACCACGTTGGTAGATACCTACTCGGGCGTCATTCTAATTGGCCAGGATCTTACGATGACATGTTGATTCTTGTCGTGCGATGAGTTCAAACAAACCTACAGATTTCTGTGCTCGCACGATGGTTCAAATAGGACATCGTTATATTTGAAATCTTTGAAATCTGTTTATTTGCATTTGTATAGCCGCAACGCGCCATCTTACGATTGCATAGCATATTTAAATACGTTGAATATAATAATTTTATTGCTCAGAAGTGGAATTCTCTCACGAATTACGTTTTTCCGAATAACTACTAACCTAACCTAACCCAAACTAGCCTTCTGATTGTGGTCAAAATTATACCCATTTCATACTAAAAAAAATTAGAATGCCTATTGTTTTAAACCAAGCATTATAGTTATGACGATTAAAATAAATATAAAGCAGAAGAGTTTGTTTGTTTTGGTCTTATTTGAATAATTCTTTCAGTTTCAGATAGAGTATTAATTGAGGCTACTTTACCGCGGTAAATACGTTGTTTCCGCAGGCAAATCCAAAAAACACGGACAATGCCGTCACGAGAAAAGCTGGCTACCGATGTTTCAAGCGCTTACATTGCTAAAAACCATGACAATTTAAAATTATTTTTGATGTTATTAAAAAAAAATAAAAAATAAAATAATTTTTATTTTGCGTCACAAAATGAGGAAAACAATCTTAAACTAAAACTTATAACTATTATTATTCAATAGATATTATCATTTTAAATATGAAAATTGTAAAAACCATCATAATTTAAAGCTATTTTCCCCATTCAAGGTCAAGAAACTTCATCCCTCATTACGTGTGGCGTAAGACCTCTCGACCATGCGGCGTCGGGCTCAGTCCATGGGACAACCACTTGTACATCTGTGGTATGGACAGCCACAGTGTAGTGGTGGTCGAGCGGACGCAAGCCAAGATTGTGACGCGACTGTCTTGTGAGGAAATGCTCTGTCCAGTGCATGTTGCTTTTATGAAGAGTACCGGAGAGATCTATGTTACAGGTAAGATTATAGATTTAAGGCTTCGGCACACAAAAGTGGGGATAGCAGCTCAAGTTCCACCTTAATTAAGCTTCAACTTATTTTTTACTACATCTACAGAAGCAGGGCAAATACTTACATAAATAATGGAAATAAGATTGTCCTGACAGATTGCTTCAATTGTATAACAGTTCTATATAGAAAAGCGAAATGAACTAAACAGCTTTATTTCTATATTTGTGTTCTTATAAATGCAATATAGATGCCAATCAGGTAGATGACTAAAAAAATAATTAGTTTGTTATGTAGTTTATTTAAAAACCATGTATTTAATTATTTTTTTCCAAACTATACATCAAAACGTTACAGTGTTTTGAAGTTTCGCGTGACGTAACGTGATTACGAGCGATTTTTAACAAATTTCGCAGTCTTAAGCCCCTGCTCCAGAACTTTGATGCTCTATCTATGCACTTTCTTATTAAATTAACAAAATAAAAAATAGGTGTCCTGTATTTTTCGACGGGTTAAACAAATTACCAATTTTTGTATGTAGTCATCATTCAATTCAATTCAATTCAATTCATTTATTCAAACCATAGGTACATTACAATACACTTAGTTTCGTCAAAAATTACAGTAATACAAAAACTATAAAACACAAACATCTAATTAGGAGGCTGTAAAGTGGCCTTGTCATATTGTATAAAATTGATTCATTCGATTTACAATAATATTAATTAATAATAATTTAAAATGTAAATAAAAAATATATTATAAATAGTAAAGATTGTTGCAGCTACACAGAGCTTTGTCTATTAATAATTTTAGTATTGCCAGGGTCACAGATCCATGGATCGTTATCATTAAGGTAGTCTTTGGTACAATAGTAGGCTTTGTCAGTAAGATGATATTTAATATATTTTTTAAATTTAGTTTCACAAAGAGTCAAAATATGATTTGGAATTTTATTATAGAACCTTACAGCGTTTCCCAAGAAACATTTACTTGTCTTTTGCAACCTGTAAGTGGGATTCATCAATTTGTTTTTATGTCTAGTGTTTACGCTGTGAATGTCACTTCGTTTTTTAAAATTGCTTATATTTTTCCGCGTGTACATAATATTTTCGTATATATAGAGTGAATAAACAGTCATGATTTTAATTTGTTTAAAAAAGTCGCGGAGTGAAGTTCTTGAGCTCAGATTGTATAATGCTCGTATCGCTCTTTTTTGTAATATGAAAATTGAATTAACGTCTGATCCAGATCCCCATAATAAAATCCCATAGCTTAGAATGCTGTGAAAGTAAGCAAAGTATACAAGTCTTGCAGTCGCGCTATTAGTAAGCTTTCTAACTTCACGCACCGCATAGACTGCAGAGCTTAAACGATCTCCCAGCATTGATATATGGGGTCCCCACTGTAATTTTCTGTCTAATTTAATTCCTAAAAACTTTGTACAATCTGAGGATTCTATATTTATATCCATTATTTTGACGTTTTCAATTTTATCGTTATCATTAACTAAAGAGAATTTAACACAATTTGTTTTAGTTGGATTTAAGACTAAATTATTCACAGAGAACCACTTATTAACCTGATCTAAGACCTGATTTATTTTTGTCACATCTATTGCTTTCCTATTTATTCTAAATAATAATGAGGTATCATCCGCAAAGAGCACAATCATGTCTTTTAAGTTTACCTGTAAAATTTACAAACAAATTATTTTAATATTAATGTAACAGATAATAATTAATGTAAATAAATAGCTCTTTGATATCTCATAACTTATACTGTTCTTGAATCCCATCACCGATATTTCAATTTGTTATGTGAATTATTTAATTTTCTAGATAAATGGAGACACTGCATCCACGTATTTTCAAAAGAGGGCGAGTACATAAGATCTTTCGGCCAGAAAGGCAGCCGAGTTGGCATGTTCCGCTCACCAGAGGGCATTGCTACAGATAATGTGAATCAACACGTATACGTCGTGGACACTGGCAATGATCGAGTACAGGTTCGTTATGAATTATATATGAAATATATTACTTAAAAATATTTAGGTATTAGACTTGACCAAATATTTTAACCGCTGAAGAGCTTGCTTACTTAAACCACATCGTCACTTTACATCAGGTGCAATTGTGGTCAAATTAAGGCTCATCTAGCATAAAAAAACGGATCTTCTTCATGGCTGCTAACTGACATTTAGGTCTTGATCCTAGCACATTACGATAGTCAAGAAGGTTTGTGGTCGAAGGGCGTAAAAATATATAAACCTTTCTAGTATTCTCGCAGCAATTAGGTACACGGCACACTGTACTCTGACATCTACATAATATATTTTTTGCAACTAAGGCCTGACGCTGCGTTACGCGGGCACCTCTAGTGGCCTCAAGGCCCGCTTGCGGTGCTAAAGGTAGCGGGATCGATTCCCGCCGAGGAGACAATCTTTGTATTTACGGGCCCTTTTCCTTTGGTCTGGGTGTTTTCCATTTATTATAATAAAAACATATTTATAATGTATGTATATTATATTAAGTATATCAGATGTCACCGGTACAACACCTAGACACAGCTTTAAGCTAACTCCGGGTAAATGTTTCTTTTAATACTATAAACCACTTTACAGATATTACACCCCGATGGCAGATTCATCGACCATATCGGAGTAGTGATAAAATCGCAACCAACCGACCAAACATCTTCACTCTGGGAGAATAAAGAGGTCGCGTGCACCGAACTGAACTCTCCAACCAGCGTAGCAATCACAACCGACCGTGTTATAGTCTTAGACAGCGGAAACCGACGCGTGAAAATATACCACAAAGAAAATAGAGGAAAGATCACTGAATTTGGTTCGCTAGGTCAAAGAAAGGGGCAATTTAGACAACCCGAAGTTCTAACCACTGATCCTATGGGTAATATTTTAGTTGGGGATTCGGGTAATTGTAGAGTGCAAGTTTTTAGGCAAAATGGACAGTTGGTAAGGGTTTTTGGAGGGCTGGGGAACCAGCCAGGTAAGTTTGGATGGATATCTGGTATACATGTCACTAAGCAGTTGGATATTATTGTAAGTGATTCTAAGAACCATAGTGTTAATTTTTTCTGAGTTAACGCAATTTAAACTAGATGGCGCTAGTTAATATTAGATTTTTTATAAATGTAGGCAATTAAAGATAATATTACATTTTTAAAGATAATAAAATAAAACAAATATTTTGTAATGTATAACAATATTTTATTTGAGTGTGGAAATACATCCAATAATTCATTTACTTACGAACTAAAATTACATAATCAGCACTGTCGTAAATAAATAAAAAATAAAATATATCTTTTAAATTAATTTTGTTACATTAAACAATTAAGATTCATCAAATAAAATCACAAAGTCTTCGGAAGGATAAGATGCAGTAAAGTAAATACATTATTTTTCCCTCATTACATACTTCTTTTACATTTGTCATATAATATACATAGGTACACAATATAATATGTAAAAGCAATAATTGTATAAAAACTTTTATAAACCCCATTTAAAATACCATAAGCTTACGCCGTCATGCGAAATAGTCAACTTAACCTTAAAATAAAATGTCATTAGCATTTGTTTGTCCTTGTCACACTTTGACGTTCGGGTATGTTTGAAAGAGACAAAATTTATATGCTTACCTAAGACGGCTTTGCCACCCATTTTAGAAGGTGACTTAAATATAAATTAAAGGCAAAACTACTGAGATTTTCTGATAGATTCATAAAACATAAAATATTATTAATAATTACTCATTATAAACCTTTATGTGGATATAAAATTGGTGTTGTATTAATAGATTATCACATTTTGCAATATGCTATACAAGCTGAATATTAGGTGTTGATATGAAACGCTACATTCTAATGTATTCGAGTCTAAACGACAGTGATTTGGTATTACCTGCTTAATTTTTAATTTGCTTAATTTAGACGAGTAATTAATCTAAATTATTTGCTTTTTGTAAGGAACGTTAGGTTAACTAATCCTAGATATAACATAAATGTATTAACTTGTTGAAATGGCAATGGGTACAAAATTTTATAATATAATGACAACAGCAATAAATAAGATTCCTTGATTTGATGAATGATTAAAGTTATTTAATCATTCATTACCAGTTGTGTCGATTACAATTAACGACACTACTGTTAGCGCCATCACTGGTAGTGCCGCTAGTAGTGCCGTTGTCAACTAATTACTTTATTATAGTACATGAAACTACACGAGGGATTTTTTCGGTGATTTTCTTACATCGAAATCTTACTTATAAAGGTTATACAATTGTTTCTGAAATAGTTCTCTTTTACAATTTATATTTATTAAATGATTTAAACACGCACTGATAAAAGACATTATAAATTATAATAATTACTCTACTGGACGCGACATCTACAATTCCAATATCATGAATCATGATAAACTATATACCTAACTAAATATATAACAGCCTATGCTATTATATTCTATAACTAATAGACTATGGTACATATAGTAACATGCTAGCATTAACCTATTTTATATGTCGATCTAACATTATGTATGTCGTATGTCAAAACATGTGATTACTTACAATTTCGATCGAAATAATTTTTCAGGGATAAAATTTATCCCCGTTTAATCTTAAGTACAATTACTGAAAGGCCGATGTGAAGGGCATTTTCACATTTTATATTCAAAGGTTTCATAAAGACAGCAACAAAATAGTAAAGGAACTGTAATCATCTATGGTCTTGTTGTTAAAACAGGAATATAAGTCAAATGTGTTTACTTATTGTGACTCACAACTCTGTCCAAATGCAAAGAGGAAAATAACAATGAAATTAGGAAATATTATGAAGTAATCTACTGGATTTAATTTAAAATTCAATCCAGTAGGCAAACAATATGGCTGTGAAATCCACTCAAAGATTATGAAATATACTATGCATGCAGAAATCGCGGCATACAGAAGTCCCTTTAAGACATCTTAGGGGGGAATTATAAATAGAATCATTTTGGCAGCGTTGTTACTAACAATACTATAATATTTTTCGTCGATGCATTTGGGAACATAATACCAAATTCAAATTGTATTCAATATTAGCAAAATAAAATAGCATGTCTAAAGTGATATGAAATTGCTTATCATTTCAATAAAAAAAAAATGATGTTATTATGTATCTATTGTATTTTCACAATTTGTCAACGTTTTAAAATAGTTGTGGTTTTGTTATAAGGTAGGTACTATTATATGGCTCGACTCAGTCTCGATTGTTAGGTACAAAATAAATATCTACAAACGTATTTACATAATCAGAAAATATCTAATATTCGATTCATAAGTTGATGTACTTATCTCTAAATCGTAATCTCAAATCCATCTATTTTGTTGAATGTAATATTGCTCTTTCAGTAAAATTGTTGTGTTTTCGGATATAGCGAAGCATCAAGTAAGAGTCTTGTCAGACAGAGAGCAGTCAGGCTTTCAGCGTCCAGCAACAATTATTGTTGTTTTGTATTTGTGTTGTTCTGAACGCGAATCGCTTGAATGCCTAACCGCTTTCTGTTTGACAGCGCTTGGAACAACATATTTTTACAAAAAACTATATATGCCAAGCAAAAACCTTTCTATCCAAATTCAGAAAAGTCGTGTAAAATTTTTATAGATACGTCTATACCGAGGCATACTAAGAATGGCTAGCGATATCTATATAATATGCACCTATATCTTTAAGCTATTTTTATTACAGGTACACTATATTATTCTAACTTATGAACACGTTGCTTTATATTTTCCTTTCCAATTTTCAAACGTCAGAACTAATTAACAAATCAATGTGGTGGGAGACTTGTGCCGTGTTCGCGCGCTAAAAACATAGTGTACGGGGGGTAACGCGAAGTTGTTGTCTACATTAGCGGTCAAAGATTTGAGACGCGTTGCTCGCTACAAGATTCTGATGTGACGTAGGTGTAGCCACGCCCACGCCAAAATTGTCTTCGCCCGAATACTTTGCGTTCCAACGACGTACCCAGCCACACACATCGAGTTGATACGAATATTCGCCATAGGCCGCTAACCAGAAGACGGTAAATTAAAGTTGCCTAACGTCTCACTTCAATGTTCGATGAGAATGTGACAATTTAATTCCGCCATCTTACCCTTTCTTGTTTTAGTTATTTTATTCTTATTTTAGAAAAAATGGCCCTTACTTACACATTAACCAGTGAATAAGATTTCTTTTTGTATCTGTGCAGGGTAGCATACATAATATCAATAAGTACTTTGTCAGATCAAACACTAGTACCTACACTAGTACCTACTCAAAGAGCGAGGAACGGTATTTCTAGAGCTTATTCATTTAAATATTGGTTTGTTTAAACTTCGTTATTCGAGGTCTCAAATAAAATTGGACGCCATTCGCCTAGAAACAACCACCTACGAGCGGTTGTTATCAAAGTACTTTTTTAAGATTAACAAAGGGATATTTACCATGATTTAACGGAAAACCGTTGATAACCACGATGCTTTCAAAAGTTATATAGTACTCTCTTGTACGTACAGTATTTTTACTTGACTTACATAAGTAAAACCTTGATCCTTGCCAAAATTAAAATTAAATAAGCAAGACTAAAGGCACGACTATAAGAGAAAAAAACATCTCCTTTGTGACATACAGCACCGTAGAATAAATAAAGATCAACCGAGATTCACTCAATAATTTAACCTTTGGTTAATATCGTCATGTTCACCTTAAACTGAGTATATTAACGGAAAAAACGTAGCTTAAAAACTTATAACTAGTTTCATTTTAGCCAAAGTCTACACTTGATCCATTATAGGTTATTTTGCATGTACATTGCCGGTTTTTTTTTAATGTACGGTTGGCATAAAACGCAAATAACATAGCATGACAGATAAGTTTTTTAAACAAAATACTGAATATTGACCTCCAAAGTGGGTCTATAATGTTTTAAGCTCCTGCCAAACATTATGCAACATCAAGAATACTTGTTAGAAAGTTTACATTTTAGAGTTGGGTTTATCAATGGTCTGGCTCTTGAGCACCAAATCGTTCGTAAGCGAACTTATTACTACTAAATTTATACTCGGTAAGTAATATGAGTGTCTAGTCTAACACAGCGGTAAGGCGTTCAGCACAACACAAATATAAAACAGAAAAAAATGTTCTGAACGCGGAACCCTTGAACGCCAGAACACTATGTCTGACAAGACCCTAACTGATAGGATTACGTATTATTGCTTAATCAATGGCCATCGTCTACATCTCAATAGTGTAGAAATAAACTTAGAAATAACATACAGTGTATCAGTGCAAATCTTACATTAGGAGGAGCGGCAAGGTTGACAAGAACTGATGGCGTGACTCTCTCCTAGGACCACGGCGTCCGAGTCCGCAGGTGGTCCTTCGCTACTGTCGTGTTGCCTCTGAAATCATAGGATTCAAATAAGACAAGAAAGGTGATTAAGATCTGCTAGGTAGATGGCCGGACGATGGAAGCTGGACGCCCCCAACTGAAATAACAAGAAGAGGCTTATTTCCAGCAGTGGACGCACTACACCTAAAATAAGCATATTTTTTATATTTCTAATAAACCTAAGTATATATTGGATATATGGGGTGCTCTCATTATGTAGTTCGGTATATGAATCGTAAGTAAAATCACATTAATAAAGTATACACATACATTATAAAACCATCGTCGTGTTTTCTGTTTGTTTGAAAGTTAACTTATAAAGGTAGATCGAGTTGCAACTATATCTAATGGTTTTTGATTTGTTGAATTTTAATATTCTAAAGTTGTGCAGAAAAAATTAAGACGAAGTAACGTAGCTTGCCAGAGCGAGATGCGGGAATCCAACCTACGTCTTCCATTATACGTGTTTTTCTGTGTCGTGTTCTCGGAGAGCAAAATAACGATTGAAAACATTAAAAACTTGATGATACTTACATTATAACGCGAGTTACACAGCAGGGCGCTAATTAAATAAAATTGGCGCTACTAGTTTAACATAATATTAAAGTCGATTTAAATTTTTAACTACTTTCTAGTTTCTTCTTTTCTCTGCAAGTTATATACACAGAGGCGCTGTTAACACAAACACTTCATGTGAATAAAAACATCGCTGTGCCGTGTGCGTCGTAATATGCTATGATAGCATGTCTGTGGCATTAATTAGAGTCAATTATTTATGTTAATTAGTCATTGTGACTACGGCACAAACGATTTTACTTATGATTCATATACCGAACTACATCTGCTAATAAGAGCACCCCATTTATCCATTATAATATAATAAAAGGCCTAACCTTATCTACCAGTTTCAGTGAAGCTGAAACGCATTTGAATAAGAGCGCAGAAAAAGTTGCTCTGGCAACTAAGTACTTAGCTTTTTCTATAGAATTTTGGTTTCTAGGCTACAAAGCGTGTGGTTGTGCTGTAAAATTTATAGTTTGACTACGGTACAACAGTATGTCTATTATATTAAGTATATCAGATGTTGTTGTGTGGATTGTCCATAGATATTTATTTTTATATGGTCACGCTAATGTGTAATCCAAGTAAGCAAAGCAGTTCGATTAGACTCAATAGATGATACTACTATCTAGCGAATCTCACCTTAAGCTCAGTAGCCAGAGATCGGAATGTGTCTTCCACACGCGTGTTATCCTTCGCAGAGGTCTCCATAACAAACATTATTTCAGGCACGTAGCGGCAGAACGACTGGGGCTCATCGGGCTCCACCTCTCTCTGGTCTGTCAGATCACACTTGTTGCCAATAAGCGATACAATTACGTTCGATGATGTGTATCTCCGCACCTCTTCTATCCATTTTTGTAGTGATAGAAATGTGGAGCGTTTTGTTATGTCGTAAACTGAAAATAAATGTCAAAGGTGTGGTCAACACAATATGTATACTCAGTCCATGAGAGATTTCCTAATGGTATTCGAGAGCTGGTATAGTTTTACTAGTTTGTATAGAAACTAAGAAAACCAGCAAGAGTCATTCCTCTTTCATACTGAGGTTTATGTTTTATTAGCCAGTATAGATGCTATTAACTGTGTAAAATGGGGGCCAAAGCGCCAATGAAAGTACACAACTCATTAATATTTCGTCACTTCATTCTTCAGATATATTTAACCTGTAGTCCTTTTGAAGTACAGGTTAAATATATCTTCGAATGAAGTGACTCATATATTAGTGATCGAACTGCACTTAGCAGTTCGTTTGATCATCTATAATGTAAGTGTAAGGTTTCAAATCAATTGGCAACTGCATATTGTCTGAAGTGACATTCCACATTTTTAAACTACTCTGCTTCATCAAGGAGTTGGGCTTGTTATGGCCTAGTAAGTAAAGCAGAGAGATAATGCACAATATGTATACTCCTATGTGCGATCAAATAATTTACGATAACTAGAATTCAATAATTATAGAAGTAAATTTCAGTTTCAACTAGCTATACAATTTTATTGATTAGATAGTTAGATTCAAAACTGATAAAACATGAATAGATAACCCTGAACAAAAGAACTATCTTAAAATAGAATGTATTGATGTTACAAACTATACCTACTTTCAAAGGTTTCTTTGACAACCTTGATAGTATATAACAATGCTTTGGTATGTTTTCTCTCTTGTACTGGTCTACAAGGTAGTCAGCGTTAGGTTTCTAGAGCATTGGTAGCCGTTATTTTTAGCAATTTTAGAGTCTCTGAGATTATTACATAAATTAAAAAAAAAGTATCTACTTACCATATTTATATGTAACCAGTTTCCTAAATTTTACTCATATTTCTTTATGAACATCTGTTAATAATATCATAAAAATATGGGCAGTAAAAGTATCCTACAAATATTTTCTTCTGGAATGAACTAGGAACAAGAATCCCTTAATTTTTATTTAAACATATTTGCAGGTCACATTTTAAAAAACTTGTTTGTTAGTAGGTATGTAAGAGGTAGTTATGTAAAAGTAATTCATGAAACTACACACATGAATACAAATATCTTAGAAAATATTAAATAACAATTATCTAGTATAAAAATGTAACTTACCAATAATAACACCGTTTGCAGATCGATAATAACTCTGAGTAATTGTTCTAAACCTTTCCTGTCCAGCAGTGTCCCATATTTGAAGCTGTAATTAAAATATTGATACTTATGTCTTACTATTTTTAACATGCCTCTTGTATGTTGCAGTTCTTTTGGCTTTTGTATATTTTGGCTTAGTTATAAACTTTTATATGGGTATTTTTGTGCGCAATAAAGAATTTGTGAATTTATGAATTGATGAATTACTAATATGCATAATACCCTAGGGAACTTCAATCCTCAACATGTGCCAAAATGCTAAATTGGGTATTCAATTAGTCATTCAAAGCTTTTTCTTGTTGTTTATTCTATCTTTTAATTATGAAGCAGTGATAGAAATATAAAAGCAGATACTTTCTCCTAATCTGAAACATTTCCTATTCAGATTGTATAATGAGGATATTTAGTACATTATACACCTACCGGACATTATTGCAAATTATCTTAAAATCTTAGATAGATCACAAGAAATCTATAGATAACGCATCATATAATTATTTATTATCTTAGTTCTGTGACTGAGTACCAACTATCAAGTTATGGCATGGTATAATAAGTTATTTCTGAGATGTATTATTAAGTTTACGCGTGGAATGACACCTGTGCTACTCACCTTTACTTTTTTACCATCTACAATAAGCGTTTTCATTGAAAAATCTACACCAATAGTATTTCCGTGCCTCTCGATAAAGTTTCCTGATTTTAATCGTTGCACAATACATGTCTTTCCGGTGCCGCAGTCGCCGATTAGGACAATTTTAAACAGGTAGTCAAATTGTTCGTCTGGGACGCTCATTAATGTGTTGGGATTACGGCTAGTCATGCTTTATTTCTATTTTTTACGGAGAGAGCAAAATTACACCATTTACGCCTACTGTTTACTTTGTTCCTTTGATTGACATTTTGTCACTGAATCAAGAATGGAATTGGAAATTAGTTTATTTTGATTTCCGACATTTGATCTTGACAGATTAGAATTTTAGACAGAACTATCAGTTTGTCACTGAATTCAAGTGTATTTGCCCTTCAACGTCAAAAACTCCAATGGAGTTGGAGTGCCAGAGAAAAACAATCTTGTCAAAAAGTTTTAAAACCCTACATAAATAGGTCCTATCAAAATAAATAAATATTTCTTTGTACTACTCCTCTGTTCATGCTTTTCATAAAAAAAATCCTTCTAAATGTTGTGTTAGTAGCTTTCAATAAGAACCATAAAATATGGGTTCGTCTAGCTTTAAATATGGCATTCTTTTAATAATCTCCGGTTTATCTTTCGCCTATAGTGTTCAGGTAAATTTTATGGTTTCTAACAAAACACTAAATTTAATACCGAGTTGGCTGTGCTAAAAAACTTTGAATTTAATTGTTACAGATACCAGAAAGCTTCCAGAAATCAAATCATTCGAACAACTGGGCGGTTTTGGTCGATACTTCGAGGTTTTGGTTCAATTATCGGCATGTCGCCAACGTTCTGTCCATATACCGCAGTGTAAAGAGATTAGGGATCCCAGATAGTCAGATTATCCTTATGATTTCTGACGACATGGCTTGTAATCCTAGGAATCCTAGACCGGCGACGATTTTCAATAATGCTCATGAACAGATCAATGTTTATGGAGATGATGTTGAAGTTGATTATCGAGGGTATGAGGTGAGATAAATTGTATGATGTTGCTCTATGCTTATAGAAATATTTTGGAGTCAGTATCTCCCATATCCTACTGGTATAATTAATATTAAATTCATGGTGTGTAACTACACAATTCCCAAGAAACCTAAATGTTCTGTAATCTCTAGGAAAAATGTTAGATGGATCAATATTTTACTCTTATGGTTCCATTTATGAATCCTTTAACACCTGTTTTTATTGCCACTGACTCAAAGGTGAACCTTTGAGTTTTATTTTAGGTAGATTCTTCACTTTTTGCTACATTAAATTTATTTTCAGGTGTCAGTAGAAAACTTTGTGCGCCTTTTAACTGGCAGGGTGCCCCCTGATACACCTAGATCTAAGCGACTCCTCACTGACGAAGGTAGTAACATTCTGATCTACCTAACTGGTCATGGTGGTGATGGGTTCCTCAAATTCCAAGACTCGGAGGAAGTTACCAGCCAAGAGTTAGCTGATGCTCTTGAACAGATGTGGCAAAAAAGAAGGTAAAACTTAAATTGAAATATACTGAAAAAGTTATTGATGGTGGACACTTTCTTCCATAATTTTACACAAAAGAGGTTGTCTATCAGCAATAAGATTGCTATGTGTAACAAAAACTTATATCTAAATTTAACAAATGTGTATATCCCAACAAAATTGACACTTGCTCAGTAAGCACATTTGTCTCCTATAAATATAAACTGTTGTTATGCTTATTTCAGGTACAATGAAATATTCTTTATCATAGACACATGCCAGGCCTCATCTATGTATGAAAAGTTCTATTCCCCTAATATTCTGGCCACAGCTAGTAGTTTGGTTGGAGAAGATTCACTTTCAGTAAGTATGCAATAAAATTTGTATAATATAGATTATATTTAAGTGTCTGTTAAAACAGTAAAAGTACCTTGTTGATACTAAATCCATTGTATTTTATAATTAATAAAAATTTGGTTTGGGGCAGTTGCTTCTGAATGAGATTTCTTTCTTCGTTGTTATGATCTTACAAACAATTTTGTTTTACACTTGATATGTTTTATTATAAACATATATTTTAAAATACTAGGTTTTGCTCCATAATGTCTAACAGTGAAATAATATTTCAAATTTGACAGCAGTTCCTTAGATTAAGCTTGTTCAATCCA
The DNA here is from genome assembly GCA_929108375.1 of Gymnoscelis rufifasciata. Taxonomy (NCBI): domain Eukaryota; kingdom Metazoa; phylum Arthropoda; class Insecta; order Lepidoptera; family Geometridae; genus Gymnoscelis; species Gymnoscelis rufifasciata. The sequence continues at coordinate 7,294,278 of OV815317.1, read as the reverse complement.
AGAAACATCTGAACAAACTCCTGAGTATCATAATTATTAAAATTTTTAAAAACATTTTACTTAATGGAAGTCTGTTTTAAATTGTAGGATTTAATTGATAAAAAAAAATGAAGTAAAGCTTATTACATAATATATTTACCTTTGTTTTAGCATCATGTGGATTCAGCAATTGGAGTATACATAATAGATAGGTATACATACTATGTGCTGGAATTCTTAGAAAATGTACATCCTAACAGCAAAAGAACTATGTCTGAGTTTGTAAGTATAACTCTTGATATCCCATACCATAAATAAGTAAAACGAGCTTTATTCATTTATTACGGCGCCCTACGGTATAATAAATTTCCCACCAAAAAGATTGATTTAGCTGTAAAAGTAGACAATACTGTTAATTCATTATTATGCAATATGATTGAGTATGACATAGAAAGTGAATGCGCGATAATCAGGAGGGTATAATTATCAATATTTATGTTCAGTTGAAGGGAAATACATTGTCGGGCTTATTTTTAACCACCGACCAAAAAAGAGGGGTGTTATAAGTTGGACGTGTCTGTCTGGGACATCACAGCTCCCGAACGGATGGAGCGATTTCAACTTAGTTCATTCAACTAGTGAAAGCACATCGCGTGCACATTAAAAAATATTATGGTGTTTTACTTTTAGGGGAATTATATTATAAATTTCAATATCTCAATGTCATTAGATCACACTGTAATAGTGTTATCATACATTCCTATATTCTCCTACAAGATTTCTCCTCATTGAATAAAATTGGGAATCTTTAATATGTGATGTTTTTTCAGCTGGCAGTTTGTCCAAAGAGTGCATGTTTATCAACTGTAGGAGTGCGAAAGGATCTCTTTAAACGGGACCCCTCCAAAGTGCCCATCACAGACTTCTTTGGGTCCATCCGCCCTGTAATACTCACCACGGATCCTATCAACATACTGGACATACCAAAGAGAAAGAAGAAGGCGGAGTAAGTTTAGAAAAAATATTGTTTTTTGCTAAAACTAATTTTTCGTAAATCGTCGTTACGTGTCTTTGACCGTGTTTTAGGGTATTGTCAGACAGAGAGATGACCTCTCTATACATACAGGCTTTCCGCGTTTTGAACATCAAAGTTATAAAACAAATAAAATATCATCATCATCACCCTATTAACGTTCCCACTGCTGGGACACAGGGACTTCTCTCTTGACGAGAGAGATTAGGTCTTAATTCACCACGCTGGCCAAGTGTGGGTTGGTGAATGTCACATGTCCTTCAAACTCTTTTTCTAGTTCTCAGAACATGCCGGTTTCCTCACGATGTTTGCCTTCACCGTTAAAACACGTGTTTAAAGCGCACATAAATATCTCAAGAAGAAAAATCCAGAGGTGCGTGGCGGGGTTTGAACCCACGACCTTCGGAATGAAAGTCGAGTGTCCTCCCACTTTGCCAACACGGCTAAAATATTATTAATGCGAAACCTAAACCCTTAGCATAAGTTATAAGCATAAGCTAATTTCCTATGTAAATAGTATCTAATTTATATATTGCACCAAATGATCAGTCCTAGATTTCTAGTCATGACATAAAATGATTATCCTATGTGGCCAACTAGAGCAATAGAACATGAATAAATCCATGTATCATTCGAAATTCCAATTGCCAATAACCTATATACATTCTCTCTGTCCCCCCTTATCGATCACATGTTAAAATTATTTTTTCTTTGTTTCAGGAACATTACAGGTACTTCAGAAAAGAGGATATATCTACCTCAGTTCCCCATGCATTTACTACCAAAATAGTTAGAAGAAACAGTTTTACTTAGTATTAATTTTCCCAGATAATTAAAACCTTATTGTTTTGTTACGAGTTTATATAACCGTATTTTTATTGGTTACCCTTATATGGTTTTTGCTTTATAATTATCTTAACAGTGCTTTAGCTGTAACGGAACTTCTAAGAATTAACCGGTCATGGTTATTTTTGTGGGTTAAAATATTGTCATCAACATTAATTTAATGCCTTCCTTTGACTTATGACTGCGTCAATGGCGTTAAGGATTAAGAATCGCTTGCGAGCTCTGAGTTCTTCACCTTTTTGTTCGTCTAATAAGGGATTAACACGGGTGACTACAGCCGCACGATTCATGCCAAAGCGGCCGTCGGCAAATGTAGTAATTACCAGGTGGATTGGTCGAATTGCCATTTATATGGTCGATTTTCGGGTTAAGTCAACCGTTTAAATCCATATCAGGGATTAATAAAACAATAGTTATAATAGAAACATTTATTCTTCTATAAGTACTCTAATAATTTTCAACACAACCGACTCTCATCGATGACTAAAACTTCATTGTGTTAAGCAACTGGCATAGTTAAAATAATTAATAAAACAATGAACAATTTGAATTGTCTAGAATTAAGGCTTTGGACTAAATATGATATTGCTGCTTAATAAAATTAGTGGTTAATATGTCATCAAAACTAAGCAACTATGGACCATATTTTGATACTGCATATAATTTGACTGATTAACAGTTAAGGGGTTCATCTTGGTCTCTTACAAAATCTGCATTCTAGTCGCCTTACAAAGTTTACCATCTCGTTTCTCGTGAGTAAATCCCTTTTTAAATGAAAAGTGTGACTTATTTTTTAAGCCAGTTGCTTCACACAACAACAAGCATTACGTTCAACATGTGCCGTCTCACATACTGATATGAGATCAATATCTAGACTATTATTAGCACCATTACAGTTACAATCATAGGCCTTATACTTTTGGTCTAACGTTATGGGTGCACCGCGTTTTGGACTATGTTATTTTATTATTTAAGACATATGCCTTACATATTAAAGTCTAAGTATATTTAATTTATCATCATTATTATGTAGCGGCTACATTAGCTAAGTATGGCGAATATTCGTGTCAACGCAATGTGTGTGGCCGGGTACATCGTTGCAACGCGAAGTATTCGGGCGAAGACGATGTTAGGCGTCTGAGTGGCTACAATTTAGTCACTGCAGAATCTTGTAGCGTGCAACGTTCACAAACCATTGTCCACAAGAACATCGCGTAAACCCGTTCATGATGATTAAAACGCGTTACAAGGGATGCACGTGACCTCCGGGTGGTGCTAAGAACAGTCTCTGGTGGTAGGCTTCGGCCGCGGCTTGTCACCACCCTCCGGGCTGGGCCAGTTCGTGAAGCGATTTTTCGTGTTTCGTAATGTGGCCCGGAGAAGCCATCTTACATCTAGGTCTTCATGCCCCATCTTAGACCACATCGTCACTTCACATCAGGTGAGATTGTGGTCAAATGAAAGCTTATTATAACATAAAAATAAAAGAAATAAAAAAAACGAATATTCGCCCGCTGATGTAGCCGCACCATTATATAAATATTATTTACTCCCACTATGCAGTTTGAAATTGAAATACTTATATGCAGATTGACTATCTCGCTCTATCAAAAAGAGACAACAATGTAAGTAGTTTTATATTGATTTTTATTATTAGTTAGCAAGTAGAGCTGGCAATTTTCATTATTAATGTTTTCTATAATGGTGTATTTCCCAATACATTGTTTTGCAATTGGCATTTACAATTGCACGCTATTAAATGTATTCATTAAATTAAGTTAATTTCCATTTTATTTAACGCTGGTGCAACTCCATTTTATCGTTCCTTACATAGTACAAGAGTCTATTAAATTACAAATTTATTTCTCAGGCCACTTTCAAATTTTCTATAGCGCACTAAAAAGGTTTTCCCCAAAACAGACAAAGCGTTAGAAATAACAGTTCTATTAGATAAATATATAGGTTAGTAGACTTAAAATGTTTTAGTTTGGAAAATTTGAAAGCATTCAAATTTCTTAAGATCGGTAAAGAGTTGAAAAATCGTTTAACATTTAACATTAGGGAGCTGTAAAACTAGATTTTTATCAAGCAAGTAGTTTAGATACAGTCAACGTCAATGATTATTAAGTGCCTACTTGAATAAAAAAAACATTTCTGGACAATCCACACAACAACATCTAGCCCCGTGGTCAGCTCTAAAGCTTGTGTTACGGGTACTAGATTTCTGATATACTTACTTAATATAATAGACGTACATACATACATATTTTTTACTTATTTACCTTTAGGGCTCTAATTATAAATAGCAAAGACTAAGTCTGTGCGTCTAGTTAATATTATAATTATTGGTAAAACTATCGGGGGAGATAGACTTATTTTCGAAACCATTTTATTAATTTCACTGGTTTTGCAGGATACTTTACTTTTACTTTCTTATACGTTTTCAATGTATTTAATCACACAAATTAAAAGATATTGTACTTATATTCAATGTGAAGCTGACTGTAGCTAATACTTTATATTTTATATACTTAATATCAAGATGAAGTTATGAAATTTGTTCATGAACATAATGCAACTTAGAAGAATTAAAGTCCAACACTGATTAAAGTTTCCTCAATAGTATGTAATTTAGTTTGTACATTAAAATGTATAGTTAAACCACTATGCTACACAATTCTATACTAAGGGCGATTTGCACAAGAACTCCTAATACATTATTATTCAGGATTTATTCTACAATTTGCCCGAAAATAATAATTTCATCATTTCATGAATCTATTTAAATGCGTAACATTTGCTAAGCTCAGATGTATTTCTGATCGACTAGTTTTACATAATGCGCGTTATTCCTGAAGCTTTTGTATGATCTAGAAAACTTACAAATTATTTTATTTTGTTGTGACAACTTGTTTTTTTATTTCACTTTTAAAGTTATCGTGAGTAACGCTTCTCATTTTAAAAACAGGATTTACTCACGGGATACGGGAAACCTCGAAAGTTTCTCAATTTCCAGTTCATTACGTGAGTAAATCCCGTTTTTAAAATGAATTGCATTTTTATATTTATAATAAGCACCGATTACAGTAAACTAGTTTGTGTAATATGAGGCAGATCGGTGACTTATTTGCTTTTTGTAAAATAATAGTGAAAACTAGAACTCGAAATATTGCGTTCTAGTGAAACACATTACACACAAAAAAAACATAATCAATATAATAATATACCTACTAATAATAAATCACAATAAATATTAATTGAGATTTGTTATAGGATTATAATCTTATAAATCAATATAAACTACGTTACTCGAAACTCAAAAAACTTGGTAGTTTAAAATCATATTACACACAAGGTGCAAAATTGTAACAAAATAACAATTGCAATGCAAAGATAAAAAAAAAACACCAATTAATTGCACTTAATGTTGATTACCTACATAATTTTTATTAATTCATTTTATAATGGAATGTCCCTTGTCGAGATCAGAACAAATTTTGGCAGCTTTATTTTTGCTTAATCATTAGTAAAAAAACACGATCTCTAAATTAAAATATGAAATAATGTAACACATAATTTAATAATTATTATTAAAAAAAAATAACAATGATAACCTAAAAACTGCGGTAACTCGCACCTCTCGCAGGCACCTGAATAAAAAATGAAAATTGTACTATTAATTATATATTGATTATTGTGATGTCACCATTTATAATAATGTCAGCAATAATGCCGTATTATCGCGTAAGCTGATTTATACATTATTATGAATATTTATCGTCATTATTAAAAAACATTTTTACATAACTAAAATATCGTAATACTATTTTGGAATAACTAATTAAGTGGTAGGTACCTAATTTACGAATAGAAACAGCCAAATAATTAAAATTGACTCAACGAAAGCTCAGATGATGAATTATGATATAGATTACATCTTACAACCATAAAATTTTATATCAAGATGTATTTAAGATTAATTTCTCAATCGTTAGATAGACTCAACTTGTCAATACAAATTAACAGACTGATTTGATAAATGTAACTTTAGTCAAATACATTGAAAGATTTCAGAAGATAATAACATAATTTTATCAATCAATTATTTAAGAATATTAATCCTTTTTATTATCAATTATTTATTTTGAGGCTTTCAACGAATTTTTGTATTTTGATCCTATGTTGGCATCATAATTAGAATGCTGAGTGTACTTTCCATGCTATTAGGACAATAAACGCATTATTAGCACTAATACCGATTAACTGGCCTCTAATAATATTTTTTAAATACCTATCTCTTTTTAATTTTGAACTTGTACGTAAAAGTGAACAGGAGTTTTCAGCAAAAATGCGGCACTATTTGACAGATATTGATACATAAATTATGATTGATGGATGTCTGTTTTATGTCTATAACAATTATTGTTATAAACACTTTGTTAAAATACAAATTCTATGAAGGATTCAGTCGAAAAAACTTAACATTTGTTCAGCAACCATCCCTTTCGTTTTTACGTTCCATTGAAAAAACATACAAATACATGTTTTTACGATCAAATGTTTGCAAAGAACGTTTGATTGCGATTATCAGTTACGTTTCAACTGTTTAAAGATCTTACAGTCAAATGGTTTGATGATATATCTTCGTATTTTTTCTTCATCCGTTGTTTTCTGGTTGTATTATTTCGTAGTAATCGCTGATCGTGTAATTGAAAAGTTGGAAGTCGTTTCTGAAACGATAAAAAATAATTAAGAATGTTCACAGCATGATTTCTCAAAAATTTATTGAATAGTTAGCCGTTTTGTCCTCATCATCATTACCCTATAACGTTCCCACTGCTGGGACACAGGGACTTCTCTCTTCGCGAGAGAGATTAGGCCTTAATTCACCACGCTGGCCATGTGCGGGTTGGTGACTATCACATATCCTTCAAACTCTTTAAAGTTCACTCAGAACATGCCGGTTTCCTCACGATGTTTGCCTTCACCGTTAAAGCATTGTTTAAAGCGCACATAAATCTCTCAAGACGAAAAATCCAGAGGTCTGTGGCGTGGTTTGAACCCACGACCTTCGGAATGAAAGTGAGTGTTCTGCCACTTAATCAACACGGCTTTTTTTCGTCCTACTGCAAGGTAAAGCCCATCCTTGTCTCTATTATTTGACTATAATTTACTCTTTTTTGCGCTCAAGCGCTATAAGCCGTGTTGGCTTAGTGGGAACACCCTCGACTTTTATTCCGTACGTCGTGGATTCGAACACACGCAGCGCACCTCTAGATTTTTCTGGAAAATTCTATTTCATCATTCTCAATCATTGAGTTTTTAAATTCCAGGTTCTCTCTAACGTTGCTCTGGTGTTAGTCATGGTCTGCCCAGCACGCTGGTGCTGCCGGTAGATTGGTATTCCAGCAATATTTATCTATAATAGTCTATAAAATTAATATGTTATTGTTTAAAAGATCGGGCTTTCTGGAAATACTAACTTGTAAAGTTTATAAAGGCCGTCCAGCTGAGTTGTAGTTAGCCTTGAGTAGAGATGGTTGATGTTGTCCAGCGTATTGGGACCCTTGCCACTGTTCTTCCATTCAGGCTTCACGATGTCTTGCAGTCGTGCTAGCTGGATCAGGTATTTTTGGTCCTCCTGTAAATAAGTTTTGTTATAGCTTTGACTCAGTGGTGTGGTGGGCGAAAGTCCGCTTTGCGGCGCAAGAGGTAGCGGGGTCAGTTCCCGCCGAGGGGGCCATATGCTTGTATGTTCTACAAGCACTTTCTCCTTTTTCGCTGAAAGATTCTTAAATGAAGACTGTGGATCGCACCGCAGTTAGTGACAGAGTCCATGTCGAGCAATGGACGTCCTACGGATAAAATTATGATGATTCTGAATAAGTAATTTTTAAGATCTATGATGACAACCTATGAACGAAAATTAACGTAATACGGCTAAAATAACGGTAATTAATTTCATAATGACTATCCAATCGATTTCAATTAGTATAATGAGAGTAATAAAGTAACATTAATATTACATGCTTGATCACCCAAGTCCTACCTATAAGCAAACTCTAGAGGTACAATCACCATTATTTTCGCATAAGTATTTTCCTAACAATGAGGTCCCTAGCGCCCATAACATTAAATATCAATTTGATGCCAACCAGCAGTTGATGGGTTCCGATACGATCTCCAAATATCGTATTACTCACGAGGGTGTGTGGTCCTTATTCTCAGGGGAGAGGGTTCAATTTAAGCTAATTGAAGGCTCACATGATGTACGGAGTCATACGACCGCACCTTTGTTAGATTGTTATTTTATGCGTGTCGAAGATATGAATTTATGAAAAGGTTATATTAAAAAAAAAGCCGTGTTGGCTAATTGGGAGGACACTCGACTTTCATTCCGAAGGTCGTGGGTTCAAACCCCGTCACGCCCTCTGGATTTTTCATCTTGAGAAATTTGCGCTTTAAACACGTGCTTTAACGGTGAAGGCAAACATCGTGTGGAAACCGGCATGTTGGCCAGCGTGGTGAATTTCTCTCGTCAAGAGAGAAGTCCCTGTGTTCCAGGGAACATTAATAGGGTGATGATGATGTTGATGTAATATTCAGTTAGGCAAGGTAGTAAGCTGCTTGTAGTCTATTTTCTATACAAACGGAGATACACGCAACGTTAGAACACGCTTTCAAGCACTACGCTGCATGGGTGATGTGAGAATCTCCTTAGGGTGTGATCAATATTTTGAAATTTTATACATTGTATATCTCGAGATGAGGTCTATCTTGACGTGCTGAAATTATTGCGAGCCAAACTTGTCACTGGCCTTACTAATTATTACAACGTGTATTATGTTTAGGTTCTTAGATAATTATGTAGGTATGTATTGTCATTGGTATTCCCGGTTTCACCTATATACCTACACTTGCGCACATACGCGACTACAAATCGGGCAAAAAAAGTCTCCGCGTTGCTGACGCCTGGGTTTGGCCGAAGCCTTAATCTTGTGGATCAGATGGTTTACCAAAAAATATGCAGAGAATAAAAACAACTTAGGCTAAACCTGCTTCAAAACCTCAATCGTAAAAAATAGACAAATTCCTCAAACATGTAAAGGCTACACATGTATTAAGATTACACATTTATGTTAGTAAGTTAATCGTCAGTTCTCTATTCTGGGCAAAGCTATAGTTATAATTAACACTAGCTGACCCCAGCAAACGTTAGTTCCCGACTCTCAGACCTACTGAATACGCATATAAAATTTGGTGAACATCGGTAAAGCCGTTTCGGAGGCGTACGGTACCTATTGTAACTAACATTAAGACATGGATTTTTTTTTTAATTAGATTATCCTCCGAGCCGGGTAAAAGGGCCTAATGATTTAATCTTAATGACTAATTTCCGTTAAACTAAATGATCCACAACGCGTGACTTCATCCAATTAACACAGTTGTGTCAACAACTTCTGTACCCACTAGTACCTAGTGCCCCGCGATGTTACCTGCGTTATTAATAGATTTTCTCGCGGTATTACAGTTTGTCCCGGTAAAAAGTATTCTATGTCCTTTCTCAGGCTTTAGAGATTCTGAGTACCATATTTCATTGAAATCGGTTCAGAAGTTTTTGCGTGAAAGTGAAACAGACAGAGTAACTTTCGCATTTATAATAATTATATAGTATGGATGGATTGGTAAAACCACATAAAATCGAATGAAGATGTTGTTGTGTAGATTGTCCGGAAATATTTAATTAATATGCTTTAATTATACCTGCCTGATTGCCAATAAGAAAGGACACAGAATAATAAAAATACCTATTTTAACCTAACGAAAAATTACTTTTCAATCTTATACATATGGCCGAAACAACAAAAATATTTTTACCAACTTACCACGAAAGTTACGCATGTCTATCAGAAATTCTCGACAGAATTGGATCCTGAAGTCTATCGATCAAACAGGGGTTATTGACCTGAAATACTGACGTGGAAGCAATCACTTTGATTGAACTTTTCAACAAAGATATTCGGGGGAATTTGGATTCAGGGTCTTATGAAGAATTCGAGCGGAGTTCGATGCGGGAGATCGGAAAAGAAACCTTTTAAGGTTAATAAAATAGCGAAAAAAAGCTGGAATTTGGCTGAGTGAAATCAGTTTCTGACGGAAAAACTGCTAGAGTTGCAGGCAGGTAGGTTTGGATTATCGCATTGGACGCCTGCGTTTTTTAACCACATATTACATACTCAAAGGGGTAAAGGAGAGTAGTTGAGTGGAATAGAAACGTTGGAGGATGTATATAATAGCATCACAGTTTACGTGAGTAAACCCCGTTTTCAAGTAACTCACGTTAGTTTCGAAAGTGAAACAAACTCAAAGGCTCACGACGCGCTTCTATTGTTTTCTTAGGGGGCCCTTGGCGCACGTTTGCGTCTTTTGTTTTTCTGCCTATTGGGTTTTTCATCTTTAGCAAAAACAAAAATTTTTGTTAATGACAGTTAGAAAGTATTCATGAAATAGTGTGGTGTGACAGCGGGGTATGTCCCGCTGGTCCCCTCTAGGATTGTCCCCTTCGGACCGTGTAGAGGGGACAAGCGGGACATCGTATTAGCGATATCCCGCTGGTCCCCTCTACGGGTCACTCAGAGGGGACAAGTCAGCTGTGGAATTTTCCGATGACCCAGATGTCCCCTCTGGAGAAGTTGCAGTTAAATTTTACTTGAAATTGTATATTAAAACTATTATATATTATTAAGTTTATTAAAACATTGTTTATATGTATACTAATTCGTTGTATACTACTTGGTAATATGACAGTGCATTTCTAACAATGTCAGGGACAAGTGCTTCAATACACACAATAAATTATACAATAGTTTTTGAGTGTCGTTTAACAAAGCTTGTATTATGGGGACTCGTGAACTCGTTACTCGATGCGAATGGTGTATTTTTTCTTCGCTGGGCACATTCCCATACTGTTAGTCCAGTTTTATATATTTTTTATGTAGTACTGGTGACCTCCTCTTAGTAAAACTGTTCCATTTCGTCTTTTTATATAAACTATTGAGTTAAAAATTTTACTACAAGAAGCACTTGTCCCTGACATTGTTAGAAATGCACTGATAAGAAAATGCTAATTTCTTCGTTTTGGCACGGTGTTTGTTGAAACAATATTCTAAAGACCTTTGGAGATGACATTAACTCTCCACTATATGGAGGTCTCTTGTGTAGAGAGTGATAATCGAATGAACCTTTTTCCTAGATTAATCGCTTTCTGCACAGGCTATATGTCTATGTTTATGTTATTTTATGATAGCACTAACTTAAACTATGAAATAAAAGATTTAATTTTTGTTTATTACATACCGAGGTAGCCAATCAATCATTTTACCAAGTAGTATACAACGAATTAGTATACATATAAACAATGTTTAATAAACTTAATAATATATATAGTTTTAATATACAATTTCAAGTAAAATTTAACTGCAACTTCTCCAGAGGGGACATCTGGGTCATCGGAAAATTCCACAGCTGACTTGTCCCCTCTGAGTGACCCTTAGAGGGGACCAGCGGGATATCGCTAATACGATGTCCCGCTTGTCCCCTCTACACGGTCCGAAGGGGACAATCCTAGAGGGGACCAGCGGGACATACCCGTGACAGCGTTGCTGTTTAATAAACTCATTGAAAAGTTTTTCGAAAAAATGCATTTCACTAGAATTTGTGCAATTAATACATGTACGTTTGCTGATTATACAGTCTTCCTGTCTTTATGTTTGGGATAAACTGTATATGTATATAACTATATAAATCTATCACCCATTAAAAAAACGACTGAACTGATCTTTATGTGGTTTTCTGCCAAAGGTAGAGTGATTCAACAAGAAGGCTTTTGCATCCGAGCAAAACCGGAACGATCCAGCTAGTTATTAATAATTATTCTTCATTCTGAATGTCTTTCCCTCCTATCTTCATCGAAGAAAAACTTTTCCTCTTATATGGACCATTTATTTCAGTTACCTACCTATTTGTCTGATGAAACTATCGGAAATTATTCCCTTCCGTCCCAATCAACTGGCTTCATGTCCAAGTTTCTAAACAATAGGCAGACTCCCTTTGAAACCCATTCATATGGAACAATTGTAATTATCAATGATTATGTCGGACGCTGTCCCATTTCCCGACTTTAACCTAATTCATGTACCTACTTATTCACCGTTTGTGTGAACGTGGTTAGAATTATTAAAACCTCAGAAATACATCTACCTAGTAAACGCAATTATGCATTTACTTGGCCGAACCACGACCAAGCTCAACGGTTGGTCACCGCTAACTTCAGATTGCGTCCGTTATTGCAGCCGAATGACCGCAAAAATATTTATTTTATTTTATAATTTTGGGAAAACTAACGGAAGAACTAAATACTAGACACATTATGTAACTAACGGCTAATTATAAGTTTCCACAGATATAAGAAAAAGTAACTAGTTATATTAAACAGTCGAATAAGGAAAAAGACAGCACATATATCAAATAATATTTCACATTACGTTGCCGCGATTGCATTTGACGTTTGATCTGACTTTGTGTGTTAGGAGACGATAATTAACGGAACAAGCGATACTGCATCACTTTGACTTTATAATACAGGCGACAGTTGGCACGCTTGGTTTCAATACAAATGGGGTTTTTTGTTATCTAGGTAGATGTATGTCTGTCATTAAAACGCATAATAAGAACCACCGCTAGGAAATTCGTTAAAAAAGGCGCGTAGAGCGAGGTCTGATATATCAATGTTTATTAAATAGTTTGTCAAAACCAAAGAACTGCAATTTTATATCCTACTTCTATGTTCAAAACATGTAAGGCTGAGGTGAGGACCTCTATAAACTATAGCGGCGCCTCATCATCTTCCTGACCTTATCCCACATTACGTGGGGTCGGCACAACATGTTTTCTGCTTTAATTTCCCTGTATCACCCGTCATCTCAACACTCACCTCTTTCTTACACATGTCATCTTTCACACAGTCCATCCATCTTTTCTTCGGCCTACCTCTTCTCACATATACATCTACATTCATATCTAACGCTCTTCTCGTCACATGACTTTCATCTCTTCTCATGACATGTCCATACCACGCTAATCTATTACCTCTCAACTTATCCGTAACTGGTGCTACTTTCAAACTGCCTCTTACATACTCATTCCTATAGCGGCGCCTACAAAATTATAATTTTTTTATGCCTATCAGGCATCCTCGTAGCAAAAAGAAATCGAGTTCTGTCGGTCCTCTCCTCGTAACATTTACGATAGTGAGTGGCTTCCCTACAATACCAAGTTTAAGTCAATTATTTTGATTTAAAATAGATGCGTTGGTATGTTAATATTGACAATGACACGAGAAGTCTTACATTTGCCTAGAGCCTAGATCTAACATTTTATTCTGTATGGTGTAATCTCAACTGAACTCTGTATATGACACTTCGTCATTTGGCAGAATAATAAAACTTCGTTCTCACGTAGTTTTGAATTTAACATAATGAAAGATTGTTACATAACACTTTGTTGACTATTACTTAGCACTCAAATAACTGACTTGAGGTTTACTCCTTAAGGTGCAATAAAACTCTAGACAATTCAGACCAAAGAAATTGTGGTTCATTTCACACTTTTAACGTAACCTAACTTATTTAGTATTCTTTTGTTGTTTTAATTTGCAGTTTTGACTTATTTATGTTCCGGCTAATTAACTATAACGAATGTATTCAATTGGAAGAACGAGTTCAATATTATGGTTACTTCGTCCAATTGTAACGGTAAACCAGATGTCGGTTGACCACAAAGCTATTGTGTGAAAACGTGAAACGATGTTCCATTAGGACTAATAGCAGAATAGTACTGATAAATTGTACAGTAAGTAGAACGGAATTGCAAGGCATTGAACTACAAATTAGATTAGAGATGTAAGTATTTAATTTGTGTATGAATATGAATACAGCGATATAGTAATAGGTTAATAGGTACAAAATTAATAGGAAAATGTTCTTTAACAATTGATAACTTCTACTTTATGTCCTTATATTTGATACCTTTGACAGGTGGGCTAATACACTCTATTTAAGAGTATAACCAACACCACTATCCACTTATTATAGATACGTACCTAAAGTATTTATTTCAATGTATCTAGATTTTTTTTTAAACAAATTTATTCAAGCAAAAAATGCATCCTTTTTTTTAATTTTCTAGATCTCTCCTGGTTGTTTTACGGTAAAGCTTTCCATCCCACGGATGCTGGCCTTTTATTTATCTCGCGGGAATAATGTATGTTTGTAAGATAAAATTGTACACAATTCGTTGTTCTGAAACATCCGTTCTATTGCTGCATTTTGATACTTTGAGTAGGTAACCAATCAAACACTCATAGGTTGACCATTATATATTTAAAAAAGAAAGAAGGAAAAGAAAGCAAACGCTTTTTATCTAGTACAAAAAATAATAACTATAGCATATATACACACAGATAATGTCCCAAATATAGACCTTCAACTCAGTATAATTACAGTTAGTGTTTACCGATTACTACCGATTTCTACCGATTTTAGCGATATTCATAGTCCTGATTTCACCATTGGCTATAAACGCGATCAGCTCAGTCTAAACTCGTTTTACCGCCTAACTGAGATCAAATTGACATTATACCAACAATGGTTGAACTTGCTTCAATGAAACTCGGTTTGTAGCCTTAAATAGATGAATTGGGTTTATGTCGTTGTCCACAAATAAGCACGTAAATTGAAAGATCAAATAAATTAGGTACAGAGGAAAATAAATATCATCTCCAAATTGCGTAGAAGGTTTCAATGACGCATTTCTAAAAGGGCGCTCTACGCTTAAATATTTGGCATGTTTTCTGCGAATCGAAACCGGTACGAAACAAACTGCGAGGCAATAACAAAATTAATTAAATAAGGATCAGTAAAATCAAGGAGGATTTCAATATAATGTGAAATTACTAAGGAGAAATTTACTTAAGTCAAATAATCATTTTACGAAAGAATAGATTGTAGATAAGTATACAAAAACTCCACTCACACCATAATCTTTACACACCAGGCAGGGGAATATGGCGACAATTTCAATTGATCCTTTATTAACCCCCGACCAAAAAAGAGGGGTGTTATAAGACGTGTTTGACATTTGACGTGTCTGTCTGTCTGCCTGGGACATCATAGCTCCCGAACGAATGGAGTGATTTTAATTTAGTTTTTGTATTAAAGATGAGTTTTGCCGCGAGTGTTCTTAGAAATGTATCATGAAAATCGGTCGGGGAAGGAAAACCGAAAATCTGCAAATATACTCGAGTGGGGTATCAAATTAAAGTGCATCGCGTGCATTTTACTTTTAAGGAAATTAAGGCAGTTTTTTTTTAATTTTAAATTTAGATTTATACATAAAATAAATATCTACAAAACTGATATTCGTGTCAAGTATATTATTATTAGTATTGCGGTTTGGTATATCGGTGTGGAAGTTTGTGATGGCGCGGTATTTGACATTTTAACTGGAAAGTTTAAGCACCCACCTTACAGCCTACTAATATTGCCTACTTCACTATAGTCCGCGGTAAATGGCAGCCTACCTATGAGTTATTCTCATCATATGTACATATCAATAAGATGTATGATATTTTTGTGTATCAGAATCACACAATTTCTGATATAATTAAACCACTATCCACTATTTCCTTTTAACTTTTATATTTTAAGTCCGATTTGGATTAAATGTGTTACCGACATATTAGTTTTCCCAATTATGGACATAAAATACTACGTGGGAAAGTACATTGTAACCCTGCAAAGCCACAAGCGGACAGCTAGTCTACCATACTTTGAAGTCCGTAACAATGAAAGTTTTACGTGCGTAAATCCCGTCTTGTAAAGGAATAGGCCTAACTTGCGCCGTACCTAAGTGCAAATTAACAAGGATTTTGTACATAATACTCACATCCAACGTCTCAAACTTGAGTATAACGTCGAAGGCGAACCTGCAGGGCGTGCAGAAGTCTGAATAAGGTGTCCAGTGCATATCCAGGGTCCGTTTCTGGCGCCGCTCCTCCAGGATGTAGGATACGAACTCTTCAAACAACGGGTACCGGTCGGTGGGTGCTGGCTTGTCTGCTGTTGACTTCTGTGAATGATAGTTTATTTGTTATTGTTTTCTTTTTCCGTCTGCTAAGAAGAAGTTTATTTTAAAAGCTTTTTGGCATGTAGATATGAGCACCGACTGGCGGCCTAATCTGCATGGCCGCGTGGCTGTACCACCGTAAGCTAAAGATGTACCCTTACAGTGGTAGATCGGATCTTTTGCTGATTGTACCTTTGATACTCTTTCTTAATGTAACTTTATGTAGGTAGGTACACACTTGCTCCTTTTACAGTATATCGGATGTCTACTATCAGTTATCGTTTAAATCTTCGTCGCGTCGGTTGTAACAACTCCGCGATATTGACAAAATAATGTAAGCTGGACAATATACGGAGTGTATTTTCGATCTTGGAAATATATTTTATTTCCCTGTGTGTACAATAAGGTGTCTTTGTATTGTATTGTGTACGCCTCAGCTGATCTTCCACTTAAATATGCTTATATTTGTATAATTTGCCTACTAATTTGATCATTTCATTAAAAAGATGGTTTAACAAATTGACACTTACCCGCCTAAACTTTCTAATAATCATCTGTCCCATTTTATCATGGAAAGACTTAGGCCACGCGTGGACAATCTTGTCATTATACGCAGAAGCTAGCCTCTCCAACGGATGCCTGACTATCAGGAACGAAATAGAGTCAGATTGGGCTTTCTTAATCATTTCTACCGTAGGCCTAGCGTATTTCTT
This sequence comes from Gymnoscelis rufifasciata, assembly GCA_929108375.1. Lineage (NCBI taxonomy): Eukaryota > Metazoa > Arthropoda > Insecta > Lepidoptera > Geometridae > Gymnoscelis > Gymnoscelis rufifasciata. Next base: position 7,277,523 of record OV815317.1, on the reverse strand, counting down.
TCTGGCCAGTTCTAATGGAACTTGTTTTGTTTTGTCTAGGAAGGCGGCTGTGTAGTTCGCCATTAGGTTGAAGTTGTACATCCATGATGTTGACGCTGCTTTGAAGATATTGCACCTGTTGGCAAGAGATGTTTTTTATTAGAAACGGTTGTATCAATAATTGGTAAGATTTGTTTTAAAAAACGGTTTACAGGACTAAAGACCGTTTGCCACTGTGCTAGAGGAAATAAGCGACGTAGTAGTGGACCAAAAACAAAAACCGTAGAGTCAAACGAGAAATTAATAACGCACAATACCCATTATTAGAGACAAACTTTTGCTTTTAAACCTCTGTAAAGTAACTTAGGCTATGTTACTATTATTAATTAATTATTTAGCAATGTAACTTTTGACATTAATTATATTAGAACTTGAAACGGGTAATATTCCAAGATTTGATGGTTTATGCCGTGATCACGGCACTTGCAACAGCGTTGAAATAGGTATCGGTAAACTCAAAAACCGTCGAATATAATGTTAAAAATTATGACATGGGAATTCCATCCATATAATCAGTATTCGTACAATAAAAAAATCGTCGTAAGCTCTAACAAAACTCAGAATGTTCCACGCCATTAAATTTAAGATCAATTTCATAGCACTGGATTTAGTGCAAACTATTTCTTAGATTAACACTTAAAAAAGGTTATATACCAGTTACATTGCATCTGAAGTAAACTTACCATATAACATGATATTGTCTATTTATCAGATACTCCCAAGCATTCGCTTTGTTTCTCCTGTCATCCAGACCTAATCTAGAACATTCTTTAGTCAAATACTCTCTTCTGGCGTTCATCCTCGCGTTGACTTCCAAGAACTTATCTCTTGTGAGGAGTCCATCGTTTGTGCCGTTGTCGAAAATGAACTGAAACAATAAACAATTCTTAGCATCGAATATTCCAGATGGTTTCCGAATAGTGTTGAATGTACTGTGTTATTAGAACGTTTTATAAAGTGCTCTTGTATATAAGTATGGCAACTATAACTTATAATAAATATAAATAAGTCTCAGAAGACGTTATTTTTGGGATTTTCTTTGCCACTTTTCCCACCGCGACGCTGCTTAATACTTCGTCCTTAGCTATTCATAACTAGCAATGTGACTTGTAATGTTCTTTGTCACTAGCAATATATTAGGCCGGTTAAATTAGGCATTGACGGCGCGTTCGCGGTGGCGGCGCGTGTTTACTGCGGTACAGCGGCGGTGTGTGCAGGAGCGCTTATCCTTACAAAATGTCAAATTCCCGTAGGTAAATCCGTAAGCCGCGTTAAACGCCGTGGATCGCCGAGAAACAAAAATAAAACAAAAACTTGAACTTATATCGGCTATTCCGGTTATCAGAGTCCACACAACACAGCCTATAATTTGACGATCGATTGTCACACGAGTATGAGTATGTAGTATGTAGAACTATTATATCGATTATGCGATTATAGTACTTCCTTGACTTGCCTACAAAGGACAGTTATACTTAGCATGGAATATTTAAGTTTAGGGCCATTAACTGATTGAGTGGAATTATTTATTAGTTAACACGTTGCGTGAGGGGCTTGAGATTGATAATATTTCCTTTTTGAATTATATTTATGGCGTAGACGTCGTCATTATAAGATAGATGGTTAATTTGAAAAAATAAATAAGATAAGTATGATATAGACTCATTATTTTTTAAATCTCCCAAATATACAGAGGAAGGTCAAAACACATTCAACAACCTACATGGTATTATTTTGTTTATTTTTTTTGTGAAATAGAAGCTAATTTTATGTCGTTGACTACAAAAAGACCGCTAAGAAGCAGATTTTTTGCAGTATAAATCATTGTCTTTAATTTGATTTCATATTTTTTTCCATTTTATTTACTTTTGTCGTTTTTCTTAAAAATATTACTTATATTCTTTAAATCCCATGTGTTAGAGTTGTTTTATGTAACCTATTGTAAGTTTTTCGAATAAAACAAAAAGACTAGCTAGTCTAGCTCTTAAACTTTAAGGTATTTCCTATGGAATTTTAACCCAAGCGATCAAACGTGACCTGCCTTGTAGATTACACCATCACTAACCACAAAGTTCAGCGTTGTTGCATTCACCTAGGTAAGTACCTAGTACTTCATAACTTTACTCTTTCAGTCAAACACAGTTGTTACATCAAACGACTTAGCACGGCACTTTGTTTTCTCTATATTTAAATAGACAAGAAATAGGTACGCTTTAAAAAGAAAGAAAAAAATAAAAGAGAAGCTCCATCTCTTTCCTGCCGAGAAATCTATTCTCCATAGACAACAATTCTATACTGCCTAGATAATTCCTCTTCTCCGCCTAGACAAACAAACGCCGTGCTAAGCCGACAGCACCAACATTCGTCCGTTTTAAGAGTTTTTTACTTCATACATCATACCTTAACATGAAATTACAGGTTGTTCTAGTATAATATTAATTTGATTGTTTTACCACAGCCGACTAAATCCTGACTTTCACCTAAGCCCTAAGACGTGGACGTGTAATTAATTATATTGTACTTTTAAAAGGCGTGACTCTAAACGTGTAGGTGCTTCGGTACTTTATGTAACCAATATTTAGATATAATAATATTTATTCAGAAAGCCACTTAAATCTAATTAAATTAGAACTAAGATGTATTATTGATGCGCCTGAACTAGGAGAATTCTGTTTTTTAGTATAGAAAATAAGTAGCATATATTATACTAGCAAACCAAGGCGTTGTCCGTGTTTTATGACTTTTTCCGCGGGAAAAACCAATGTACCTACCTAGCTTTAAGTTTCTCATGTTAGTAACTATTAGTTGTAAATAAGAAAATAAAAATATATTGACTGAACAACGTATTTCCCGCGGTAAAAAACCTCGATAAATGGGCTATGCTATGAAACACTGAAATTTTTCAAAACGGATCAGTTCCTGATGTTAGCTTGATCAAACAAACAATCAAGCAATCTCTTCAGTTTTATAATATTAGTATAGATTTGGGCTAAATCGAATTGTGTTATAGCCTCGGAGCGGTAGTCATCCATCGTGTTAATATTGGGTAGTTATGAGTTATACACGTTTAAAGTGTCGAGTATTGAAGTGTAAAAGCCTTCATTGTCGAATGTAAACACTGTTTCATGATATCAGATATTCTGTGCGTATCGAACGATGTCAAATTGTTTTTGAATTGGTGTAGGTACTTATTAATAGAAGCAAAACATGAATAATTTATTATGGAGGTATTTTGGTACAGTAAGGTAACTTACTTTTATCGAATTTCAATAAGGTTTTCAAGTCGATGATTCATTAATTTGAAAGAATCAGCTTTCAAATTAATGAATCATCTGTTATCGGAATGTAATCGATCTTGAGCTATTTCGAAGAATCGTTATTTTTAAGGGGTTCCGCACCTCAAAAAGTTACAAGAACAGCTAAGTGCGAGTCGTACTCGCGTACCGAGGGTTCCGTTTCCTTACTTCCTGTAGGTAGGTTTGGTTTTTAACTAACTGTTTGGTCTATAAATCATAAAAATATAGATACCTACTTATGTTTTGCTTTTACTTAATTATTTACGAAACCTTGCGAGTAAACTCGCATTTGGCCGTTTTTTTAGATATATGAACACTATTGTTTTTATTTTTACTGTATAATTGGTAGCTGGTATCGTGAAAATACAGGTACCTATGCCAAGTAGGCATTGTTACACAACGAATACTTGACAATAATGCACGTTGTCAGCACACGGGTATTCCGCAAAGCTTGCAATTTTCAGCGAGCAATTAGGTGCCTTGCGTATTTTTAACACGCCGCTTTTGGCTGCAATGTGAAATTTAATTAAAACGTACAACGTACAGACACGCACAGAAGTGAAGCTATTTAAACTTAGTACTAATGCACAATATAACTGTACTTTTTAGGTTTAAAGAAGCTTTATTTCTCATAAAACCTTATAAAAGTTCAATTACAATGAGATATCTACATAAGTACATAAATGTTTAAAATGTAGTTAATTAATGTTTCCTCTATGCGTTAGCGTTAACAATTCAACGAGTATTGGATAAATATAGAAACATGTGTTAAAATTGAATTCAATTGCATTTTAAAGTAAAACATTTTTCTACTCCTAACGGAAAAGAATGCGTCGATTATCAATTCGAAACGGTTTTATCCAATTTATTTAAAATGTTTTCGATAAGGTGAATTAGGGCTATTCCGATACGATTTATGTTGAGTTATAGGTAGTGTTGGTTTTTATTTATTTGTAAATGATTAGTTATTGTTTTTTTTAACTCATTCTGCTTCTGTCTATTTAAAAAAATTATCTATCAGCGTGCATTTATAGATTCATAATATGTATGTATTTTAGTTAAAAAATTATAAATATTTAAAAAATGCATTTTTTTATAGTCTCTTGGGGATATTCCGAACCATGTCGGGGTTATTCCGAACTCATTCAAAAGTGTGTTTTAAGACGTAGGATTCAAAGATCATATTTCTTTTTCGATCAGAAAACCCCTGGTGACAACAATATTAACGTATATGTCAAGTATATAGCTCAACCCAATTTTCATAGATTTGAAATTCGGAATTACCCCATCCAGTGACACTCATCAAGTATAGCCACATTTTGGCTATACTTGATGAGTGTTGTAAATTTTGAAATTAAATACATGAAATTTATATCAAACTTTATTTGTCTCTCTCTTTAAAGATAGATGATTAGTAAAGTACCTACTTATTATAAAGAGTGTAAAGAACTTCTGAAGTGTATTCAGTGACAATTTCAAAATTTCTCTTGACAATCCAAATCCCCATTTTCCCATTACTTATAAAGCATCTGCTAAACATTCTTCCTCTGCTAATGAAAAGATTGTAGGTCAACCTGCAGTTGCCTTGGAATACTTAGAATGCAGATTTTCGCTTAAAGTCGCTTTTGGAATGGAGTATTGTTCTGCTGCAGTGTTGTGGTAAGTTCTCTATTTTTTGTAACGCCTCGGCTAAATCTTCTGGCGTGTATGGTTTAATTATCTTACGGACGTAGGTACGGGGCTTGTTTAGCCTGAAAAAATAAGATGGGGTAAGTACTTAATGCAATTTCAGACAATGTTAGTTAAATGGTGGTGGTGGTGCATGGCTATAAATGAAGGTTTGTACATGATGTACTTAAAGATACACAATAGAGAAATTATGAATTATTATAAAATGAATAAAATGTTTTTTTTTGCTAGGTATGTTATTTATCTATAATAAGTAAGTTCCTTGCTTTATGTTTTAATATGGCTTTTTATAACTGTCTAAATATTATGATGAGTAAGAACTGAGACAAAACTACTAGGGAGCGTGCGCACATCCATAAATGCGCCGTAGTGTACCTACGCGACTGTGCGGTTGTATGAAGCTTTGTTTTTCACTACTACTTTGAAATGTTGAGAACCTCTGCAAATTACTAAGATAAAACAAAATGGGTTTATTCCGAAGACCTAACATGTCGGAATATCCCCGTCGGGTTTATTCCGAATAAAACTAAAATCTAGAGATGGAACGTCCTATTGAATAGCCCTTAAAAAACGACAATTTACCATAAAAACAAATAATCAATTCATTTACTTACCTAGTTTAGACACAATCCAAGTTGGGGTTATTCCGATTTGCTAAAAATGGCGCCAAATTGTCCTTTGGCACAAAAACTGTTACTGCACTCGTTCGAATCAAGCTAGCGACAAACTTCAACTAGAGAACGATAGCCAAATCAACATGGCACTTAAGTAAATGATGCCAACATTAAAATATTATTGCGTTGTTTAGATTTTTTGGTTGTTCGGAATATAACCAAATTCGGAATAGCCCCAATGCACCTTATATGTAATGTTTGTAAATATGCTTTAATATTTCATCTTTTGGAGACGACCGCTTGCCGTCAACGTTTTGATCTGGTTAGCCACTTCCTCGTGAGTTCCTCCTAAATTGATATGTTTTTTACTTATTTTTGTGTATCTTCCTATCATATGGAATAATAAATCAACACGTGAATACCATTTACTAAAATAATCCATAGATTAGATTAAATTTTTGTGGGTAGTACCACATATCACTTGATATAACAAATTACCCAATAATCATATTTAATCATTGATATTGAATTGAATAATCTATATTATTTGTGGCATTACATTATTGGCCTACAAACAGAATAGTCCTATATAAATATAATGTCCTTAACGAAACGTGAAATGGCTTTCAACTAAGTAATATCTTTTTCACTTTATAATTTAATTTCACTTGACACTGGCAAACTTACGCTTCGAGCGCAGAGTCCAATTATAAGAAATTGAATTTTCCTTAATTTTTTGATTGAACTGTACGAACTTTAAATATGAATTGACTCAAACTTCAGTAATAGATTATTTTCGTAATCTTATATATAAAAATTAATCGCAAAACGTGTTGCTAAACGCATAACTCAACAACGCCTGGACCAATTTGGCCAATTTTTTTTAAATGTTCGTTGGAGTTCAAGGATGGTTTTTAATTAGAATGAATACCGGAAAAAATAAAATAAATAATTACCCGCGTGAAGCTGGGGCGGGCCGCTAGCTATAAATATAATTAAAAATGTATCGATAAGTTTTAACCAGTCTTGATTGCTCCTAAATATTATATTTAAGAAAAGTAGGTAGTTAAATCAGCGTTATCGATGTAGCATACATATCTCATTCACTCGTGGTCCTGTTACCCAAGGAAATTTGGACTAATTAAACGAGAAATAGATATTGCAGTTAATTAATAAATGACCTTAGAAACATCGTGCAATTAATTACTATCGTATTTCCGCTTCTCCGTTAAAAATATTTCAATATAAATCTTGCAAATCCACTGTTCATTTATGAACGTGACTGTACTCGAGCAGACGACTTGATGGATGGTTAATTTAAGGCTCAAATTCCCACTTCGGTTTCATCTACATTCATTTAAAACAGGGAATGTGTGTTTTGGCGTGTCAACATTTAGATTGTAGGGATTTTTTTTCAATTGAGTTTTAATTAAAATACCGATCACCGACTTTGCACACGTATGAAACTTCGTGTTTTTGGTCGGTTACTTTTTAGTACAAAACCCAAATCAATTTATTATTTTTTTTAAATTTTAGACAGAATAATAGGTTAATCCGAGTGTCAAAATTACCTTGATGTATTGATATTCCCACACAAAAAGTATTTGAAATTGCCAAACCTATTTGAAAACATCCGCAAAATAGTTCTGTAAATTAATGACATGTAAAACTTTACCACTCACATGACGTGAGTGTAAAGTAGTGAGGGCATGTAGGTTTTCAAAGTTTTTCAAAAAGAATAAAAACTTATTTAATCATTCATATAACCATTTCATACGATAATCATATTCATATTTCGCAACTGGTAGTAAATCTATACTAATATTATAAAATTAAGATTCTGTTTGTTTGTTTAAACGCGTTAATATCAGGAAATACTGGTCCGATATGAAAAAATATTTCTATTTTTTTTCTATATTTTTTATATAAAAAAAAGGCTATCCTCCTAGCCTAGCTAGCCTTCCTCGATAAATGTATTTATTTATTCAACAACAAAATAATTAATTTCATTCTTTCATTTCTGTGTAAGTAGTCCAGAAATATTTTATATTAAAATATAAGTATTTATTTTTTTATATATATATTCAATTCAAAAGATTATTCACATACATAAGAAATTAATCAATGACATTAAATTAAATAAAAAGATTACTTTATAAAATAAAATAGAAAATCAATAACACATTAATATAATAAAATAATTCACATTAAATCAATCATACATATATTTTTCATAACACAATATATACATCAAATCGCACCAGTAGTTCTTGAGCTACAAATACCTACTGAGCGCGTTCAAACAAACAAACTTTTCAGCTTTTTAATAATTAGTATAGACTAGTTTAGCTTAGTGGATTTCATTCCAACTTAAAACGATCGGTGTCGCATGCAAAACTAAGTAAAAACTTGAGAACGCTAATTTCTCCGCCATTCTTGCACCGAGCCGGCTAATGAAGACAGCTCTAAATAAATCAGAGGCTACATGATTTAAATTCCAACGAGTTTCAAGAGAAATTTAATTAAGTACTCGGACGAGACTTGACTCGCCGGCCTAAGTGGCGCTCGTCGTCACTTTTAGGGTATCTAGACTTGAGGGTATTTTAACGACAAGTGTACTTGAATTGATATAATCTTTCAAAATAAGGCTTTTTATTATGTTGCCAGATTATTTTTTTACAAGGATTACTGAAAGTATCTAGCATAGTAGGTATTTAAATGGTACAAAATTTGTCGAATATAAACCGCGAGGTAGCGTAAGACGTCTGCTTACAAGTCTGGATAACTCGTTATAGCTAAACGATTGATGCAGGCTGCTTTTAACGGAACTACATAAATATTTGAGGCCAACGGTTGAAATGATGACATAGGTCTTAGGCCTTAAATGGAGGCCTATTTATTAACAACATTTTTAGCTTACGGGTAGAATGATGATGAAATAATAGTGTACTTCTAAAGAGATATAACTTAAAAAAAATATTATAATAATATACGAGAATTGACTAGAATACACTCGTTCTACAAGATTAATAACTCGCAGTGCTAGAAGCGAATTGGATGATCTTAAAACGTACATAGAAGTTTATTTTACTTATTTTGCGTAAATCATAATGAGGTCCATTTACCTATTTTATGAAACGTTGGAGGATAATAATAATATTATAAAAATATACGTGAACCCGTTTTAAAAATGAATAAATTTTTTTAATTGGAATCTATTGCCGCGTTTGTACGTCTGTGTTTGAAATAATATCAAACACTGCGGGTTTTCATGCGATTTTCAACAATAGATAGTGTTTATTATATAGAATTTATGCCCGCTTAGCCGTATGGTAATTACTAATTAGGTAACCAAAGTTCATTAGCCAAGACCTATGGCATAGATAAGTCTACCTACAGTATGTTACAATCACAATGCGAACCCCACCTACAAGGCATTACAAATCGAGAAGTATTGAATATACAAAGGTGCGATTGCATTGCAACAGAGCGTTTTTATAGTAATTAATTAATTACCTTTACTTTGCTTGTATTTAAACTTCTTGAAAAAGTATGTGAGTCTTAACCACATGCTTTAATGGTGAAGGCAAAACATCCTGAGGAAAGGCCCAAGTCGTGTCCTCTTTATCTAAATATATAGGTTACACTGAAATTCTACTGTGGTTTATAAATATTATATTTATTTAAATTCAGCTTCTTTTTTAGAAACGTGGGAATAAAGAAATTAACAAACATACAAGTAAGCTTGCAAAACATAACCCTTCTGGCTATAATAAAGACCAAGAAGAGTCAGAGTCCAGAATTAGCCATAGAAATTAATTTACATCACATTTGCGCTCCGCTTTTCAATTTAAAAGCACCCTTAGCGACATTGAAGTTTCTCGTGTCGGGACGCATTGAGAAAGTGCAAGAGAAAGTAAGCCTACTTGCGGGAGATAAGTGCCTACCTATTACGTAAATATTACTTGGCACCTGACTTAATAATATGAATACTGGAAACAATGAATAGGTGTTATTTATATAAACCATGCTGTCCCACTGCGGTGCAAAGGCCTCCGTTTGTTTCTTCCAATTCTATCGTCTAGAAGATGTTCTTCTCATCGTATTCCATACCGTGTCCTACGCTCGTATGCATAAATGGTATTTCTGGCTGATAGCTGAATGGAGTAAAACACACAATAAACCTATTTAATTCAATTCAATTCTTTATTTGCACTTGTAGAGCTTAAGATATTATACAGTCACTTTTATGTCAAAATGTACAGTAGGCACTCCGTAGGGGCACTGCAAATGGCTTTATGCCTTATTTTGCTACTACATATTATAGAGATTAAAAAGGGCGAACAACTTTTATTCAACAGATTCAGGACTAATTACGGTTTATGAATAATGTTTTTGTCATACGTTATAAGTCTGATATAAAAAGTGAATTATTTTTATGAGTAAGAGGGCTAATGTGTGTGTTAGCTTTATTCCGTATTGTCTTTGCCCTATCTTTACCCACAAGTTAGGCTAGGCCAGTTTACCCGTTTCGCAGAAGTCTCATAAGATAGTTCCCCCGCTCCCTTTCTAAGTTGTACGATGGTAACCGTGAGTTTTTAATCAGTAAGAGTCCGACATATCTCCCAATAGAGGTCGGGAGGATTGATAGATATAAATCTCATTGCATTGCAGGGGTTATTTACCAATGAACATAAATAGTAAGGTAATATTTAAACCTAGCATTGTGACCTAACCTAGCTCGGGAGGTATCCGTGTAGGATTTTCACACGTAAGAAAAGGGGTTTTCCCCTTAGAACAAAAGAGAATGCTGTAGAGAAGAAAGATTGCGAATAAAGTTGATATGATTGAAGGTGCGAATCTTGTGAAATATATTTATGTAGGACCATTTAGCAATAAAGATCAAGTCATCACAATTTACGTATTTTTTACGCAACAAATGATAAGCTCCTTTTAACATGCTTTTAATATTTGACAATAAAAATATGGTTAACTTAATACACGAGATCTATTCGTGTGAAATTAATATGGATAAACTTGCAAGCACCAACTTACAAAAAAAATACAAAACACATTTATCAAACTCGCGTTCACGAACATAAATAAAAACTCATCATTTTATTGAAATTTACAACATCTTTTTTGAGAGGTACTTACTTACTCCTTATTTCAGAAGCAAACATGCACTAGTTCTAACTTTGCTCGTGTCGCTCTACAATTCAAATACTGCAGAACATAGAAGTTTATGCATATTTTGCGTGTCGACTGATAAGGAGATAACGAGGTCCGTACCACACAGAACTTTCGCGGGAACTCGCCATTGTTGCGTGCGATGCAACTATAAAATTACGGACAACTTCGTTTCGAACTTTGCCCACGAATTCATTTATTATGTACAATGTTTAGTTTACGATTGCTTAAACCATGTCGTGTTGTCTATGGGAGACTTTTATAGCATTATTATTAGTTTTGAATGTTAATAATTCCGACTGTACCATGATTGCTAGGTGATACGATTGTACAGTGAAAGTAAAAATATTACTCTATTTACATGTCAGCGGAAAATAACCAGATCTGTATATTTATTTTAACACGAGACTTCGAAAATTTATAAATTTCTTGTCGGATTTTGTTATTTAGCGGTGACATGGGATTGCATAATATGGGAGAGGATCCTCCATATCCTCTCCCATATTATGCAAGAATATATAGCTGCAAAGGTCATCCAACAAGTTGTTTATTATGTCACCGCTAAATAACAAAATCCGACAAGAAATTTATAAATTTTCGAAGTCTCGTGTTAAATTAAAATAAAAATAAAAATAAATATACAGATATTTAGCGGTGACATAATAAACAACTTGTTGGATGACCTTTGCAGCTATATATTCTTGCATAATATGGGAGAGGATATGGAGGTTGATGTTCGTGAGCAAGTGAATCACTGAATTAGCACTCTGCCTTTCTGTCTCCTCGGCCGTAGTATGGCCACAACTAGACTTGCCTCCATTATGGTCAACTTGCTGAGGCCTTGGCACAGCGCCGCGCTTGGTAGGCGTGCTCAGTATTTTGTGCTGTGTTCCAAGAATACTACTGCCCATCAGGTTAGTTTTGCCTGGTTGGGTATTACTGCACCCACAGGTGAAGGCGGCAATATTTTAAACCTGGCAGAGGTGCCCAAGTCGAATAGGTAACTAGCATTCAATAAATGTTGTAACATCAATGTCTTTTATGTACCTAAGTATCTGGACGATAAACCCTATCTATGTATATACTTTTTTAAGATCAATATCATCCCAACATCCACCGTTCCACCTTTAGCATTGTTTTTCTTTCAGCTTACTTCCAGTCGTAATACCATAAAGCTACCGAACCACTAAACTATGTTGACATTTCGTACGAGGGAATTCCCCTGGGAGCTGGATTTTCATTCCGTTGACATTTCCTGATTTTAGGCAGACATTTTAGTGTCTACAACTGTCTACTCGCAATATTTGCTTTAACTATTATTGAAACCTTGGCCACTGACGCAGTAATTCCAAGCGTACCTTGTTGTTTTTGTAAAAACGTTATAAAGGTTGTATATTACATTACATTGAGCTGGGCTAGTAAGTTTGATGGGTGTTGAAATGCCAGTAAATAAGATTGTAATAGGCTGAGGCTCAACAGCAAAGCCCAACACTGTTAAGCAATACATCTGGTATTTTGCGTTCGCATGCTTCGTGGAGAAGCGATATTTGACTTTTTATTATTTTATAAAAATTCTGCATTTTTGCTGGTCATGCGTGTTCTTCTTCCGGTAAGCTTTTGCGTGTGTGTGTAGTGGGCCGGAAGGAGGTGCAGTTGCAAAATCATTTTGTAGAATCTTACTAGAGAAAAGTGGTTGCGGCTTTAGTTCTAAATATTTGGTTTAGTACTATTTGGTTTCATATGAGTAACTCGAATGGCTTACCGCAAAGTACCTAGCGCCTGAATCTATTAATTAATGTGGCCTTATACAAAATAACTCTAAATCAATGAACATAACAATTGAATTAATTAATGTCGACCACTGAGCTTACTTAAACTACCTACGTATTAGGTACACCACATAGAACATTAAACAAATATCCCCTTATAAGAAGAAAGAAAGAAAGAAAGAAAGAAAAATATTTATTATTACACAATACAATTACTAAAACAAAAACAACAAACTTAATCTTATAACAACTTAAATATAGGTTAAACCTTAAAACTATTTAAAATTTGTGTAATAAAGGGTCCCTGGCTCAGCATAATGCATCTGCCACAGGGCCCGTAGGAGCACTATGACAGAGCGCTGGTTTTCAGCCAGGCCAGTTTTATCAAGCTATCATAAAATAACATGACGATAGAGTGGATTTATTAATGAGGTTGTTGTTTTTAATTTGCGTCGAGTTTTAATTTTAATTTGTGGTGAATAAACGCGATTATATTAAAAATTAAAGTGTTACATACCCCTTTTATCGAGGGAGGATATAGGCTAAGTTGTTCCCTCTGGATAATCCCGCATGATAGCGGAAAAGCTAGTAAAATTATAATTTTTTTTTTTGCTAGAGTGTTTTCACTCTTTCGTTAGTTATTTCAACCTCGGTAAATAAATAAAACGTTGATACTTTAATATTTTTCTTACTATTGTGATTTCCTTCACAACTTTTGTATAGTCTACTATATTAAAAAAAATGTATACAGTTGCTACTTATCCAGTAATTACGGGCTATGGTCTCTTAGGTGGAGAATAAGTGATTATTTCAATAAAATAAAAAGTCGAGTTAAATAATAAGTTGAACTTTTCCATACATGAGTTTCGAGGATTTTTTAAAACTAGCGAATATTCATATTTTATTTTCTTGTTTGTACTGGCAGTACTGATTTTAAATACTATAGGTATCTATTTTATTAGATTTTTATAGGTAATTTATTTAAAAAAATGTTTTTTTAAACAATACAATATGATGTATATTTACAAGTACCCACTTAAATTGTTCAACAGGGGCGGTATACCTAATTCATCTTAGTTTATTCACCCAGGTGCATTACATACACTTTTAGTAGACATTATTTACCCAGGTCACCGTTAAGTTTGTAAATCAGATTATTTTCGTGAGAACTGGGAGCCTTTAATTGTCTTTTGTATTTGCTAGTGTTTATTTGTATTAACTCAAGCACTCAAAAACTTTGGTTCTCATCGCTCCCGTAACAAAATAGAATGATAAAAAACCGATAACTACTTTGACATCTGGTGGGATTTAGTGGAAGGAGCCCGTGAGTTATGGAAGCAGTGGGCAAGCAATTGCTCTGCAGTAGGATACAAAGGTCATATAAGTTAATAAATCTACTTAATAAAGGCAAATTAATTATATTTTGACATAAAAAATAAAGATAATCATACAAATCTTGATTTAATAACGGATCTCTTAATATTTATCTTTTTATTCTTTGGGAACAAAAAAAAACAATGTTCTGAGAAGAACTTAATGCCAGAAGCAGTTTCTACCAATCATCCAGGGCGTGCATGAAAATGAAAAATTTGCACAATCATTACAAATAAATAAATAATATGCCTTCATTTGACCACAATCTCACCTGATGTAATCGTCACATTACATGTGGTCTAAGATGAAGCATGAATAGATGATGGAGAAGGTAGATGGCTTCTCCGGACTACATTACGAATCACTTAAAAATCGACATTAATATATCTGGACATAGGAACATTGACTAAAAAAACAAACAAACTTTTTTAGAATTTTTAATCGCATTAAAGTTCGTGTCTTAACTAAAAATAAGCTATTGCTTATTTTGTCCCACTTAAAGGTTATATTAATTATCAAAATGTAGGTCAACATATTTTAATGAACCAACAATAAGCAAATGGTGCGTGGGAACAAAAAACGTGGGAAGGTAGGAATGAGATGTACCTTCCGCTAACCTCGAAAAGGTGTTTGAAAATATTGTATATAGAGGTAAAGGCTGTTTATTTGTAACAACACAACAAGCCAATCGCCGGTTTGTTACAAGCTAAATGTTGCAGCGAACACATCAAAGAGCGTCTATTTAACATTTCATAGAAAGTACATAAATACGTACGTACATAACGACAGTAGATAAATACTTCTTTTAACCTTTAAAATTAATGTATTATATTATTTATTTATTATTTTATAGTTATTTCATACAACGTATGAAATCGTATTTATCAGGGCCCCTTGAGTTCGGTATTTTTAGGCAATTCTATTTCGCTTCACTTAAAACTTAGGAACAAAATAATTTAAGTTCTTAAGTTATAGAGAGTTAAGATGAGTAAAAAATCTGACACAGCACATGTATCAAATAGATAGAGGCCGTAAAACATAAGTGTGTAATAATTGTAATCTGTTTTTTTTAATTGTTAAGTAAGTTCATTGAAAAGGCAAGGACATTAAGTCAGTGGCGTATTTTTAATAAATAAAAAAAAGGTGTGTGTGCGATTCACACACGATAGAAGTGAAACTTCAGTAAATCGACAAAAGAATGAGATGATTATAGTATAACAAGGGTAGGATTATTACAAAGGAAATTGTTTAAAAATGAAAGTATTTTGATTAATTTTAAAGGATATTTATTTAACATAATGTTACATAATCTATTGCTCAAGTTCCATATTTTCAGTTTCTGGATTTTTTTCATTTTCATTTTATTTTCATTTTTTGGCGTCGATATTGACGACACATTTCGGCATTCGTTTTTGGCATCTTTTAGCACAAAAAGATATAAAAATAGTCACAAACACACTGTTAGATAATAACACACCACGATTATTAAATTGATCTTACTAAAAAGCTGAAATACGCAGCCGTATACAGTGTACAGTAGTATTAGCTCACGTAGTTTTCACATACACTAACACACGTTAAATGCTCAAATACAAGCAAGTATTAAACAGTGTGAATATACATACACACCGACATCTGCTCTCTTGCTCTGGCTCACTAATTACAGGCGACTATTGTATTTGTGTCTCATACCTGTCGTTTTTTCCGTTGCATCCGGTTTGACAACGATTCTAAAGAAGTTTCACTTCAAAAAACATCAAAGGTCGGTAAGCAGCAGACTATTATTAACTATATAGATATTAATTTATATGTAGGTTAGTTCCATTAGTCATTTTCCGAAATTGCTCTTAATGTCCGCATGAAATAATCCGAGCTAACGGTTTCAAAATTTAATAGACAATAAAGAACGTGCAATTTTTTATTGGCGGAACCGTCTGTGCTATGGCAATCTGTGAATTATCATCGGAGCCATATAATTTGAATGGCTTTTAAGAAAGCGATTATAGGTTAAGAGATTTTAAAAATAAGATGAAACAGGGCAATTGGATTTTGTTATGTTCAAGACTCTTACAGAGATATAAAGAATATAGTAACATTTCATCAGATTAGATGAATTTCAGTAAAAACTCTACTTTCGCTGTATACATTTAGGTGTAAAGTAAAATTATATAATATCTGAATCGATTTAATAAAAGACTCGAGTAGTCAGAAATGTATGTAAAAATGTTAAAGCTGCTGTTTATTTAACTTTAATCAGATACTTGAGAACCCATTATGATCTTATTTTCTACATACTCCTTTATCAACTTTTATTTTTTAAGAACTGTTATTATTAAGGTAAAATTAATAAACGCTTTGTGTAAGTACTTTTACTAAAATCGTTAAACCCTCTTAAAGTTAACGAGGAGGTCTGTTCCGGCTTTAAACCTTTCTCTTATATCACTTTACCTTTCGCTGAACTGAGCAGTTT
The DNA here is from genome assembly GCA_929108375.1 of Gymnoscelis rufifasciata. NCBI lineage: Eukaryota > Metazoa > Arthropoda > Insecta > Lepidoptera > Geometridae > Gymnoscelis > Gymnoscelis rufifasciata. The sequence goes on along the minus strand of OV815317.1, from coordinate 7,261,082 downwards.
TTGGAATTATAACGAACAGACAGTCAGGGACAGACAGACGCTTTGCTTTTTATTTTGGAGGTTTTGTCTGTTCACGTTTTAAGTGGTAACCCTCTGAATCCTTACACGTGACCTCCGGGTGGTGCTAAGAACAGTCTGATGGTAGGCTTCGGCCGCGGCTTGTCACCACCCTCCGGGCTGGGCCAGTGCCAGCGATTTTTTCGTGTTTCGTAATGTTGTCCGGAGAAACCATCTACCTTCTAGGTCTTCAAGTCCCATCTTAGACCACATCGTCACTTTACATCAGGTGAGATTGTGGTCAAATGAAGGCATATCGAGCATAAAAAAAAACCACAAAAAAAGACTCAGCGGGGGATTTTAACTTAAAATACGTATAAATAGATAGATAAATGATAAGAGTTTCTAAATCAATTATCAAATTCTCAACAACTCCTACCATGGTAGGTACACATTTTGTTTCTGATAATAAAGATAATCTTCAGTAGTAACATCGAACCCACACGTTCTATTTTAATTATCTATATCATTTTATATTATCTCTGTTATAAGCAGAACTACAAATAAAGTTCATAACTGGACAAAACGCCGGATGCAGTTCCGGTGCAGGCTTGGCTCAATGGCGTTGGATTTCCCGCTACAGGTCGCAGTAGCTTCTGTCTAAATTATTTTCCACTATACGACACGACATCGACACGATATCGGGAAAAAACGTATTGGTGTAAAACTGTCGCGTAAACAGAAAAGGTAGATAAACAACTTCTCCCGTATTCATAAAAACATTTCACTTTTCATATCAGACTTAAAGGAGATTCAAACGGTCTATCCGTATTTATATACCTATATTATAGTCAAATCTTTAAACAGTCCAATAAAAGCTTTTCATCCTTGTTTTTGTCTAATAGGCGCAAAATAAGTCGTAAATATCTTATTGTGTGTTTTAGCAAATTCAGTTATTATTGCCCAAAATATGATTTTTCATGAAAAATTCTTGTTTAAAACAAATAGGTAAGTAAAACAAAACTTGAACAACTTTTCTATTTAACCTTACCTACACGTTTTCGTGTGTGATATAAACTTTAACTAGGTACTTACTCTAGTTATCTTGAACTCCCGGACTGATTATGACTATGCTATCCCTATCCTATGTTTTATTGACATTGTTTCGAAAAATTTTATAATGGTGGTAGGAAGGTACTCAGATTTTATTACTCTTTGCGAAAAATATACTTATAACGTTCCTAATTAATACCTTTTAATTAAATAGAGTAATGTACCTAATGAAAGTTTATTACAGCAGGCTATTTATAAACGGAAGAGAAAAATTTATGTATGACAAATAGCTTATAAAGCTGACTTTATTTTCTGATAGAAATCATATTTTGGGCACACAAATACAATTCCTACCTACACATAAACGTAGAAATTTATATTCTCTTTGCATATGAACATATGAACAGATAAAACAATCTATCAATATTGGGTAACTTATTTAGCGCGGCATAGAGAGACACTTTTTATGTGGGAATATTTTATCGTGGGCAGAGCCTGAGCCGAAAGCTTTTTTATGCTGCAGTCAGACCTACTTGTACTTACTTTGGCTAGTCAAACTAGTTTAATAAATATACGTCAATAGTCACATAGATATAATTTAAACCAAAGATAATACTTTAGACCAAAGATTTAAATTGTTGATTATGCCCTATATACAAAATCTTAAGAATTGCTTTGAAAAGCCAAACTTTGTTGTCATGGCAACACGGTTATTGGAAGTTGTCGAAATATTGTGATCTCTTTCTTTCCCAAGTTGATAACAAATGATGCAAAATTTTTCGTGATCCAAAATATTTATGAGCGAGCTATATCATTACAAGTGGCACCAACACGGCTCGGGTTCTCTATGGTAAAGAATCTATGTTTATAAGTCGATAGAGTACAGAGTAGTTTGGAATGTCTTGGATGCAACATATATTGTGGAAAAAAATGCGTACATCACGGGACGCGCGACATAACTTGAAGAAATGACAAACTGCAACATCTTTATTTCTTTACTACCAAATCACTTAGTTCAAAGATATCGTAATAGCTGACGAAAACGATCGAGTGCTGTGTACTTTTTGAACTAACGGTCCGCCGTTACGCGTTACAATACAAAATTGTTTGCACCACACACCACTATGAAGTTAACTTAACAATAGACTTATTATTATTCAATAGACTTCTTTCGAGAATAACATCAAGTGCATGCAGAACAAACGTGTATGCAGTAAGTACCACCGACCTACATTGTCCCTAAAAAGTTAAAACAATCCGTGGGTGTCAAAATAATGCATGATATGAGTTTATCAAGGATGTCAGCCGCGATATGATAACAGATTTAGGTACTGTAATCTCGTTAGATTAGATTGATGCAATCATCCAATCAGCCAACCGACTGCCAAGGTCCTTTGTATTAGATACCTGCTCGCTCACATAAAAATTGTTTTAAAAACAAACAGAGATTTGTCGCTCTAGTTAACATTGACCGTAGATTAGTACTGAAAAAAATTTAACCCTTATCAAAATTATTATACTATTCATTATAAATGTACAATGTTATCTGAATTACAGGCAATAATAAATGTTGATTGTAAAAATAAGTACAATATAAGCTTGACATAGGTATGTTCACGAGTTATATCATCATCTCATCATAGGAGGTCCACTGTCTGGATAGATAAGAGTACGGTAGAGATAACTGGTGGATGTGAAAAAAAATGGCGTTCAACTGAGAAACATTTTTTACACTTTATAATTTTATTTAACTCGACACTGGCAAATTGTCGCTTCAAGCGCAAAGTCCAATTAAAAGAAACTGAACTGATAACTGGTGGACGCGTCAAATTATTGAAATACATTTTATTTGAAGTGGATGTGTGTTTATTGGATGGTGGTTGTATGAAGACTCTTGATGGAATGGTACAATGATTCTTATAACTATTAATTATGAATGTACCATATCATTGAAATGTGCCGACGTAGCTCGCACGTTATTTGCATCCGCCATGTGCCCTCGGCTTTTACCATAGTCCGTCTTATTGCCACCCTACTAAAGTTCATATAAATTTAAAACCTACTACATATCCACACTTATCATTTATCCATGAGCACATCAACGGAAAATGTAATTAATAACTGCAATACTTAAATCTCAATTTCAAATAAATAATAAAACCTGATTCCAGAACTTTAGTTCTCTTAAAGTAAAAAAACATACTTGTAGTGTATGCGGTAAAGCTGGTAGCTCAAACGTCATACGTCACTGTCTCGTGTGTCACGGATTGGCGGGAAAGTAACTGTCACTGGGGATGCAACACAGCCGAGGGCGAGCACGGGGGTGAAGTTACAAGCTAATACGTGGACATTGCCGAGCCAGTGTTTAGTGTTAATTATAATTACTGGCGTGCAGAACGAGGATCTATCGTCCTCTACAATACTATTTTGTAATGTGCATGTGATGCGCTTTCATTTGAGTATATTTGCAGATTTTCGGTTTTCCTTACCCACTTTTACCCTCATAACTTTTTTTTAACGGGTCAGCTGATTTTCATCAAGCATGTCTAAGAACACTCGCTCACCATACATAAAAAAAATTGAAATTGTTTCATCCGTTCGGGAGCTATGATGCCACAGACAGACAGACAGACGGTAGCCACGTCAAACTTAACACTCCTCCTTTTGTCCTCCTCCTTTTGTTTTGTAAAAAAAAAAGGAAATCAGCAAAAAAACATCGTCTTTAAGCACTGATCTTGAACAGATGTCAAGGCTGGGTTATTGTAGAATAGGCTAGGCTAGGTTTGTGTTAAATAAATGATATCTATTAATTTTCTTCTAATTATGTTTTTAATAATACTGAGTATTAGTTTTTACTTACCCTTTCGTTTAAGTATTTTAGCCTGGGATACATGATAAACCTATTTTAGGCTCATGAATTCCAAACCTACTTGTTTTAAATGTTTTTATACATATTGCTATCGAACTTTTTGTTCAACCTGAATAAAATTGATTGATGATTATTATTACAAATAGCACTAGAACAGTTTTCCGAGAAGGGTCATAATTATAAACAACGAGTAGATATATTGTTCAATAACATGTTGAACGACATACCTATATCATACACATCATCTTTACATTTAAAACAGGATCAAATAACAAACAAGTTCCAAATTGAACTATCCTTTTATCAGATTGCTATCTTTGTATTTTGTAGAAATAAATAATTGTGCTTTTCTTTCAAACGGTTTACGAAGGCCGCTTCCAGCCTAAACAACTGGAAATCTATGAGGGAGACTTTCGGGTAACCTATTTTTAATTTAGTTAAGGTATTTGTAAAGTTTATTCTTTATTTGTGTGGTGTACGATAAAGTGTTTTCTATTCTATTCAAACTTAAAACACCCCTCTTTGTTGGTCGGGTGTTAAAAATGTCGCTGCCAAAATCATCAAATAAAACATCATTGCTAAGCATCGATCTTGAACAGCTGTCAAGGCTATGTTAGTGTACCCATTAACCACCTTAGCAGTTTTCCGAGAAGGGCCGTAAACTACGAGTAGGTATGTCGTGTTCAACATGTTAACACGTTATCAACTTTTATCGTTACGTTGATCTTAATAGCAGCTTACAGGTTTATTGCGTCCAATTACCCCCGAATACTAGAATGATATTTTATTATGAGTTGTTTTGGTATTCCGGCTATCTAATCTCTAAAACAAGGATTTTGGTAAAGCCGTCTGGGATATGCGTTTATGTCTACTACTAAATAAATAAATATTTCCGGACAATCCACACAACAACATCTAGCCCCGTGGTAAAGCTCTAAGCTTGTGTTACGGGCACTAGACGTCTGATATATTTAATTTAATAGGGATACGTATATAATATTTTTTTATTAAACATATGTACACCCAGACCAAGGAGAAACTGCTTGCAGAACATACACACACTTTAACCCTCTTTGGAAATCGAACCACTTGCGCCGCAAGCGGACCCTCGCCCACCGCGCCACTGAGACCGTAATTACTAATTCCTTCTATAGCAAGCCGGATTTGGTAAACTATTAGTACATCCTTAAAATAGGCATGAACTAACAGTTAATAAATTTTAAAACAGTCGGAAAATAATTAAATTAGGATGGTGAACGCGTATGTACTTTTTACTGATTAAGGTCATTATGCAGAAAAAAACGACCTTAGTATTAACGGAATGCCTTCGGCCGCGTACGAAACCGGAGTCTCGTAACCAGGTACGGTAGAAGAAAAAATCTTCTTTTTACGATACTAGTTACTAAGCAAAAGGTTTTTTTCCTTACACGATACTGGTTTCGACATAAGAAATCGTAATGAAGTAATGAATATGAGGCGGTATTTTATTTTCTTCATGCGTACCGAGGAGATCGACGCTGAAGTTAGTCAATCAATTGTAAAATTGAACTTAAACCAAATAACAGTTTGGCATTGTATAGAATTGATATCTCCATTTTCGTTCGGTTTTTTTTCATACTTGTTTGATTCCATTTTCGGCTAAGCCATAAGTAGGTATTTTTTATGAAGGGCAGATTTTTAATCCTCCGATGAAAGTATCTGCCAGAAAAAATAGTTCTGTCATTTTATTTTATAAGAGATATTTTAACTTAAGGACATTTTTATCTTGGGATTGAAACATTCCTGTATATTTTAAGTTGAATCTTATTATCTAGTTACCTAATTGTTTAAATAAACAATAAAATGATATACCCTCTTTCCATTTTTTACCTATCTATTCGTATTAACAAAAGCAAATACATTATAGCAGTTATGGTTATTTCGAGATCTTTTATTAATCATAAATACATTAAAATATTAAAGTATCTAAAATGAAATAACTTCGCCTCATTTACTGCAAAAGCTGTTTAAAATTTCTAACGTAAAATTCTATATAAGGTATATCGCTATCACTTTATACAATTAGTTTGAAACTAGTATCGTACAAGGTATACAAATTATTTGCTCATCACTAGTTACGAAAAGTTAACCGCGGTTTCGTAAGAGTACAAAAAAGTATTTCAATGCAACTGGTATCGTACAAGTACAAAAGTTTTTAATCGCAACTGGTTACGAAGCTCCAGTTTCGTACGCGGCCGAAAGGAACGGAATACATTTGTAAAGGGAACGGAAAATATAATTTTAATTTTGTTTTAAATGCTATTGAGGATTTAGGAATTAAGGAATATAAGCAAACCATATTATTGTTTTGGCTGCGTATGCTGACTTTGGAGGCATAACTATGTGTCCATTTTATCCCTACTAAGTAGCATACTTACTTTTTATTTCCTTCATACGTAGTTTTCCAGCCATCAACTATTATGTCTCCACGTCTCAATGTTATTTAAAGGAAGTTTTATCCTACTATACTAATATTATAAACGCAAAAGTTTGTATAGATGTTTAAGTTACTCGTTCACGCTCAAACGGCTGAAAGGATTTGACTGAAACACGGAATACACCTACTAGTATAAACCTACTAATTATACCGCCATTTAAAACTTTGATTTTGCGGCCAGTGATGAAATGCATGTCAATCAACAGAGTAAACAAAAACGAACAAAAAGTATCGCGCAAAGAAATTTAAATAAAGGATTGTATTAGGTCCTTACATATGAAATTGGCGTTTTTCGTACTGGCCACTTTAATCACAAATTTCTCCTCTTTGGTAAGGAATTCCAAATTCAAATTTGTACAGCTATAGACTCATGTATTTGTGCTTCGATGATCGTCATTCATTTGTTTTTTTTCTTCTGTTTTTTTCTGTTTGCGTCACTCATTTTACAAAATGGAAAACTTAAAATATCGCATTATTTACGAGTACGAGTTCCGCCGTGGCACTAGTGCTGCGGAAACAACTCGAAGGGTGAATGATGTGTATGGCGGTCGTGTTGCAAAAGAAAACACAGTTCGTTTTTGGTTCCAACGTTTTCGTTCTGGAAATTTCGACTTGCAGAACAAGCCCCGTGGACGGCCTGAGACTCAAGTTGATAATGAAGAGTTGAAGGCTATTGTGGAAGCGGATCCATCGCAAACCACGTCCGAGTTAGCTGCAGGCTGCGGTGTTAGTGATAAAACTGTTTTAATTCACTTGAAGCAAATTGGGAAGATTAAAAAGCTTGAAAGGTGGGTACCTCACGAATTGACTGAAGCAAACCGGCAAACGCGCGTCGACTGCTGCGTTACATTACTAAACCGGCACAATAATGAAGGTATTTTAAACCGAATCATTACCTGTGATGAAAAATGGGTTCTTTACGATAATCGGAAGCGCTCAGCGCAATGGTTGGATCCTGGCCAGCCAGCCAAATCCTGCCCCAAGCGAAAATTAACCCCAAAAAAGTTACTTGTAAGCGTTTGGTGGACTAGTGCCGGTATTGTTCATTACAGTTTTCTCAAATCTGGCCAGACTATTACGGCTGATGTCTATTGTCAGCAATTGCAAACCATGATGGAAAAGCTAGCGGCTAAACAACCTAGGCTGGTCAATCGCTCCACGCCACTGCTGCTTCACGACAACGCTAGACCACACACTGCGCAACAGACGGCTACTAAATTAGAAGAGCTTCAATTGGAAAGTCTAAGACATCCTCCGTACTCCCCGGACCTTGCTCCAACAGATTACCATTTTTTTCGAAATTTGGATAACTTCTTGCAAGGGAAAAAATTCAACTCCGATGGGGCAGTCCAAATCGCCTTCAAAGATTTTATTGATTCCCGTCCGACTGGTTTTTTTAGTAAAGGGATCAATGAACTACCTATAAGATGGCAAAAGTGCATAGAAAATAATGGTTCATACTTTGATTAATTAAATATATTATATTAAAAAATATTCGACTTTTTGTTCCTCCCATACAAAACGCCAATTTCATATGTAAGGACCTAATATTTGTGTCTCTTACATCATTTCCGTTTCATCTTTTTGCATCCGGTTTGAAATCACTACGATTCTATAGAAGTTTCACTTCAAAAATGTTCAGGAACCAAACCTTTGATGTGTACTGTTTCTGAGATATTTGGGTTTAAAAACTACAAAAAGTCTGCTCCTGACTATCTTGAAAAAACTTGATTCTACGGCCCTTGATGAAACTCAAGTCAATCGACAGAGTGAATTTTTATGAACAAAATTTGTTCATTCGATTAGATTTTTTTTCATTCTCTCTTCAGTTTTATAATATTAGTATATTCAGAGAAAGAAATCTAATGGTATATTATACTAATTTAATGATAATGGTATAATGGGTCAGATATTTCTGAGAATATCCAACAACTTAGTATTAATAGTATGGACATACTCCATACTTCTAGTCCGCCATTTTGAAAAATGCGTGTAATTGTGGCCAGTTATGAAACGCATGTCAATCGACAGAGTAAATGTTAACAAACCAAAAATTTTAAGGAACTACACCTCTAAGTTGTGGGATTTCTGAAATTTTTGTATATAATATACCATTAGATTTCTTTCTCTGAATATACTAATATTATAAAACTGAAGAGAGAATGAAAAAAAATCTAATCGAATGAACAAATTCGATTCGATTTTTTTTTATTGATAAATAGCCATTTATCTGGGAAGGCTATATGCTACTTTTTAACGCGAGGAAATATATTGTTCCCGCGGAAAATCCTAAAATACAGGCAGCGCCGTGGCGCGAAAGCTAGTCCCTTAAGTCGCGGGTAACACCACAGGGCGCTGCTAGTATTATAAACAACTTCATTCATAGTCAGATCGCGTAGTTCCTCGTTACTAAACCTGTGTTCTTGAATGGAGGAAGCGTTGGAATCAACTGTTAAAAATACATATAGTTGACTCAGACCTTTTATCTTATATATAAAATTCTCGTGTCAGAATGTACGTTCCCGTACTCCTCCGAAACGGCTTGACCGATTCTCATGAAATTTCTTGAGCATATTGAGTAGTTCTGAGAATTGGCCAAAATCTATTTTTCATTTTGCATAACAACGTTAGCTGGGGTTTTGATTTAATTGTTTCATTCACAAGGAACCATTTAATTAGCTAATGTGGTTTTCAGAATAAAAAACCTCGAAAAAACTATTTTCTGAGTTAGGTACTTGTTTACACTAACCGTGAAATTAATTATGTACCTTTACGAAACATAGGTTTTTCATTTATTTACAGAATGCAAAAAACCTCCATACTAATATTAAAAATGCAAAAGTAACTCTGTCTGTCTCTCTGTTCTTCTTTCACGCAAAAACGATTGAACCGATTTAAATGAAATTTGGTCCACAGATTCTCTAGAACCTAAGAAATGACATCGGCATCTTTTTACCGCGGGCAAATCATATCAAAATAATAGTTCAATATAATTTCCTGCAATTTACCCGATTACAAGAGAAACGACACCTTTTTCGCGACCTAGTTTTATGGTCTACTTTACTCATTTAACAGTAAAACGAGATGAACCTTGTGCCCAAGGATTTACGGTGCATTGTGCAGTGACAACAATTACATTCAATGAATTCCTACTCTAGGTACAGTTTCGTGTGTTATAGATGTCTCTCACGAAATCACGCACAGCACGACAGGACACAGGTAACGTGAGAATAGCTTGTATTCTCAAATAGGATGCAATAACTTGTTTAATTAGTTAATGCATTTTCAAGACCATTTGACTGCATTTGTATTATCTCATCGCAGATCGAAAGCTAAGTTATTTAGAACTATGTACGTTATACCAGTTATACGTAAATCCTATCCCGCTGATACGCGGAGCAAGGCTAAGGCAGGTAGGTATACCTTACACATTTTCATTGAGCTTCTTCGATAATTTATGTATCAGTTGTTTTAAAAATGTATCAATAAACTTATCAAAAATTTTAAAACTAGAAAAAAGAAATGGATTAGAATATTTTAGCTGTTAGGTAAAATTTTGGTGAATATTTATGTCATTTATTACGTTTCGGAATCTCATCAATGCCTTTACGCCGAAAATTTTAAAACCCTTCTCTTTAAAGACCCTTAAGTGTAAAGAGTTTTCTTTCGTATTCATTAAACCTACTATTTCTGGCTAATATAACTAAATTGGCTAAAACACACGATAAGCCTATTAATGCCTTATTTTGCAACTACATATTATATCGAGATAAACAAGCTTTACTTGAACTGTTATTAAACATATTTAGTTAAACATTTAGGTTTATGAATAATGTTTTTTTATCAAACGTTCTTTAACCCCTCTATAAAAAAATATGTTTGAAAAAGTGAAATATTTTTATGAAAACAGAGTTTTTAAAATTAAAGAGTTTCAACAACAATTATATTAAACTAATAAGTAATAAATAAAAAAATCAATGACCAATAACCAAAATATTCATAATAGTTCCAGAGATGTCGTATCTACAAGTATCCTAAAAAAACAATTATCCATGAGAAAAAACCGGTAATTGAAGGCTTTATAAGAATGACTAAGCTCTTTACATCTTCCCTGTATCAGAAGCTGTGCGTGACAGAAAACGGTATAATCTGTGTCTAATGCAATGAACTTACTTCAAAGCCTCAAACTAATTACGCGATCTAGATCCATCGATACGTTCAAGCCGTTTTAGACCTTGATCGGCGTAGATCAGGTTGCATTTGGAATGTTCTAGATCATACATTTTTATTTGGGTTTAGTCAAATTTGGCAAAGCGAGTCTGGTCAACGACTTCATTGACAAATTTTCTTGTGTGCGGTGAAGCAATGATTAAGAGGTTTTATAAGGCTTCGGCCATACCTAAGAGTCCGCAACGCGGGAAGCTACTGTGACACGGGAGCGTCTGTATCGCGGGAACTTTTTGTCAGAAAACGCTTTGGACGCGTAGGTTTGACCGAAGATTTAAGCGATAGATTGTCTATTTCTACTTTACGGCTAAATGGAAAGTAGGAGTTTCTCAATCTTAGGACTTTACCCGAAAGTAATTTTTTTGTTTCTTGAGATTTACTTATGAAATTAAAATGGGGCCACTTTTGGTACCTTTGGGTTTGCTAAAATTCCCCTCAATTTCTCTGGAACAACCAGATCAGATCCTAGCTTTCTTATAAAGGTACAATTGCATGTTACCAAAACAGTAAGTATTTGAAAACTCTTGTACTTGTGGGCTAAAGTGTTCGTGACAAGATTTAAAATCTCAATCTAACGGTGCTTTCAAATTACGCGGCAAACGAAGTTCTTCACGTAGGTACGTTGCACGTAGGTACGTTTGATTGTTTCAAACGCCACGAAACGCCCAATTTAAAAGCGCCCTAACAAACCATCTGGGTAATTAGTTGCAGTCTAAGTTTTTTAGCATTTAAGTGATTAAAGTTTATAATAATATGTAATCAATGTTGTCGCAATTAACAGCGACAGTTACTAAATATATGTATTTAAAAATTACAACATGTGTTACGTAATATGAGTTGACGGTTCAAAAGAATATCTATTCACATCTGTTTGATATAAAAATAGACATAAAACCATGGAAATAAAGGATGAAGTCTACTAAAGTCTCAGTAGACTATTTTATGAGCTCATGTTCATAAAGTTTATTCGCATCTAGCTGCCAAGTGGCGAAAGATGGCAGTGACCTAGAATATTCTGGATAATTCACACACTACTAAAATGGAGGTTGTTTACGACTCATTAGAGGTTAGGTCCTTAGGTTGTGGTTAGCACCTCTTTTTGTAATAAGCTTTTAATGGCCAAGCCACTTCGTTCGTAGTGGTAATGGGATTTTGTGAAACTTAGCGTTAGGTATGTCGATGACTTAGACTAAGGGCCTATTTCACCATCTTCGAGTATAATTAGACAATGGTTGAAATATAGAACGGAGCTGTCACATCTGATAAAGCTAGATAGCTCTAGACTATAACTAACTATAGACATGTATCATTAATATAACTTCTATATTTAATGGGCTCTATTGATAATTCAATCATCATCATCATCATCTCAGCCGTAAGACGTCCACTGCTGGACATAGGCCTCCCTCAAAGATCTCCAGTGGTTTCGGCTGGCAGCGGCCTGCATCCACCGTGAGCCCGCAGCCTTCACCAGATCGTCCGTCCATCTAGTTGGTGGACGTCCTACGCTGCGCTTGCCTCAATAATTCAATGCCTCTTGATAATTCAATAGAGCCCATTAATAATTAATGTATTTGATAATTTTATGTATTTGAAAATAAGTAAATAAATAACTAACCATTGCTTAGTTTACTCGGATTTGTTGAAATAAGCCCATAGCTTATTTTCATCACATTTTCGATTATTCAGATTGTTTTAGCAGCAGCGTATCTCTACTTATTATCTACTGTTTCATCATAACTTTTTTGATAAAATATGGGTAATCCTATGATAACACATTTCATCGTCATTCGGGATATTTTATTCTAGACCTGTAGATCACCGCTTAGTGGATTTGGTCAGTAGATCTGTTGAAATCGATCTAAGACAGCTGAAGGGGTGGCGTTTTTATTTATTTATTATACATTTTTTTTGTATAGTTAGGGTATAAGGTGAGCTTAATGTTATATTATTATCTAACAGCCAACCTTTGAACAAAGAGTAGTAATAGAAAATTATCTAAATGCATCTTTTATTAATTTATTCGAAAACCGTTGAATCGATTTCTGTCATCTAATTACAATCGTTTGGTAACATCTTTATTTACTTTGGGGCTGATGAGTCTATTAAAAACTAGGTGTATTATCCCCATTAATACTAAATTGTGTTTGAACGAGTCAAATATTCTGTTTTTCTAGCATAACTGTATATATGTGTATGCATATGCATTTGCATATACTTTTGATCCAGAAAAAATTGTGTGCTTTCGCCAAAAAAGATTGACACAGGATTTAATTCGGTTCCAAAATATTTATTCTCAGAATGACAATCATGCTTACCGCTAGTCTTAGGGGGTTTCTTTCATTTGCCCTAAATGGAGGGACATGGGTCTAAATCAAGTTTTTTTTAAATAAAATAAAATTCGATTCTTGATTAAAACAGCAAAGACATCACTCATAGAATTTTATACAGAAATATCCGTAATTTTAGGGGTTAGATTCAAAAAGTAGATAATATAATAAGTTTGCTCACAATAAACAACAACCACTTGAATTGATTGAGAAATATGACGCACTTACGCCAGTTGACCTCATTCGATACATTTTATTTCTTATTCAATACTCAGGTAGGTTTTCAATACAGAGTAGAATACAAATTTTCGAATTCTGTAACTGTACTCTACTCAGAACGGTATAATGAGAAAATGTATACTACAGTCAGGGACATGGTAGAGTACATACACCAGAGTACAGAGTACCTACCTACTGCTGATACAATTTATTCACTCTATTGTTACATTGATGAGTTGCTATTGCATGTCAAATATCAGTTTTTACGATCCTGTAGATGACTATCAACTTCGTTTAACTAGACTTAGTTAATTAACGTTACGTTTGACCTTCACTATAAATAGATAACTGTATAGCCTACAATAGTAATAATTACTATTTTCTAGAAATTACTGTCATTGATGTTATCTAAACATGAAGGTAAGTAAGTTACACCTACAGACAGGTAAACTCGTCTGAATCATTATCATTACGTCTTAATTCATGATGGTGGATCTAAGTTAGGTAAATAAGATACATAAGGCATAAGGGCTGTTGATTTTGTAACTAAAAAAAATAAATAAAAATGTTCAGTATCTGAACAAATCCTTTAAATAAAAAAACGAATGATAAAGGGATTATCACGCATTGCGAGGGAAATACTTAGCCAAGGGATCCTTAGGATTTTTTGGAAAAAATTAATGTCTCGTGGACGATGAAACAAACGTCTTTAGTTTTTGATGCTTTCAAAGCCTTAGTTTCCTTAAAAGTAAAAAATCATATGAATTTGTAATGATCACGTGATGCGCTTTCATTTGAGACCCCACTCGAGTATATTTACAGATATTCGGTTCTTCTTCTCCACTTTCTCCCCCACATGAAATTAACGCTCCAAGAACAATCGTCAATCAAAGGTCACCTTTCATACATAAAAAAAACTAAATTGAAATCGCTTCACCCGTTCGGGAGCTATGATGCCACAGACAGACAACCAAACACGTCAAACTTATAACTCCTCTCTTTTTTAGTCGCGGATTAATAATATAAATTAACTAGTAAAATAAGAAAAATCGAATTTCATCAATTATACGGATGCTGATTATCCTAGTAGTAATTGGCTCGTTTCTAGTATAAATAGTTGTATATAAATAGTTTATTGTGGAGCAATATAATATATCTAGAATATTATGAACTTACCTAGAATAAATAACAACACCAAACTACAATTTGAGAAGAAAACAATACTAAGTACTAGATTAATGACCCTAAATCCTTGAAAATACCCTATTTGGCAGCCGAGTTACTAACTAAATCAAACTGAGCCAAGATCTCTTTTATGTCTTTCCACTAACTCAAAGAAAATATCCTGATAATGTCCCATTCATATTCACAACAGATTTGTTTTATGGATGCCACCAAGACTGTATGCTAATTTCAATAAATCGAAAATATAGCTACGCAAAATCAGTCCTAAAGTCGGGCGCTACATCCGTTTCACGCTGGGCTCGGTCTACATTAACGGACTGAACTTCGTGTCGTTTTGACGTGCTGATTTCATTACAACAACAAAGTCTGGACGAGACGAAATTCCATAGGTGCAACCCAAAAGAATTATGTCGCAATGAACGCCTTTCATCATCATCATTTCAGCTTTTTGACGTCCACTGCTGGACATAAGCCTCCCTCAAAGACGACCAATCATTCCGATCGGTCGCCACTTGCATCCACCGTGAGCCAGCAAGTTTAACTAAGTCATCCGTCCATCTTGTTGGTGGTCGTCCGACGCTGCGCTTACCAATCCGCGGCCTCCATTCGAGAACCTTTCGGCCCCAACGGCCATCTGTTCTTCGTGCTATATGGCCTGCCCACTGCCACTTCAAAGAGCTTATCCGTTTGGCTATGTCGGTGACCCGCGTTCTTCTACGTATCTCCTCATTTCTGATTCGATCCCGTAGAGAAACCCCGAGCATAGCCCTTTCCATAGCTCTTTGAGCGACTCTGAGCCTATTCATAAGGCCAATAGTGAAGGACCACGTTTCGGATCCGTAAGTCATCACTGGCAACACACACTTATTGAAGACTTTTGTCTTGAGGCACTGCGGTATTTTTGACGAAAAGACGTGCCGTAATTTTCCGAACGCTGCCCATCCGAGCTGGATTCGGCGAGTGACCTCTTTCTCGAAGTTGGACCTACCTAATTGGACTGTCTG
Source organism: Gymnoscelis rufifasciata (assembly GCA_929108375.1). Taxonomy (NCBI): domain Eukaryota; kingdom Metazoa; phylum Arthropoda; class Insecta; order Lepidoptera; family Geometridae; genus Gymnoscelis; species Gymnoscelis rufifasciata. The sequence goes on along the minus strand of OV815317.1, from coordinate 7,245,722 downwards.
TCCTAGGTACACATACGCGTCAACAACTTCGAGAACCGAATTCTCAACCAAAACGGGGGCGGGCACAACATGGACATTTGACATGACCTTCGTCTTGTCCATGTTCATCCTGAGGCCCACCCGTTGGGAGACTCGATTGAGGCCTTCGAGCATAGTGCTGAGTTCTTCCATCGTCTTCGCCATGACCACGATATCATCAGCGAATCGAAGGTGAGTGATGTACTCGCCGTTGATGTTGATGCCTAGTCCTTTCCATTCAAGGAGTTTGAAAGCGTCCTCTAAAGTGGCTGTAAACAGTTTCGGAGATATCACATCTCCCTGCCTAACTCCTCTTTTCAACGGGATCGCTTTCGAACTCTGTTCTTGTACTCGGACTGACATGGTGGCGTTTTTATACAAGCACTTTCAACACTTCGATATATCGATAGTCAATACGACATCGCTGGAGAGACTCAAGCACCGCCCATGTTTCCACCGAATCGAAGGCTTTTCGTAGTCCACAAACGCTAAACAGAGCGGCAAGTTATACTCTTCGGTCTTCTGTATAACCTGCCGCAGCGTATGTATGTGGTCTACGGTACTAAAGCCTTTTCGAAACCCGGCTTGTTCGGAAGGCTGGAATTCATCAAACCTGCGTTCGAGACGATTGGCGATGATTCTGGAAAACAGCTTATAAACATGGCTCAAAAGCGAAATGGGCCTGTAGTTCTTTAACAAGGAAGGCCTTTATTGAGTGCTAATTTACCGACAGATCCCTAATAATACATCGTCTATAAACACATTAAATATAATCGACCGAGTGGTGAACCATCGCATAGTTTACTATCACCAATATGCATTGAAAGAAACAAAACAATCCTTTTATTATGTTACATATATATGGCTGATCTATATGCCTATAAGATGGATCTAATGAAATTGAAATTCGAGACTTTTAATTCCATAAAATCGGAAGGATCCTTCAGAAGTTTACATTATTGTAAGTATAAAAAATAAAATAATACATAATTGATAATCACAGAAATGGAAAATTAGGTTGTCTCCAAAATACGCTTAACTTTTTTACATTATATTGAGAAGCGTAAACAAAACACACAAAAAACAAAGCCTTTTTATTGTGACTTAGAATAATTAATTACATTCATGGCGTTGAAACGAATATTTGATTAGGTTTTCTCTTATAATTATGACTCATACAACCGTCAGTCATCTTTTAGGAAGTCAAAGCCACAAACCTAGATATCATCCTATAATCAAGTCTGACGTCAAATTAACAACGGAACAGACGAGTCACTTTGTCTTACTAATATTTTAAACGCGAATTTTAAGGATGTGTGGAGGTGGAGTGTCTGCTTGTATTGCTGTGACTTTTTCTATGTCTTTGTATGAAAGTCCATTAAAAAGTGGTGATGTGCTGATAGATCTGAATAAATTTGGGTTGCCAGTTTAAATATTGACGTTATTATTTTTTTAACTGCCGATCAGAATAGAGGGGTGTTATAAGTTTGATGTGTCTGTCTGTGTGTTTGTCTGTATGTCTGGGACATCATAGCTGCCGAACGGATGGAGCGATTTTAATTTAGTTTTCATGTTTTATGAAAATCGGTAGTGTCGTTTAAAACTTATGGGGGTGAGAGTGGGGAAGGAAAACCGAAAATCTGCAATTATACATATACTCTAGTGGGGTATCAAATGAAAGCGCATCGCGTGCACATTACAAAATATTATTAAGACAAGAAAAAAAATCGACACTTTCCTACCACCAGGTGAGATTCTGTCAGGTTTCGTTTACATAATATTTTATACTACAGCAAAATTTTGAACACAGGGAATAAAAATAGCTCCGTGTGTTTAGTCAACATCAACAAATGTCTACAAGATTAAAAACTTTACATCATTGTTTATTATTTAGTCTTCAAACCTTTTCATAATTCGCGTAGTCCGTAGATTTTATTGGGTAATTCTACAATCTCAATATTATGAGAGGTGTTAAAAGTAATTAACACGTTGAACGCCACGTGGCCCACCATGTGGGTCAACCTATATAAGCCTTTTGAGGCCACCACGAAATCACATATTTCCTATTTTTTGCAATTTTGTTTTATTGCATTAAACGATTAAAAATATGTTATTATGCACTGTACACTAAAACTTGGGCTGTATTCTTCCCAAAAAACACTAAAAACCGTAACTTCACCCACGGGTGTCCCCGGTGGCCGCAGTGGAAGGATTTGCATATTTCCTGCCGCAGGGGCCGCGGGGCCGCACACCGCGGCCCACCCAGCGCAACCCCCGCATACCCAAAAAAAAAACATGATAAAAGATTTTATAACTATATTTATTTCTCAGCAAACATCCTTTTATGGGTTTTATATTTAGTTTATTTGGTGAAGTTGAGAACAGCCCTAAAAATTAAAGAAAATCTTAAATAAATTCTAAGTTCTTTGCGACACATAAGAACCAAGCGGACTGAATGATCTACAGGGCCACCTGGCCCACTTCCATAATATTTTATTATGATATCTGAATCTCGTGGCCTGTGAATCTCGTTTGAAACGAACTCCTGATTTGGCTCACCGGTGACCAACATGGCCTGAACAGTACAGTATGATTTGGCCCACCGGTGTCCCCCATGGCTCAAATGAAAAGACTGCTTTTTTGCGTGGCGTCCAACGTGTTAAATAGAATGTTCAACACAATGTAAACATTACTTTGCGTAATGTTTACAGCATGTTGAATCAAGTAACACATACGCCTTGGCCATCGTTATGCTAATTGTTTTTTTAAATACTTACAGATCATACAGTTCATTGATAGTTTACATAATGCAACAGCAACAATGCGCAATAGTCGAATATTTAATAAGTACAGTAAGTATGTGGTTATAAGTTGTAGAAATAGTGATTCTAATGTTTAATACCTATGCGAATAACATGTCTTAGAAACCTTTCAAGAAAAGTGCCAATTGTACTGAAATAGCAAAACATTTTTTTTTTAAAGTCTGATTTTTAAGCTTAGATATAGAGTGATTAGGTTTGGTTGCAAGTGTGGTTTTTTTTCTGGGCGAGTAGGTTCTTTAAATTGTACCAAAAATCATCCGACATGAAGGGACGATAAGACTTACCCATTCACCATCTCCAAGGCAAATTAAACGATGGTTGAAGTATAGAGCAATCTCGGTCAGTCAGTCATTGTCAGTTGTCAGTTTACTTGATAGCTCTATATTTGAACTATTGTATAATTTACTTTGAAGATGGTGAAATAGGTCCTTAGTGTTATTATATTGATTCTTTAAGATTTAATAGCGATGCACTTCTTTCTTTCTTCTTTTCTTTTTCTTTTTTTTTTCACACATCATCACCTAACCCCAAACTAAGCAGAGCTTGTACTATGGGTGTTAGGTGACGGATATACTACATAGATACATTTTTTTTTGTAAATACATACATTATAATGATACATAGAAAACACCCAGACCCGAAACCAGAAATTATAGATCGTACAAAATCTGGTCCCCCGGCGGGAATCGAACCCGCAACCTCCTGCGCCTCAGGCGGAGGTTCGCCCACCGAGCCACAGAGGTCGTCACTTACAAGCAGCTTGCATATTAAAAAAGAGCCATCAAATTCTCATAAAAGTAGTTTGTCTATAGTAATTGCCGCGCCGCGCCGCCGCATTCCAATACAGCCAAACTTACCAAGCATTCTAGTTTCTGTACCTGTACCTGAGAGTTCTATCCGACTCTTGCACAACAAAGGAAGGAGGCAGGTTGTTACACGACGTGCTCCACAAACCACGAAAACAAAGCACAGCTTTTCTTTTATCTTGTTTTTCCTACTTGTGTAAAAGTTCTTATTGAATCTCCTACGAATGCGGCTAAGTTTTTCCATCGAACTAAACATTCGTGTGAAGGGCAGGTTGTGTAGGATAAATTGATCTCGACTTAAGTGGATAGGTTTTTCAAGCTTTCATTTTGATTGCTGAATTTATGATGTCATTTTTTAGCAGTGGTTCATTGATATATAATTTTATAAGTTAACTAGCAAACGTTTTTTTGCAAAATAAAAAATAGATGTTGGCCGATTCTCAGACCTACTCAATATGCTCACAAAATTTCATCAAAATCGGTCAAGCCGTTTCGGAGTAGTATGGCAACGAAAACTGTGACACAAGAATTTTATATATAAGATAATTAAATAAGTTTATAAAGTTTAGTATGTAATAAAACTCTTTAATATGCTTGTTTTTTATAAGGAGCTTTTTGTTTTGAGAATGGCTTATACATTTCTATATTGATCTCCAAATTTACCTACGATAAAATTTGGTTTTTTTATCAGTGGTCCATTGATATAATTTTTAAAATAATTTTAGCATGTATGTTTTATTAAACAAAATAAGCGTGGTTATTAATAGGTTTTCTATCGCCCATAGTATACTAGCTATATATATAGCTCCACTTAGTTGTTGTGATGTTTTGAGAAAAGTCCGGAACATTAATTCTTACCGAAGAAGCCTCCTGTGTTCGGTATTGTTTAATTATGTTGGTGCATCGTTTGCCAAATTTAATCGACCGAAAGCAGGTTCATGTGCTATCATTTCACCACCAATAACTTATATCTAACCCTTCCGTTTTTTCTATTAAAAACCCTTTATAAATAATAAATACCGTAAATAAGAATCCTTGGTAGTAAGTTAAATAAAGGATACACAGGGTGTTACACACACAAATCAACTTGTCAGTGGATTAGTAAGCATGGGGCAGTACCAACAACACGTTTAAAAATTCCACACAAGGGTCAAATAGAATATTTTTGATACTATACGTACCAAAAACATCACAGGTAAAACAAACACAAGTATAAATTACCTTCATAAAAACTTTTTTGACAAATTTACAGGTAAAACGTTAATCACAAAAACATCTACACAACATTAACACATGACATATAAAAGTGCTCCGTATTTTGCGTTTTGGTGCGGTCGTTGACAGACCTTTGAATTTACGAAACGTATCGAATTTTGTCTCTTATTATTGTGCATCTTCTTGTAGCTGATTAAAAACTTGGCTAAGCCCTGAGTGTGAAATAATTTTTACTTATTGAGTTAAAACTCTCACCACAACAAAAGGATGGATCAAAGATATAGATATCTTTTTTGTATCAGGAGATGGTGTAAACTCAAAGAATATTTATACCACAGTTATGTATATACCGAGTTTATCTGGATTTATTAAGCAAGGATACACTTTTAACAACGAAATATTTTGGAACTTTTCAAAAAGTGTCCATTAAGTAAGTATCAGGGAAAAAATAGAGCTGTAATGAGGTATAAAAAAACACACCAACCTCTTATATGTAGGCAAAGATTTAAATTGTGCAGAGATCTATGTAATTTTTGAAATATATTTTTTCAGGTCTTTGTAATTTTATACGTAGTTTTATTTTTATGAATACACAAGAGATGCACAACATCAATACGTTTCAACACCAATTCAAGCGAGTGCGTGGTAAAACAGCACATCAACATTCATAAACACAGTCAATTTGTGTTCTTATTACCTGTGGCGTAGGAGTTGTTATCGTGTATGCGGGAGCATAATATGTCCCGTTTATTTTATAGAAGTCCCTCTGGAAAAGAAGAAAGAGATTGGATGAAAGATGTAAGGCTTCGCGCTCATTGAAGTCAAGTTTCAAAACATTTTAGTCTCAATACAGACTTGTCGTTGTCAGTGCACGCGGCTTCGTCTATTCTGTAAGGCGGTATTCAGTCGCAAAACAGTTTTGTTTTGGGTCAGCGCGAAGCCTAAGAGCGTAAAAAAGAACTGAATAGATGTCAGCCTGATCAAACTGTCAGCTTTCAGACTTGCTCGGAAATCTGCCAAATATCTATTGTACCTTTGGCATCTTTTGTATGATTGACAAATATATTTTTTTTGTTAAATGCAGCTAGCATTTGTTTGTCCTCGTTGAGCACTTTGAGTTTCCTATTTGCAAGAAAGTGATAGATAATAATTTATCTAAATTTCATTCCATTCATATAAATAGACAATATTTAAATATATTTCTAATATTTAAGTAGTACAGACAAATTATAAGACAAAATAAACTAAAAAATATTGGCATGTCAATATTGTTACCTATGTTGACCAGAAAATAGTAAGTTGCCTTTATTCAGATCGCATCGCATCCTCGATGGTGTAGGTGCTCATCTTATTTTATCGAGTTGTGATACGCAGGTCTTTGTCTCGCAGAGATAGCTATAGATTTTTAACATTTTTATGCAACATTTTCATTTACATAAGCTTTATCTTTTCTACATTGGAAAAAATCCGAGCATAGCGAGACTCGAGCACAGCGGCAACTCGTATATAATCAGAAAGACAACATGCCTACCCTTTATGATTCCTCTTTTCTAGTGCTCAATTCCATACAATTTCCTACCAAGCGTTCTATTTCAATTTAATAATAATTTTCGTCATAACTTTTATCTAGCTAGGTTTGTCAGTTTTTGAACTGTTTTTGATTCTACGAAGAGAGTTTAATTTTAAGCTAAACAAACTCAGAGTGTAGGCTCAGAATCGCAATTAAAAGTTGTCGTATCAACCAAGATTCGCTTTTGTCAGTTGGAAAGTTTGTAGGACGTGATTTCGAAGTAATCTTCAGAATTATGAAGAAGCGGCGGGTTTCAAAGTTCGTGATAAAATACGAGAATATTCACCATATTCTAAGAAATTCTTATCGAATTCATATTAAGCGTGGTGATTTTATACGGGGACGCAAAATGGCGTTCAACTGAGTAACATCTTTTACACTTTATAATTTTATTTAACTTGACACTGGCACACTGACGCTTCAAGCGCAGAGAAAATTAATAAGAAATTGAGTTGATTTTATACGTCCCAAATAAAATGTACCTATATGTACGTAGGTAGGTACCGTAAAAGAAATCGTTGAAATGAAATAGTTATTGTTAAATAAATATTTTGTTTCAATGTTTATATTAGGTAAATTGATTTCATGGTTTCCGAGTTAGCCACTCGCCGGTGCGATTTCCAATTTATGTAGTTACGACCGATCAAAATTAGAAATTCAGATTTAACACTTACATTATAATAGCCAAATAGCAGCTCTAGGTAAATGTTATCGAAAATCAAAATATTGAATACAGACACTTTAACATAGCTACAGATTTTTTTACGATTTTATTAGTTCATTACCATTGTACCATCTATCTGGCTAATTAGAACTTAATGTACTTGTTTATCTTAGGAAATTAAAAACGAAAACTCATTATTTAATTCCTAATTTTGAATATATTCTATATAGAAAGAATTACTATGATCCCGCATACAATAATCTAGGTAACACAAGGCATGGTACATAAATAGACAAAGGTCGTCGTAGGTTTTATCATGTAATGGCATTTGGTAAAATGTACATCTCACCAACACATCTGCAACACGCTGCTTCTGGAAGAAAGAACTCATCATGAGATCCTTCTTTCTCCAGGAATTCCGCTAGCCTCTGACAACAACTCTCTCGACTCTTTTTCTTCAGAAATTCCCCACTCTCAACTCATCATCAATTCTCTTACCTAATACCGCATTGAAGTCTTCCACAACTCAACTTCTTCATCTGAGTGCGTAGAGGTCGATGCATAAACCTGCGCAGCATTAAGCCCTCTCAAATACACTAGCTATGAACTTGATTTAAAAAAATATTGCGTTGAGTGATAAGTATGCGACCCTAGTCGACAGACTGTCGATAATAATGTTGTTAACTTGATGACTCATACCGCCTCTACCTTGGGACTGTAGATCACACTACCAGGAAAAGCAAGTTCCGTTTTCAGGGTTATCGTTTCCTGTCCCTTTCTGCGGACTTCAGATAACCCCACGTCCACGGACGTCAGATAACCCCAACAAATCTACATCTCGTTTCTATCAAGATAAATAATATTGGAAAATTGGAAAATATTCCAATTAAAATAGTTTCCTCTCCTTTTCTTTTTTTCCTTTCCTTCTTAACAATAAAAAAAGTTTGATCTTGAGGAAGATTGAGAAAATGAGAACTGTTTTTCTGAACTTTTTAATTTTTTTATGAATATTTGTTATTGCTGTACCAAGACATTTGGTTACGAAAAATTACATTTAAATTTATATTTATTTAGTTAGGTAGGTACATGGTGTCAATGTAAGCTACATGTAGTTTAGTTAAATGCGACTAGATTAATTTTTTTCTCATGATCTCTTAGACAATTTTTTTGCAAAATGTATTTTTACCGAAAAGAATTACCAATGCATAACTTGTAAGTTTTAATAAACACTTAAAACAAACTATTAAAGTTTTACTACTACCACTAAGATGGTAAAGTCTCAACTTATGCATAGTTTAACAGGTAAGTACAACAAAGTTGTGACACGTAGTTGGGTAAGTGGCTGTATAAAACTGAAGATGTTATGACATTACTTAAGACCCTACTAAGATTCGTATATTCAACGCAAACATAATTTGGCTATATGACGACCGAAGAGTCTCAGATCTCTGCGGTAATTATTTAATTTTCCTCATGAGCGTTTTTGGTTTTAAATTGTCTCGGAAAGTAAGTCTCTATTTAGATACCCAACCTTCAAGGTCCATGAATGTATGTATGTGAACTCAACTAGGTAATTTTCTTCCAATATATTGCATTTTTTAACTAGGGTTAGTATATGTTTAGTGGTTTTATTACTCTGAAACCCTTTTCATAAAAGTAGCATGACACAAAGACGCGGTCTTCCTCATTCATTACCCTAAGGTTTCTAAGCTTAGGTTGCTCTACATTTCATGTGAGACCCAAACAAACTGCAGATTTCAAACTTAACTGAATTTAAGAGAACCATATTTCATAATTAATTATTATGTTGATAAATGATAAACTTATAAGGCCCCATTAATAGATTTCTGCATCGGGAAGAGTGAGCGATGTAGCTTGAAGACCTCAAATTCCCAGTATTAAATTGGCATTTGTATTTTATTGTAATTAAAACGTTAAAGAGTTCTTACTGCGATCCTTCCAATATCTTGGTGTTTGATAATTCTCATTAACACCAAGTTCGGAAGCGAAAACGCTTATTTTAGATTAATAAGCTAAAAGTTAGTAACTTACCTCTTGATAGAACACCCGTTTCGAGCTGTAAGACAAGCTGTATTGCTGGTCCACGACCATAAGCAGTATTGTGAAGGGAAGGAACGCTGCTGCGGCTAAGAAAGCCACACACCGGCGAACTCGCATAACGCTAACGGTCTTGGGCTTCACCATAGTTCACGAGTCATCATAGTCATTCACTCATTCACTAGTTCACTTATTCAGATTTTGAAATCGGCTTTCATTTGTTATTCGTGTTCCATGTTTGTTTAATGCAAATCCATTTTTGGAATTCGTTATGGCAATTATTTTGGATCTACACTTTTAGTCAATTTTTTTTTTTTTCTTTTTTCACTAGTTTCTCTAAGAAATTGAATGATATTTTGCTCGTTATAGACTTTGTTTTTAAATGCCAATTCCTTTGATTAATATTTATTTGATCTTCTGTTATAAAAAAATCTGATTAGCTAAATAATAAAAATTAACAATATTAGATAGGTTTAGTTTGCGTTGGTATGTTCGCTTGTGAAAATAACCCAATTAATTATTAAATCATACGGATAATTAAATTTAACGTAGTTCTTACTGTGGGTACCTACCTATACATAAAAATATACAAATGTATATAGTTGTTTGAATACAATGAAACGATATGAATGGTAGAAAAATCTTGGGTCGAACGGGTAAGCACTCGTTCTTTTAGCACAGACTATAGAAAAATTACCTACTTGTTTTCGGTAATCGTGTGAAAAGTTCGTAAAATTTTATGAAAACATTACAGAACTCCTTTCGACCCATGTAATTTAATTTTAAACAGAGAACGCTCAGAAAGCGCGGGTATTCGCATATTCTGTACAAATAGTTTGTAGCATTTTGAAAATGGCATGAATATAATATAATAACAAACTATCCTTCTAGATTTTCATGCCCCATCTTAAACAACACCGTCACTTTACATCAGGTAAGATTGTGGTCAAATGAAGACTTACCCAACATAAAAAAAAACCGAACATTCTACAGGAATATTTCAGGATTGAATGCTCCTATTTGTTAATGTTCGAATTATAAATTTTATGGTAGGCTAGGTACCTAAATAGGGAGTAATCAAGTATCTACTGCTAAAGTTTCAAAGAAATTCACAAAGACAGATAGGTAGGTACGCGATATTAAAATCACCTCAATTATTTTTTTACTCACAGCTCCATAATTTGAGTCGTCGTAAAAACAAAAATGCAAGTTCGCTAATGACGTGATCGCATGATCGGATTATAATGCTGAGAAAGTTTCCAAATGATCGTATCGCAAAAACTTTTCCAAATTGAAGTTGTTCTGTACAAAGTTTGAACGGGTTTCCCAATTTCCCAAAAAACCTTTTTTTTATATAGTTTTATGTAATACCTACCTATAGTATAGGTAGGTAGGTACATATAGGTTCGTCGTTACTTCGGTGTTTTACTTTGTTAAAAAATATGATTTAATTAAAATATTGTTAACTTAATTGTTTATTTACCATCTTACATCAAATGTTGGGAACTTTTATCCCCCTTTTACCACCCCTTTTGACCTTTTGTGCAATTATGTTATTTCTTTGTGCAAAAAAGAGAGAATATTATTGGAGTAATGTGTTGGGTTATTGAGCGAACGTACCAAATCAAATTATTAAAAATGTGTTGAATAGCAACATCAATATTGATGAATGAATACCAAATCCAATTAGAACTTCTTTTGTTAATCTTTCTTCTTGATTTTAAATGACTCAAATCGACCATTTTAATATTCTTCAACATACAAAATGTATGCAACTACAACATTGACAGTATTTTGCAATTGGGCAATAATTTCCATCCCTCAAGATAATGAGCACAAATTGCAATAGCAATTTCAAATAAAATAAATAAATATAAATATTGCCGGACAATCCACACAACAACATGTAGCCCCGTGGTAAGCTATAAGCTTGTTTTATGGGTACTAGACATCTTATATACTTAATATAATAGACATACATATAATTTAAATAAAAACAGAAAATTACAGGGCGCAAGTAACGCGGACAGTAATTCAACTATATAGTTAATAATTAAGATAGTCACGATGACTCATAAATAAATATGAATGAACCTAACCTACACTTAACTTTAACACATACGGTATTTTAATTATTTGAAATACCTCTCCAGCAACTAAACTATGGGTTACATTAGGCCCGGTAATTGTGGTAATAGACCAATTAGCTAGCTGAGTAGCATTTTATTTCAACAGTTTGACACATTTATGGTACTTTACGATATTTAGGTACCATAAGTTATGCTAAGTATGGTCGGATAAGTAAGCAAGAGTGCGATTTGCTGGGGTAGGGATTTGGGGATACGCTGCAAGATCTCGTATTAAAAATGATACAAGTTGTTTCAAAATTAGTTTTTATAGCTGAAAGGAAATGGTACTACAAAAAATAGTAAATTAATTTAAATATTGAACCAAGAAAATGGTAAACTTCATCTAAAAGTTTCCACTAAACTTAATTGGTGAAGTAATAAATATGAATACTCATTAATAAATCATTTTGTATTTTTTTTCTAGGCTCACTTATTGATACCAAATGTTAACATAATGCTGATGACATTTTTACGACAAATTTATTAAGGTAGGTACTTATCTTTTTATAAATAGTTTGTATGCAATGAAACAATTGCATCCTTATTAAAAAGTTGAACAGCATTGAGCCAAATTACTAAATTGTGATATGGGTATATGAATACGTTATACGAGTAGGTACTTTTATTAGCAAATAAAATTACTTGCATCCAATTCACAAAATGTTGATCTTCTAAATGTGCATATGACAAGCCACAATATGGGTATAAAGTATATATAATACGTCTATAGCATGAGGCACAAATCTTAAAAAATGGAGACAAAGAGCAGAAAAAATATTTTTTTAATGAAAATCTTCATAGTTTAATAACTTGAAAACGGTTTAGTTTGGGATATGGTGTTTCACATAGTCAAATCAGTCAGAAATAATGGGAACTATAACTCCCTAAAGGATTCAGGTCGACTTTTCCTGTAACCCTGTATAAATAACATACGTTATAGGTACTTTTTCAAATAAAATTACTTGCATCAAATTCACAAAATGGCGATCTTGTATACAAAGCCAGTTGTGCTAGAATTTGAACTATAGTATGATAATATCGACCTTTCAAAGCAGAGCCTTATTTGGCTTTTAGCCACGATGCAGCACAAACAATGCGGATTTGCGGCTTGGTTGTAAGCTTTCTCTCTCTAACGTTCTCGTTGCTCTACCATAAATATTTTATTTTGGTATAATTTACGTAGTAATTTATTATTCTATGGTACAATAGATGATATAAAGAGTATGGATTACTCGTTGCTCTTGCATAAATATTGAACTTATTTTTTATGCTACAATACGAGATAATAGATAAATATAAAGTATGGTTTGGCCATGGGCTGTCTAGAACATAATTTGACTACATTCGCTATGAAGTGCATGATTATTGATTATTCAATAAAAAATACATAAACTGTAATTATAGTTTTTTTTAATAAAGAAATCTATCATCCTCTGTTAATTTTCTACTCGTGTAGGGGACTACAACTACATTATGAAATTATGAACGATGAGTTTAGAGTACTATATTATTTACGTATGTTTTATTTATATAAAAGCAAAAAAAAATTTACTGCCAAAATTCCAAGCCATAAAACATAACTTTGTGGGTAAATAAACCCACAAAATGTTTCAATCGGACCGAAAATCCATTGAAGATTGACAATGACTAGATTTTGAATGTGTACGAATTGGAGTCGGTCCAAAATTCCTTCCTACTCGTTCACTCTCAGACACATCATTGCGAATATTACTCGATGGCATAATAAATTGTAATATGAAAAATACGTATCTACAGCTTTATTATCTTTGTCAGACACATGAAGCTAATGCGTAAGTAGGATAGATCTGAGTGCGACATGAAACCTCCGATATTAGCTCTACTCTAGGTATTCCTTCCTTCCTTGGTTTAGTGGGGTACTTGCGTGATCTCAACTATCGCACTAGGCCAACTTTTTTATTTTTCTTGTAATTTATAGCACGATGATAACTTTTTGAATATTCCATACAAGTAATCGCACCATGCCTACTTTATTATTTTTGCAGTATTGTGGGAGCTTCAGGCTGAAGAGTTCCAAGCCAAAGAGTGCCAACGGTATTCCTCAAAAAGAGCCAATGCTAATGAAAGGTCTGGTTATGAGGTAATACCTACGTAACCATCCAGTCCATAGTAATCCATACTAATGTTATAAATGCGAAGTTATCTCTGCATGTTCCTTTTTCGCGAAAAACTACTGAATCAATAGAAATGAAATTTGCTACACAGATTCTCTAGAACCTGAGAAAGGACATATCCTACTTTTTACAGGAAAATCCACTGTAACGCGGCTTACACCGCGGGGCAATATTAGTAACCAAAAAACCGAAACCAAGCTGTAACTCTACCTAGAGCTACTTCTAGTGTTATGTGTTTAGTAGGTAGTGGCAGCGAACATTAATCGGGTACCTAATACCATGTGTAATCGCTTAAGGACAGCCAAACATAACCCTAGACGTGCCCATCAAATTACACAAGGTTAGCCAATCAATACCGGACATTCGCCAGAATCACAAATAATCGGCTAGCAATATTAGATTATCGATATCACTATCGAATACAAATTCAGCATAAACGGATTTACTCATATTTTTTGTCTCTTATCTCATTATTGAATGTAAAATAACATATTTTAAATGCTGCCACTTTCGCGTTATCAAATTGTGACAGCGGTCTGCAACTTATTATTAGCTCTTATTAATGTTGCTCAAAAATATGACATTGTATACAGATTCATAAACAATATTACATTCTTTAGATAATGTTCCATTAGCGTAGGTACGAATAATTGAAAAGTTATCAAATTATCATAAGATAAAAGATTTCGTAAGCAAAACATTAATCATTGTTTAGACACCCTTATTTTATACATTTTCCTCAGCACAAAAAAGATGATTAAATGGTAATCCAAAACAAACAATATAAAATGTATAGGTTATAATCATAAAAGTCTATACCTAAGTTAAGAACAAAAGAACACAAATAAATAATCTTCGGACTTAAGATGTTTCTCATTATTTTGAGGTGCCACCGGTTGACCTCCAAAAGCCCGTACCTATATCAAGCGAGTCCTCGAATGTTTGCAAAGAACCAAGTTGTCTCTGTAAGTTTGTAACTTATTTTATTATTGCCAGTCCTGATGAGGTTTGGGAAATCAAGTGGATAAATTGAGCGTTGAATAAGAATGGTGAGATGTAATGATGAAATGATGCAATGAGGTTGTGACCCGGTTTTCGCGACAGGTAGAGGATTTGTTTCAATGACAAACTGTAGCACGACACTTTTAAAAATTGTATACGTAAGAAGGTACCTCCCTACCTAGTTTAGTTTTTTTTATGTAAGATAGATCTAAATCTTATCAATATCTTGATATTATTCAGTAGGCAATATAACGAAAATATGTAGCCATCATCAAATTTAATTAATAATTGTATCGACATATTTTCTTCATTAAACAGTTTCATGCCAACCTACCTCTATATTATGTCTATTTGCCGAATTTCATAAACCCAAAATAGCGTAACGGTATCTTCCTTTGGGTTCATGGTATAATTATCGCGATTGTCTGTTATAGGTAGGTACCCTTAATGACTGATTGTATCACTCAGTTCAAAAAACCCATTGCCTTCACGCTTTTGGCGATTCATTCATTCGTGAAAATTATTTAATATGCTTCTTTTATTGTTTGTTTACAATAATCCGTGAACAGACATGACTGACCTTGTCTAGTAAACTGTTTTAATTTTATGTATTAGCAGATCACACATGTTTTAGTTAGGTGCAAGTATTTGTTATCGACCTAGATTCCCTAAATATTAAGGTAGGTAGGTACTTAGGTCCTAAATTGACTTAATTTGTTTTACGACTTAAATTTTGTATATTTACAAACATGTTTTTATCTATTATCAATTTAATTAGAATAAGAAGTTGCTATTTGTATCGCTTAGAGCCAATATTCAATCTATATTAATTTATTTCATGTTGAGGATATAAATAATCTTTGTTGTAGAGTACTGCAGATTTAAATAAGAGCAAATCTTTTCACGAAAAGGTTCGCAAAAAACTCCATAAATAATTCCATTTGGTAGGTATTCACAATTAGGTATTTTTGTCGTGGGTACCTGACATCCACGACCGTTCTCACGAAAACCAAATTGTATCAGTAGGTAATCCAAACATCGCTATTTTCACAAACGTTGAACCAACATAAACCAACTCAATGAAAGAAACTGGCATTTAATAACTATCATTAAGCACATCACATTTTTGTTTATAAATAAAAGCTTTACATTGCGAGCCGGCTGCGCAGTCAGTGGCGAAGGAATTTTGGAGCGAACGGATGGGTTAGACACGTCCGCGCTTGGCAGAAGGCGCGGCGACACTGGCGAGGCGAGCAGGCGAGGTATCGACCTCCCCACAATTGACAATGAATGGTCGGCCAGCCCGCAGTGACTGCAAGCTCTGCACTGCAGCTGTATTTCTGGCAACCACCCCAATACAGCACAGTGTGTCCCAGCTGATTGCCTTGCCAAATACCTACTGTTCGGGCAGACTGACCCGGTTCCGAGAATTTTTTGCAATGTTTTTCGCGAGGTACCTAGATTGTGTTGATTACACGCATGCGTTGGCTCTCTAGAGTTGAAGATTTATGAATGATGGCACTAGGGATAGTCGTTGAATGAACGAACAGTTTATTTAGACTGTTTATTTGCCGTCGACTGATAAACCGGTTTACAGTCCACCGATAAACTAGTTTACTCGTAATACATTTGCATCGTCCAGTCCATTGGTCGAGCGTTGCCGAACGAAACTGTTTCTCTAGCCAGCTAGCTGCCACTGTCTATCAAGCATTCCGTTCTCTTCACACTTGCAAGTTACGCTAATATGGCTATCTCTCTTTCGCCATGCTCTCAACTTCTACAGAGTTATAATAGCGGTGCGCGGGTGCGGCGTCAGGGTGTTGTGTAAAAATAAACTCTATTGCAATGCATGACAATGTATTATTGATAGTAGGAAAGCAGGTTTTTGAATTTTGTTTGCTTACATTATTATTTCGTACCTACTACAAAATTTCTCATTTAAAATAACTTTATTATGAAGCCTGCCAGTCCTATGCCTGGAAAAAGTATGAAGGGAAGTTCATTTTATTCGAACTAAATCAACAAAACTAAATCATAAGAAAAAAACCGCATCAAAATCGGACCTTTTGTCACGCCACAGGCACTCACACAGATATATCTTATATAATATAAACAGTTTAATCAAGTCATCGTTTACCAACCAATCAGTGAATCGACGTTCACCGTTCAACGATCGTTCATGTCCTAAACGAATAAAGGCAATAAACCAGTCGAAAATTAGACTGTTTTATAAACAGTTTATCGTGAACGATAAACTGGTCTCGTTTCGTCGACTGAAAAGAAGTCGACGACTCATCCTTAGATGGCACCTACAAGATATTGAGCATTTCTATCCCCACCTTTGAGTGTGTTGAAAATACACAGCTGAAGTTGGTACCCACAGCAATTTAAATGTATGTGGGTACTTAGTAAAGTTAAAAAGACAATAATTAAAATACGATTAACGGTCATAGTCATTTAATTATGCCTAAGATAGCGATATATACTTCCAAGTATTTATTTGGTGGAAAAGAAAGAAATAAATGATTTGTAATAGGTATAAAATAAAGCAATACCTGAATACATAGACATTATTTAAGCTTTTAATAAATAACATAAACGTGTCGGTTAACTTGATAACTCTATATTATTTTTTAACAATACAACAATATAGTATATGTATATCGAATAGAAAAAAAGGGTAAATGAACGCATCTGCTAAAATGATAAGAGAAACAAACATTATATCTGTAATTATTCGGATTATTTATATTACTTTAATAAAGCGTATTACATAAAGTATGTTATAAAATAATATAAATAAAATACAGCAATACCTCTTTGCGCGATACTTCGTAGTCTCAACTATGAAGTATCGCGCAAAGAGGAGAGAATGAGATGATACGCTGTGTAATGTATTCCATCTCATTCTTTTACACGTTCAATCCTACATATATATATGTTTGTCTCTTTCTACGTAACGCCTCAACTTTTCGTGTTACACTTTGATTTTACTCCTCATATAATTTCCGTACCGGGCCTTACAACTCAAATCGTTTCTTAAGGAGTAAACTCCAAAAAATACTTAAAAAAATACTTTAAAATGCTCTTCCTGTAAAGTATGAAAACATGTAGAAATGACCCTTTGTTCCCGAAGGTGCGATATATTGCATACAGCCTCGTGTTCTGTTTTCAAAAAGTGAAAGAACCTTCTTTATTTTTAAATATCGTAAGAACAGCATACAACCTTTTTATTTTTAAATGCCGTCAAGTAACCTTTTTACTAGCAATAATTATGTTATGAGAAATGAGATACGCTGTGTAATGTATTCCATCTCATTCTTTTACACGTTCAATCCTACAGATATATATGTTTGTCTCTTTCTACGTAACGCCTCAACTTTTCGTGTTACACTTTTGATTTTACTCCTCATAAAATTTCCATACCGGGCCTTATAACTCAAATCGTTTCCTAAGGAGTAAACTCCAATAAATAAATATAAATATTTCCAGACAATTCACACGACAACATCTAGCCCCGTGGTAAATCTTAAATGATAGGATCGGACAGGATCTCTCACTACCTACAGTGATAGCAGAAATGTTGGCGGATGAAACAACCTGGAAGGAGGTGGTATCGTTTTGTGAGGCCGTAATGATCCAGAAAGAAGCTGCAGGACGAGATCGTGAGAGGCAGAATAGCAGACGCAACGGGCGTTCTGCACTTCCAGTCTCGTGATTTGTATCTTTCTTTAAAGTACAGTTATTTCGGGTCCGTGGATAAAAGAGTGAGGGCTCCTTTTTCCACACTTCGGACCTGAGACGGGCGATGTCACCCGTGGCAGTGGCATCGTAAACTATCATCTGAGGTACATATGAGACGTGCTGAAGAAGCAATGCAAGATGTGCCTGGTGCGGTCCATTGGAGTTCCCAGGCACATCGACAACGCAAAGAAGCCGGCCACCGGGGGTTATTTTAGTGGGTCCGCCAGAACTAATTCTGACAACCCCACATAACCATACTTGTACCCTCATACAGTATGGTATCTGTTAACAGATTTTTTCCCCCGAAAACAAAAAAAAAAAAAAAAAGCCCCGTGGTAAGCTCTAAGCTTGTGTTACGGGTACTAGATATCTGATATAGGTACTTAATATAATAGTCATACATATATAGATATTTTTTATTATAAATATTAAACACCCAGACCAAGGAGAAAGTGCTTGCAGAACATACAAACACTTTCAGCCTCGGCGAGAATCGAACCCGCTACCTCTTGCGCCGCAAGCGGATCCTCGCCCATTGCGCCACTGAAGCAGTGTTAAATATAATATAATATAATTTATGAACTTCATTGGTTTATTACAGAGGCAATTCACAACTGCCTTATTAAACATTTTCCCACATTAATGAAAGTATATCCAATAAATCTTGAGCTGGTAAGTAGTTGTTTAAAATTTTGTGTGGATAAAAATGTAGGTACTGATCGTGACACTATCGTGATACTTCTAATAAACTTGATTTAATATTTCGGTTCTTTTAGTAACCTTTACAGGTCCTACTACAGAGGTTATACCTGACATCCGTATGTTCCAGACCTCCTTTTGGCGTAGTCGGTTAAAAGAATGAGCATGAATATTAAACAGGATAATAATATAATGATGAATGAAAGGATATGAGTGTTCCGACTATACCTTATAGGTCAACATAATGTTTTACGGAACTCAGAAACGTGATAAAACTGTTAAGTAATTTTCATGAATTAAATTTGAGCAAAAATATTTAAATAATACTCTTAGCTTTTGCCTGTGCTTTTGGATTTTTCCGCAGGAACAGCTTATTTTCTCGCGTTAAAAAGTACCATATAGCCTTCCTCGATAAATGGGCTATCTAACAATGAAATATTTTTTTCAAATCGGACCATTCGTTTGTGAGATTAGCGCATTCCAACAAACAAACAAACTCTTCAGCTTTGTTATTTTATATATAAACTTAAAAACACATGTCACAATGATCGTTCCCGTACTCCTCCGAAACGGCTTGACCGATTCTTTATGCTGGATAAGCCTTCATTTTACCACAACTCACCTGATATAAAGTTACGATGTGGTCTAAGATAGGGCATGAAGACCTAGAAGGTAGATGGCTTCTCCGGGCCACATTACGAAACACGAAAAAATCGCTTCACGCACTGGCCCAGCCCGGAGGGTGGTGACAAGCCGCGGCCGAAGCCTACCACCAGAGACTGATCTTAGCACCACCCGGAGGTCACGTGTAAGGATTCAGAGGGTTACCACTTACGGACGTGAACAGACAAAACCTCTAAAATTATGTGAGCATATTGAGTAGGTCTGAGAATCGGCAAACATCTAAGTATTTTTCATTTTGCAAAAAAACGTTTGCTTGGGTCAGCTAGTATAAATATAGATAGTGGCAATCGACTCAGTACTTTTAGCAACGCGGTTCAAGTAAAACCAACCTTTAGAGATTCTAAGTAGGTACCTACCTCAAACTGATTCAATAAAGATAAAACAATATTATATGGTAAATAAGTATGAAATAAAGATTTACGGCAGCTTTTCAATTAATATTAACTAAATAAAAACTCTATACGGCGATCTCTATTGCTAAATTCTCTACCAGATAAAACCTTTTAAATAGACTGATTATATGGACTTATCGCAATCCATTTTCAGTCCCAATTTCTTGGGGCTACTCGTACCTATAGAACATAAACCTACACCATTATGTAAAGGTACCTAAGTACTAAATATTATGAAGCTGAAAAGTCACCATCTACCTTCTAGGTCTTCATGCCCCATCTTAGACCACATCTTCACTTTACATCAGCTTTACATCATTGTATTCAATTAAGGCTAACCTTAGGCATTTCTTAAGCGTAATTTATTATTCTATGTCTTAAGTATAAATTTAATATAAATTTAAATTCGTTAAGGTAAACTGTGTTTATCTACTTTTACGTGCTGCGCGCGCATTCCACTTATCCGGCGCTGCGGAAGACCGGTACCTACTACTGTGGGGACCACAGTACACTGAGTAGCAAAAATATTTGTAATCTTAATAGTTATAATTATAAGATTTAGCTAACAAGATATTTTTTTTTGACGCAAATAAATTTTATTTACACTCTGATCGACTGGACGGATTTTGACTTTTCTTTATCTACCGGTTAAAGTAAAAATCGGTCGGTTTATGCGAATGTTATATGATTATAAGTCACCCAGGACCCAGGAAATATGACAAATTATATCCTCAGATGTCAAAAACCTATTTAACTCGGGAAGCACCGCAGGGCTTCGTTATACTAGTTATGATTGAATGGCAAGATCAAGAGTAGGTGACACTGACAGGATATTACCTACTTGACCACTTGTGTAGAAGTACGCGTCTATTTTTAATATTTTTATTAAGTAATTGGTACAAAGGAAATAAGCATAATCATGAAACATGATTCATAATGCCGGCTACCTACACTGCTATTTATATCGGGTCCATTATTTTAATGTCATGTTATTATTCTCTTGGGATAGTCGATAATGAACAAAAAGTTGTTGCAAGTCTGTTAACAACATTTTTTTCTAGTCACAGGACGTCTACTGCTGTTACAAACAGCAGTAGACGTACATAGACACATAGCGTCCAGTTATTTCCGTTGGAAGCGACTTGCAACCATACCTTTTTTTTTTTTTTTTTTTTTTTTTCGAGGAGGGAATCTGCTTTCAGATATCACACCGCATGAGGGTGCGGCGTGATTATGTGGGGTTGTCTTGACGACCCACTAAACCCTCCTCGGTGGCCACCATCTGTGTAAGTTAAGAGGCCCCGGGATCTCCGGAGGAACGCAACCGGTGCCCCTTATACAGTTTGCCTTAGCACACCCCTGGCACATTTAGTGCTTATACTGTTGTCTACGAAGAAGCATGCCACAATGCCCTTTCGTCCTTCCAGGATCCGGTAGAGACGGTAGCTAAAGCCCTCACTTTAACTACCACGGATCATATTTGCTCCCCTGAGGGGTGCGACCTTATAAAGCAGGGTGGTCGGGACGTATGTTACGCACGCCCCGCCGCCTTCGTCTTCGAGTGGGATCTGATCTTTCTCGATCCCGCTCTGCAGCCTCTTTCTTAATCATGACGGTTTCACAGAAAGAGGCTACTTGCTTCCACTCTGTCTCGCTAGTCAGCATAGCCGTCACTACGCTACACAGATTGGTGGTTAGCCCGATATTGTGCGTTAGTACTTGTCGCTCTTCAACCCACGCGGCGCATTCCACGAGTGTATGATGCGCGGAATCTACATCACTTCCACAATGGTGGCATTTCGGTGTAGATTCACGGCCAATCCTGCATAGATACTCACCGAAGCAGCCATGTCCGGTTAGTACCTGAGTCAGGCGATATGTGACGCTACCTCCCTCCCTTTCTAGCCAGTCTTCGAAATTGGGTAAAATCGCACCCACGGCACGTTTCGAGGAACTGTCCATCTGTCTATATCCATTATCTAAACGTAAACAGGTATAAATATTTCAAGGGAAGTGAAGTGAAGCTGCCATAGAAGAAACGTGATTTTCAAATTAAAACGAAGCATATACAGGGATTGCTGACTTCAACATTTTACTTTTATTTCCATTTTTGATTCTTCTTTTTTAATACAAAAAAATATTTAAACTATCTAATTACACGGGCCCTCGATGTATGATTTTGATAATAATAATTAGTCTAGTTTATATTTTTATTTGCTGACTATACGACATTATACCTTTTTGTAACATTTTTGTTTCTTTATTTTAATTACAAAAGTTGTTTAAACTATCTAATTTCATAGGCCCTCGATGTATGATTTTGATTATTAGTCCAGTTTATTTTTGGAATTTACTCCTTAAGAAACGATTTGAGTTATAAGGCCCGGTATGGAAATTTTATGGGGAGTAAAATCAAGTGTTAACAAAAGTTGAGGCGTTACGTAGAAAGAGACAAACATATATATCTGTAGGATTCAACGTGTAAAAGAATGAGATGGAATACCGTCGCAACGTCACGTTCGAAATAAGAACTTTAACGCATTTTGATTGGTTGTTTGTTGTGTCTCTGGAATGCGAGTTACCATTTTTGACATTCGAATACGCGTTCGAAAAAGTATTCGTCTAGCATTCACTTAGAATTTCTCAGTGAGTAGAGGTGAGAGTGCAAACATAATCAGTAAAATCATCAATATTTACAAAAAAAAATTGGCCGGACGTTTTTTTTCACTTGGATATCGTCTTACAAAGATAGCTTATACGTTTTTGTGCAGGGAACTAAAACAATTGACGAATTTATGGTCCTCTCAACGCGTTTCGTTGGAACATATAATAAGTACCTTCTGTTATTTATTAATTAAAATATTAAAAAGAAGCTATAGTTTCAACACCTAATTAATTTGTTCTTTGCAGTATTTAAGAATGATATTATAATTCAAAGTGAAAGAAATCAATCATCCTAAAATTGGATTTGTATAAATTGAACACAATTATTATTATTTTGTAACATACTTTATGTAATACGCTTTATTGAAGTAATATAAACAATCCGAATAATTACAGATATTATGTTTATTTCTCTTATCATTTTAGCAGATGCGTTCATGTACCCTTTTTTCTATTCGATGTACATATATCATAGTATCGTTCGTAAGTAGTAAACTCCAATCGTGCGTCGTAGCTGACACACACACACACATTTTTTTTAAAAGAATCTAAGGCCTACCATAATCTTTCTAATACTAATCCTTCGCTGATGCATGGAGTTTTCTGAACCTGTGCATTGTCAAGTCAATGTCAACTTCAAATCAGATGTCAATTGTCATTTTCGTGAAAAAAAAACAACAACAAACAAATCGGAGCCGCCGCATTGCTGGTGGATGGAATTTGATAAATATTTATTTATTAACCCAGCCGTACCTTGGTAGCATTGTGAATAAAATGCAAGACATCACAGATATTGCAAGGCAGGAGTTAATAAGATATTTGCCCGCATCTTTGATTGAAGACGTGTCATGCTTCACGTTTTACGATCACCATCCACAGGACACCAAACGTATTGATATCATCGTTTGTACAAAGAATGGAGAGCTCATAGAGTATTATCG
This sequence comes from Gymnoscelis rufifasciata, assembly GCA_929108375.1. Taxonomy (NCBI): domain Eukaryota; kingdom Metazoa; phylum Arthropoda; class Insecta; order Lepidoptera; family Geometridae; genus Gymnoscelis; species Gymnoscelis rufifasciata. The sequence continues at coordinate 7,222,161 of OV815317.1, read as the reverse complement.
TCGAGATATCGTGTCTTTCATCAAGATGGTGTTTACTTCCCCACCAACAGACGTGACAATCGTTAGAAATGCGAACGGCGACCTTTTCTACCTTATCAGCGCCGGTTCTGATCTTTTCGGAGTTTCTCGGTTCCTCGAGTCTCTCGCGCCATTTCCCAAGCGCTCGTTTGCGTTCTTCGTGCCGCACTTCCACTGGCGCATCTCCGCTGTTGTTTTGGCGTAGACGTGAATACACAGATGCATCCATCTCAACCATACCTATAGCGACTTGCAACCATATAGCGACTTATAACCAACCAGCAGCTTTTCCTAAACATCGTCTTGCTGGTGGACGTCCTACGCTGCGCTTTCCGATCCGCGGTTTCTATTTCAAAGAACCATTCGGCCCCAACGACCATCTCATCTATGTAGTCAGGTCTATTATAACTATTTAAGTACCTAATAATATGCCTAGCTAACTTAATATTATTCTAACCAACTCATCATGAAACCTAGGTACAAAGTTCATAGCTAACTGCATAATCCGACTTGGCTTCAATCCTTATATATATACTTTTGGATTATCTCGTCGAAATTATTCTTTTAAAAAGAAAACTAAGGGTTACAACACAATAAACTTTTACTTTCAAACAAATGAAAACCAAACGTCCAACCGACAGCAATTCGACCATAAACAAACGTAATGACAGCGTGTTGACTCCACGAAGGCGCGAGGTAAAAAGAGAGCCGGTTGTGGCTGCGCTGGCTTTTATAACCAGCGTGCTTGTCAAGTCTTCAGTCTCCCAACACGGCCTATCGTGACTGGAGTCCGTCTCGGGCTCCTCTTAACCTTCAAGATCAGTTTCCAGGAAAGGCATTGACTTATCCAATCCTGGGTTATTGACTTGTAACCCAGATGGACCAGATAAAGGCTCGTCAATGGCACTGTGGTTCGTAGCAGAGGACCCTGACACGACCATCGCCTCAGGCGCGTCGACAGCGGTGGCTAGCGAGGACTCCTCCTCAACATTATCAGTAGCTGCATCTGTCAACAAAATTCACACATCCATGTATGGCTGCAGTACATACACACATGTGTGATAAGTAGCACACACACAATATATAAGAGGGGCAAAAAGTCACAGAGTATCTAGGCGCGACGTTGGCAATACTCCGGAGATACGCGCGACGTTAGCTATCTCATTCCAGTGACAAAAAAATGAACCAGAGTGTCTCGCGCGACGTTAGCGACACTCTGGAGAGGCAAGCACGACGTTAGCTCCTCGACAGGACAGATCGCACGACGTTGGCTCTGTCCTGAGCAGGACAGGTGGCACGACGTTAGCTCTGTCCTGCGCGATTGTGTAAACACAAGCACAGCGTTAGCTCAACGTGTTTAGACAACCGCACATACCTTCAAAGAAAGCAGCACAGACATCAGGAGTCCACTCCCCTCGCCAGGGCACCATGTACTCCGCCGCCGCTTGCGTCGACTTGCCGTACGAGCCAGCCACCAGTTGGAGCTCGTACCGCCCGTGGGGCAGCACCTTCGTGACACGATAGGGCCCACGCATGCCAGAGTCGAGCTTGCCGGTTGATTGCGCCTGCTTCCTTACAAACACAAAAGAATTTAGGTTAAAATCACGCGGTGACTTTCTTCCTCTATTTACATAATTGTCTTGTGCTTGTTGATTTTGCCTGAGTCGCTCCGATGTTCTTTGCCTACTCATCTCACGTAAAGCCTCTCGGTTAGGACTGGAGGCCTCAAATGCAACGTCACGAACCAAACTTCAAACCAAAGGAGTGGCGGCCTCGATGCCTACTAAAAGGTTAAATGGCGAACGTTGGGTGGTCTTATGTTTTGTAATGTTAAAATTAATTGCAATTTCCATATTACCCTCGACCATTGTTCCTGACGATAGTTGGACTCTATACGGATCATATTAAGTACAGTCCTACAATATCGCAAACGCGAAGTGTTTCGGTGTGGGAAAGACGATACGGTCTATAATTAATTGGGTTATAACTTGTCAATTTAATTGACATGCTTCCTGTATTGACAGTAGATGTCGCCGCTCCTACAATAAAATGTTCAGAAAATTCCTCAACTATTTTTAGTAAATGGTCCAAATCCTCCCCGACCAACGGCGTATTAATGTTAACACTAGAATCGGACCGAACTATCACCTCGTCAATTTTCCTAGTGATCTTCTGAAAATCACGCATGCGAACGTATCGAACACCTTCCCTGTTAAGCACGTCTGTACCCACGATTACAGATGTATTCATGTACTGAGAACCTACTACATATAAATCTACTTCCAATGTAAGGCCGTCAAACTCAATAGGCAACGTCATGTATGACGTACTTTCAATTTCTTGACTCCCTAACCTTTTTAGTAAACAGAAAGTAGGTTTTATTGTTGCACAATTAAAATGCTTGACAAGCGATGATGAAATAAGCGAAATGCTTGATCCACTGTCAATAAATACGTCAGTTGGAATACCCTGCACTACCGCCACTATGACGACACTATTTCGAGACAAGTCACATTCGCGGCAGAAATTTACCTTATTTTTGTTATGCGATTCGACTTTTTGTTTGGCATAACAATTTCCAACACTGTGACCAGTCTTTTTGCAGAATGAACAAACTAAGGTATTCTTTACTGAAGACTCGAGCTTTTGGGGTGTATTATTTATAAATTTACCTTCGTTTGACTGGCGTTTTTGTTTTTTATTACAAGACGACTGTTTATGCTCGGTACTACCACAAATAAAACACTTGCCCTCTTGAAACTTACGTTTCCTACCATGAAGTCCGTCTACGTTATTTTTCGAAAACGAGTCGTGCTTTTGTGATGACTTTGATAACATAGGTTTGACGTAAATCGAAAAGAATTCAACCAAGTCATTCGGTAACAGTTTGGCATTCGTAGCCGATGCACGTATCTGTGTCTGTAGGTCTGTGATACCCCTAATGATAATAGCCGACATTAGCTCGTCACTAAGCCCCCTTACTATTCGCAAACGAAGCAAAGAGCGTCGAACATAATCTGCATACGTGGGATAATTATCAGAATTTGTACTCATAACTTCAAAAAGTATGTTAGCAACGTCAGGTGATTTAGGACACAAAGGCTTAAATTCTTTCTTTAAAATTTGTCGACGTGCGGTCATTAGTTACCCACTCGCTTAACCATGTTTTTGCATCACCCTTCAAACAATTACCTACCCACGACATGCATTCGTGACTATTCCAATGATTAACGGTGCACGCACGATCGACTTCGGCACACCAGTCATCAATGTTATGCAAGGCGGGGTCAAAATTGGAGATATAAAAGGATTAGCCAGGCCTTACTGTGTTTCCGATCGATCGAATTGCGTCCACAATTCGATCGGTTACCGTGGGATCCGCCGTTGAAGATGAACACTCCGGCCTCGCCGAATCCTGAACACGATCAGACGACACGTCCTGACCACGTACATCACTTCGCGGTGGCGATGTGATGATGGGCGGCTGATCAGGAGCACGCGTCAGCCGTGCAGATCGCGTCGGTGATGGTGACGCTGCGTGCGAAGGCGCATGACGTAGCAATCCTTCCTGCAACAGAGAAAGACCCTGGCGCCGCGATGGCGGTGAAGCCCGAGGGGTGCCGCATGTCAACGGAGGTGTGCGCCGCTCACGTGACCGAGTAGGTCGCAAAGCAGACCGTTCCTCCAATGCGGTTAACCTCTCCAGCATCATCTCCATCGCGCGCCTCAGCCCGCCATCGGGAGTCCGATCCCTATACCGATCCCGGCGTCGCTCTCGACTATCTGATCGTCGTGAACGGCGTCGTTCGCGGCCTGACATTACGCTTGTTCTCAAAATGTAACAAAGAAAATAGTGAGCGCAAGATTTACGTAATTTACGTCGTATCCCACTTCTGATTTTGGATTATCTCGTCGAAATTATTCTTTTAAAAAGAAAACTAAGGGTTACAACACAATAAACTTTTACTTTCAAACAAATGAAAACCAAACGTCCAACCGACAGCAATTCGACCATAAACAAACGTAATGACAGCGTGTTGACTCCACGAAGGCGCGAGGTAAAAAGAGAGCCGGTTGTGGCTGCGCTGGCTTTTATAACCAGCGTGCTTGTCAAGTCTTCAGTCTCCCAACAATACATATTAATAAATATTAGAAAATAATAAGTTATTATTCTGTCCATCTGTCTATATCCATTATCTAAACGTAAACAGGTATAAATATTTCAAGGGAAGTGAAGTGAAGCTGCCATAGAAGAAACGTGATTTTCAAATTAAAACGAAGCATATACAGGGATTGCTGACTTCAACATTTTACTTTTATTTCCATTTTTGATTCTTCTTTTTTAATACAAAAAAATATTTAAACTATCTAATTACACGGGCCCTCGATGTATGATTTTGATAATAATAATTAGTCTAGTTTATATTTTTATTTGCTGACTATACGACATTATACCTTTTTGTAACATTTTTGTTTCTTTATTTTAATTACAAAAGTTGTTTAAACTATCTAATTTCATAGGCCCTCGATGTATGATTTTGATTATTAGTCCAGTTTATTTTTGGAATTTACTCCCGAAACGATTTGAGTTATAAGGCCCGGTATGGAAATTTTATGGGGAGTAAAATCAAGTGTTAACAAAAGTTGAGGCGTTACGTAGAAAGAGACAAACATATATATCTGTAGGATTCAACGTGTAAAAGAATGAGATGGAATACCGTCGCAACGTCACGTTCGAAATAAGAACTTTAACGCATTTTGATTGGTTGTTTGTTGTGTCTCTGGAATGCGAGTTACCATTTTTGACATTCGAATACGCGTTCGAAAAAGTATTCGTCTTACTGGTGGGTCGTTGACTATTTTTGCGTAAACGAAACGAAACCGTTTTTTATAATCGGTCAACCGGTTGAAAAAACGGTCGACGTTTAACTGGTTCGTTCGTAGTTCAACGAATGAACCGGTTGAATGTCGCGACAGTTTTTTCAACTGGTTTAACCAGTTGAAAAAAACGAAACGAAAATCAGTCGACGGACAACCAGTCTGGTTGTCCGTCGACTGATTTTCGTTAACTGTCTTAAGGAACTATGCGTTAAATTAAGTTCGTAGTTACATTGAAAAGATAACTGAACGTAAGTAATTCATCTATCGTTGTTTTTAATCATCGTGGATTATTTAATTTAGTATGTTTGAGTGTTTGAGTGATAGAATTAAGAATCTAGACAGCAAAAAGAACTTTCACTATAACAGAAGTAATACTTTCGTGCCAAACAAAAAGGCGTTGACCTCACGTGTCACGTCAATTAGACAAACTAATTATTTGACACGAAAACTAACAAACCTGTGCCCAATTAACCTGTTTTTTCGGTCAGTTTGGCTCAAGCGCTAAGCTTAGACCCGGAATGAACAAACATACATACATCTCTTACGCTCTCAAACAACTGAGCGACGGACATCGCACTCGCTCGCATACCGCGTTTTACCTCGCGCTTCGCTCGCGGCTTGTTCGTTAATTTTCGGGTGGTCTTCGTGTCGTTGTCGGTCGTGTATGTAGTTGAATCTGTCTTTGTGTTTCGTTCGTTTGCGTTGCGTTTAACGTTGACGTTGAATGAAAAAACCTGTTCGTAGAAAAAACGACTTTTGCCGTAATAAGAAAACAGTCGACACGTTGTCTGTAGAAAAACAGTTTAAAAAAACGGTTCGTCGATTCAACGCTCACTACTAATTCGTCTAGCATTCACTTAGAATTTCTCAGTGAGTAGAGGTGAGAGTGCAAACATAATCAGTAAAATCATCAATATTTACAAAAAAAATTTGGCCGGACGTTTTTTTTCACTTGGATATCGCCTTACAAAGATAGCTTATACGTTTTTGTGCAGGGAACTAAAACAATTGACGAATTTATGGTCCTCTCAACGCGTTTCGTTGGAACATATAATAAGTACCTTCTGTTATTTATTAATTAAAATATTAAAAAGAAGCTATAGTTTCAACACCTAATTAATTTGTTCTTTGCAGTATTTAAGAATGATATTATAATTCAAAGTGAAAGAAATCAATCATCCTAAAATTGGATTTGTATAAATTGAACACAATTATTATTATTTTGTAACATACTTTATGTAATACGCTTTATTGAAGTAATATAAACAATCCGAATAATTACAGATATTATGTTTATTTCTCTTATCATTTTAGCAGATGCGTTCATGTACCCTTTTTTCTATTCGATGTACATATATCATAGTATCGTTCGTAAGTAGTAAACTCCAATCGTGCGTCGTAGCTGACACACACACACACATTTTTTTTAAAAGAATCTAAGGCCTACCATAATCTTTCTAATACTAATCCTTCGCTGATGCATGGAGTTTTCTGAACCTGTGCATTGTCAAGTCAATGTCAACTTCAAATCAGATGTCAATTGTCATTTTCGTGAAAAAAAAACAACAACAAACAAATCGGAGCCGCCGCGTTGCTGGTGGATGGAATTTGATAAATATTTATTTATTAACCCAGCCGTACCTTGGTAGCATTGTGAATAAAATGCAAGACATCACAGATATTGCAAGGCAGGAGTTAATAAGATATTTGCCCGCATCTTTGATTGAAGACGTGTCATGCTTCACGTTTTACGATCACCATCCACAGGACACCAAACGTATTGATATCATCGTTTGTACAAAGAATGGAGAGCTCATAGAGTATTATCGTCGAGATATCGTGTCTTTCATCAAGATGGTGTTTACTTCCCCACCAACAGACGTGACAATCGTTAGAAATGCGAACGGCGACCTTTTCTACCTTATCAGCGCCGGTTCTGATCTTTTCGTGATATCTACGAAAGGGAATCTTAAAATTCATGAGAAAATTATCAACGTTGAACGTTTTGTGCTAGATGATTCTAATTGTTCCGGTGAAATTTCCCTTAAAGTCTATAGAAGTGATGATGCAGTGCCATTGGTTTATGATGAAAACTTTAAGTGTGGTGAAGATATAATACCTGCAGAGGGATCCTCTGATCAACAGCCCCTTGCTATGGAACTGAGACGGAAATTAATTGAAGCAAAATACAGTGTACAGAACTATGAGCATTTAATTCAGGGATATGTAAACATGAGACATAAAGCTACTCTGCAAGTATATGAAAATGTTAGGCCAAATCATGCTGACTCTGCTTATAGAAGTGGTGTAAGTTAAACTTTCATGTAAATAAAAAAAAAAACCTTACAAACCACAGAACAACATCTAGCCCCGTTGTAAGCTCTAAGCTTGTGTTATGGGCATCTGATATACCTTATATAATAGATGTACAAATATTGATATTTTTTATTAAACACCCAGACCAAAGTTAAGGTAGAATAAATTGGCATGACTAAAATATTAATGTGTTTGTGCCTTACTGTCATATTATCTAATCAGTACTTATGTGTTTTCCATTTTACACATTTTCTCTGTGAACTGAATGACAATTTTCTTACACAAACTGTGTTATGGCTATTATGATGATGATCATATTATAAAAACTTTGTTCACAGAAAAACAGTTAAAAACATAAAGAATTTTCAAAGCCACTTAAAAAAGTTAAATATCATAGCTTAATTATATAAAACTTAAATATTGTTTTCCTTTTCAGATTTATGGTGCACTAAAAGTAAAAACGCAAAAGCCTTGGGTAAAACTTTGTAATAGAAAACTAGTGACTGCACTCACAGTAATGAATGAATATAGAGAGTAAGTACATATTTTAGAAAGTTTGGAAAGATGGTAGATAATTCAATGGACAATGATTGATAATCTGAATATATTTTGTGAGTTCTATCACATTTACCTTTATTGTTACTTTCCATGTTATTTCAAGGAAGGTACATAATTAAAATCATAGATCATTTCTATGTTTCAGAACTTTAGAAGATGTTAACATATTGCTAAATTCAGCTAACCACCAATCACTGTCTTACACTACAAAACAATATGAAATTCATCCCATACTAAGAGAGAAACAGACACAGAAACTTCTACCTGCTTCTGAAGCCTCTATAGTTGCTGTTTTGAGCTTAAAAGAGCTCAACATGACTTCGAGGATTGTTATAAGTCTGGCATTATCATTTAAATGGAAGAAAGTGTACATAATGCCTTTTGAAGATATTGTAATATCATCTCTGGATATATTGGGAGATGACTTTGATGTGCTGTCTTCATCAACATGTGGTATGTTAAAATTTGTTCTTCTATACTAAAAAAATTGGTGCTGTTTTAATTATTTAAGGCTGATTTCAGTGTCATGCTGAGAGCTAGGTGCGTATTTCCGGACTACTCACACAGCATTACCTAACCCCAAACTAAGCAGAGCTTGTACTATGGGTGTATAATATACCTTTTATAATAATGACAACCGTTCAGCTGTCGCATGCTTTAAATAACGCCAACAGTTTTTCCATACAGACTGCTATGCATTGAGCCCTCAGCACTAATGGTCAGTGTGACACTAAAATCAGCCTAAATGTTTTGTTTAAGTAATTGTTGATAAAAAGTTGGGAATTAAACTAAGGCGTTCCTTATGCAAGGCACTGCAATGTATTGCAAAAATTCAGTAAGAAATTTAATTCAATATGAAAGAGTGAATTAATACACAGTGTTAAATATGTGCATTGAAAATGTTAACATGATATTCTATTCCAATCATCTTTCTCATTTCAGATATCAATACAATGATTGCCATTCAATCAACCACAGTTAAAACAGACCTCCGCCTCAGAGACATTAAACATGGAAGTATGAGTCTATCACAAAAGGCTCAGAATCTTCTCGTAAAGTATTTACATATGGATCAACTTGGAAATGATATGGTTGTTTACAAAAAATCGCCATATCACGCCCTGAATGGGACCCTGTTGCATTTTGGTAGAAGTGATGAGAGATCTACAGACGTTACTGTTTATTCTAGGTGAGTTATGAATATTATTGTCATGATCTACTTGAATGATGTAAACATCTTTAAAAAACAAAATTCTCTTTAAGGTTTACTATAAAGTTATCAATGTATGTGTCTCCTATAAAAATATCTTAGCAATCTTATATGCATGTTTTCTGTTTACGTAAAGGCATTGCTAAAAGTCTCATGGCCATTTGCATACATTTTTTTTAATCATTTACACTTAAAATACTGAATTTCTAGAGATAAGTAATCAATCACAAATGAAGGCCTAATGTGGGCTTTATAATTTGACGGCTATTTGTGCCACTGCTTGAAAGTTTCACAAAAATAAAATCAATTTCTGATGAAGAGTTAAGTTGATAAACTTTTTCTAATTTAGAAGACTACGCTTAATCCTACAATAAATAGACATCTACAAAACTTCGAGTTTTTGGAGTATTACCTTTTAACATAATATATATTTTTTTCAGAACTGAAAATCAAGTATTAGCTCTAGTCCACTGCATGATCAATGCTGTGCCCGCAAAGATCATCATAACAACATCCAACTACTTACTAACGGCAAAGATTCCAGAACTATCTGAATTCAACGAAACCAAACCACAAACAGAGCTTGATTACACAGAATACGCAAAGACTATACTCAGTAGAACAGGCCTTATCATAGAGTATTTAGATTGGTCTATGGTTAAAATGAGCGAGAGTAAAGAGCCAGAGATTGTCCGACAGATCGGCTTCCAAATTGATTTGTATGCGTGTGGTAACACTGGCTATAAAGAATTTAGAGACAGGATGAAAGCGGAAGCAGAGAAAGGCATATATTGCCTGTTAAATGATACCGAGGCAAATTCTGCTGAACCGATGGTGGTAGGTTAGAAGTCCGTGTTTTTAGTATGTAGGAATTTATTGTCCTAGTTTTGTGGTCTTAGATTAAAGTACTTAAGTAAATTTCGAAGAAAGTTTAGGTTGTATCATAAAAGTTTACTAGAGGTCGCTCAATGGTCGAAATTGACCATAATTTTAATCGTTATCGAAAGTAACTGCTATTCTTCTTCACATTAACTTTACCTGTTAAAATTTCATGTTAATTCCTGCGAACTTATTTAAAAGTAATGCAATGTTTTCATTTCAAGTATTAATATATTGACTTGATATTAATCTATAAATTTTGTATGGGACAAAAATTATATGATTTTGTAAGCTCAATTCTCAATAGTACTCTATCATTTTCGTTTAGGTTTTAATTATAAAAAGCATTTCTCTGGTAAAAGTAAAGCGGAAGAAGAAAAACATACGTTAAATAATAGATATTGATTACTAAATCAACAATATTGAGGGGGAAATTGTGTGCCTAACATTTCCTATTAATTAAATATTTCCGGACAATCCACACAAATACATCTAGTCCCATGGTTAGCTCTAAACTGGTCTGACGAGTACTACACTTCCGATATACTTAATATAATATACATACGTAATTTAGATATGTACTTATTATACAAATTAAACACCCAGACCAAGGATAAAGTGCTTGCATAACATACAAACACTTACCCCTCGGCGGGATTCGGACCCGCTATCTCTTGCGCCGCAAGCGGACTTACGCCCACCGCGCCACAGAGGCAGTTCTACTAAGTAATTGTGTTTTTTTTGCCTAAGTAATTAAATTTTCTGTGATTTTAATTAATAAGTTTGACTTATATACTTATAATAATAAGTCAAGAACATTAGCTCTAAGTTTTCTGGTAGTTAATGATTAAATAAATTCGCATTGTAGAAATAGGTTTTAATGTTGATGTAATAAAATAATTATTATGAAATTAAATCTTTATTTACTTAAACATTTGTCTTCGGTATAAAAGTGAGCGTTATCTCTCTAATAAACAAAAATATTGCGTTTAATAATTTCATATAAAGTACTTAAAACTAAAAAGTATTAAGATAATTCATATAAATAATATTGCAGTTAAGTAATTCCATAAGGAATACAAGAACCTCAAGACATTAAAAATAAATTCAACATAGTATTTGTAAGTATAATATATAAAACATAAACCCAAGGCGTGCCAAGGGGCTTAAGGTTAAGTTAAAAATATCGTAGATTTTCCTATGTTGTGATTAACAACGCAAAATATTGCACAAAAAATTTAAGTAATAAATTTCCTATCAACAAATATCTTAAATAAATATGTCTTATTAATGAGCAATAGTTTATCAAAAAAAAACATAGGTTAAAAATATAACAAAGTACATTTACTAGGCAAATAATAAATCTATCCTTACAATACAAATATAAGTTTAAACTCATTTATTTTCACATTCCCTATTTTTTAGGTAGGTATTCAAAGTAATTTAAAATATATTAACTTCTATAGCACATAATTTCTACATTATTTTTGCGCTTTCTTTAGTATTGATTATAAAGTTATATTCATTAATTGTCTTTATGCTATTAAAAAAAATTATATTAAATAAAAGTTTTTATTGTATTTTATTCATAGTGAAACTAAACATCCCTAAATCTAGTTTAATATTTTTTTTTCTATTAATATCCGACGCATACTACGTATATTCTAATCTTACTTGTAAAACATTATGTTTAAAAGATCACATTATGTATATTGTCGGCCAAAAATATTTCTTATAATTATCACGTACCCGGTTTACCCAATTGCGTTTCGTTAGCACCAAAAAATCAGCTAACTTATAATTACTTATCGTAAATTATAAAACATCAAATATTTACATAAAAATAAATACTTACAGCGGAAGATCTCATCAAGTGGATTAACTAATTATTTATAGGTTTCTATGTATTACAATTATACATTTTTTAAATTAATAAACAAAACATTTCCCGCCACCAAAATAGCTTTGACAGTTGGCAACAACCAATTGGGATGAATTACGTCAACTTTTTACCGTGTATCTGCATAAAAAACCGAGTACCTAAGATACAGAGAATATACCATAATAATATGTAAATAATATCTAATTTCCATCTCAATAGTTGTATGTAAGTTTAAAGTAATCAAGAAAGGCATTGCAATATAATGCATTAAAAAAATTCCACACTGATCCATTTTGAAAACGGGTTTTACGCACGTAAACTGTGACTATTTTATATATTACTAGCGGCCCGCCCCGGCGTCTCACGGGTATAACATTTTCCCGGAAATAATTCGAATTTTTCTCGCCGTAAAAACCATCCTATCTCTCAAGTTGGATCGAACTGCACATGATGTGCGAATTTTATTATAATCGGTTAAGTGGTTTAGAAGTCCATTGAGGACAAACATTGTGACACGAGATTTATATATATTAAGATGTACATAATTATATTTTATATAAAATTAAACGTGTAACTCGCGTTAGTTTTGAAAGTGAGGTAACACACAGAGTAAAAAGGTACGTATAGGTACATAGAAACGTAAATACGAGGTACCCAAATTGTTGTAATTCATGATCGCTTGTTCCCAACATGAAATGCTATAACCCAACAGTTGCTCATTAACAAAGGGGACACAGTAGTCCCTCTATGGAGCAGAATTATTCTTTGTCAGGTACTAGGAAGCCAAGTTATGCCGCCTGACTCTGTATATATATATTTTTATTATCTACAAAGTTTGGCTTAGTGCGAGTTTTCTTCTCGCATTTGACGATTTCTCGTCATAATAAGTCTAACTACACCTTATAGAATACACAGTAATAAATAATGATCTTGGACAGTATTAAGTTTTGTTCTGGATATTTGCTTTCGTCGCTTTAAGCGCATAAGCTTAAGTTTTCTTATAACATTGATAGATATGTATTATTTAAAAATAATACATGTTGGTACATAACACCCAAAATTATGATTAATATGAATAAATGAAACCATAATACATGGTATGAATTAAAATAATTTATGTGCTTATATAAATATATATATATATATATAATAATTTATTGAATAATATAAATTATAAGGATATTTTATCAGAAAACGAAATAGAATAACATATATTTTATCAGAAGACGAAATCGTTCGAAATCTTATTAACACGACGATCATCACCATTTTATATACTAACATTTTATAAAAACAAACACAACATTACTAACGGCCGATTTTTACAACATCAGACAATAATTTACAAACTCATAAAGGGTTGTTAATCGACAATATTGAAGGAAGACGTTCAGATCACTTTAATCTGCCGTCATAAAGTTTTTGATTTGTTAACTTATTCCGAGTACCGATCAAATTCTGTACAGGTTACGAAACTTTTAAGTAACTGAATGGCACTGGCAAGTCTTAGCATCTGGCAAGCGCGATGCCAAATAAACATAATAAGAACTAAACTGGAATGTCTAGAATGGCGTTCAACTGAATAACATCTTTTTTACTTTATAATTTCATATAACTCGACTGGCAAATTGTCGCTTCAAGCGCAAAGTCCAATTACAAGAAACTGAACTAAGAACTAAACTGAACTTTATTCTGGTTCTAAATTAATTTTACGGTTTTTACTCTATTTTTTTTTTAACTTGACACAGGCAAACTGACGCTTTAAGCGCAGAGTCCAATTATAAGAAATTGAATTAAAATGAACTTTATTCTGAAGTTGGACAAATCGGCCCCTAATCTACAAAAATCTTTTATAATTTTTAATTCATACAAATCTTACGATAACGTTAAATCAATACCTATCCTATTATTGCATTGCACGTCCGGCCTTTGTTTTCTATCTAAACAACTTATAATATTTACGACTACATAACATTATATTATATTTTTAAACAAACAACTAATGCAAAGCATTAGTGCTGCCTTTAATAAACCGCTATCTTATCCATCTAACTTATTTTATTACATAGTATCATAATCGTTAAATTTGATTGTTCTAGCATTTTATCTTAAATACTAATGTATCCATACTGTTATACGTCTGTATTGCACTTCATATTGCACATAATCACATTATTATAATTTTTACAAATCTGTTATTGTCCGTTTATTTCTTTTGCTATCTCTTGAGCTATTACTACTATTATTAAATTTAAAAACACAGTTCTCATTGGGATTTCTAAAGTTATCGAAATACACAGAGTGTGTTTCTACACTTTCGGCGCCGGATTCGCTCCTTGCCTCATTTTCTGTGTCATCACTTTCACTGCAACTAACAATTTTAGCAACTATTATTTTCCTTGGCTTTTGCCTCGAACCGGAGTCACTGCTCAGGTACCCAGAATCTTGTATGGTCGACTTCTTCCGTCGAAATCGCTTGCTTTCAGGTTTGCTCTTCACAAAAGTTCCTGTATTTATAGGATTACCAGAAATAGATGGTTGTAATTGAGCGTTAAACTCTGTTTTCCATTCAGATTTTGATGTGTTTTCGTATTCCGAGGACTGTGATTGTACAGAAGCTCTTAATGGACTGCAAGGGCTGTGTGATGAGTCAGCCGGTAGTGAAAAATCACTTGTGGAGGATTCATTCGGTATAGAAAAAGTCCTCGGACTAAGGCTTCCGCCATTCAAGTTTTTTGAATGCTCTATTGCTAGTTCGTTTTCCACTCGCCTGGGTGGGTAAGCTGGTTGTTCATAAATGGGATCATCGCTTGGTGGTAGAGGTGGTAATACATCAGGACGAGCCAGGTTTTTAACCTGTTTGATCGTTGGCGGGGTGCTTTGACGTTGTCGCTTTGAGTGACGATGCTCTAATGTCAATATTCTTCCCTCTTCTGAAACCCATTCTGGGGGAGATTCTTCCCACATATCATCTATTGTTTCTTCCAAACTTTGAGATCCACTAAATACGTCGGTTGTTATTATTGGACGATCGGTTGTATGACGTTGTTCGTATTCTTTACTTAAGCTTTGAAATTTTGGAGACGTCTCTAACAATGATTTTTTAAAGGTTCTGTTGCTTTTTAGTTGTATTCTCTGACTGGATCTATTCTCAGTGTTGTTAGAATCAAAATCAGCGAAAGTGCTATCATTCTTGTCTTTATGCACTGAACGCTTTATATCTAAAGTATCTGTATTTTTATGTTTTAGATGTTTACGGTCCAATGTATCTGGTTCAAAATCGTCAGATTCGTTTATTTGTATATAATTTTCCGGAGAATCCATTACTTCTATAGTAAGACAGCCAGGCTTTTCTTCAGTATCACCAATTTGTGCAATAAGCTTCCTACCTCCCATTGAACATTCGGAGCCACTTGGCGATGTTGGAGTACTTCCAAAATTATAATTATTATTCACGTACACCTCAGTTACCAAACTGTAATCCTTTGGGTTAGAAGATTTTTTCCTAGTTAAAGTTCCACTACGATCTTCCTTGTTTTTTTGAATACCGACAATTTCGTAATCGTTATCTAATTGACTTATATTTTGAGGTGATGGGGTTTTGCTATTGCTACTAGTTGAGTTTGTTTTATAAACTGCATTTCTCATTGTTAATTCTTCTTCTAGAGGCAAAGCATTGCTTAGGCTTGGGCTCGCCTGAGACGATGGTATTTCAGGATAGTCCGTTGCGGAAGACAATAGTCTTTTTTTATTTGTGTTCCTTTCTAGGCTATCTGTTTCGTAATCATTTGTTACAGGACTTTCTGAGGAGTTTCGTGTGTATGAGTTGACTTTTTTAGAACTAGCGCTAATTTCAAACCTTTCATCGTCAGAGCTACTTTGGTTATAAGTCTTTGTACAGTGATCAAGCGCTATGGCCTCATTTATCATGTCTGGTAAAACATTGCTTAGACCGATAGGGTTTATATCATTTGCTTGTGAAATTGTTTGGGCATAGTAATTGTTAAGACTGTGATGAAAATCAGTATTTTCAAATTCTGGAAGTGGTAAATTAAAATTATGTGGTCGGCGTGTGGGTTCCGATCTAACAGACATTGATGAGGATTTCTTTTGTTTTAGTTCATTATTCATGTACATAGTGCAAGGAGATGTAAAACTGTTCTGTTTTATTAACCTGTGCTGATAATGTTCTGAAAGCGATGATGGTTGTGCTAAAGGCGCGTGCGTGTTCTGATGAAAGTCGTTATAAGGATTTTTTATTGCAGAAATATTTTCTAACCATTTACGTATACTGCTCTGTTTATCACCCTTACCACCTAGGCAGTTTGTGCATGGAGGTACATTGTATTTCATTGAATGAGATGCACTATCCTCTAAAGAAGTACAGCCTGGGCAACCCACACAATCTTTTTTCCTGCTATTCTCCCTTTTTAGACTTAAAACACTACCGCTTCTTTGACTTCCCATACCTTGGTGTATATCTATGCTATTTCCATTAGAGGAATATGTTTCTTCTTCGGGAATTTCGTTTAAAATCGGTTGGAACCTTTTGGATTCCATTTTGTGTTTCGCTATCGCTATAACTTCTCTTATTTTTACGAGGAACTCTAAAGCTGCCGGTGGAGGGTCCTGAAAAATTAAATAATTTTGAGATCGTACAATTATCTTGTCATTTTGCTAATATTTTGATGCATACTAACCGCCATCAAGTGAGGTTCAAAGTACGCAGGATTGAAGTACAATTTTCGTCTTGTTGTGCCAACAGGTCTTGCTATTTCTCTGTCGTCTGAAGTTTCTACAATGGAAACATGTTCGTCCGGCAGACGTTCTATTCCAGATTCGTCTCTATGGTTCAATTCTGGATTATCTGGATTAAGTCTAAATCCATGATGTTGATGAATTAAAGCTGCCGTTGTTTTGATCTGAAATTAAATCAAAATTAAAAAAATAATCTATTTTTTATATTTTATATCAAACTTATTTATTTAAATACTAACGTTATACATGTTATCATCGCTTCTGACGCTAATGTCAGTGAAATCTTCAGAATCGGATATATTGCTTCCAGAATCGCTAGTGAAACCTTTCCCATCATGAAATCTGTTCATAGATAGTAGTGGATTCTTTTTCACAATTCCATTGTCTTGCATTACATTTGTGAGAGTTTGTATCCTATCATTATTGACTCTGACGATATCACGTTCCGTTATTGCCGATCCATCTTTCTTCTTCAGACCCTTTAGCCGTCTTATGCTATCTCCTTCATCTGAAGCTGCTTTTCTACGTTTTCTTATGTGTAGAAAAAGGAAAACAGATGCTACGTAAACGAGGCCCAATAGGAGAGAGCTGATCCCTATCGCTATGTATTCGGTGAGTGTGAGGCCCGATGTGCTGCTGGCTTCTGAGGTTTGAGCGTTTGATGCGAAAAGGACTTCTGTTACATCTGCAATGAAGCACAAAAACTTAAAAATATTGACATGTGACGTGGTAGTTAACATAAACTTCATATGGAGCTATAGTTTTTGCGCGAGAAATTATAAGATATTATAAATTATAAGTGTTTCGTTTCCATAAAGTTGTATTTATTAATTCAAATTTCCTACTCTCTATCGACAATTGACGAAATGACATCAACGACGTGCACAGATTATAGATAGATAGATAACTCTTTATATAAGTCATATCGATTATATATGTCAAAAAACAGGAAGGCGCTAGCAGAGCCAAAAACACGCACACCCATAAATCTATAATCCTATCAAAATCCAATACAAAATATAAATACTAGATTGTGAAAAGTATCGTGTGTGTTGTACCAACAAAGGACTGTGTTGTTAATGCAAGGCGGAGTAGGCAGTCCTGGATATTTAAAATGTTCGGTGTGTAGGTTGTGCAAACAAAAAAACAATTCGGTGCATATTCATTTCCTCTTATTCTTATAATTACGTAGTACCTACATCAATTGTCATATTAGTTACAACAAACATTTATTGATCGTTGAAAATTTACTTAATTCATACTGTAATATATATTTTATATATTTATTTAAGGTAGTTCTGTAAAACCCTCTGCGCAGAAAGCAGGCCGTATGCACTGTCTCAGCGCGCTCAAGTTGTTTAAAATCGAATGCTAAGCTTACATTATAGTTACTAAAGGCCGCTTTGTAATATTATTTGTTTGCATTTTTTCTCGATATTATTGTTATTTGTTGTCAATGCTGTGTGTTTTGATATTATATCACTTACTTACAATCGTAAACCAGTCTATAGCAAATTTTAAGCAATAATGTCTTATCATACGACCGTTAAACGAAGATTAAGCAAAACAAAAAAATCTATTGATGAAGGTTTTACAGAAAATGACTTGCCTTCTGTGCGAAGGATGCGTACGCTTGTTTTAAGTTAGGTTTACGAGGTTCTAATGATATTTCAAAACAAAATTTATTTTTTTCGTATTATGTCGACGTTTCATTGAACGTAGCGAAGTTTCAGGAGTTTCATTTTGTCATTAATCGACTTATATAGAATCGAGGATATGAAAGTTTTTGTTGTTTTTGTATTTGAAATAAAATCTAATTGTCGACAGCTTAAACCTTCAAAACATGATGAACCTATCAATTCAACGATGTCAAAAAATAGCCCGAGTTTTAAGATACTTTCAACGCGTTGATTCACAACTCGTCTTCATTGTCCGATACCGAACGCTTTCATTATCTCGCGACAGTGGTGAAAACATTCCAGTTATCACACTAATATTATCGAGAAGCGTATGAAGCGCTTGTAGCATGTGATATCGTCTATCTGTGATCAACCTATAGCAAAACTGAATCCGTCTGCTTGGTCGCCTTTATTATACTTACTATCACAGTACGCTGTAACCCATTGTTGTTAAAGTTTATATCTTACTAGATCTCTGAGGTGTTCCTTGCACTCTGAACGCCACGCAAGGAGTAAAGACCCCTCGCAGGTCGAGTGGGGAGGTAGGTGTGGCGTCCACATCACGACACAGTAGTCTGACTACCATAAGACGTCCAGACATTCGGGCTCGAACGTCGTTCTCTCCGCTCCACTGCAATTGAAGATTTTGTATAAGAAAAATGTCATGAGTCTGCCGTTCTACGCTAAATTACATTACATTCCCGAGATCTCAATTTATTTTTACTTTATCAAATCGATTCCTAATTGGACTATTTATACCAGGTATACATACGCGTTAAAAACTTCAAGCGTCGATTTAATCTTATTATGATTTGCTAATATTGAATTTTTTTTACCTGCAAAAACGTTCTGCCCTCATCACGAAACAAGTTGAATGGTACGTCTGCATCAAGGGTATTCCTCAGGTCTAGGAAACCCTTTGGTGTCAGGAACTGGGCACCGGACACTGCGCATATTGGCGTTTTCACGTCTGAAAGGAATGATTATCATTATCACTAAACTTATCGTGAAGATTTTTGATACCTTGTTAAACTTGGTTGTCAATGTAATTCAGTTAAAAACTTTAAAGCATCTAGCTCAATACAGGATTGCTTCTTACATGAAAATTAAATGTAATTGTTTAAAATTTGTTCCATGTTTTTTATTATTTCAAATCTGCGTTATAATAAAATCTTACTTTTAAAGGTGATTTCTTTAGATGGATGAATGATTTGTCCTTTCAAAGGTAGGTAGACGAAGGGTATCCGTTGTTTTCCGGTGCCAGTCCCAAACGTAGCCAAAGAACATTCTGTAACAATAAATAACATTAAAAAAAAAAATACAGGTTGTTGAGAACTTCTTTAAAGAATCTTACAGGTATAATTTAATTGGACGAAATGGAAAGCAACAGCTTTTAAATGTAAAAGCACCTACCTACTAGTTCCTATAAAATAAATTCATATGTAAGTGTTTAGTACGTATGAGATAAACTCGTAAACCGGGGGTTCCATGCGATTAAAAAATTTTACACGTTTTTTAATTAAAAAAACATACTTAAATAAAAATAAAGTGCAAAAAGAAAACTTCAAAAGAAAGCATTCTGCGGTCACACATCCAAGTAGGTACTGAAGGCGCGCAACGTTCCTTTACTTAATAAAATCACGGTTGTTGTTTGAGTCCCCCTTAAATATTTATATTATAATGTGTTTTTGGTATCTGTTATTACAACGGCAACTGAAATACATCTTTTCTCAAAATTTTAGCTCCCTATCTATAACGGTTCTACCCTACAGAAAATTGGTCGGATACGAGTACATACACACAGAACTATAATAGGCATGATGACTACGTAAAAAAAATGTTATTTTGTTTAGTCAGTAGGTATGTTAGCCCGTCCAAAATTCTGGGCACCTGTTTTTGCCTTTACATATCAGGTTAACAAGGCAATGCCCAGATATAATGCATCAAAGTTCTGAAGTGGGGGCTTGTGATGCTGAATTTTACGCGAAACCTCAAGCGAAACTTCAATACACTGTACCTATCATCTAAGTTTTCGTTAGCATGAAAAAATAAATGTTTTATGGGGCGGGTTCCAACTCAACATTTGTCGACGTTACTGAATGAGCAGTTTTGGCCGCAAGGGGTCAAGTTTCGATGGTTCATCGGTCGCCTACACTGCAAGGCGACACCGCCGTAACAGATGATACGGATACTTTAATTTATAAGATTTATATTTTTATGTATGTAGGGTATATCTGTACCTAAGGTATATGTTTATATAGGCCTTAGATGCCTGAAATAAATGATTTTTTATAATGCATAAATATGCATAATGTGCAAAATTATTAGCAAAACTGACTAAGTTAACGTGAATTTTGTCTCTTTCAATCATTCACAAATGTCTAATTGAATGACAAAGACAAACAAATGCTAACGACATAAATTATCTAATATTGGTTTAGTTAACTTTTTTGAGACGCAAAATGGCGTTCAACTGAGTAACATTTTTTTCACTTTATAATTTTATTTAACTCGACACTGGCAAATTGTCGCTTCAAGCGCAAAGTCCAATTATTACAAGAAACTGAACTGAGCTGAACTTTTTCACTTAAGGGGTAAATTACTGACTAATTATTTTATTTGAGTCATCTATCCTAGATATACCTGGTAGATCATCAACGCAAAGCTCTCGGTCCTCCCGGAACAGCGGTGCTCGGCTTGGACAAGCGCAAGCGCAGTCTCCTATCAGCTCGTTGGTCGCGCCCTTCGCGCCGTGCTCGCCGCATTGTAGCGGGTCGCATTCTGCACCTGGAAGAAATGTTTAATGGTTAATTTTAGCAGATATCATCATCATCATCATCTCAGCCGTAAGACGTCCACTGCTGGACATAGGCCTCCCTCAAAGATTTCCAGTAGTTTCGGCTGGCAGCGGCCTGCATCCACCGTGAGCCCGCAGCCTTCACCAGATCGTCCGTTCATCTAGTTGGTGGACGTCCTACGCTGCGCTTGCCGATCCGTGGTCTCCATTTTAGAACTTTTCGGCCCCAACGACCATCTGTTCTGCGTGCTATATGGCCTGCCCACTGCCACTTCAAAGAGCTAATCCGTTTGGCTATGTCGGTGACCCGCCTTCTTCTACGGATCTCCTCATTTCTGATTCAGCAGATATATTAAAAAATATTTCCCTTTCGACCTTTTCTGAGTGCAATGATTTACCCAGATTCTTACTTTCTTATAAATTCATCATTATAAAGATTAAAAGATGTTTATTATGCCAGACTATAACTTAACAGATAAAAAGCCGTGTTGGCTGGTTGGTTGGCTGAATCAAGGCATATTGTCTCTCGCCAAGTCCCTGTATCCCAGCAGTTATGATGATGAACTTAACAGTTTATTTAAATTATCTAATTCGTTATCCCTGTAACATAATTATGTATCTCTCATTGAAATAATGGGATGCAGGTCTACATTAAAAATATCTAATAGATATCAAATTTGTTATAAATGGTAGAGCAACCTTAGACATTATTATGTTGCTCTGTGGATTGGCTTAAACCCATTTAACTATGGTATGAACCAATTTGTATTACTACTAAGAATAAAATGAGAACTTAAGAAAATAATGACAACTTGATTAGTCAGAAGATCGGCTACCGAAAGAATAGTCGATCAACGAATGCGGTCAAGAAATCTTGACACCAGCGCGTGCGAGTCAAGTTTAGAAATAACATAATTTCGTAGCACACTCAACATAAGCCTTATAAACATTCAAAGATAACACGGTAGGCACTTGGTCTCAAGTGCCCTCAAAATGTAACGAAAAAAGTGAAAAAGGCAAAGTTTTCTCGACAACCGTTGCTCTAGTTACTCTAAAAGTGCTTCGAAATGCATTGTCAGCCATTTTGTACGTGTTTAAGTGGCTGCACACTTCATAGTATGTCCTAACGACATTTACTGCGTCGAGAATCTGTACCTACATTATAACTACATCTTAGTTACTAGGTTATACAAAGTACAATTAGGGAACCACGTTAAAAACCACATTATGATTCAAAAAACCGTCAAATCATACCGTTACCTTACCCGTTTTAAATCATAATATTGCTATAAAGTTGTTCTTAGAAGAAGACAAAAGATATTGCTATGCTATTGTATACCTACTTAATTATGTAACTTTACATCATATGGAAGTCCCTCCCGCTCTTAAACTCAAGATAAAATACATTTAAGCAATAGTTAGATCATGGCAACATAATCCATACATTAATTTTAACTCGGCCCAGTATTGGATATAAAATACCTACAACCGCGCGGTGCGTAAACACGCCATGAGCATTCTAATAAGCCTACCTACTTGAGGATCTGTTTGGGACTTCCCCCTACATTTCGGTGATCCTTTCCATATGGTGTAAAATTACAAAACCGAAGTGCATCTTGTATCCGCATCATCATCATCATCATCATCATTCTGCCTTGTCCCACACTATGTGGCCTCCGGGTGGTGCTAAGTACAGTCTCTGGTGGTAGGCTTCGGCCGCGGCTTGTCACCACCCTCCGGGCTGGGCCAGTGCGTGAAGCGATTTTTTCGTGTTTCGTAATGTGGCCCGGAGAAGCCACCTTCTAGGTCTTCATGTCCCATCTTAGACCACATCGTCACTTTACATCAGATGTGATTGTGGTCAAATAAAGGCTTATCAATCATAAAAAAAAAAAAAATATGTGGTCACAACATGTGTCTTGTATCCGCATATTGATTCATATTGTGCACTCGCTATTGTGGGTCGCTACTATCATAATAACTGAGAATAATCAATATAAATGTTGCTGAATAATCCACATAGCAACATCTACCTATTATAGCTGTATATCTATAATAATCAAAAAATTTTTTTCTGAATAATCCACATACCAACATTTAGCTATTATAGCTGTATTTCTAGCAATTCTATTGTAGTAGGTATATATTGAAAACATCCACAACCCCTTACGCTGATAGAGTGTCACCCGGGTGGCATAAAAAAACTGCTATGCCAACCATGCCTCAGCACTTCCATATTTGTGGCTCATTGAGACGAAAGCTAACTTATGAAGTGGGAACTGTGCTTTATTTCTTTGGTTTTACTACTTTTACTGCTTATGTGAATAGCTTGCTCCGTAATTTTGAGATTTAGGTAAATATTTGGATTAGCAAAGACGTGATGGTTAGAGACTTGTAAAAGAATTGTACATGTAAAGTGTGTAAAGTCAAGAGTAGCTAGTTTGTGTATGTTTCGCTTTATGAAGTTTTAGAGAAAGGCTGTTGGTTTCGCACCTGGGCGTAGATTTTCTTGGGCCCACACGTAGCGGGTAATTGGATGATTCGCATTTTCTACCGAATTAGAAACTGGACATTAATGATTGTTTCTGTGCTCTGAAATTTGTGCATGGATGTTTATCAATTTCGTGACTGCCAGATTTCTTCTTGTTGCTGTATTACTTTGTCTCTATTTACTTTTAAATATTTGTAAATATTCATTAACCTCTACTTTATTTCGGTTAGAGATTAATGATGTTTGAATGTATTAACCGACTTTCAAAGAAAACAGGAGGTTCTCAATTCGACGTGTATGTTTACCTATCGTCGTTTTTTGGTAAACTTACCTGTTAGAGTAAAGAGGTCGCCAGTGTCGTGGCGAGCCAGCGAGCCGATCCTCGCGCCCGCCGCGGCCGTCACCAAAAACAGGAGCAGCGTTGCCATGCTACCCCCCTCCGCCCGCGCCTCTCCCCTCCCACACCCGCATTTCTTTCAGCACCTGTAACAAATAAATAAACTCTATGATTCTTCAAAGAGTTAGGCTCACTACCTTGAGCACCCCTGTTTACGTTCCCACTGCTGGGACACAGGGACTTCTCTCTTAACGAGATAATAGGCCATAATTCACCACTGGTGAATGTCACATGTTCTTTAAACTCTTCAAAGTACATGCCGATACAAGTCATTTTTGAATGGTTGATCTTGGTTCAATTAAACATGATTTGTAGCATAAAATGGTGAAATTAAGTTATAAATAGCTCATTCATTTACAAATCACCGTCGGACGATCAACAAGATAAACTTGGTCAAAGTTCCCGCAGCATAGCTGTAGCTGTACTACTGAGGCATTGAACAGACGCGGGGCTTACGATTATAGCTTAGAACATCTATGAATGTAAAGAGTTAATGGAATAGCTACTTGTAACTTGAAAAGCTTGAAATATTCCATTCACTAAGAGTAAACTAAGAGCTACAGCATATAATTGTGGAAGCAAACGAGCTAGCCAGCTTATTTGTAGCTTAAACAATGCTTGTCGATTTGGACTAACTGAAATATTGAATCATTTGTCAGAACAGCGATTTGTGCATTAGCATTGATGTTTGAAATATGGACGCGTGTGGCAAGCTCGATGATGGCAAGAGATAGACACCATCCATCCTTCTAGCTAATAGAAGTTACGATAACGAATCCTAATAGGTACTGGTCAGGTTCAAGTTTACCATTTGGTTAACTGATTCGAGTTGGTATCGGAAGTTTTGACTGGGAATCGATTTGAATATCCTAGTCGATAATCGAGTTAAGTTACTAGGCAGTTTTGAAGACAGGTTAAGGTTTAACATTCGTTTTAGTGATTCGATTTGGAATTCAGAAGTTTTGACGTGAAATCGATTCTGAAAATCCTAGTTGGTTTATCAGGCTATGTTTATTTGTAAGCGCAAGACATTTTTGGTGTACCATTTGGTAAAATTATTCAATTGGTATCAAGAAGTTTTAATAGAATCGATTCAGAATATCCTCGTTGGTAGGTATTCAAGCATAAACTATTATTTCATGTTTTGAAAATATCACAATAGAGGGTGCTAGCAAATCGTAAGCAAACTTGGGTAAATGTCAAAGTCATACAGCTTAATTGATTTGTTTTATTATTGCCATTTAATTTTGTATATTAAAACTATATATGAGAAGAACTGATTATATATGAGAATTATTCGTACCTATACCCAAACCACACAGATTTTTTTTTTAATTTCTTGTTATTTTGAGGAACTAATTAGAATGAAAATAAAATAATTTTAATTTATTATAAAACTGTTCGTGTGTTCTGTTTCTGTTTTGTGCTTGATTATTTGCTTGATAGCGCTAATCTCAGAAAATACTCGTCCGATATGTTTTTTTTACCCCGGGAAAATCCAAATACACGCGCAACGCCCTGGCATGCAAGTATTCTCTATTCTATTCTCTACATTACTCGATTTTCTTCGTTAGTACCTAACCTATGAAAAGGGCTGCGTTTTTATATTAATTTGAAAGTCTCGCTTCCGTTCTGCCGCACAAATTTTTCCCGTTTTAGAGATCAGTGAGAGTCTGTAAAAATGCGCTATTGTTTAATGTTCGATTTCACTTAGTTCTCATGATTTCCTATCTAAGTATGGAGTCATCGTTATTTACATGAGAAAATATCACTTAGGAGACACCGTTGGCTTAAGACTAAGGTTAACTTCATATTATTCGTTTGAGATAAGAAAATCTTTAGAATTATAGTTGTTTTATTCAAAAATTATGAGTAGTAACCGTACTTTACCTACTCTCGAGTCGTAGTGTTTTATATTATTTACGAAGCATTTTTACTCTCGTGTACCTACGTAAGAGTATCTGAATACTTTGAATATTGTACCTACCTAAGTGGTAGGTGAAAAAGATTTATATCCTTTATAGTAGGTAATGCAAGTCTGCTTCATTATGTATCCTACCTACCTACTAACAAATTTAACACGAAATAGCGCTTTTAAATGAACAGTACTTATTGGTATATTTGGATAAATGTCATACATTTGCTTATTGATTTGTCTTCGATAGGTACCTATTGCTTATTCCATTTTGTTTCTATTGATGAAACTAGAATTATTATTTAATGAAACCATAGGCACCCCTATTTACAATCCCGCTGCTGGGACACAGGGACGTCTCTTTTGAAGACTCTATTTCACCACGCTGGCCAAGTACGGGTTGGTGAATGGCACACGTTCTTCAAACTCTTCAAAGTTCCAATGTAAATAAAGTTTCTATGTAATATTTCTTATAGTAGTCTTCTATTACAAGCTCCACTTAGGTTGGGGTAAGGTGATGCTGTGTGATTAGTAGTTTTTTTAGTCCATATATATGAAAAAATAAGAATATTTTATAACAAGGCGGCCGGCAACTTAAAAAGGCCGAGTTTTATATCGTGCAAGAGGAGCGTACCAAATTCTACGTTTGGAATATGAAAATATACCAAATAGATATTTCGTTAGATGAATTTAGTAGTTTTTCTATATCTTCACAAATGAAAGCGTGTTCCTATGGATTTATCCACGTCTGGGTAAATTTTATACACCTTAAGAAAAGTCCGATACGGCAATGACATTTCATAAACGTAGGCTATAATTTTATTTAAATACTTTACAACACTTTATTGTACACACAGGAAAATATAAATACAATTACAAATAAAAAACAAAAGTACAATGGGGGCCTTATCGCTCTTCCAGGCAACCCTTATTTCACAATAAAACTGCGTACAAATAATAATAATAATAATAATCTAGCATTTTTCATTTAGAAGCGCACTGTTCAATAAGAAATTCAATAATAATTTAGCAACATTCCTCAACTACCTATAACCACGCTTGTAAATTGAAACTGAATGTTTAGCCCGGAATCTTCTCACAGTAGATATTTATCATTCCCAGTCATTTCTAGTAAATAGTCCATTGTTATTTAGCGAAGGAAGATATTTTGGTGTGCAAAGCTAAGCAAAACTCAATTGTAGCTTTGCACTTTACAGTTCTGAGAGCCATAGAGCTCGGAATTATAGAAGCGGTGCTCTATAGAGCTGAACATAGTTAAATAAGTAATCTTTTACAGTGTTCAGTTGTGGTTGTGGAAACAATTATCTGCTTATATTAGACATCCTCCATCTCTTAACTCTTTTAAAAATGTTGTCAAATAATTCTGCCTAAATAGTTTGGCATAAGTAGGTATTGTTATATATATATTTTTAGCACTCTTCATTTTTAGTATTGATAATAGTAATACACCTATAGGATAAACATTAGTTAGATTACGTTTTCAGTATTGTAAATTTAGTGAAATTTATTTTGTTCACCACCGCCGTCCACAGCCTTCGATACTTACTTATATTCTGCCTGTACAAAGGTTGTCTGGAAGAAATGACTTTAGGCAATAAGACCCATTACGCATGCTAGGTTTAAATGTAACCTTACTATTAATGATTTATTATTTATGGTCACTAGTGTGTGTAATAAAAACCAAAAAATGACCAGAGCCAAGCTAGAATAAATGTATTAAAATTTCGAACAGATCACCAGAGTTGAGTCAACTCTCATATTTCTTTGTTTGAATTTTTACCAAGGAGATTTTAAGTAAGTGCAAACTTATTAGGCAAGTAGGTAGTTGTCAATTTTTTTATGATTTTTATTTTTGGTCATTGGTGTGAAATAAAAAAATCTATCTATGTAAATTTATTTACCACTGTTTTAAAATAACTCAACAAGACGCATCAATAATTTTTAGTTAGCAAATTGTATTGTACCCTGCGGATCGTTTTATGTTTATTAAATACAATTCTTACCTAATAATTGGCTAAAAGCTTTAAAATGTATGTGGAATAATGAATGTTTATTGTAATTTGAATGTTGGCTGTGAATATTTATGGCAAATGTTTACTGGGTAATCATTTTTACCGATAGTCAAAGTGGTATATACCGTGCGAACAATGATTTTTATTGGTCCTGTGGGAACAAATTTCCGAATCATTAGTAGATTTATACTGCGTTTCATAATGTAAGACTATTTATGCAAACAAAGGTGTTGACACATAGTAATAAAGTTGACATACTTCAAGATGTTCAGTGCAGTAAACAATTATCTGCCACAACCGGTGTCACTTCGCCCAGGGCTACGTACCACTGCAATCTGTCTTACCTTCACTCGGAGATGCATTCATTAAAATTATTATGATTGCTTAGCTAAGTGATGTTCCGTTTTACTAATGATTCGGAAATTTGTTCCCACAGGACCAACAAAAATCATTGTTCGCACGGTATATACCACTTTGACTATCGGTAAAAATGATTACCCAGTAAACATTTGCCATAAATATTCACAGCCAACATTCAAATTACAATAAACATTCATTATTCCACATACATTTTAAAGCTTTTAGCCAATTATTAGGTAAGAATTGTATTTAATAAACATAAAACGATCCGCAGGGTACAATACAATTTGCTAACTAAAAATTATTGATGCGTCTTGTTGAGTTATTTTAAAACAGTGGTAAATAAATTTACATAGATAGATTTTTTTATTTCACACCAATGACCAAAAATAAAAATCATAAAGAAATTGACAACTACCTACTTGCCTAATAAGTTTGCACTTACTTAAAATCTCCTTGGTAAAAATTCAAACAAAGAAATATGAGAGTTGAGTCAACTCAAGAGTCAACATTAGTAGATTTATACTGCGTTTCATAATGTAAGACTATTTATGCAAACAAAGGTGTTGACACATAGTAATAAAGTTAACCGAACAGTACTTTTAAATTAATATTTTAAATAAAAAAGCTTTCAGGTCATGCTCAGCTTTCAAGCAAAAGGTCGTTTCGCGTTATTAAAAGGTTGTTTTGCATTAAAATAGGTCGGATTTTTACTTGTTACGTTTTACATTGTGAGTTATATTTATAAAAAGATACAAATTTATACAAACAAGCAAGAGAACATATTATGAATAAAATTTATTCGAATAAAGTAAGAAAGTAGATGCTCTTAATGCTTAGTAGCCATTTACATTGAAATTTAATGGCAAAAAAAAGTATTTCATTATAAAACACAATAAGTATAGTTATTTGACATATTCGTGGTGTAGGTACTCAGTCATAAATAAAGCGCCTAGTCCTGATATTATGTATTCCTGCAATACCTTTAAAATAGGTTACAAAAACATGTTATCAGAATTATTAAATAACACTGCTACTAGCTTATAATGCTCTGGCACGCAAATAGGTATATCTTATTTATTTGGCTAATTTTACACTTAAATTATCCCATATTAAAGTAAGTATTCCTACCTAAAAACATTTATTTAAGGTTTCCATTTCTAACTTACTTTTTGCATATATTCTTGCATTGGATATTGTTTCGTGTCTATTAGCCCGTGTGTTTTGCTGGGTCTGCGGTTGCAGCAAGTTTTTTACGGGTACTTAAGGCTCATCACAATAGTCAAAAGGGGCTTCGCCTGCCGTCTACAGCAATCGATCTAAATTAATAATTTTACCACCAACCTATAATCCTTACACCACAAACATTTCTCGAAATGTATTATATCCTTTTGTCTAAACACCGCTTTCAGGCTCAGATACCCTACTAGTTACTAGTACTGTACTAGGCCAGTGTCCTTTCTTGAGGGAAAATAGTTTTTAGCTTTATTTAAGAAATATTAATAAGACTTTTCAAAGTCAAAGCAGTTACAACTTACTTGGGCGTACTGCCAATCTGCGGTCTCGTTTTAAGAACTTTTCGACCTTAAACGTAACATAAATCGCACAAGTAGGATTCGCAAAATTCAAATAGTCTGCTCGGAGTTGTCCAACAAAAAAAAAGTACTTTTACATATAATTCAAGCATAGGTACTGTTTCGCAGTTTGTTTCTCTGTTTGTTTCTGTTTGAATTATATTGAGTTTATCAATGGAATATTATACATTACTATAAATTATTTTCTAAGCCGATTAATAGCAGACATTTATCAAAACAGTGTTCCAACAATTTCCAATCGCAAATTTATTTCATACTTGTTAAAAGTATATTATGAAAGAGGGAAATACGTGGAAACAAACAATTCCACAAACTTTTGCATTTATATTATTGCGGGAACTTCTAAACAGGTACCTTCGGCAAAACGGAACATCACTTAGCTAAGCAATCATAATAATTTTAATGAATGCATCTCCGAGTGAAGGTAAGACAGATTGCAGTGGTACGTAGCCCTGGGCGAAGTGACACCGGTTGTGGCAGATAATTGTTTACTGCACTGAACATCTTGAAGTATGTCAACGTAAAAATATTGCTAGATTTATTAAAATGTATCTATACGCATCAGACATGCATAAAATATTGATTTTAGGGCTCATTCTGTTCATGATGTATGTGAAAGTTAATCGAGGACATAAGACGTTCTCTGTTAGGCATATGACTACCTCATAATTGGAGGAAAGAGGGGGAATTGGAGCCTACTAAGGAAAAAAAATTAAAGGAAAATGTATGGATATTTTAGGATTTTTTTATCAGAAACGAAATCCGTAGTCGGTATCTACTTTATGACTATCATATAATAACAGCATTAACGTTATATTACTAGGCATAATTAGAAATTAGAGTCCATAAATTCCTATATATGTAATGGGTTTTACTAAATTAATTAATCAGCCTCAAATTTCCAAAAAGTAATCAGGGTTTAATAGGCTATAATAACCTCACTACCACCATGTTATAATTAATTAAAATGAGCGGAAACACAATCGCAGTGTGCAGAGGGTCCCCGTTTGGCAACCAAGTGAATACGAACTATTGTTTTGTCTCTGGTCGCACCGGAGGAGGTTTTGTCTGTTCACGTCCGTAAGTGGTAACCCTCTGAATCCTTACACGTGACCTCCGGGTGGTGCTAAGAACAGTCTCTGGTGGTAGGCTTTGGCCGCGGCTTGTCACCACCCTCGGGGCTGGGCCAGTGCGTGAAGCGATTTTTTCGTGTTTCGTAATGTGGCCTGGAGAAGCCATCTTCTAGGTCTTCATGTCCCATCTTAGACCACATCGTCACTTTACATCAGGTGAGATTGTGATCAAATGAAGGCTTATCGATCATAAAAAAAAAAAAAAAAAAAAACTGTCAATGCAATATTATTTCCTTGATAATTTTTAGTTTTAAGTTGACCTGTCCATGATTGCCCTGTGCTAAGGAAATAAACGTTTTGACTTTGACTTAAGAGTATTAGCGCTCCTGCACACGATGCCGCCCCCACCGCCGTTTCGTGAGCAGGGCCGCTTAGAGTCTTAGAGGGGGATTTCCTTAATATACAACTGAAACAACGTAGAAAGCTCTTTCTACGTTGTTTAATAAGTGTAGCGACGCGGTAGCTTCTGCAACGCGGGACATGTTTGCCTGAAAAGGTCCCGTTTCGAAGTCGCTTTGGTCGCGCAGGTTTGGCCGAAGCAAGCAGTCAGATTAGCTACTCTCACGATAATCATATGCGACATAGTAGTCAGTTGCAATGACTATCAATAACAAGATAATCTTAAACATAGTGAATGGCTACGGCGAATGATACGTTCGTATTACTGTTATTCATGTATAAAATTTTCCATTTATAGAGGTAATCTAAGTACGATTCGAGGTACCATTGATAAAAAAAAATTACAATCCACACAAAAACATTTAGCCCCGTGGTAAGCTCAAGCTTGTGTTACGAGTACTTAGACATCTAATATACCTACTTAATATATAATAGACATACTAATATTTTTATTAAGCATATTAAACAGTCAGACCAAGGAGAAAGTGCTTGCAGAACATACAAGCAATTAACCACTCGACGGGATCGACCCCGCACCTAAGGATTTTGGACGAAAACACTTGACCCCTCGGCGATTCACCGGACCACATTACGAAACACGAAATAATCACTTTACGTACTGGCTCAGCCCAGAGGGTGGTGACAAGCCGCGGCCGAAGCCTACCAGAGACTGTTCTTAGCCAGAGGTCACGTAAGGATACGTGTAAGGATTCAGAGGGTTACCACTTACGGACGTGAACAGACAAAACCTCCAAAACAGAAATACGGACGGAGACGGACTAAACAGAATACCAATGTTTTAATGAAGTCATCATGCCTATTTAGACATAGCAGTAATAGCTACTAATGGCTGCTTGAAGCAAAACTACAAAGTATTCGCTACCTTAAAGCGGCATAGTTCTACAGTAGTACTTAGGTAAGTATATTGCAGGGGTCCGTCATTAAGCCTAATGGGTGGGTGGACGACTGGTAGGACTGAGTCCGGTAGGGTTCTAAGAAGCATAGCACCGATTCAAGATGGAGTGCGTTGTCCTCGTGCAAACGGAAATCTATATTTACTATGTACCTTCCTAATAGATATTCTTTCCTTGGTTATGCCTTAGTTATTAGGGACTATTTTTAGATAAAATATTGACTGTTGGAGAAGCTACCTAGGTATTGGTACCTACATTAATACTGATTCAATTTTCTTCACATACACACATACATGATAAACATTTTCTAAGTTTCAGAAAAAATCCATACATAGACATAGACAAACATTCATTTGCTGCTCACAAAATACAAAAACATTAACAAATAATTCACAAAGATGCTATTAATTACCAAAAAAGCAAACAAAAATTCTTAATAAAGAAAAAAAAAAGTGAACATACTTATTACTTCGACAAAAACAATTTAAAGACGAAAATAATCAAGTTATAATTTTTTTAATGAGAATTGTGTCACAGCAGCAAAAAGATCTCGATTCTGCATAAAATGACTCTCCACCACCATCAAGAGCAGATAAACGCTGGTATTCTGTCGGAACCGCATTTGTCACAAGATCCTATATGTGGCTACAATACATACTTACAGCGAAATTATTTATTTATTTATTCAGCGGCTTTAGTAATTCAGTAATTACACACAAGGGACATTGTAACACTGTATGTAACATGAATCTCCTATGTACATAATATGTACACCACACACCAACACCACAATATTGACTGCCTCAGTGGCGCGGTGGGCGAGAGTCCGCTTGCGGCGCAAGAGGTAGCGGGTTCGATTCCCGCCGAGGGGTCAAGTGTTTGTATGTTCTGCAAGCACTTTCTCCTTGGTCTGGGTGTTTAATATGTATAAAAAAAAATCTATGTACGTATGTATATTATATTAAGTATATCAGATATCTAACACCCGTAACACAAGCCAAGAGCTTACCACGGGGCTAGAATAGATGTTGTTGTGTGGATTGTCAGGAAATATATATAATATATATAAATAGGAACATTGTGGTGTTGCAACAAATATGTTTTGTATGGTTTTGTATAGTTTTGTTCTTATTTAGACTATAAATTATGTGTGATAATTAATAAGTTTATGATTTTAAACCCCGGTATCATTTTATCGTGATTATAATTGGAATATAATACGAATCTAGTGCCAGCAACTGCAAAATTACATTTGTTAGCACTTCCGGTGCAGAAAACCTAGTCAATAACATAGATTATGCCAAGAACGCAAATTGCATGGCGTCTGCATCTACGCGAGCCATCGAAGCATGATTAATTTGTCTCGTCTTACATATGTGGATGTTATAGAAATAAAATACAACTCAACACTTTATTGCCAGAGAAACTTAGAAGATCACATGGAAATGTCAATAATATCAAAACTTATTAAAATAATTATAATTCCTTTCGTCTATGTAAATTAGCAATGAATAAAATTAAGTCTCTCTCACAATCTAATCTTATTTATTTTTAATGAGATATATATTTTTTAAAATCGTTATTCTAAATACCGACACAATGAAAATAAAACCCAAGCCTTTTTTTCAAAATAGTAACAATCTCTGTTTATTTTAGCACTCTTCACTCGCGAGTTTTGAAAGGGATAGGACCAGGGTCAAGTTTATTTCGTCTCTTGTTTTTTCTTTCATCAATTTGTCTCTTAGAGCCTATTTCACCATCTCCGAGGTTAATCTGACAACTGTCAGTGGCTTATTTACCTCGTAGATGGTGGAATATGCCCTTACAACATAATATGGAAAATTAACATTAGAATGGTTTTTATTAAGAGTGCTAACTAATTAAGAGAAATCATCATCATTTCAGCTGTATTACATCCACTGACAAAAGCCTACCTCAAAGAGTCAGGAGTAATTTTATGCTACAAATCGTTTTATTGAACATTTGTCTTTTTTGCTCGCAGTTAGGCGGTAAAACGAGTTTAGTCTAATCCGATAGCGTTCACAGCTAATGGTGAAACGGGGCTAAGTCAAATGCATCAAGCATTTATATAGACACCTACTATAGTTATATAGATTCAAGATACCTGCATATTAGTTTAACGTTATTAGCAACTGTTATATCATTAGGGTGGTCTAAAAACAGTGAATAAATCAAGTCAGGAATGAGGGAAGTTATTATAGTCATTACTTACCTGGAGATAAAATGGATGGGTGCCCATTCAATGGGTTTCTAATGATGGAAGTCCCTTATTTGGTTTTGGACTGTTAATAAACCCTCAGGCTTAGTATGAAAATTAAAACATGGATATTTTCTTATTTATTCATGTATCAGCGCAATGAACATGTATTCGACCGAAAAGTGACAAAAACAAATTAACTATTCACACAGCTTAATCTGCCCCATTGGACAGTTACGAACCCAATGCATGGGGCATTGTATGAAAATTAAAATAAAGATAAATTTTCTAATATATGAATTCTTTTGCGCGAGTAAAATATGTATAGCGGAAAAATTAGGGGCGGTATACTTAATTCACCTGAGTTAATTCACCCAGGTGCATTATTTAACCTTTTAGTAAATTACAAAGAACAGATCATCATTAATAAATATAATAATTATAATACAAAAATTAGAATAAAATTAAAAAAAATGAATATAAATTAAAATTTAAATTCTAAATTAGTATTTAATATATAATTGATACGACTATTAATTGCACGCAGTTCATCTGCCCCACTGGTCAGTAAATGAACCCCCAGGAAAAGTATAAAATTTAAAACACGGATCAAAATAATCAAATAAAAAACAAAATATGTATTCGACGGAAAAGTGTCAAAGTACAGATAAACTACCTATTCATACAGCTTTATCCGCTCCATTGGACTGTTAATTAACCCCACAGCTTAGTATATTTTTTTTTTTGTTAATACTCTTAATCTGTCGAGTAATGAGATGCAGAGAAAAAATTAGGACGAGGTTCTCAATTCAACGTGTTTAGGTATATATATTTTTAAAATAGCTTATATTCATCGGGTTAGTAACTATGCATCTCATAAACCGAGCATCTCGTCCCGGAGTTTTCAATTACTCTGTTTAGCCTAAAATCTGCCCCAAACTATGCAGAGCTTTTACTAGTACTGATAAGTTGGCTTATACGTATAGGTACTTGGATAATTACACTCGTAATTTTAAGAGAGTTGTTAAGTAAAAGTTTGGAAATAAGTTAGTTGAAGTACCTAGTGACTGACATTATTCTAGTAATATTTATAAGTAAATAACGATCTTACAATTTATTTTGAGAGTTATACCTACGTGACATAAATAGTGATTTGCTCTACCAAGAAAATCAGACATTCCCCATTCTTTCTGATAATCTACCAACTTTGTTTGTATACTCATTAACTCAGTTTGAATTTCAAATTCCCGAAATCTCACGATTAGGTGCACAAGCAAATAGAGATTAGTATTAATCCAACTCATTAATTGAAGAAAAACATAGATAGTAAAGGATGTTTGTTTTAAATCGATTCGCCTCGAGCCGATGCTGAGTATTTTGATAGGTCTTTCTTTTAACCAAGACTGGTAAACCATGGGCTAATATTTGACAAACATTATTTCTCAAATATTAGAGTTGGGTTTGGTGTATGTTTGTGGTGATAGACCGAGCGTTTTCGTTGATAGCTTAGCGCAAATTTCTTGTGAGTAAGTGATAAACAATACAGATAAATGTAAATTGTATTATGTGAGCGGCTTAGTGATTAGGTCAACCATATAAATTTATTTGAGCATTGTTTTGTTTTTATTTCTGTAAAAAAACGTTACAGATAACGCGTGAAAAAACACAAGTACCTACCTGTACCATGTGTAGTAAGTGCAATGCTATCTCCAAATCCATATCCTACAGAATGATTAAGGTAAGTTCGTAAATATTTTAAATACTACTTTCCTAGTCGTCATCATAATCATCATCATCTTATTAACGTTCCCGCTGCTGATAGAGAGAGATTAGGCCTTAATTCACCACGCTAGCCAAGTGTGGGTTGGGGAATGCCACGTATTTAAATAAAATGATCAGGGGGCTAAGGTTTCTTCCGCTCTTCCACAGTGATCGCTAATCGCTCCGCTTATGAACACATCCCTAAACTAACCTCCGCCAAGCTCCACCACGCACCATTAGACATGTACGAAATCCCATTTCGGTGAAATGTTTGCGCTCATTGTGCTGGAGGTTGTCAAGCAAGTTAAATTTCAAGAACACTTGTCAAATCTCGCTGTTTAATGGCCAATGGCATGTTACTATGAACCTGTGAAGTGCTAAATGTGACCGTTTGTTTTTACAACAGTTCATTGGTTTTTTGTACAAAAGTAATGGCGGGCGTCGGGCTGTTGTAATCCGCTTTACAGTTACAGTAATTATGTTTTGTGTATTGAGGTCCGTCCAAAAATTGAGCTATCTATTAAACTATTACTTATAAAATATCTAGGATTTAACAATAAATAACAAATAAATATATATTGCCGGACAATCCACACAACAACATCTAGCCCCGTGGTAAGCTATACGCTTGCGTTACGGGTACTAGACATCTGATATACTTATATAATATAAATATGTCCATAGATAGATATTTTTAATTAATCATATTAAACACCCAAACCAAGGAGAAAATGCTTGCAGTATATTTTAACAATCTTTGCATTTGATAAATTAAAGTCTCGTCTACCTGTCTTAACTAACTTATAATGCTAAATAGTTTGTTTGCTTGAACGCATTCACCTCAGGAACTACTAGTCCTATTTGAACAATTATTTCACTATTAGATAGCCCATTTATCGATAAAGGAGAAAGGCTTGTCGCGCAGGAAAATCCATAAACATAGGCAACGTTGTGATAGTGTAAAGCTATTGTTCATAATAAACTCTAAAACTACTAAACGGATCAAAATGCGGTTTCCTTCTTTAGGTAGAGGCAGAGTAAGGTGCCCCGAGCAAAGACGTAACGGGCCAGCCAGTATTATATAAAAAAGGGATTATGCGTCAGGGCGGCATATAATAAATAAGTCAAACAGATAAGCTTATTCAGAATACTCACTAAGTTACTCTGTATTCGCACACAACTTTGCCTTTATATTTTGATGCCTCTTCAAACGAATTCTTTGACTTTTTAATATATATATATATATAAATGAATCCCTATTTCCCTTGGTCACGGTATCACGCCTGAACGGCTGGACCGATTTCACTAATTCTTTTTTTGTTCTGTTCGTTATTAATTTAGTTAAAAATTAGGGAAATTAGTTAAAAATTAGGGAAATTGCGCGGAACATAAGAAAATTTAAAATTACTTAACCACCATATAAAAATAATAAACTTTTTTAATGTTACCTTAAGACATTTGACATAGAATTGACTGAATGCGTGCTGCAAACATAGTCAAAGAGGATGAAAAAAAAATTACTTAATAAAATCTGAAATCTGCTCATTTATGGCGTCTACGGCAAAGTTCGCCGGGTCAGCTAGTTGGATTATAATAATTGACTCTACTTCTTAAATTAATTATGAAAATTTTAAGTAGTAGTTATGCTCATTTCACAAAATCCGAGTTAACAAAGCAGTGGTTAGTTATGTCAATAATATGTGTCAATGCTCTACCAAGAAAACATTTTAAACATTGACTGCCTCAGTTGACTGGCTCGGAGGGCCAAGGCCCGCTTGTGATGCAAGAAGTAGCGGGCTCGATTCCCGCCGAGTAGTAAATTCTTTGTAGAACATACACTTTCTCCTTGGTCTGGGTGTTCACTATGTATAATTAAAAATATCTATATTATGTTGAACTATTACCCGTAAATACCTATTACTAGAAAGCCTTCTTATAAGTATTAAATATTTTTCATAAAGTCTAATAATCATACTATCTAATATTCTATCTGATAGTCTACTTACACGCAAACACTTGCGAACCCCGTTTCCATAGCGAAAGCAGAAGACTGAAGTTTAAGTATATGTTAGTGGTACCTTACGCTTGAGAAGCTCTAGTAGCAATTTATTAAGAGGCGGCAAGCAGTTAACATCTAATTGGATGTCCACGAATGATTGATAGTGATTGCTATAAGCAACTTAACTCGCCGCAAAACGCCCCATAAGAATAATGATTGATTTCGTTTAAATATTTCGTCTTTTTGCCATCATTACTTAACGTAATTAGACTTGTGCTTGTTAAGCAGGGGCATAAATTATATCAAATGTTCTGGTCTTGTTTGCTATATGGATACTGTGATTTGAAAATGAAACATTTTATTGTAAAAACTTTGTTTACTAACTTTGTTTTATCTTAGAGAATTTTGTTTTACGGTAACACTTTTACGAGTAGTACTTTATTCCATAAATTTTTATAATTACACTTTTTCAGGGCCATACGTTGTATACAATACACTTGTGGCATTTAAATGATTTTCATGTTAAATACAGGCTACACACTAAACGCTCAACACATAATGTAGTAAACTCAATTCATTTTATTTCTTTCATTAGTTCAAAACAATGGTTTTCTAATCAACTCCAATTGATTTTCGTGAAAGACTTACCTGTTTAATGACAGTGGCTGATAAGTATTCATATTCATTCATTTCTATTACAAATCGTGTAATAATTTATAAATCGTGTTCAATTTTATTCTTATTTCTAAGTTTTATCTAAAAATATATATAGGTATATATTTTTTTTATTTAAGTAGGCAAAGATGGCTGCGTTATTTTTACGTCCCGACTAATAATTTGTTATATTCTGCAAACATTATACTCGTATTAATTTTCAACATTATGTATCTTATATTTTTATTTAATCTGGCATGCGGAACTTAATATCATAAAACATAAGCGTAACATTGGATTATCCTTGCAAAAACACTGAAATATTTTAAACCTATCAAAGACCTACAAAACGTAAATGTCGGACTCAAGAATGTCGTTTCATATTATAAAGTTGACCTCCATTAATCTCAACGACTCATCTTAGACTAAAAATTGCATAAGATGATATATATTTATACATTTTGTCTTTTGACCTCGTGCAAGACTTTATTTCCGTGTAACTAAATTAACAAAATGTGTATATTGTTTTATATGTAAAACATTTATTTTGTGGCACTTTTTAACAGTTTAAATTATTTCAATATATTTAATACCTTGCTGTAACACAGTTTCTAACTACATGAGGTAGATTCGTAAACTGCGTTTATTATGTAGGAATTTATACTTTCTTTAATTTTTATAAAAAAATATGATTATGAGTATTGAAATGTTGCATACCTACCTACTTATAGTAGAAAATACGTAGAAGAACATAAGTAGGTTACCTTTCACTGCGAAAAACGTATTCCCTAGAGATTTTTGATAATCGACCCTGCAAATTCACGCGGTCAAAACCTCGTTAAAAAGCTAATTTATAATATAGAAATGAATCGCAAAATGTGTTGGTAAGCACATAACTCAATAACGCCTGGACTATTTTGACCATTTTTTTTAAATGTTCGTTGTAGTTCAAGGATGTTTTAAACGGCGAAAAAAAATTGAATAATTGCTGGGAAACAATTTTGAATAACTAACCGTGCGAAGCCGGGGCGGGCCGCTAGTCTGATATAAAAATAAGTACCTATAGACAAGCCTTAATAACAGCTAGGTGAATTCACAAAGCCTTTTGAGAACAAATTACCGAATAAACCGTATCAATCCTCTTCAATGTTATTAAATTCTATTTTATCTTACCAAAAGGCATTGAACAGAAGAGAGAACTTAATTTGTCCTCGAGACTTAGACCGCTCATCGGCCCATTCATACGAATAAAGCCAGTAATTATATTTTAATCATCTACACTCAAGAGATTATCAAGAGGGTTCCGTAGCGGACGAGGGCAAACCCTT
This sequence comes from Gymnoscelis rufifasciata, assembly GCA_929108375.1. Taxonomy (NCBI): domain Eukaryota; kingdom Metazoa; phylum Arthropoda; class Insecta; order Lepidoptera; family Geometridae; genus Gymnoscelis; species Gymnoscelis rufifasciata. Next base: position 7,181,986 of record OV815317.1, on the reverse strand, counting down.
TTTTACTAAACCTACTGTTATAAAAATTAAAATCCGGGTCCAAGTTTAATAATCTTTATAGGTATAAGAAAATCTTTATCCAACAACATGGTAGCAAATAATCTTAATATATATAAATCTCGTGTTACAATGTTTGTCCTCAATGGACTCCTAAACCACTTAACCGATTATAATAAAATTCGCACACCATGTGCAGTTCGATCCAACTTGAGAGATAGGATGGTTTTACGGGGAGAAAAATTCGAATAATTTCCGGGAAAATTTTATACCCGTGCGACGCCGGGCGGGCCGCTAGTATTGTTTATAAATCTTTGTAGGTTTATGTCACCAAAGAATAACAAGAACTTTATAAATTTCAAAGGAAAATTTATAAACCTCCGTAGGATTCTAAACGAGAGAATAATGATTATTTTACGTTCACGTTATCAGAAATTTATAAATTTACATATTATAGGAATATTTTACACCAGTGACCTTTTTTTTAATTATTATGTTGAACGTAGAATAATATAATAGAAAGAAATCATTCACGTTATTATAATACCAATTCCTAAAATTGGGTTCTTCATTTGATTAGGCGTGTTTTTATGTCAGTTATCGTGGAGCTTTTAATTTTAAAACTAATTTATTATGAAGACCATAATTATAAGGTTAATTGCTTCTGAAGTACCTACAATTCTAATACCGAACTTCCCGAAATTTTTGTCAAAAGTGTGTATTTTTATCAGGCTAAGTATTCGACAATAATATTGTCTATTCTTAAAACTTGAAGCGGAAAACATACCATGTTAAGTCCATATTTGAGTTTTGCGATATTTCGACGCTGTTGTAAGCGCCATGATAAACTCCAAAAATCAGAAAACATAAAATCTGTCAAATGTCATGGTACCTATTTTACCCGTTTAAGTCTTAATTCCCTCAAAACCATGGTAATGTTTTCAGAAGCAATTTTTACTAAAAATACTATACAATATTAATTTTGTTAAAACTTAAGCCGGCAGCGGATACAAACATGAGTTTTTTACCTTTAACATTTTTACAACACCACGTTTAAAAACTCACGAACACAACTTATATTATTACTTACACTTGACGGAATTAACAATCGTGAAATAATCTAATAATCAATGTATAATACTTATTAATTTTTAATAGCACTAGTATTAATACAATTGTGTAACACTTTTCATGTCTTTTTATGTTGCTTATTTCAGGTTATAGAGCCTACCTGTTAGTGTAGACCTGTTTTAAGTACATTTTAAAATTTATTATAAATCAGTTTGTTTTACTTATCTTATATACGTAAAACAAACTGATAAATAGATTCGTAAATTATTAAAACCGGTCCGGAAAAGCCATCTACCTTTTAGGTCTTCATGCACCATCTTAGACCACATCGTCACTTTACATCAGGTGAGATTGTGGTAAATGAAGGCTTATCTAACAAAAAAAAAAGACTTAATATACGAGTATATCATAAGCATTTATACAAAATTCATATTTGCAGGCAGAATATCTCCTTTGATGTCTTAATAATCCATTAAAGGTCTTCTGGTAGATCGCTCTTGAGCTATAAGACCGCCTTGTAACAGTTTAGATAATATTTTTAAAATTCATAGGTACATGGCGGGGTTTTGCACACACGACCTTCGGGATGAAAGTCAAGTGTGCTCCCACTTAGCCAACACGGCTATCCGATCCGTATCCGGTCGTGGAAAAATGCCCTTTCCTGATTTCAGTCAAGTTTATAAAAAGGTAAATAAATAAATAATAATAAAAAAGGTGTGTGTTCGGTTCACACACGATAGAAATGAAACTTCAGTAAATCGACAAAAGAATGAGAAGAATACTATAAAAAATAAAACAAAAAAAAATACTATGCAAAAAGATTTTGTTTGGGCGGTCACCCATCCAAGTACTGGCATCGCGCAAAGTTGCTTAACCTTGTTACCGTTTATGATTGGCTTACCCGACAGGTAACCCCAATCTTATTTCCACTTCCGTTGCATCCGGTTTCAAATCACAACGATTCTAAAGAAGTTTCAATTCAATAAATATTTCCGGACAATCCACACAACAACATCTAGCTAGCCCCGTGGTAAGCTCTTAGCTTGTGTTACGGATACTAGACATCTGATATACTTAATATAATATACATACATACATAGATATTTTTTATTATACATATTAAACATCCAGAAAGTGAAAGTGCTTGCAGAACATACAAACACTTGACCCCTCGGCGGGAATCGAACCCGCTACCTCTTGCGCCGCAAGCGGACTCTCGCCCACCGCGCCACTGAGGCAGTTTAGGTGACTGATAACTAAATTTCTTTAATATTTACTTACATCAAACCTACGACTTTTTGCTTTCCCTGGCTTGCCCTTCATATAAATTTAGAACTAAAACTCGTATAATGTATTTTAATGTAGTTAATTTCGTGAGAACTATTAAATTGATTCGTTGCTTTCTCCTGGAAGAATTTTAATTATGAAACAATCAATGTCATCTGTACAATTTGCCTTGCCGTTCTTGTTAGTGATAGGAATACAGTGCAACACAAAGATAAGGTTCCCTTTGCTTTGGTTTCACTTAAATAATAAAAAAATATATATTATTGCAGTTAAGTTTTGATATGTTTTAATATCCATACTGATGGTTACCTAAGTATGCAAAGCACTTGTTTATCTTTTAGAATTTCGTAATGTGGCCCGGAGAAGCCTTCTAGGTCTTCATGATTCATCTTAGACCACATCGTCACTTAACATCAGGTGAGATTGTGGTCAAATAAAGACTAATCAAGCACAAAATAAAAATCGTGTACCTATAATTTTACATGTTCATCTACACATCATTATAAAGAGTTAAAGTAAGTGGGATTGTGAGAATTATTGTGACGTTGTATGGGTAATCTCTGGGTGTACTGAACTGAAATGACATCAAACATGTGAAATGTGGGAATGCCATCTCCAATGGGGTTTTTACCATGATTCTATCCTGGATAATGTGGAGTCCTTAAAGATCAACGGAGTTCAAGTGAAAGTGGGAAGAAGCATTCGTTTCCTGGGTTTCAGCATTGTCTGGTATCTTCGTTAGTTTAAGTGGTCTGCTGGAAAATGTATTTAACGCGGGTAACATCGCGGGTTACTGCTACTCATAAATAAAGAAAAATATCAGCTATTTCCCTACGGGAGCCTTGAAACAGGCCGCACTATAGCCCCGTAGTTACCGTGTATTATTTTGCCGTGTGAACGCTGTATCGTGTGTGACGTCAGACAATTGTCGAACGCTCGTCATGTCGCTGGGTTCGGTCCCCGGGTGAGATTCCCAGGCGGTTTCGCATGCCGGCGCCATTTATCGAACACTTCCGATATCCGTTATCGAAACCTTATTATATTTGAATTAGGCAAGCTTTTTAAAAGTAGGATTCAGTTTGATTCGGATTACAACTCGAACGCATTAAAGCCCGTTGAATAAACTGAGTTCGATCTAAGATACTTTAATTGACAACGTCAAAAACGCTCGTTTAAAGTACCAATTGCGCACTCAAGATCGAACTTAGGGTTGAGTGTTGTTTATATTAATACGAGCTTCAGGCTTGAAGCGGGTTAAAAACTAACCACGATTGATTTTCGACGGATCTTGATTTTTTTATATTTCAAATCTTCCACAAACGATATGTTTTAATCAATATGCATAGAAATAAGAAAGATATCGTGCAACAAAAATGATATCTAAGTTACTAGTTTTTATGTTTGACCACAATCTCATTTGAACTTGTGGACTCATGTGGACGAAACGTTCATAAAGGTCGAGAAAGCATTCGATCTGTTTTGAAAATACTGAGTCAGTTGTTATCAGGGAACACAGCAGCAGAGAGCGTATTCCAAAAATATAACTTTATTATTTTATAATGTTTTGTTTATGATCGCAATATTGCTTAAAAAAACCGAAAACATTAAATTGTTATTTATTACAACAATTAATGAAGAAGCGTGAAAGCCGCTTATTTTATAACCCTCGGGGACACTTCTCAATAACCAATGCTATGTCGTCATTTATTGCACCGAGTTCAAAATAATATGAAGCACTAAAACCCCGAGTTACTAATGTTCTGGCGTCCTATCAAAGTTTAAGAGCGGGTGTAAAAGTACTGAAACTTTATACTTTTAACGCAGTAGCAGATAAGTTACATCGACAGCAAGATTATTACCGAAAATTTCGATAAAATTGATAAAAATGTTCTCCTTGAAGCGATAAAATCGGGCGACAACTGATTTTACGGCCGCATTTAGTAGCGTTAATTATGAAATGAGTTAAGTTTAGTCGAGTTTTGTTTTGCCAGTGATTCGTTCCAGTGGTTTATTGGAGCAGTTTTGAAACAAATCGTTTTGAATGACAAATGGGCAATTATTATCGTTATTTGATGATTTACAGTAATGTTACTTTAATCTAGTTTAAAGTTTCAAAATGTTTGCTTAACTAGTGTGCATGTATAAGGTAGACTTTCCATAGCATTGTTTGGAATATGGCAATCCAAATTATGGATATGACAAATAGTACCTAACCTATATAGCTTTGGTTGGAAATCAAACGAATATTTATTTATAAATTATTAAGCAAGGTGTTTCAAAATTGTTATATAAAGCGGAAGGGGTGTGATTGGCACGCACCAGATGAACTTATGTTCTACAATATTTCAATTTGTAGGCTTTTTCGAAAAAAGCCTTATTATTTTGCCTACTATCTTCTATAGAGGTAGTTCATGTTAAGCCACATATCAGTTGATTGATTTTTTTTTACCCCTGGAAGCAATTAATTCCTTCGAGTAAAGGGTTAGATCTATTTATTTTTCTACCACCAGCATTTATATATATTAGCTCAGGTGCAAAATAAAACGATAAGTCAAATTTAACCAATAAAAAATTTATTGTATATCTTTCACACTAAAATGATAACCATTACTTATAACTGAACCACTTTTTATTAATTATATTCTATTCCAAAATCTAGATCAGTATCAGAGATTTGTACTCAAGTTAAACATGATTTTCCCATTATGCTTCTTTACTGTAAGTCCAGCTAATCGACCAAGCCAACTGGCAACTGGAATAAAACACTAAAAAGTGTGAAGCCACTTCGGTGTTTACCTGACAAAGTACAACGACTTTACTGCAAACACTTGTTGATGTGTTAAGGTGACATTTTTAACTGGAATTTTAGTATCGTTCTCTATAATGAGGCGTCTTTGGCACGCTTAATAACCAAATAACGGAATATATATTTTATTTATGTTGCTTTTACATTTTAAGAGATCAGATATTTACTATTTTTTGACGTAAATATTTTTTATGCACGTATGCAAAATATTAAACACGTGCGAGTCAATTTATGGAAAATGCTATCGGCAAAAAACATGTTTGATGTGTTTCTTGATGATTGAAGCTTCGTAAAAAAATATGAGTAGGTACTTATTTTTATTCTGATATGTTTGTTAAAATACGGATATGTCTCTGTTGATTAAAAATAACAATTTTGTAATAGACATTTATATGATCAAAATAAAAGCTCAGTAACTTCAGTGTGCTCGTAGATTTTTTCTCTAAAATAATCATTCTTTATATAGAGCTATAAAATTACATACAATACAATCCATTGACTAGGTACTTACTTAATGAAAGATCTAAACGAACAGTAAATCTTACCATAAAATCAAATGAAGTCACTTTCATTTAAGGTTATTTTTATAAATATTAATATTACCTTAACTTATGGTATACATTGTTAGGAATCTAAAATAATGTTATCGCCACACTTGCGACCCCTATATTCGTTATTTTTTTATTGTACCTCTATATACGATACTTACAGCTTTTTATTACTTTTTATTTACAGTTGGTTCCTCGGTCCATTATTGCACAATTAACCTTGCAAAATAATATATCAATGCAATCCAGAAATAAATCAGCACATAAAATAAATAAAGAAATAAATATTTCCGGACTACTCACACAGCATCACCTAACCCCAAACTTGTACTATGGGTGTTAGGTGACTAATATACTACATAGATAAATTTTTTTTTGTAAATACATACATATGATACATAGAAAACACCCAAAAAAATTATAAATTTAAATTCTGTAATACTAACGAATTATTTTAACTAATAACTAGTGAAAAATAGTCTACCTCTGCACAAGTAATCAATCTATGTTATAATTTAGAATTGAATTGGGTTGTTGATTCTCGTAATTTTTTTTTCATTATTGAATCATTGATAAAACAGTTTCACAGCAGGTCACAGGGCACGTCAACCTGAGCTAACGATCCTTATTGTCCACTAAGAAAACTACTTACGATACGAAACGAGATTTTGACAAGCTTGACAGAAAAATACAAAAACTGACAAGGCGGTTAGAATTTATCGATGTGAAGTGTAGTAAGAAAGTCAATGGCTTTTATTATGTTTGAAGTAATTGTATGTTTGGTGCTTCCTAAGTTGTGATTCACAATAGGTATATATATTTTTTTCGCAAAAAGATATGAAAACCAAAGAGTGGCAAAAGAAATAATGGCTTGTAAATTATTTATCTGATCTAATGCGGCTACATCAGCTGGCGAATATTCGTGTCGCATTAAAAACATCGTGAACGGGCTAACGCGATGTTTTTGTCTACATAAGCACTCGCTACAGGATTCTGAATTAACGTAGTTGTAGCTACGCCCACACTAAACATCGTCTTGGCCGAATACTTCGCGTTGACACAAAAATTGGCCGTAGGCCGCTAATTTGGCCACACCATTCGTGTTTATTTTTTTTTATTTTTTAATAGGACCACCAACTAGAAAATACACTTTCAAATACACTTAAGAATATGATACACTAAATTATTTACTAGTGCTTCCTAAATTACAGGTAGTCACATTCATGTTGTCTTAAGAAGAAGAGTAACCTCAAACTGCGATTGTCCCTTTTTGGATACTTACAGCCATACAGACATCAGCTATGGCGAGAGCCTCGGCTATAAGCAAAATGTTGAATCTCTTTGGTTAGAATAAACTGAATTTTACTATCAATGTCTTCGTGTGTTGGTAATATTGTTAAGTAAAACTTTTGACTTCTTTGATTCTCACATTGAAATTAAATATGATTGGGTCCTCAGAGTATTAAATTAAATATAGATCACTGAGTTTAAGTCAGGCCGTTGGGTTAGTCATGTTCTTAACTGACTTCCGTAGTTTATATAAAATCCATTTATATAAATCGTTTTCCAATCCGTCTGATATTGGATAGAGCGTCTAAAATCGTAAATTTGCGCTCTTGAATTTGTTACGTGTCGTTATTAGTAGACTTCGTAACGGATGCGCGTGCATCGTTTTACGGAGTTATATGTTGCTGGAACGGGTTCGGTCAGTTTTGTTACTTTTGTACAATTTTTTTTCCTTCATTCTAGCCTTCATTTGACCACAATCTCACCTGATGTAAAGTGACGATGAAGATGGAGCATGAAGACCTAGAAGGTAGATGGCCACATTACGAAACACGAAAAAAACGTTTCACGCACTGGCCCAGCCAGGAGGGTGGTGACAAGCCGCAGCCGAAGCCTGCCAGAGACTGTTCTTAGCACCACCCGGAGGTCACGTAAATGTATATATTGTACTTATATAGAAAGGATACGAAAGTATTATTAACTTTGACTTTATTTGATAATACCTGCTTTATTATTACAAATGAAAATTAAAGTACTAGAACGTTGTCGTACGTGTTTCAACATTTAATGTAATCTTAACTTTTACTTTACTAAGTGGCAATAAATTAAAATGTAAATATTTAATAATGGAGTTGATATTTTAAGAACCCAAATAACCAATTTAATTATATTTATAAATATACTAGCTGACCCCGGCAAACGTTGTTTTGCTAAATGAAAAATAGATGTTGGCCGATTCTATGTTGGGTATAATTTAATTCGTGTAAGAACTCTGTTAATACTTCATAATTTTAATATTTTAAGTTTTTAGGCAGTACAATTTCTTGAGTATATCCATATCCTCAAATTTTAAATTTTCTTAAAATTTATTTATCTAATGTCACTTCCAGCAATCTAACTCTACGTTTATTCATCTCCTTGAGTGCAATCCATGTCTAGATTACACACGCATAGAATCGACGTGACATCGAGTCCTGCCATGCTCGGCTGAAGATCCGAACCGTACTGGATTTAATGCCTCACTTGTTTTTCTAGGGCTTATAAGAACTGTCATGTTGTTTTTGTTAAAGCTGTTGCCTAGCTGACGTTTCGGACGTGGTAATTATGCTAGCGTGCAAAGGACATACTGGTTTGTCTTTACAGTGGCGTTCCACGTTCTCGTTATATGATTGCCAACCGTGGCGAGATGGCAACACTTCATTAAGGAGTTTAAGTTCAGCAGTGGACATACGATGTGAAGTGTACTGTAATAAATAACTAACAAAAAATAAAATAATAACTTCCTTACATTAATTATAATAATACTAGTAATACAAAGTACAGGATGTTTAAAATTACATTATACAGGGGCAATCAGAAATCGCCTATTTTACCCGACTAAATAGCCCCTGTGTTGCAGAGACTGATCATTATATTCCTTGATGGCTGAGAAATTATCTGTGTACTTTAGAATGAAAATTATTTATACAAGGTATATTGTCTAAAATACATTTGTAACGGATGCTTTCTCTTTAATTAGTACTTACATAAATTTTAAATATAAAATACTAGCTGGCCCGATCCCGATAAAATATAATATACTAGATGGCTTTGCTCGAATCCGAAACCTTTAATTGAATCATTCTACCTATTGCACAAAAACATAATATAAATACGTTCAATAGTTTTTGAGTTTATCATCATACATATCACCGATCATAAAGACCGACGCGGCGGAGGACTTTTAATATGTATAGAAATATATTATGTTTTAAGTATATAATTGAATGTCACAAAAAGATTTTTAATATTCTGAGATAAAAAAAAAACTTTGTATGTCCCATTTTTGGATGTTCGGAACATACCTATATAACATTTTAAATTTGGTATTTTTTGAGCTTTAAAAATAACGCTTATTAATCAAAATTTGACGTTGATCGAGTATATTTTCACCATCTCCAAAAAAAAATGAGACAATGGTTGTATAAAGAGCTATTTCGATCAGTCACAGTCATGTGACAAAGCGAGATAGCGATATACAAAACCAACCACTGTCACATAATTATTGGGATTAGTCGCTTAGTTTACTAGAATTTTGTGAAATAGGCCCTAATTCTTATTTTCTCTCAAACGGCTGAACTTGTGGTCTAAATAACATTATACAAAAAAAATCCGTGATTAAATCCATTATAACATTGTAACAGCTCTCGTTTCTAGTACCCATATAATAAACAGTATGGTATAAATAAAATTGACCTTTCAATTCCCCTGTACGCTACTATGTCGTAAAACTGTCAAATTAGTGTCAAAACTCAAATGGTAATGAGAGATGAGACCTTTCAACTGGACAAATTAACGAGCCAAAAATAACCAGAACCTTTTATTAAAACACACTGGCTTGTAATTTGTTGCATGTTACAACATGTTACAAATTATTGGGTAAGTGATTTTGTTTGTATTGAAATTATTTAGATTACGTTTCATTTATGTTAGCTCTCGTTTTGAAATTCGATGGTTCAACTAGTGACATAATGGGTACTCAAAAAAAAAACTGAAATTAATTAAACATTTAAAGCTTGGCATATAGGGTACTCAATAAAAAAAAACTGAAATTAATTAAAAATCACCATAATGAATTTTAATAGAAATTACATTCAGTAGAAACCAAATAATTACGGATTGAAAGAAAAATAACACCATTCTGTCGCGTTGAGAACCCTTTTACTGTCAACAGAAATACTAAGGGCTTGTTTCACAGAGTCCGAGTAAACTTAGCAACAGATAATTAAAACAATAATAAATACAAGTCAATGGTCAAGGTATGTCAAGAGCTACGCTTTGTCTTAATCAAGGAACTTATACCCAACCTGGAATGTGCACCGACATTTTTTCCTCTATAAAAAAAAACCGTATGTATATGAAGTTAAGTTCTATTTTCAAATAACATTTAGTCAGAGAGAAATCCGGTCCGAGAGAGATAGCGCTTCGAGAGCCCTCTGTCCCTTTCTTAAGTGTTGCCAGAAGGGTTGTTTTTAAAACGTAGTAGGAATGGTAAAAAAAAACAAATTTGTCACCTCTTGTTAAAAAATATATTACCATCTTTCTGATTATCCTAATGATCCATATATTTTTAAATTATCGTCTTTAATGAGATTTTCTTTATTGCAAAAATTTAGACACGATAGTAAGGTGTTGTTTGAAAAAGAATAGGTTATTTATTAGTAGGAGCTATGTAAATTGAACTGGCATCCCATCAGCCATTTTGATTTGTTATTATTTATCCTACCGTAATTCGGCAATATTTCTTTATTCGTACATAATAAATATGGTTAAAAAATGTGCGATTCCAGGCTGTAAAAGCGAATCCTATGCGGGATGCGGTAAATCTTTCTTCAAGTAAGTATTTTTAAATTCTTGAAGTAGTATGACCATAATGAACGGATTTTTAGGATTAATTCCGTAATCATATTTTGTTCAAACATATAAATAGTAGGTAATCTAGATTAAACTTTATGTGCTAATCACTGATTTGTGTGTCACTACGTATTATTTTAAATTATTAATTAATTTCAGATTTCCTAGTGAAGAATCTTTGAGAAAAAAGTGGCTGGATGCCATTCCAAGTAATACAAATATCAAAAATTATTCGCATAAAACTGTTTTATTCAGTAATGTGTGAATGAAAATATTTACCAAATATATGGTTATAAATCGTAACATGTGATTACTTTTATTATACGAGTAACACCTCCCTATACCATAATTATTTAATGAAATTAAGTGATTTGTTCATATTTTATGTCCAAAATATCTACCTACTGTTTGGACACCCTAATGAAAGGGACAGAGGGCTCTCACAAAACTATCTCGCTCGGCTCGCGCATCCGCAGCCTGTGCACATTCCAGGTTGGGTATAAGTTCCTTGGTCTTAATTGACTGAGCTAAATAGCTTTATATTTTAACTATAGTTTATAATATATTTTGTTACAAAAATATTTAAAATCAGACTCCAGTAAGCCTACCACGAGTTGCCACTTATGACTGTTGGAATTACAACATGTTTTAAACAGATTTTAATAACAACAATTTTATCTTTATCTGTTAAATGTATGGGTTTACAACCGAGTGTTGTGATCTCCAGCAGTCGTAAGTGGCAACTCGTGGTAGAGCTACAGAGAATACGTTCCATACATACCTGTCTACCAACATTATGTATATCAAGTGAGATATCCGTTTCTCTGAAATAAGATCTAGGTTTTCCTTGTAAGTCGTAAAGTTTTCTAAATGTAACTAGTTACGGTAACCAAATGCAGATGAGACTGGTTTAGACTATTTATTATGTTTAGAAAACCAGCTTTTTATTTACATTAATGAGAAGACATAGGTATGAAACTGGCAAGTTAAAAGCGCATCAGTTCCGTGATCTATAGTTTATGTGAAAAGAAAAAATAAGTTTTGTCTATGATCTCTCTTGATATTATTTACTTGTCACTCCGGCCTTAAAGTCTTAAAGTAAATGGCAAGTGATGAGTTGTGACTTACGCTCGAGCGGAAAATTATAAAAGGCATGTAACGAAGATATTTATTATAAAACTAGTGACCCGCCCCGGCTTCGCACGGGTTTTTATTCAAATTTTTTTCCCGACAATTATTAGTTTTTTTCTCGCCTTTTAAACCTTCCCTAGACCTCCACGAACATTTCAAGACTATGATAAGATAAATCCGTTCAGCCGTTCTCGAGTTTTAATCAGACTAACGAACTACAATTCATTTTTATTTATATAGATTATCAATAATCAATCACAAATAGATTATGAAAAAAAAAAGTAGTCAAGGTATTTTCGTTTCATTTTGGTACGGTTGGTATTTTGTTTATTTATTATAAGGGATTTCAAATACATCCCTTTGAAATAAATAAATAAAATATTAGACGGATAATGACTGATGGTTATTAATTTCATCAAATGCCCGATTTTTTTATAATTGGTTCTTGGATTTAAATTTTTTTACAACTTGTTGACATATGCTATACGAAAGAGAATTTAAATCACTACTTTTAGGCTATTTCAGAGATTTTTAATAAAAGACACTCAGACTTAAACATCTTACTATTATATTAACAAAGATAGTATACTTTGCTGTATAGTACTTCTAATATTTTATATTACTCTTCAAGTATTATTAATAATTATGTCTAAACGATATCATCTTAAAGATAATGCAGCATTCATTTACATATTTGTAGTTGAGAACACTTCTATCTACTTATTTACACTTTGCTTTGTTTGTATGTAGTTACAGTCAACAGCAAAAGTAGGTGATCAAAATCAACGTTTCAAAACATCTTCTAGCGTGACGTGAATCAGATCTAAAAACTTATACCAAAGTGTCAGTTTTTCTTGAAGGATTAATTAGTCAAAAGTAAATGATCATAATAACAACAAGGTTCGTAATAAATGTAATCACTTACTTATGATTCGTTATATGTTCATTTATTTCTGATAAACTGCATTAGTGAGTAACTTATTAACTCAATTCATTATATGTATTATTTGGGACCCTATTTCATTAGTTTCTTTTTTTTTATTATTTTATTTATTTATTATTTATAGGAATGAAAATAATCATTTAAGTTTACTGATAATTTGTTTACATATGGCGCAAAATTTATGTAAAACATTAACAATCCTCACCAAATTGGAATATAAAATTCTAAATATAACATAATTATTGGGCCGAATAAAATATGATTAGTTTATATTCAAAAATATCGATTTTTTGTCGTCACTCTGCGAGTCTAAGGTTTATTACGAAATAAAATAACACGTATTTTTTAGCTTCTAAATAAAGTACATCAAAAATCAGTCGGAAAGGTCAAACGTGAAAACAAACGGAGTGAAAACACGAATCGTTTTAAGAATATCCATGAAATCTGCCAAAAACATATTAGATATATTAACGTCAAGTTACTTGATGATAAACACATAGATAAGGAACTCATATAATAACAGTACACTTTAACAAAACAGCCACGTCAATAGCGAGATGTCATAACTTTGACATTGACCTTAGTTTTCTCCAGTCATGACACACCATCATCTGGGGTCACATCTCCATTGTTTACGAGCCAACAATTATCGTCACACCTATATACTGTTAATATGTGTATTGTCATGCTTGTTGTTAATGTACGGAGCGTGGTGATTTGAACAAGATAATCTTTGAATCTGATTTATGTCGTTGTACCTATACTACCTATGGGATTGAGTTGTGGGTCAACATTAATAGTGTGTATCCAATTCATTGTACTTTTGTATGTTCATCAGTTTTTCGTGGTGTATCTTTTATTTTTTTTTATTCTAATGTGAGTTTAAATAATTATGATAATGTTATGCGTCTAAAAAAGTAGATGGAATAATTCAAGCAGCAGTTGGAGGGTTTGTCTGTTCACGTCCGTTAGTGGTAACCCTCTGAATCCTTACACGTGACCTCCGGGTGGTACTAAAACAGTCTCTGGTGGTAGACTTCGGCCGCGCCTTGTCACCACCCCCGGGCTGGGCCAGTGCGTGAAGCGATTTTTTGGTGTTTCGTAATGTGGCCCGGAGAAGCCATCTACCTTCTAGGTCTTCATGCTCCATCTTAGACCACATCGTCACTAAACATCAAGTAAGATATATAGAAGTATATTTAAAGTAGTTTCTTAAGTTTCAGATCTATGCACAGTTTCTATCATTTGCTAGATTTTTAGACATGTCATGACTATCTATCCAAAATAAAAAAAATACCGCTGTTTTAAAGAAACCTAACCTAGTTCAATCACAAATCTCGAGACGCAGTCTTTTTCATTGTTATGTAATCAATTTTTTCTATTAGTCACATTAAGATTGGTTTATCATTCTAATTAATAAGAAGATCATCAAATATACATTACTGTTTCTTTCGATCGGTGATAGGTATCAGAAATGTTTGTGCCATACTAGAATGACCTCTTGTCACTATGTACAGGATGTTTAAGTTCTACTTGTTTGTTATGGAAAGTTATGGCTCTGTAGCCACCTTGTACTGCTACACAACTTGTACTACCTTGTACTTCTACAGTTATTAAATTTACTTAGATAGGTACGTATTGAATTAGTGGAAAATAGACATACAAAATAACTGATGCACATTATCAACTATTAAATCCAATATTTCTCAAAAATGAAATTATATCCAATTTCAGCATTCTTTACTACATAACTAAGTCGCTTAAAAATAATCAAAAGCAAAAAAAAATATGTTAATTTATTTAATTTATAACAATTTAAAACTTTTTAAAGCAGTTAAAATAACCTTCCTGGTAATATGTATTGGTAATTAAAAAGAAAAAAGCTATCCAAAAATATGTATGTATTTTTCTGGTCTATAATTTAGATTAATGAAATTAAGTAAAAAAAATAAAAATAAAACAATTAGAGTAACAAGACATAGCATTATTTTTCTTTTTAATTACCTACCAGTATTGTTTAAATGAAATCATCGAATGTTGTAGATTGGAGTGTGCTTTAATATTTTACATTACGTTTTTTTAAACAATCCTCCTGTATAAGTGTGCAAGTGAAATTTTGCAACTCATTTCGTAGATCCGCTAGTGTCACATGCTAGTTTCTTATTTGCACGGTAGACTTCCCACTTTTTGTGCAGTTCTGAACTTTCTCTCAGATTTGTCTCTTTCAAGCGGCGAACCAGGTGAAATATTACATTATGAATAGGTATGTATACATTTGAATTGGAATGACGTCAATCGTTTTGAGAAATGTATAATTTGTGAGTGGTATTACGTAGGTAGTTATTTATTGAGAATTAATAATATTACAGTTTATAAGGAGACATTTGAGAACGATATCGCGTGAAATTTTTTGTATAACTCTTAACCAACAAATAAATATTAATTTTTAAATTATTATTAAGTGTATGGTTTTTTATTTGTTCTGATGTGGTATCCGATTGATAATAAAGGATCATTGAAAGGCCGTAATAAATTACTCTCTTGCTTTTAAGATTGCTAGCTAATAATGCTTCGTCACCAAAAATATGACTTATTGATACGGCACATGTTTCAATAGAAAATCGGAAAGCTATCGAAGAAGGTATACATATGAACTTTTTACCCTATCACAACGACTTTCTTTATCTCATTAAAGGAAAATGTAAAGAAAGATGGACTGAGTACTTTGATGAGAGATCGCTGAACAAAAGTATCTGGTACAAGACAATACAGCCAACATTACCTAACTAAAGCCCCTTGGTTCGATGGATCGCGAATGGCCAGGTCGGACATCGTCACCTTGCTGCCACTCCGATCGGGACACATCCCTCTCAATCGTTTCGGCTTCATGATGCGTAAAAGCAGTTCACCAAATTGTACCGATTGTGACGTAGTTAGAAGATGTGTATTATATTGTGGTGGAATGTGTCCGGAACGAGGCGGAAAGACTGTCCTTTTGCATTAAATATAAAATTGATTTGTTTGTACTTGGCGTGTGTAACATTATTTTGGATTCTCCATTGTCGGTTGAAGCAATTAATATGTTAAAATTGGTTAAATTAGGGATTAAACGTAGATAGATAGTGTATAGTATATGTAAGCATAATGTCGAGGGTAACATAATCATGTTAATTAAATCCTCTATAAATAAATACAAATAATAAAAAAATATATGTTTAACTTACCTTTTTATTTGCTGTGACCAATCCCGGGTCCATCAGCGCAGTGATACCTAAGCTTAAACACAAATAAATATCTATCATCAGCTTAGTATAAGGCCTTTGTGCACCGTCTTTCGTGTTCCTAGCAGATCCTATCCATCCAAAGGTTGCCTGGTAGATATCGCTTTAAGCGATAAGGCTGCCGATTGTACAACAAATGTGGCTATTGATTGTTATTTTTAAGTTAGTCTGTAAGAATTGGTTTGCAATTAAGATATTATCTATCTATCTATCTTAAACTAAAAAATTCATCAAAAATGGTGAGTCAATGATTCATTCAGTTTTTGGAAGTAAAACTTACGAAGATTATGTGGACATGTCATCTTTATCAATAATCAAATACCACCCCCCATTTTCTTAGTTAATCTTTTGATATTAAGCAAATTAGTTGTCATGCACTCTTGCCATTCAAATAATCAGATATCTTGTCATAGCCCTTTTTACACAAAACACCAAAACTTTCTTGAATATATTAAAATATGGATCACGAAATTCATTGGGAACTTTACTATCAAATTATGCAGCAACCTTTAAAATAAAATTTAACTTTACGTATTCGGATATTCGGCAAAGCAAGTTTCAAACTTTGCACTACGCTCAGCGAACTAACGACGACACTACCTAAGTTTATCTTAACATACATCCAAATTATTCACATCCTTCAGGTTTCTACTTTAACACAACTTACCTAATGTTAACCCCAGGACTGATTACAGGGATACCGAGTGACATGTTTGCAATGACACTAAGTACGTACAGGGCTCTGCAGTAGCCATTTCCTTCTACGCCTCCTGTGCGTATAGGGTTGCCAACCTTTTTACTCGACTGCGCCAGAAGAAGGTTAATGTTTTATGTGATGTAAAATAATTATAACTTTTGAAACTATCATGGTTATCAATACTATTTAGATTTATAACTGGTACTATGGTTGATTGTCCTTTGGGATCAGGGATATCGAGAAACTCGAAAGACAAGGTAAGACAAGAGGTAAATATCCCGTTATAAATCTAAATAGTGTTCGTATAAATGTTTAGCACGCTCTTCACGACTCGATGGATTTTATCTTGAGAGGTGTCGTTAGATTTGTAATTACCATGAGAGTGACACTGGGTATATCAAAATATAAGAAAAACTTAATGGCGGATTTTCGGCCCCAAATTGTACTCTCAACAAATAAAGTCGCAGTTGGGACATTTAATTACGGTGGTGTTCAGGAGGAGGGTTCTTTTTTAGTTCATTTGTATTTGCGCAAAATCGGATTTCTAGTATTTTAGTATCAAGTTTTGACAATAATGAGTACTAGATTTATCCCGATAAGCACACATCTGTATTTTAGAATCGGATGGAGTTTTTTTTTTGTAAGAAAACACCCTTTAGGTTTACCCTGTTTAGTTCGTCTTTTGTTTTTGTTTATCAACATATCTACCTTTATACTCGTATATATTTCATTTTGCTTTCAATGGGACCTGACTCAGCATTAATCCTCTGCACTCTGCTAGATATTAATTTATGAATAATAATTTAAGTGCTTTTGCACATTAATTAGTATTTATTATAATACATATGCATAAAAACGTGTTCATTGCTAAATTATCATAAACTTCTTATTAAATATAGATAACTTTCTAAAGCAATATTTTTCTATTGAGTAAGATAGAAATGTCTAGATAGGTTTTATTTAAAAGTCGTTACCCTAGAGTTAAGTAACAGTTCGTATACTTTCTCTGATTTGCATTGTGTTGGTGTAATATGCATATATATAAACAGCTGTGGTATACCTGCTGATATTTATTATATGGTATGTAGGTACTTTAAAAAAATATAGGAGCCGACTTAAAAATAATAACTTACCTAAGCATTTCTACACGTTTGTGTATTTTGTATGTGTATGTTAAAAATCTTGATTATGTTTTTATATAAAAAAGCTGGTAATTTAAGTTAAATAAAATAAAATAAAAATTTAATATAATTAGGTAATTTAATTTAAATTTTATAAAAAATTGTTTCATGTTTATGATTTTTAACCCGCCATTAAGTCGTTCAAAAGTTCTAAGCGATCACAGCCGAATTTTTTTTTTACTACCTAGAGATCTAAGCTAAGTCATTTCGTTTTATACTATTTTATAAGACCAGCTGTCAACCCTACTTGACTTCAATTACGGTCCGTCCATCAGAGCGTCAGCTGG
Source organism: Gymnoscelis rufifasciata (assembly GCA_929108375.1). Taxonomy (NCBI): domain Eukaryota; kingdom Metazoa; phylum Arthropoda; class Insecta; order Lepidoptera; family Geometridae; genus Gymnoscelis; species Gymnoscelis rufifasciata. Next base: position 7,163,858 of record OV815317.1, on the reverse strand, counting down.
ACGAGGCAAAAACCGCATACCACATGCGCACGCGACGATTCGAGACGCATTGTCGGGATGTCTTCCGATCGAGAATACGATCATCTATGGATGTGTACATGATATCTCATCAATTTGTCTTCACATACTATATCAACCATGATGTATCTGCAATAGTGTATGTAGCTATCATTAAAATTTTAAATAAATTGTTACTAGATTACTAGAAAATACTTTTTGAACCGACATACAAATACAATACAAAACACTTAATTGTACACCAAAACAATAGTTACAAAAATATGTACAAAGGGCGGCCTTTTCGTTTAAGAGTTATAACATGACAGTATTTAAAAAATAGACGATATTTATAAGATATTAAGGTATTGCCCCGCGATGTTACCCGCGGTAAACTTAAATACTTTAGTTAAACAAAAACATTGTACAAAAAGGCGGGCTTAATGCCTAGGCATTTTCTACCTTTGTATAATGGATTTTCTCGCGGTCTAAAGTAGCCTATGTATGGCCTATTTACCTGGCCTTCTCAGATTCTACTTACTTACTTTTAATCATACTTACTTTAGTATGGATCTAATGAAATCTTATAAAGTAAAGAAAGAAGTAGAAGCAGCAGTAGATGTCACATGACTGAAATTACGAATGATGTGTTATAAAATTTTAATAGATGACCTTTTCATTTGATTTGTTCCCTAAACACCAGATTCTCAAAATACCAGAAGAGAAGATAATGGCATGGTAATTACAAATTTAAAAACAATGCTGATTATGAATTCGTATTTTTTTTAAAACAACACTACAGACTATAATGTCCGTTTGCTATTTTGCTTATGTAAAAATATGAACAAAATTTCTAAAACCACGTAACGCGCCTTACTAAGACGTAAGGAACAAAACACATTCGACTTAAACATGCAAATACGATAATACACTTCTATCTAACATGCGAATTGTATAATACCTTATTTTTTGCAAATTAACTGCAATCAATATAATGTCTTAAATTTTTCTTAAATGTACCTATTATGACCTACTCAAATATAACAAACATTATTAAAAAATAAGTCTTGAACTTTAGCTTATTTTGTCAAATTGTCAACGCAAAAAAATAATTCTTATATGATAGAGACAACAAATATAATTTATAATAAACAACCAAATCTACGAAGTACCGGTACTATATTATAGGTACGAATTTCATAACTCATACATAACCAAGAGTTAAGGTTATCTAGATACAGCATTATGAATGTATGACAAAAAATGAATGTGGGATATTTTCACTAAATCTGAGTAAACTAAGCAATGGTTATTTTATTATGTCAATAATACGTGTCAATGGTAAATGATAGCTGTCTCGTTTTGTCACATGAAACTGAGCAAAATAGCTATATATTTTAATCATTGTTTAATTACACGCAAAATGGCGTTCAACTGAGTAACATCTCTTTCACTTTAGATTTTTTTTACACTTTTGAAACTTTAGAACTCGACACTAGCAAACTGACGCTTCAAGCGTAGAGTCCATTTACAAGAAATTGAATTGACTTGATTGAACCATTGTTTAATTTTACTTGGATACATGCTGATTTTAAAAATATAGAGTTAAGAAGAAAACTGTCAATACATCATCAACATTCGAGACGACACGACAGCCCAAAGAGATAAGCAAAAAAAACAGTATCAATTTCCCTAAAGCATGCGTGCGCTGTTGAGTTTATTGCAGATCGCGTGCCGATACTAAACGCAGTCATTTGTGGTTGGACACACCGACCGTGTGGTCAATTGTCGATGGTAACGATTGTCGATGGTCTTGAAAAAAGGAATGCAGTCATAATCTATTTCAAATGAGGAAATCGTTATAGGTTGGTTACAGGTATATTGCTTGTAACGTATTGGGTGATGGATTGAAACCACTTTTTAATATGAAATATTTTTTAAATGGTTCCGTGTTAAAATTCGACATTTATGAAGTAAAAATAAATAAAATAATTGTTTCTAAGGTAAAGCTATTTGACATATAAAAGGAGCCAGACATTCTATATAAGATTAATTCTTGGTAACGAAAAATTTAAAAAACCCATTTTAAAAAAACAAAGCTTAGAACACTTTTGTCTATCCCACCTTTCAGACAAAAAAAAACAGAACCGGAATAAAAAGGAGGGTAAAAGAGACCACAACAACAGCCGAAAACATGTTGTTTTTCTTCGGTGTCTCTGTATTTGAGCATATTTGCCGGTCCTCACATATTGCAAACTGAATTTCCTTTAGTGCCTAAATACTCCTAGCCGATTTCGGCGACAGTGACTTATGCTTTCGTAATAGAAAATTAAATGACGAGAGTTTGGCTCTTATGTGGCTTATATATCCAACTTTTAGGGTATACGACTATATCACATTTTAGCTGCAGTGCCCAGATGAGATAAATTAGATAAATTATTAAGCCACAAAATTCCTTATATATATTGTACTTTATGAAAAATCAAACTGATAGATTCTAATATGAGGCAAGTAATTTGTTTTTTTTTACGAGGCCGGAAGATTGTGTTGATAACAGTACTCGATTATAAAATAATGTAGATAATTTCTTACCAACAGATAATTTTATCCGTTAATTTGGATATAAATTATTATAACTTTAGGCGAATCACCTATAACAGTTGCTTAATAATGAGTCTATTGTAATTAGGCCCTATCAATAATAATTTATGTGGTAATAACGTTGAAGCTAGCAACATTGTCTTATTTAACGAACGTAGAACATTTGTGATCTTTAACTTTATTGAAGGAAGTCCTGTATAATGTGCTTTTATACCATAATGTTGTTGCATCTTTGCAGTTAATTTTACAGTAGCTGTGGTTTCAAAGTAGGTTGGTTTACCGCTGTTTTACACGCAAATATGTTTCTCATATCACTGTTTCATGTCAAAAGAGTTCAAATATATTTAGGAATATAGGTACTTGTTAATGTCATAGATAGGCTGTTGAATTTAGTCTCCAGTTAATTATTAAACCATGTTGGTTAAGTGGGAGAACCCTCGGCTCGTGAACCCAGGGTATTTACGTGCGCTTTAAACACGTGCTTAACAGGCAAAACATCGTACAAAAACAACAACAACAACAGAAAACCGGCACTTTCTGAGAACTTGGAAAAGCTTAAAGGACATGCGACATTCACCAACCAGCGTGGCAAATTAAGACCTATTCTCTCTCGTCAAAGATAGAAGTCCCTGTTTCCCAACAGTGGGAACGTAAATAGTGCTATGATGATCATGAAGTTATACAGTTTTAACACCTCCTAATCTCGCTTTATTGTAAACCTCAAACTCTCCATTGCAATAAGGTCTTGATTACAACCTTTATTTACAGCAAGATAAGACCTTTAGCTTCCGACCCGTCACATAGTTTTGCGAACAGTAAATAGCAAATTTTATGCAAATTTCAATGTAATTTATGATGATCGGGGCTAGAAGTCAATTTGCTGGACTAACGTGCTGTTTCTAAGACAATAGTTATAAGTGTAAGCGCGAAGCCATAGGGGGTTGGATATTAAAAATAAATATTTCCGGACAATCCACACAACAACATCGAGTCCTAATCTAGCTAAACATTGAGGAAGAGACAGGAATGACTCTACTAAAGTATGTATGTAGAAAAGTCTTGTCTTGCTTTCACGCGAAAATTACTGTTTTACAATTTGGTATATAGATTCTATATAGCCTGAGATAGGAAATAGGAAATTTATTTAAATCCAGTGTTTTTCAATATACCTATGTACACGACAGGAGATCAGAGTTTAATATTAAAAGTAGTATTATATAAAAAGTAATACATTTTAGTTATAACGTTACCTTATAACTTCATTTTCATAGTGTTTTGGACTCCTTTTCCTGTAACAAAATTATAAAATTTGTTAATAATCTGATCAATTTTTTTTTTTTATCCTGGATATGCCTTCATTTGACCACAATCTCACGTGATGTAAAGTGACGATGTGGTCTAAGATGGGACCTGAAGACCTAGAAGGTAGATGGCTTCTCCGGGCCACATTACGAAACACGAAAAAATCGCTTCACGCACTGGCACACCCAGCCCGGAGGGTAGTGATAAGCCGCGGCCGAAGCCTACCACCAGAGACTGTTCTTAGCACTACCCGGAGGTCACGTGTAAGGATTCAGAGGGTTACCACTTACGGACGTGAACAGACAAAACCTCCAAATTATTTAGTATGTCACAATCAAATTAATAATTAAAGAGTTTCTTCGTTTCTTATTTGGATATTTTTTAGTAACGGCCAAGCCATATATTTATTCTAAAGAAAAGTCCAGTAATCAACAGTAAGAATCCAATTTTGGCCGCGCTTAAGATCTGCGGAATAACTCCACTAAATGGACCTGTTTCACCATCCGAATAAAATTTGACGATGGTTAAAATATAGAAGTTAGATCTTGACATAACTCGTACTAACTTGTAATTGTAACGAAATTGTGGAATTCAGACGTATTTTTTTTGTATATTAATTGATTTTGTAAACGTTTGAAATGTTATTTTTCAGATAAAAGCTTATAACGAATCTAGAAGTTGCTTACTTTATATTTGGTATTCATACAAAATGATGTATCAACAAAAGAAATACACACTTAATTCCTGACACTTCCATTGGAGATCACTCAATGGGAAACTATAGTAAGCTACCGTAATGTTCAAACACACATAATTTACTTAAAACGGCTTGTAAAACACGATGAAGTAGAACACAAACATATTAGAGGCGATCTTTGGGTGGGCTTAGGACAAACGAACCGCTGATATATGATATTTCACAAAGACTGCTTACCAGTACAGACTAGACTGCTTTATGAATTTCGTAACAATATGTTTATTTAAAATTATACAAAAACACTTTTGTATATTTAGATGGATTAACATGAATAAAAAATGCAATTAAACATTTTTTTAAAGTTAAAAATGAAAATAGTACGAACATAACTATAACTAGATGTTGATGATTATTTGCTTTCATGTTGCTGTCTTTAAAATCTTATACGAATCGATCCAGTATTTCTCGAGTTCGAGCCTTTGCCCCAGCAGTGGGAACGTGAATAAGGGTGCTTAAGCATAGTGAATCCTGTATGAATAAAACTGTTACATTCCAGACAAAGTACCCAAGGAGCGTATAATAATAATTCGCGAAACAGTCGTTAAAGCCTGGTACTTTGACAGACTTACTGTATTCGCAAATGTTTACGCTAAATACGACACGAAGCCAAAGTTGAGAGCAGTTTCCATAAGTATTACATGGTGGTACTGGTATTATGATATTACCATAAGAACATATTGTTTAGGCTTTTATAGGCTTCACGCTGGTGGCCATTATAAAGAAAACTTGTCAAGGCGTTTGAATCTTGTACAGGTGTGATAATTCGGCCTTTTATTAGTGTAACTTACAGTGTTAACTTTTATTTTGAAAATAATCAAGGCATTCTTTTTTTATTACTGGCTACGTCAGAAGATGTTAACATTTAAAAATCTAATATAAATAAAAATGAATTGTTGTTCGTTAGTCTGATTAGAACTCGAGAACGGCTGAACGGATTTATCTTATCATAGTCTTGAAATGTTCGTGGCTGTCTAGGGAAGGTTTAAAAGGCGAAAAAAAAACGAATAATTTCCGGGAAAAAAAAACCAGTGCGAAACCGGGGCTGGCTGGCCAGTTTATTAATAATAATAAGTATACAACAATTAACTAAAACGTAATTCGTAATTCCTCGAGATGTCGTTAGCCCCCGCTAACGACATCTCGAGGAATTACGAACACCGATATGACAAAATACACCCGATATGACAAAATACAGAATAATTATCACCTATAACGTAATCGACGCGTTGGTGTAATTGGTCGAACGTCGGGGCGCTTTACCGGTGATGCAGGTTCGTATCCTGTGTGCGAAGGTCACGAATGTGTCTTAATCTTTTTTTGCATAAAAAATTAAAAATAAAGTACTATTAGCTTTGCACACCACGGAAGCCGTGGCCCGTAAAACATATTTTCCCGCCGTAAAAATGTCCATCGATAAAAAGGCTATCTTAGAGTGAAATAGTATATGAATAATATTATATTAGTATACATAACTTCATAATCATTTCCATGACATATCAAAAAAATTTATTGAAGTCATGAAATTATGAATAGTACTATGAAATTACTTACGTTTACAAGCTACCCCTTGCAAGATAAGACAAAGTTCATAAAACATTTAATGTAACAGAAACATTATTAGGTCTCACCTGTCAGTCTGAGAAATACGCGCGGGCTTACAGAAAAGTATCCCTTGAGAAGCGAAAATAATAACAATAATTTATTATTTTCGCTCAATTTCCTCTCCTAAAAAGCGGGTTCATTCCTATTTACCTACCGCCCTCTAGAAGTTAATGGTCTTGAGTACCTAATAGGTACCTCTCGTAGGAACAATTCCGATTCGCATAATTAATTAGTAGTAAACGTGGTTCTGCATGCATTCTCCGCTTGCTAATAAAAGCATCACGGTGCTTTTATTATTTACCGTTACGAATGCGCTGTTTTTTCGAATCTTGTAGGTAGTTTAGTTAGAGATTCGTTTTATTACGACGTTTTGTGCCAACAGTGCGAAAATAGACTCCACCCGTATTTTCATAGAAGGTTCTATAACGTGGATCGCTGTGTGCAATCGTCAATTCAATAAATATGGTCATGAGGTTTGCTACATAATGATAATCTAATACATGCAAAACAAGAAAGTGTATTGTTTATAGGCTACATAAAGAACAAGAAAAACAATGTTTCCAAGTATACGTCAATGATATCTGGAAGAAGTGATTTAGCTTCAGATGATTTTAAAAATCTTTTTGTACTTGTTTCCATTGAACATAGTTTTTTTTTGTAACATTTGGCTTGTCCTAGTATTTTAAAAAATATTAAAAATGTTTAATTTAAAATGTCTAAGCAAACTGCGGTAGTAAAATGACGACCATACCCATTATTTTTGGAAACGAGTGTAGATTATCCTGCGTATTCATAATCAGGACCAATTAGTTAGGTCCGGGCTGAACTGGTTTATCCTATCGGGCTTAGAACATTTTAGTTTGGACTAAACTAGTTAATCCTATCTCGTCCTTAAATCGGGTTTGGCCTGTTACATATATATTTTTATAACTAAAAATAATAATCGTAAAAAATCTCACTCAAGCGCCTCAACTAGCTACCGCAATATTAATTATTCAGAATACATTTACTCTTCAAATAAAATTATGAGACCATAGTTCATTCACTTAGAGCAATTATCTTGGAGCCAATGAGCAGATAAGTGGCGGTAGTTTCGACCTTAAAGGTAAGGGAAGAGAGGTTAAATTAGGATGATGGATTAGGTGCGATATGGTAGACTGGTCGTCTCTGAGGCGTGGAGTATAACTTGGTGCGTGGTTCGAGTCTCTTCCTTGTACTAATGTATAATCAGATTAATAATTGAAGAAACATATTTTTGCGCCTTTGCATTTTTTTAATTTCTAATCTTTTCTTTGATCTTAATAGAAGATATAGAGGTTAAGAAATTTCATCATCATAAACACCCGCATTTACGTGCCCACAGCTGGGACACAGGGACTTCTTTCGAGAGAGATTCGACCTTAATTCACCACGCTGGCCAAGTGCGGATTGCGGTTAATGTCACATGTCCTTCAAACTCTTCAAAGATCTTAGAACATGCCAGTTTCCTTACGATGTTAGCCTTTAAAAGTCTTTAAGCGCTGATAATCTAATATATACAATTTCCATGTCACAATGCTAGTTACCGTACTCATCCGAAACGGATTTACCGTTTTTTACCAAATTATAAATGCGTATTCAGTAGGTCTGAGAATCGGCTACTATCTATTCTTCATTTTGCATAACAACGTTAGCTGGGGACAGCTAGTTTTTTCTAAAAGAAAAATCCAAAGGTGAGCGGCGAGGTTTGGAGGGGACATTTCTATACACTCTCTTAGCATTCGTCTCCACACGACGATGATATATATGATATGCGACGATATCAAAGGATGAGAATGTTTGAGAAAATTGTAAACAAAGATAGGTAGATAAATAGATAGATATTTTCTTTATTGCACACCAATACTTAACTTACAGACTAACTTAAAAACAATAACTATAATACACATATATTATCTGAAGGAAAAAAATTTACTAACTTAAGGTAAACATATTTTTTTTCTTATAAATCAAGACTTGGTGCACGATTTATCAAAGTTGGAAACAATGATGAAATTGGCTTGTATGATTATATAATTCCAAAAAAAAAAATCTATATGGATTTACGCAAGATTAGCTTTTTTTATCAATGGTTTTCATTAGCGACCCAACCCAATCTAGATATAAAATATTACGTTGACTGTACCGGAAATTAAAAAGTTTAAGTTTTTATGAACGGTTATGAATTATGGTAATAATTGATAAATGTAATATGCTTTCTTAGAAATTACGTATATGAAATTCTTCTGATGATATTATGCACTAAAACATTGATGGAATTTTTCCCGTGTTTTTTTTAATTTTATGAAACAACTTTCTTTCCAGCGGTCAAAGGTAGCCTAAAGTCTTCCTCGATAAATGGGCTATATATGGGCTTCTTCTTCTTTAAATCGGACCAGTAGTTCCAGAGATTAGCACGTTCAAGCAAATTAACTCTTCAGCGCTTTATTATATTAGTATAGAGTAAAGATTTATACACATTTTCTAGCAGCACTGACCAATAACTAAGAACGGGCAGTCTTCTAGGTAAGCTTTAACCTTTTAAATCAAGTTTGCCTAAGAATTGCAACAAAAGGATGGCTCAGCAGTTATTGGAACTTAAAAGTATAAGTTCAAGTTCGCAACAGATAATAATACTAAATATGGATGGCACCCGGGACAGATAAGTTCTCGAATAGACACGGATCTGCAGTCAAAGCGTACGGGGTCCTTAAAATAGGTAACAAATTAATTTTTGGCTAAACTTGTTTGCAGCAAATAAATGCTGAGTAAGAGACCATTCTGGAACGATGTATTATTTTATAAAAGTATATTCTCTTCATGCATAAATAATTTTATTTTTATATTATAATTGGAAAAGGTTGTAACTTGCTATTTCAGTGGATGCAGGTCGCTTACAACGTTAACTGTTGAACTGAAAATCAAACTCATCAAATATTAATTTTCTCAACAAATAATTCACATATAGTAGAAGCAAGTGCATTTGAAAACTTTATGTTCACCTAACAATAATACGAAAAACACTAGCTAGGAAAAATTGTATTTACTAGGAAACTATTAACCAGTGCTGGTCTTCCGACAGAACCACTTGTTCACAAATCGGTGAAAAATGTGATGATAATTCATTGACGCGTTTGTGTAATTGGTACTACGACCGCGCTTTCCTTGAGGTGCAGGTTCGTATTGACAAAACCAGCTACTGGCCACCGCTAAAACATGTTCTAATAAGAGTTCCCACAGTTGAGTAAATTCTAAAACCACAGCATGGTTAGTCACCAAGGAAAGCAAAGGGCAAATTACCTAATTATACCGTAATAGGCGCAAACCGTACTATTTTTATCATGTGGTTTTGTGTTAACGTATCGCCATAGACACTTTATAGACACTTTTTTCAGTATATAAATAAAAAGGGCACTGGGATCGCTCATAGCGATAGAAAATGATATAAATAAAAATAAAAATAATTAATTTGGGACAACATTACAAATTAAAAATGTCATTAAGTTGATATGGGCCATTATTTTTTTCTGTTCACTTGGAAAAAAAAACCTTGTATATTATATAGATGGTATTACTGAGGTACGTAACTGAATTAGATAAGTCCATAATTATTATATATTTTAATAAATTAAATCTTAATAAGGATGATGAATATTAAAACTCAAGAAATAAATGAGTCGCTTTCTTAAAGTAGTATTCCTGTCATAGCAAACACAATAAACGGAATCTTTTTAAATATAAATCTGAGGATTTCATCTTATTTTTTATTTAATTCTAATAATAATTTGAAATAATGTTTTTACCACAAAATACCACATAACATTAACCATTGCTGCAAACAAGCATAATTGGATATTTTATATTTGCCTTATAAAAGATATAAACGCGCTATTTTTCAATGTTCCATACATTGAAAAATAGCTTTTATTATTTTAAAGTTTTCTCAAAAATATTTTTATATGGTATGGTATTTCTAATAGGTATTAATTACTAACTATCTTTTCCCCGCAGCTTCGCTCGAGTGACTTGGAATCCCGTGGTAAATTCCACGGGATACATTTTCGGGATGAATGGTAAATTATGATAGCCATATACATATGTATATCATTTTGAGGGTTCCGTGTCGCAAAGGTAAAATGGGATTACTGAGACTTCGTCGTCTGTCTGTCTGTCCGTCTGGCTGTCTCAAGAAACGTGATAAATAGAGAGTTGATGATTTCTTTCTATAGCCGCTATAACAAGAATAAATTAATAGATATGGGTGACCGCCGCGCCGCTCTGGCTGCATAACATTTTTTTTGCTTTTTTTGAAAACTTATCTTTGTCTCATACTAATCCAATTAATTCGTAGTTCCATAAATGTTTTTTTTTTATGCTGGATAAGCCTTCATTTGACCACTATCTCACCTGATGTAAAGTGACGATGTGGTCTAAGGGACATGAAGACCTAGAAGGTAGATGGCTTCTCCGGGCCACATTACGAAACACGAAAAAATCGCTTCACGCACTGGCCCAGCCCGGAGGGTGGTGACAAGCCGCGGCCGAAGCCTACCACCAGAGACTGTTCTAAGCACCACCTGGAGGTCACGTGTAAGGATTCAGAGGGCTACCACTTACGGACGTGAACAGACAAAACCTCCAAAACCTCCAATAAAATAAAATAAAAATTTCAAGAGTTAAGCGTGAATAGGTACTTCTCGCTTCACCTTCTAAATCAAAATCTTCTTCTAAATATCCTGGGTTTGTAAAAGTAAATGTCAAAAGAAAAACAAAAAAAAAATAACCAAATTTTTACAGCGCCACGAGAGTTTCGAATCTGAACTATTCGAATCTGAACTAAAACTTTGAATTATGCGGCTTTTGTCTCGATGTATAAAAATAAATAAACTAATTAAATATATATATATTAAAGGACAATCCACACAACATCATCTAGCCCCGTGGTAAGCTGTAAGCTTGTGTTACGATATAACATTTTGGCTAATCGTTTAATCACCTCATTACAAACGGCTTTGTTTCAGCTAGCCGTAATGTAAAACGGCGAAATATACGATACAACTGTGACATAGATATATTATTTTTATGTATAAGTAAATGTAGTAGTATTTGTGTATAGGATTCACAGTTGTCAGTTGCCTAGATATAGATATAGATTTTTGCTAAGTTTTGTCATAAATCACAGCCCCACAAATAAATGTGTTGTGAGAAAGATTATAAGCAATTTTTCTGTATCATGTGCCTGTTTTGTTTCGTAATGTATTTTACTTTAAGTTATATCTTTGAAATAAATTTTATCAATAGAACCAACAAAAGATGTTTCTTTGAAATTCAATTTTCTCTTACAATGCGAAGAATCCATTAAATTTTCGCAACGTCCGCAAGACAGGAAGTGTACATTAAAAACTATTAATAACTTTATAAGATAGAATAAAAGCATCCATCGACCAGTGCAAGCTATAAAACAAGAAGAATAATAATACTAATAGTTACATCAACACTTAGAGTATCTATCTAGCATCAACATAACATCTTTCTTTTTCTTACAAACAGAAAATCAATTTGTTCTAAATTTCGCAGTCACAAGCCCCTATTCGAGAATTCTGATGCTTTATATCTTTGCTTTTTTAATTCATAGGGGTCAAGTGTTCGTATGTTCTGCAAGCACTAATGGACATGGTCTGGGTGTTTTATATATGTATACTAAATATTGTTATATAATGTGTGTCTATTGTATTAAGTTTATCAGATGACAGTACCCGAAACACAAGCTTAGAGCTTACCACGGACATAGATGTTGTTGTGAGGATTGACCGGAAATATACTTTATTTTCTCATTTATAAAATTAGTCGACCCGACAGACGTTGTCCTGTCCCACGTCTCATAAAACAATATCCAGTTGACCGTATTGTGAATCTAAACCATTACCAGATCCCCTTGAACACACACAAAAAATTCATCTAAATCGGTCCAGTCGTTTGAGAGAAGTTCAGTGACATACACACTCACAGAAGAATTATATATATAAAGATTGTTAGTTACCGCGTACTCCTCCGAAACGGCTTTACAGATTTTTACCAAATTACATGCGTATTCAGTAGGTCTGAGAATCGGCAACTATGTATCTATTTTTCATTTTGCAAAACAACGTTTGCTGGGGTCAGCTAGTATTTATATATTATTTATTAAATTGATAAATCAAAAAAATAAGTGTTCAGTATTTTTGTTTTGTCCGTCTGTCAGACGGACAAAACAGAATAAATACAATTTATTTATGTAGGCATCATGGGTATTCAAGATTGATTGATGCAACTCATTATGTAAGTAATAAATGTTTCAACTGTTTATGTCAATAAAGCCATACAGCAGAACAAATTATCTATTTATTTTTAATTTCTTTGTTGTTCATATTTCATTACAAAATTTCAAAAACTATAGATTAAGAGTTTACAGTTCATATCTATTGTTAGGTACTTCCTCGATTAATATGACTAGAAGACCACGCGAGAAATTCTTTTGAGTCATGTATTAAAACAAAAGTTAATATTTATTTCTTAAATCACATTTTAATTGCTATTGTTCCTTGTTGTCGGTGTTGTGCATATTAAATTGTTTGTATTGTTTCATGTGATATCTCAATTAAAATATATTAAAAAATAATAATTATAATCACACGTAAATTATACACAACATACATTTGTAACGTGTACGAAACATTCGTAGAAAAACAAGCACGAGGCTATGACAAACAGTTCAGTAAAAGATATCTTAATAAAGATAGATAATATTAGATCCAATAAACCCAAGTGACATTTTCATCTTGTGACTAGCAGTGATCTTGTGAGCCATGAGTGAGGTCTTGAGAATTTTGAAATAGCAGTTTCGTTCCTTTTACTATTATCATATGCAACTAGTGTAGAGGTGTTACGGGGCATTTGACATTTTTCCGCCGTAAAAAGCGACACGATGATGACATGTGACATTCACCAAACCGCATTTGGCCAGCGTGATAAATAAAGGCCTAATCTCTCTCACCAAGAGAGAAATCCCTGTGGCCCAGCATTGGGAACGTTGATGAAGCATGGGTAAAAGCTAGTTGCAGATTAAACGTGTTGTTTTGACAGTGCGACATGTATTAAGGATGCAATGCGCATTCGTAAATTTTCTAACATGCACCGTCGACAAAATCGTGATGTGTGGCCGCTTTTACTCGCTTGTGACAAGCGAAGCGTGATTTATCTGTTCTCTTTTAGGTTACAGAATACTATTACTAATGCAACAGAGAGTTCCTTACCAACTCAAAGTCAAAATGTTTATTTCATTAGAAGCCTTTTAGAGGTTTTGTCTGTTCACGCCCGTAAGTGGTAACCCTCTGAATTCTTACACGTGACCTCCGGGTGGTGCTAAGAACAGTTTCTGGTGGTAGGCTTCGGCCGCGGCTTATCACCACCCTCCGGGCTGGGCCAGTGCGTGAAGCGATTTTCGCTGTTTCGTAATGTGGTCCGGAGAAGCCATCTTCTAGGCCTTCATGGTCCATCTTAGACCACATCGTCACTTTACATTAGGTGAGATTGTGGACAAATGAAGGCTTAACAAAAAAAAAAAGCATAGGGCGTACATGGACAGGTCAACTTAAAGGTAATTTAAATAAAACTAAGAATAATCAAGGAAATAACATTGTCGTCACAGTTCGCTTCATTTTTTTACACTGAGTTAAACATTAAAAATATGTATTAAACTCTGCTTTATTGGATACCAATCCTATTATTTATTAAAAATGTGAGATCAATTAGGTTAAATCATTAATTTTATAAAGTTATTCAACATTTTAATTCTGATAAAAACTGGCCAAGCCAAGCTAAAGACCAAGCTGGGTTGTTCTATGTGCTTCTCAGCATATACCTCTAGAACAACTCAGCTTTCAATTGTTGTTTTATTATAACTTTTAAAATCATTATCATTTTATGACTTTTTTTTTGGTTCGTCATGCCCGTTTTAACCAACTTGTTAAAGACTTGTTACTAAAATATTAAAGTAGGTTAGATTTGACTTGGCCAGTTTTTATCAGAATTAAAATAGTGAATAACTTTATAAAATTAATGATGTAATCTACTTTAAGATCTCACATTTTTAATAAATAATAATTGTTATTGGTATCCAATAGAGCAGAGTTTAATACTAATTTATAATGTTATTATGTTCCTATAATTAACATATTTAGATTTTGCATAGAACTTGGTACTCATTTAGATATCCGTTCTTTTTGCGGCGAAGCCCACAGCCAAGCATAATTTTGTATTGAACTTTGCTCTCCTATTTTATATTTATGTTTTGGTGGGATCTGATATAGGTACTTGATATAGAAGACCAACATGTATAGATACGTTTATTATGCATATGAAACACCCAGCCCAAGGGAAAAAATGCTTACAGAACATGCTTGACCTCTCGGTGGGAATCGAACCCGCGATCAAATTAAGGGTAATTATTCAATTCAATTCATTTATTCTAACCATAGGTACATTACAATACACTTAGTTATTAAAGCGCAATTAAATTATTGGGGTAAAATGGCACAACTTGTACGTAAGAAATTTATTAACTCGACAACTGCTTAATGCACTTTGATATAAATTTCTAGCCTCAATCTGGCTCACCCTGTACCTGGACAGCGTATCTGAATCCTAATGATTGCCGTATTAGAAGTTCATATCATTCAATAGCACGAAATGGTTGTAAAATTTTGATCACATCGTTATTTTATAGGTTTTGTATTGAGACAAGAAGTTATCCTGTCGGTAGGTACGTTAAAGACAAAGTAAAAATGTTTTTTTTTAAATTAAATTTGTTTTGTTGTTATTGTTGTCATTGACTTAATATTTAGCTTATTTTTATTTATACTGAGTTGAGAAGCGAAAAGAATAACACAGCTTTAACAGTTTTTACAATTTTGTAGTTATTGCTTCAGAATGCTGTTGCCTTGATTATGCTGCTAAATATTCAAGAAGGCTATTTTTAGGTACCTCTGTGGCTCGGTGGGCGAAAGCCCGCCTAAGGCGCAGGAGGTTGCGGGTTCGTTTCCCGCCGCGGGGCCAGATTTTGTACGATCTGCAATTTCTGGTTTCGGGTCTGGGTATTTTCTATGTATAATATGTATGTATTTACAAAAAAAAATGTATCTATGTAGTATATCAGTCACCTAACACCCATAGTACAAGCTCTGCTTAGTTTGGGGTTAGGTGATGCTGTGCGAGTAGTCCGGAAATATTTATTTTATTTATTTATTTTTTAATTTCTTACATAGAAAATATTTACGCGGTGGATCCGTAATATACTGCTAATATATTATATACCTTATAACCATTAAGTAGGTCCAGTAAGTAGGTACCTTTGCTAGTAACTATTAGCGAAGTTTTCTAATAAGATTCAATTCGCGCGTTTATGCTATATCAATTATTCGCAAATACGTTAGCTTAAACATATTTATTTTTAGCTGTTAAAATTCTTAGATCAAATTCCAAGTACGGTTGTAAATCATAAAGATTTTCATTGTAATAGTTTTAACTTTTATGTTTAAACCTGTTTCTTTGTCCGTGAGCCACCAAGACAACTATTATAAACAGTAGGTAATTATTTTGATCCTTCTCAATCGTCGATTACCCGTCAAAGACTTGGTTATTAACCAAAAATACAGAAAACAATATTACTCCAATAAAATGAAATTACAAGATTTATGTAAGTATTCTAATGATATTGACATTGACGAAAAAAACTACGAAAAATGACGACAGAAAAGTTATGTGAATAATAAAAAGGCAACAGCCGGTTATCTCGAATTAGACTAACGTATCTAACGTAACGTATACGACCTCGTAAACAAAATGTGTAGGTGCCTACAACAACAACTGTACTGTACCTATTAAGCAAAAGAGTAAGGCTTCTCCTACTAGCTACCGGTATAAATAAGGCTTGACGGCGCGGTGGGGTCGCGGAGGCGTTTGGTACAGTGGAGCGGTGCGGCGGCACCGAAGTGGCGGATCGTGCACACGATGCCGCCACCGCCACCGTTGTTTATAGAGATCCAGTCAAAGAGTATTTAATAACTGAGGCACGCCTCGTTTCATACATTACTGGTTGTATTGTAATATTCTAATTAAAAAAAACGAAAATAATGATTCTATGCTTCTTTGGGAAAAACAATTAGCGGGCACCACAACGGAGCTTGGCTAAGTTTTAAATTAAACATGTAATTACCACTAACTGACACTGCCTGAAGATTTTCCAGCGAAAGCTCAAAGGCCCCGCGGTGTTGCCAACTCTGTAAAATTAGTAATAAACGTGATCGCACATTAGTGTTGCCATTTAAACAAATATGTGAAACGCTGCTTATGCCATTTTATTACGTATTTACATGAAGTGTTGTACTTAATGCCCGCCCGGTATTTTCATCTTCACACCACTGGATATTGAGTAGCGGAATTTATCTGCCTACCAAGAAATAACGCTATTTTGTTGAGTGTACTAGCCATAGTATGTAATAAGCCAATGATATTTTTAGTAAAATTACTATTTGATAATAGCTTGTAAAGACGCCAGAGGTGCGAAAATATAGGCATTAAAGTTGCTTGTGAGATGATTATTTTCATTATATTATGATTTTTAAGTAGGAGGTCACACTTGGATTCGCCGTTCAACATTATTCACAATCGCTGAATCATTATAGGTCTTAGGAACTGATTTTATTTATTTATTATTATTATAAATAAAAATAATCAGAATATTGATTATTTGAATTTATTAAATCGCTTATACATCGCTTAATTTAAAGTGAAGAAAAAATAGTAGGAGTTTAATCAAGTATGGAAATAATTCTACAGTAAGCTATATTATTTTAAACTTTCGTTAAAGTTCATCCATTAGTTTTTGCGTGAAAGAGGAATAAGCACACTTACATTCTCACAAATTTTCGAGTTTATAATTTAAGTAGGATAGACCTTTATTTGACCACTACCTCACTTAATGGTAAGTGGAGATGTCAACTCACTCTTGTTGTGTTGAGACAAGGTTGTAGTTATCAGGAAATACAGCAACTTTACAGCGTTTAAATTAGTTGAAATAATTTTACAAAGATTTTAGGCCCACCTAGTCGTCAACGAAGAAGGTCTAGTTTATAAGTTATAAGTCAATTTGCCTGACTGTGTATATTGTTAGTAAAGATATGCAATTTTATTTTATAACCACAGATGCGTCTGCCGTTTCAATAACAGCTGCATTTTCAGAGCAATTTTCAAGTCCGACTACTTTACAAGAATTGCGCTTATAAATCTTGCAACTTGTTTTATATTTATATTATTCCTTTATGCTGTTACACAATTTGCAATGGTTACTATGTTGTAAATTGAAGATGGTTTACAATACCATCGCCATGACTAGGCGATAACACTTTTGTATTTGTCAATGGGTAACTGACCAATAGTTAGTCATTAATGGATAATATTTATGGACTATTAGGTATAAATATTTCAACTACACCTTCCAGCTTGAAAAGTACATAATAAATCTTGTTAGAAATTTTATGTCGTTTGATATTTCTTCAAACGTCAAATATTCAACTATTCAATAAATTCACCTGGTAGACTCTTATAGACATTAGAAATCATACATAAAAAGTTTTTTTTTCATTCTCGTTGTATTAGGTGTTCTATATGTATAATACAAATAGATTGTATGTTATACATATTAAATAAATCAGATGTCTAGGACCCGTAACACAAGCATAGAGCTTAATAATAATAATAATATATATAGGTATATAGTTTTTATACCTATAGTTATAAGTGAATTTTGTTAATATTTGAATAAAATTTATTTATTTATTATTAAGATATTATTTATAATAATAATTCTTTATTGCGCACACAATTATAACACAAATATAACAATAATTTTCTTAAAACTATGCGACAATTGGCGGTCTTATCGCTCAAGAGCGATCTCTACCAGACAACCTTAAATGGATAGGATCATTGAGACTTACCTCGGGACTTAATGTTATTGTGAGGATTATCCGGAAATATTTATTTATTTTCATTAATTTTTGTATGTTCTCCCCAGAGAGTATATAATTATCACTACGTTTTAGTTCTTCCACATCTATTCTTCTATCCATTTTCCGGTATTAAAAACGACTCTATGTATCCATTGTTGAATTGTAAACAAAAAAGTTTCAATCTACAAGACATTGACAAGTGACGTTTAATGCACATGTCATGTTAGTCTGTCAGATTGATTCCCATTTTCCCACTGTGATACTTACCGAGAATACACGATATAATTATATCCCGAAATTTTATATTTTCCCCACATCTATAATAAAAATCGGCAAATTAGTAATACCGGACAGCTAAAGTACTTTAAAAGTCGAGATATAAACTTCAAATTTCGTAAAACAATAAGGAAAACAAATCTACAATAACGACTCTCCGGGTTTATTGACAATTCTTTTCTCTGTAAATCATAAATACAAGTCACCTGCTAAAACCATAAAAAAAAATGACTTGAAACTTCAGCATCACTCGTAAAACCTGACGGTCCAGTTGAATTATCGTACGTTACGGAAAATCGCGTGCCCGTTACGTTGTTCCAGTGCCGTTACCGAATTGACCATAATACCGAAATAACGGACGGCATATGCTTCTATTTAATTAAGCCTCGTCAATTTTAGTATCGTGAGATTGCATCTCCAATTTTGATATGGTATGTCATGTTATTTCATACGTTGGCACGCGCTCTTTTGATATTGGATTTTTGATTCATTTTTAGAGTTCTGTACCCAAAGGGTGAAACTATAACAATAAACACTAGAAACACCCAATAAATATTGATATAAGATATAAGGGCTACCGTAAAACAAAATCGATTTTCAGTTCAGGATGGGTGACTGCATCTTTTTGCACATCATTTCTTTTTTTGTAAATAGTGTATTGCTGCTACGGAACCTTTGGTGTAGTATGAGTCCATCTCATATTTCTGGGGACTGTTTTTAATTTAACCCTCAGACTGCTATTGATTAGTTAACCGAATCGTGATGAGTTGGCAGTAAATGAATGGGTTAAGAAATTTGTCTATTGCAAACATTGTAGTAATTGAAATGTTAGTTCGATCCCATTAAGAAAGTTGGTAACTTCACCAATAGATCCTCCGCCTTAATACTTAGTAGTAGTTAGTTTTAAATTAAGTGTCTGTCCGACTTTCACGCAAAAACTACTGAACCGATTTAAGTGAAAATTGGTACATAGATTTGGCCGGTATATACAATTGGTAGCAATAGGTACAAATTATTAGTATGAGTAGGAGTAACAGTCCCTGGCCCTTATTGATAAGGGCCAGGGACTGGTGGCAGTAGAGTGGGGTCGCCTCGCAGTTGTGGGGTGTTACGTCTCCCCTAATTGTACACTTGCCGCCTACGAGGCATACCTGGACAGAGTGGGAACATGTGTTCGCAAATGTCTACCACGTCCTGTGCTCGTCCTGGGTGACTTTAATGCTCATTCTCGCGAGTGGGGGAGTCCTCGGGACGACCCTAGGGGAGTCACTATCTCTGGATGGGCAGCAGGACTCGACCTCCGGTTACTCAACCAAGGATCCGTAAACACATGCGTGCGTTGGCAGGGGGAGTCAATAGTGGATCTTACTTGGGGGACACCTTCTGTCATGCACCTTATATCAGGATGGAGAGTAGCGGAGGAAATAGTAACCTTATCTGACCATCGCCACATCATCTTTCACGTCGGATTTCACGTACCCCAGCGCAATGAAAGTCTGCCACGTCGATGGGCTACTAAGCGGCTTAACAGAGACCTGTTAAAAGCCGCTGCCATAGTTGCAACATGGTCCGAAAACCGAGCACAGGAGCAGCCGCTTGATCCTGAGGTAGAAGCAAATTGGTTCGGGAACATAATGACATCAATCTGTGATGCCTCCATGCCCCGAGCCAAGACGCCTAAGCGTAGGTCAGTGTACTGGTGGTCAGCAGAAATAGCGAGGCTACGAGACATATGTCTGCGCTCGCGACGCCAGTTCACAAGAACTCGTAGAAGAAGGCGATCAACACCTGAAGAGAGAGATATAGCCTATGAAGCCTATCGGGCTGCTACCAAGGCGCTTCAAATGGCTATCTCTGAGGCAAAGTCTCAATCCTGGATCGAACTCCTGGAGGTTCTGAATAGGGATCCATGGGGCCGCCCGTACAAAATGGTACTAGGTTATCTCCGACCTTGGGTTCCTCCACTCACTGAAACTTTAAACCCCGTTTTTGTGAGAACAGTGGTGAACACGCTCTTCCCACAAGCCCAGATCAACAATCCGGATCCGGAGGCTCTCAACAATAGCGTAGTAATATGGACGAGCGATCTAAGTGTTACCGGACAGGAGATAGATATAGCCATAAAGCGTCTTAAATCCCGCAATACTGCACCGGGGCCTGACGGGATCCCGGGTAGAGTCTTGGCTCTGGCTCTATCAGCTGGATTACGCGACAAGCTGAGACTATTGTTTAACAGCTGCCTGAGCTGTGGTGTGTTCCCCAACGACTGGAAGAAAGCTAGGTTAGTCCTCTTAAAGAAGCCTGGAAGAGACCCAGATTCCACCTCCGCCTATCGTCCTATTTGTTTGCTGGACGAGGTTGGCAAATTATTTGAGAGAATTATTGCCGCCCGGCTATACACACATTTATGGCGCATAGGACCAAACCTGTCGGAGGGTCAGTTTGGGTTCCGACGAGCACGTTCGACAGTGGACGCTATTCTTCGTGTTCGTTCTCTGTCGGACCGGGTGGTGTCGCGGGGCGGTATTGGGTTGGCGGTGTCTTTAGACATCGTCAATGCTTTTAACTCTCTGCCTTGGAAGGCTATTAGAGAAGCTCTGGTCTATCACAATATTCCTCTGTATCTGCAGCGAATCATTGAGGCGTACCTGCGGGATAGAGTCATTCAGTACCCAGGGAAGGACGATGTGTACCGAAAGCAGGTTATGTGCGGGGTTCCTCAGGGGTCTGTTCTAGGGCCACTCCTTTGGAATTTAGCATACGACGCGGTCCTGCGCGTCCATCTCCCTGCCGGCACACATGTTGTATGTTATGCTGATGATACTCTCGTTTTTTCCGCGGGAGATTCTTTCGAAGAGGCAAAAAGGTTGGCCGAACTTGGGATAACATACGTCGTGAACAAAATTAACGAAATAGGTCTACAGGTAGCGCCTCAAAAAACCGAGGCGATATGGTTCCACAAGCTGCCCAGCACTAGAGAACCCCCAAACATGACAGTACGCGTAGGGAACGTTGATGTACAAGTAGGCAGATACCTAAAATATCTCGGGCTTACTTTAGACAGTCGTTGGGACTTCGGAGAGCACTTTCGACGCTCTGTCCCCCGGATCCAGAGGGTAGTGGGTGCTTTGCATAGACTGCTGCCAAATCTTGGGGGACCTAGGGAAGGTGTTCGCCGCCTCTATGGAGGAGTAGTACGTTCTATGGCACTCTACGGAGCGCCCGTCTGGTCACACCGCTTGGCGGGCGTTAGGCGCTACAGGGTATTGTATAATAGCCTGCAGCGTCCTATTGCCATACGAATCGTAAGAGGCTACCGAACAATATCATTTGAGGCGGCGACACTGTTAGCTCGGTTTCCGCCTTTTGACATCTTGGCGGAGATGGATGCCGTTGTGTATGCCCGCCTTCGCTGCAACGAAAACCACGGGGAAGCGCCAGCCGAAGTGCGGCACAAAGAGCGTCAGCGAGCGCTTAGGAAGTGGCGCGAGAGGTTGGAAGAGCCTAGAAATTTGCGGCAACGTGTCGTCAGAACAATTCTGCCCAACTTTGAAGGCTGGCTAAAGAGGGAGGTTGGAAACTTGACGTACCGCGTTACACAGATTCTCACCGGGCACGGCTGCTTCGGCGAGTACCTGCACAGAATCGGACGGGAAGAGACTCCAAAATGCTACCATTGCGAGTCAGAGCTAGATTCCGCGCAACACACGCTCGAAGAATGCTCGGCGTGGCGCGTAGAGCGGGAGCTTCTCACCAGCCAAATAGGACTACACCTCTCTCTGCCCAGCGTAGTATCCGCTATGCTTACCGATGAGACGGCTTGGAATCATATGACCTCTTTCTGTGAAACCGTTATGGTGAAGAAAGAGGTCGCAGAGCGGGATCGGGAGAGAGCCGATCACACGCGAAGAAGAAGTCGGCGTGGCGCATATAACAGTCGCCCCGCTCGACCCCTATAAGATAGTCCATCATCCCCTGAAAATAACAATATGATCCGCAGGTAGTTCTAGTGAGGGCTTTAACTACCACACTACCGGATCTCGGAATGACGCAGGTGTACAGTGGGTATTTACACCATGCGGCCTCAGTGATGCACCCAGAAGGCGAGCTCAAAGCAAAATGCGAAAGGGGCACCGGTTGTGTTCCTCTGGAGATCCCGGAGCCCCTTGCCAAAGCATGGAGGTTGGCAACCGAGGAGGTTTTTAGTGGGTCGTTTTGACAACCCCACATAATCACACAGCACCCTCAGGTTGTGTGATATCTGTTAGCAGATTTTCCACCTCGAAAAAAAAAAAAAAAAAAAAAAAAGGAGTAACAGTTAGGGCAGCCAGATTGGTGGACTACGGTAACGCCTTAAAAAGGCGTTTTGCAAACAGTTTTTTGTCGATATCGTTTCGTAGTATTTGCTTTTTACTGTTGGTTTTTCTATGTACAGAAAGGTACTTATAAAGTTTGAGAATTTTAGATCACGTCAAACTATGACGAATACAGTTGTGTAATTTAAAAGTGCTTTAGATGTGTACCGAAAGTACAAACAAATATAATTATTGGTTCTGCCGGTTTCGGGTACAAAACCTTTTTTAACCATGTTTAATGTTATTTTAAGTATTTATATAACTCTCAACTATATAAATTATCACCACAAGATATTTTTAAATTTCTCTAATCTAAATTAACCAATAAGTAATGAAAAACAGGTATAAAATAAGAACAACGTTTTCAAAATAATATAAAAAATGACTGTAAATAGGGGATTTCCAGTATTTTTTTAATATTATTTAGGTCTTAATCAACGTTGACAATATCTAACTACTACTTAAGCGCATGCTCTCTAAGGCTATTATATTTCATTTTTGACTACTACATCTGTTTTAAATATGTCTCCATGCCTATGATGATGAAAATTTTTTCTCTCTATCTCTCTCTCTTCAGCCATAGAATGTCCAGTATTGAACTTGAGCCTCAGATATATATTAAGTCTGTGACATCATATCGTCATACGCGCAAAGCTCCGTGTAAGTCTGATTTTAGTGTCACACTGACCAACCATGTCACCATGTAGATGTCCATATTAACCCTGTGCTCTAAGGAAATTTATGTATTGACTTTAACTTGGACTTGTAGGAATCTGTAGGCTCGAGTCCAATACTAGACTTTCTGCGGCCGAAGAGAGAGACTATTTTCATCATCATAGGTTTATTATAATAAAAAATATCTATATACAAAAGAATGTATATTATATTAAGTATATCAAATATCTTGTACCGGTAACACATGCTTTAGAACTTACTACGAGGCTAGTTGTTGTTGTGTAGATTATTCGGAAATATTTATTTATTTTATTTATTTAAGGTATGGAGACACTTTAAGCTTAGATTAAGGCAGTCTTGTACTTGTCTTGTCGGTTTAGCACGTTAATTTATCTATACATATTAAAAATAAAAGTAACATTCCGTCCGCATGCGCGTATGACAATATAATGTTACATTACAATATATCTTTCATATTTCAAATTATACAAAAGAGCTCAAGGGTCCGTTAGCGGTCAATGCTGACCATAAAACAAGTAGAATTATTTCTCTTGAACATTATTTTGTAAAGTATTGATATATTAAGATTTTTATGTTTACGCAGATATAGTTGTAAAAGAACATCAGAAAGTCGAGAACATGACATGTGAAACTGACAACAATAGTAAGTAATAGCTAGCTTACACCATTAACCAGCCAAGCTGATTAAATAGTATTGAACACGAAGAGTTTTTGCTAGTACTGTTAAATTACCTACGGGAATAAAAATAATAAACAGGACTAGGAATAATAAGTAGTTTTTTTTTTGCCCTTGATTCACGATTAGTTCCTTGTTTTATACTTAACTAGTAGTGTCCCGCGGTGTTACCTGCGTTATAATGGATCTTATGGAACGCGGAATGACATATTCCCTATTATTATTCAATATTTATTAGTAAAAAGTAGCTTATGCCCTTTTTCAGGCACTAGAAAATCTGGGTACCAAATTTCGTTTAAATCGGTTCATTAGTTTTTGCGTGAAAGAGGAACAGACAGACAGAGTTAATTTCGCAGTTATAATATTAGTATGGATTTTATACATTTTCAGCCTTTATAATTTGTCACTAACTGTACTTCTAATCACTACGTACGCGGGGTGAATGCGGACAAATAATATCTTGTGGGACAAATAGATATTTTTTATGATTTTGGCCGAACTCCAGAACCAATACATAGCATAGGCATAAACCCATTTGATACATCATATTTTATGACATATAAAAATGCACGATGACTACATAAACAATAATTGGTAACGCCTTAAAAAGGCGTTTTGCAAACAGTTTTTTGTCGATATCGTTTCGTGGTGAATAGATTAGTCTGTTTGCCCCTAAAATACGGGTCACCTATGTGTTGCTTTATCAATAAGATAAGAAAGTTTAAAAGTATGAAGCTTGTAACTGCGATATTTAGTATAAATCAACCGAAAGCGTTACGTCACACAAAACTGCAATGCACTGCAACGTTTTGACTTTTCGTTTAGAAGAAAAAATACGGGTAAAAATTCATTTAAATAATCTAAATAACAGACTAATATATATAATTATCAATCACCATTTTGTGAACACTGTGTTCGTCCATTTAACGGTTGTCCACCTGAATCATTTATTCGGAAAACTGTGGATCGTTTCTCGCAACACTGTGAGAATGTGTTAACAGAGAATTTGTAGCTGGGTTCTTCAATGTTAGTAATGTGTATGCGAATTGGCCTACAGCAAGACAGAGCAATAACTGACAGCGCACCTAACCTGTCTTATTAATTGCTTTGTTATGGGATATGCGAAGTCACTGATATACGCAGGTATACTAGAAGCGCTGGGTCACTTACGAGTAAACATTGCTATTTAAGATCAAAGCGTGCTCGAAAACTAGACTTATCGATCTAGTTCGCGATTTATCATGTTAAAGAATAGTTTTGCGGAAAATTCGTCGAAAACAATTCGCCGAATGATAATTCGCCGAAAACACAATTCACCGAATCACAATTCGCCGAATCACAATTCACCGATTCACCAACTTTCGACTATAGCGGAAAATATTTATAGAAATGATCAACTACAGCGGGGAATAGTCAGAGATTTTCAACTATTGCTGATAGATCTTGGATTATTGCGTGGTACTCCCTTTCAAATGTGATTCGGCGAATTGTGTTTTCGGCGAATAGTTTTTTCGGCGAATTGTTCTCGGCGAATTGTTTTCGACGAATTGTTTTCGACGAATTTTCCGCAGACGTAAAGAATAACGGCATTTTAATTTCAAATATCTACCAATTGAACGATAAAGTTTGGGGCGTTTTCCTAAAAAAACAAAAATAATTTAAATAACTGATGAATAGATTTCACCATTGATTTAAATAGCTTAACCAAGAATTAGAAAAAGAATATTAGTATGCTTGCTTCTTAGATAGTAAAATTGATCAAATTACCATTTTGTATTTTAAGAGAAAAACATTATATCTTAAATCCCTTTAAAATCAAGAACAAATAAGGTCGTCTATCCTTCGTCAGTCGTCACTCAGGACAATGCATTTTATTTGTATAGATGATGGATTGAGTATTATGCTAGGATGAAGATCAGTCTCGTACTAAGTATGTATCAAGTACATATTACGGGAAGATAACGTAATTATGTTTGCCTAGCTTAAAGAGATACACTTAAATATTTTTGCATTTAAATTTATAGTAGGCAGTAAAGGCATGAAAAGCACATAAAGAAATAGGTATTCAGTTTATTTTCGTCTGTGATGTGATTAAAAAAGTGTCAAGATATAAAGTTTCAATGTTCCAGAGTGGGTCATGTGTCAAATAAATTTAGTACCTACAAATCACACGAAAGCGTTACCACACGCGAAAATTAAATGCATAATACCGTCCTTAGTTTCCATATAAAAAAAATAGGTGTACAATTTTTATTAGTCATTACATTACCCTATTTTCTTCAAAAACAATCAACAACATTTCTTGTTAATTGTAAATTACTTATTAAAACCTAACACGCCAAGAGCTTTGCAGACACAAAGTGCAAAAAGGCATAATGCGAGCCCGCCACGCTATGCGCATAATAATGTGGCATAGGCAATAATTAATTTTAAATTACATAAAAATGCTAAACAAAGCACTGGAAGTATAATAGATAGTCACAGTTGTGAGTATTTGATGGACCGTAACGGAGATGAAGGCAGAATAGACAATAGTTAGTGCAGAATGGATGTTAAGCGAAACGCAGCGCAGATGGCACCACTGAGCAGTAAACATGTCCTTTTTTAGGGTTTATGGCATCGCATCTATGACCTCTATGATCAATATCCTCTTTTCTCGATTTGAAGAACTCGTCATAAATAAAACGTCTAACCTGTCCTTTGCGTCCTTGGCGACACGACACGACACAGGCAGTAATTTCGAGAGAGTAAGTCCAGAGCGGATCCATGTGATAAATCAACATAAAAAAGTGTTTGACAATTTGATATAGTTGTACTATTTGACTAGTCTGTAATTTTGACGACACTCTTACTCATACAAATATTTTTTGTACATGAACAATTAAATAAAATGTATATATTTAATATAATAAGAGATTTTTTTACTTAGTAATTAATTATTATCGTTAATCTCCACACTAAGATCCTTTACTTATTTTGGGTTTATTCTAGCTTATTTAAACAAGTAAACTTTTATTGCATAATAATCATTCTTTCAAAGGAAGCAGTTTGCATCCACCATGAACTTGCTTTGCCCAAATCCTTCTTTCATCTCGTACTAGCCGTAAGGCGTACTCGTTACTACCTAACTTTTTTTTTAAAAAGTTGCTTCAACTTGCTCTACCTAGCCGACCTATCTAGGTCTATACGATTTCGAACTCTAAGCAAGTGTAATTAAGACTAATAATATATATCTGTGCGATTGCAGTGGAACTACCGTGAGACGCGTCATTATACGCATTAGGTTCCGTGCTCCAATCCAGATCTTGTCTTTGTAATATTGTGCTTCTGTACTTTGATTATATTTTCAGGGTAGTGCCTCAAATTATTTTAAATGTATGGTGCGTACGTAACTGTGGAATCGACAGGGCCTATTAAAACTGACGGCTCTAGACTTTGCAACATATTAGGGTTAATTAGTTTTGTGCTGACAAATGGGCGGCTCTGTAGAGTAAGGTCTAAGGGCATAGCTGTCAATTACGAAATGATTCAACTTTCGTTCCGACATAAATTCGCGTAACCATTAAAGACAATGCTATTTAACATTTAGAACCTTACGCTATACCAGCGCATCTTGCAGTGAATAATGTCGACGTGACAATCATTTTCAGAATTATTATATTGGACTAGGTGGCTCTTTTCGGCTTTGTATAGATACGAAAACCTTCCTTTTGAATCATTGTACCTATTGCTGAAAATTGCTTATACATTAGTTCGCTAGTTTCAGAGTTTATTCCGAACTTTAAGGTAGACAGACGTGGCGGGGTACTTTGATTTATAATAGGTATAGATGTAGATGTGTATATCTAAAATATAGGTACTTACATTTTATTTTATTAACTTTGTTTAACTTTTGATTTAATTTGATTTTTCGCATAATCAATAAACACCTTCCCTCATACTTTGGTAAAAAAAATATTGTTATTGAATTGTATTTTTGAGATTGTAGGGGGATCCATCTAAGTTGGTCCGAAACCTATTAAAATATATTAAAGTTAGGTGTTTCAGTAGATACTATCATCATCATTATGAGACTTTTCTCTTTAAGAGAGAGATTAGGCCTAAATTCAACACGCTGGTGGCTGGCCAAATGCGGGTTGGTAGATACTATAAGTGTCTATATTAATCAGCTTAGCGGTTCTTAAATGTGCATGGATACTATAGAAGTGCACCTGCATATTATGTTAACCTATTGATTCATATTATCTTTGCATATATGAAGGTATATCTATCCTTAGTTATGTGCCAAATACAATAACCTCCCATATACGATGCAGGAAACATTAAGATAAATCAAATTCAAATTACACGAGCCGAAAATCTTATTGAAAAGATTTTTGACTATATAATTTATTACGAACTGTCTCATTAGATATGATTCTTATACATAGGTACCTAGTTATTAAGTAGTACCTTTTTGCTATCCATTTTGATTCATATTCCCGTTGACTAACGTTCAAAAGCGTGCGGGCTTTTTATGACAACTGTATATGTATAAAATAGTCTACAAGGTTGGCTTGTTCGTTGGAATTTGAGTCTTATTTCAACTGAATACGGTTCAAAGAGCTTTTCTGTATATGGTTTCTCGTTAACCCTAATGTGAGTATTGGTTGTGTATCGGCACAAGACTTGATTATAACTGATGATATTCATAAATTAAGTGGGATGAGCCTTTTTTGCTTATCGCTTAATCTGATTATCTGACCCATACTGTTGAGGGGAAGAAAGTTAATTTTCGCTATTAAATTTCTAATGGAGTTCTAGTTGGATATGAAATAGGGTTAAATATAACTTCATATTTCTGGAATATCAGCATCATGTAATTTAAAACTAAGCGCAATTTCAAATTAGTATGTATATCTGGGTTAAATGATGACAAATATATTTTTCAAAATAGTGAACGGAATTGTTGTCAAAAATAGGGTTTTCCCACCATAGCTCATATTCTCTCTATATATAAAATTATACTAGCGGCCCGCCCCGGCGTCGCACGGGTATAAAATTTTCCCGGAAATTATTCAAATGTTTCTCGCCGTAAAAACCATCCTATCACTCAAGTTGGATCGAACTGCACATGGTGTGTGATTTTTTTTTTTTTTATTATTGATAAGCCTTCATTTGACAACAATCTCACCTGATGTAAAGTGACGATGTGATCTAACATGGAGCATGAAGGCTTAGAAGATGGCTTCTCCGGACCACATTACGAAACACGAAAAAATATTATAATCGGTTAAGTGGTTTAGGAGTCCATTGAGGACAAACATTGTGACACGAGATTTATTATATTAAGATATTCTCTAAACATAATTCTAACGGACGTTCTTTGAGGGTTCATCGGATACACTCGACAGACAGACAAACAGCGGGCTTTTTTTTTGTTTTTGAAAGTCCCTGTACTAAAAAGTCTGTTGTGAGTACCGAGGTTTGTAATATTCTAATTTATTGGCATATTTTGATAATTACTATTATGATAAAATATGATAATGACAGACTGACTTGCAAACCAAACGATTACATCAATAGATAAAAATGTATATCACGTATGCCGACTCATCTTAATGCAGCAAGCCCGGAGTGAAAGTCGAGTATTGCAGAGATTGCAACTTTATGTGAATTGAGATGTGTTGCGGATTTGCTTAGCATAAAAACTGCTAATAATACATTATGAAGAAATACTATACTCTATACACTCTTTGTTCGATACTGTGTATATATTTATTTCTCTGTAATATTTTCCATGTTGTTGGTTTTTCAATAGAGAATATTGTATTGAGGGAATCAATTAAAGATATGCCATGGTCGCTTTGAAATAGCAAAAATCACGTTAATTTTTATTTTTCTTGTAATGGTCATAGCTTAGATGAAGAAGCTCTTATGTCTTTAGTTTTTTTATTCATATACTATATTGAGCTGGCCCGTTTCGCTTTTGCTCGGTTGCGAAAACTTCTTAGTGAACTACCTATTGCAGAAACCACATAAAGATCCGTTCAGTAGTTTTTGAGTTAATCCCAAACATAAAGACAGGAAGATAGACACGCGGCGGGGTACTTTATATTTTTTTTGTTATATAGAAAGAAAAATATTAATTATATCACTACACAAAACAACAATTATGACAGATAACTAAAACTAATAGTTAAAACTACCTTAAACCTAATGATGATAATAGCATCTGTAAAGAAGGGTCCTGACTCAACATAATTCATCTGTCATAGAACCCGAAAGAAGCACTATGACAGAGCGCTCGCTGGTTTTCAGCCAGGTGATGACTGGATGATGACTGGATGTCGTTTCTGTTCGATTCTTGAACCAACCAACGTATGATAAAATCATGTGTAATAAAGGGCTCAGCATAAACATCTGTCAAAGAACCCTTAAGAAGCACTATGACAGATCGCTGGTTTTCAGCCAGGCGACGACTAAATGATGACTATAATGACGTTTCTGTTCGATTCAAGGGAATCAATTTATCTACTATTCGCAGCCCGCCCCGGCTTCGCACGGGTAATCTATTATTGGATGCTATGCAACACGTGTTTTGATAAAACACTCTGGCCGTTTATTATTACAAACTTATACACAATGGAGGTAAAAAAACCTTTTATTTCAACAAGATCAAATGTATGGAGATTTTATTCTTGTTTTTGCTTAAAATCTTCCATGTTACGTTTTTACCTAGATCTGAGATAATATGCACATATTTTTATCACTTCCTCAATGAATATCTTAAACTAAACTCATAAATCTCATTTGAATATCATCAAAGTAACAATAAAAAAAAAAGTATCGTAATCGTCATTATAAAATTGCCACAAAAATCATTAATTCATAGTTAAGTACAGTTCCGGTACTTTTATTTAAGTAGGCAATTAAATATTTTATGCCACTTTTGAATATTTCTAACTTATAATAAAATTACATCATCTGTTATAAGTCGACATTGTTAACCGACTTCATCTAAGAAAGAGGTTCTCGAGGATTTAAGGTCAACTCAATTTTATCGGACCCTTAGTTTTCGAGTTATAATAATGCTTATTTGAAAGATATTGTTACGGATCTTAGAGTCAGTGTTTTTATGAATTTTACTTGTAAGTAATTTTTAATCATGAGGTTATAAGTTTAGCTCAATGTTGTATAAAGTTATGTTTTTTATAATGTGTTTTTAAATTTTATGCAGAAAAATTAAGACAAATTAAACTTAATTTATTGCTTATAATTTAAAAATAAAGTGAGGTTAATCACAATTATAAATCATTAAAATAAAATTTAATAATGTAGTAACAAAAAAAAATCGGATTTACTTAGTACAAATAATGACGCCTACTATGAAGCCGCCATGTTGACAGAACCAGAACAGTAAAAAATGCAACCATTTTACGATAATAATCAAAATAATTGGAGTTTATTTAGTTATATAGCACGGAGAACCGATTGTCGTTGGGTCAAAAAGATTTATGTATCATCGCAGCGTTATAACGAGATAGATTTTGTGAAATCTTCTGGTTCTCAGTTGCATGCCGATCCCAAAGATAGTAACTGGAAGTTATTCAGGGAGGCCTATGTCAGCATAAAATACTGACCGTATATTTTATTTTCGAATAATATGGTTTAATATTATGACACTCGCTGTTCAAAATATATTAATGAGATAAAATAAAATAAATAAAAAATAAAAACATAAAAATTTCCTGACAATCCACACAACAACATCTAGCCCCGTGGTAAGCTATTAGCTTGTGTTACGGGTACTAGACATCTGATATACTTAATATAATATACATACGTACATAGATATTTTTTATTATACATATTAAACACCCAGACCAAGGAGAAAGTGCTTGCAGAACATACAAACACTTGACCCCTCGGCGGGAATCGAACCCGCTACCTCTTGCGCCGCAAGCGGACTCTCGCCCACCGCGCCACTGAGGAGATATAAATGTATATTTTTTAACTTGTGTGCACCGTCAATAATTATCCTAATAGATCCTATCTATCCAAAGGTTGCCTGGAAGAAATCGCTTTTAGCGATAAGGCCGCCGATTGTATCGCTTGTAAAGTTTAACTGTGTTTTTGTAATTTAGTTCGTAAGAAATGGTGTGCAATACAGTTGTTATCTATCTACCTATCTAAATCAATAAACATTTTAATCGCACTAAAGATGCTTATGACTATAATACGTTCTAAGATGGAGAATTTTACCATATACACTAATCAGATATATCATAAATCTAAATTTAAAATTTAAGGAAAACCCCCGATTCCAATGCCTTAATTTCCTTAAACGTAAAACAACATAATATTATGTAATGTGGACGCGATGCGATTCCATTTGATACCCCACACTAGTATATTTGCAGACAGGCAGAATGTTTTCCTTACCCACTCTCACCCCCATAACTTTAAAACGGCACAACTGATTTTCATGAAACATGTCTAAAGAACACTCGAGCCAGACTCACCTTTCATACAAAAAAAAACTAAATTGAAATCGCTCCATCCGTTCGGGAGCTATGGTGCCACAGACAGACAGACACACAGACAGACAGACAGACAGACAGACACGTCAAACTTATAACACCCCTCTTTTTTGGTCGGGGGTTAAAAATACATAAGCCTTCGCAATCTTTGTAATAATGTTTTACTTTTCATCCGAAATTGGAGTGATATGAAATTAACAATAATAGTTTAATAATAAAAGATAATCAGGGTCGAATATATTTGTCTTCTTCACCAATTTTCATGAACTCAATAGTACTTAACCTGTGTTAGCCGATGGCAATCAATGCAACAAAGGTCTGGCTGGATTTAAATGTATTGCCAACCTTTTTTATAAACCTTTTTTTTTTACTGCCTCAGTGCCGCTTACGGCGCAAGAGGTAGTGAGTTTGATTCCCACCGTGAGGTCAAAAGTTTGTATGATTTATATCAGTTTTATCAGTTTTTATGTGGTCGGGGTGTTTATGTATACATAATTATATTATATTAAGTACCCGTAACACAAGCTTAGACCTTACCACGGGGCTAGATGTTGTTGTGTAAATTGTCCGGAAATATGTATTTATTTATATTTAAAGGCTCCCTGGTCTGGCAAAGTCAAAGTCAGAAAAGTTCCGGAGAAAGTCAGAAGACACACACCACATCATGCCTTCACATCCTGGTCATGTCACATGTAGGTTCACTATAATTCAATAGAAGTATATAATAATATCTTCAACACAAAACAAAAGAAAATGTTCATTTTCCTCTATTGGTCTACTAAGGCTCACTATGGCAAAATTCAGTTTTGTTTAACACGTTTCGAGGTGTGACGTAGAATTTATAGCCGAAGGGCATTTTATGTGCCATAAAATGTATAGATATATTGATGATTGATATATGTATTCATATGACAGCATTCTCTAGGCAACATATGAGCTTACTTATTAAGGTAATACAATTAGGAAACCTATAAAACAAAGTTCTGCTCAATGAACGTAGGTACAGTCATCAGCAAAAGTAGCTTATTAAAATCTACGTTTCAAAATATCTAGCTTGTCAAGCCAGATGTAACAAGTTATACCAAAGTGTCAGAACTAAATTGATAATTAATCAAAAACTCACGCTCATAATAACACTGAGGTTCCAAATAAATGTAATCACTTACATTGTTTATTTATTAATTATAACACTGTCATTTGTCCCTTTACTTCTAATAAACTACTATAGTCGGTAGCTTTTGACCTTATTTAATGTGTAATTTATATTTGGGATCCTATTTCATCAGTTTCTTTTGCTGTTGACTGTACCTGTAAAGCAGACACTTAGAAACATCTACAATTTCTTTCTACAATTGTTTGCAAAAACGAGTTTTGTATGTATGCAAGTATTAAACTATTTTGTATTAAGTTTATCAGCTATCTAGAGAAACTTAGATAAATTAAATGCTTACCCATCGTCTTATAGGGAGGAGTCCAGTGTCCTAATATATTAATTGTGAACCTCTTTTCTGTACTCGATCAAAAAGTAAATTTCTGTATAAAGTTATGTCATTAATTTCTGTTTTAAGGAAACTTAATTATTCAATTCCGTTGAAGCAAATAATTTAACAAGCAATTTCTTTTAATGTTTAAATTATAGAACTTTCTCATTCAGTTTTATTAAAAAAAACTGTATTTTAACCATTGACTAAGTTTACTTGAAGATTGGACCTGAATTTATTGAGATTGAACCATTAGGGCCTGTTTTACCATCTCCGAGTGAAAATAACAATGGTTAAAAAATTGAGCTATATCGTAGAGTCACACCTGACAAAGTTCTTGTCATAACTAACCATTGATTAATTTACTCGGACTTTTTGAAACAAGCACTTAGTGTAATAGTCGTTATTCAAATATTAAATAAATAAAAATTATTATTGTTAGTCTAATCACAGCATAGCCTAACCCAACATTAAACAGAACTTATATGGTCATGTTAGGTCACTGAAATACAAAAATTTATTAAAACTATTGTCACTGACACAGAATTAAACTGGTGTGATGACTTTTGACTTCTGATCACTACTAAGATCCTACCTAATTGTTTATGCACTTTTTAGAGAAACTGATTATTTACCTAAATTTAAAAGTTTTTGGATTCTTTTCCATCATGTATTAAGTTTTTCTCGTGTGGTTAAACCTTTTAAAACGAAGAACATAATATGGTTTTGAAGACCCATCTCTTGTTCATGGAAGTATTTCATTAAAATGAATATGTAGCACATATATTTTATTGTACCTTATTGGTATTTTTTACTTTTATCTAATATCTTAAGAACAATATATATTATATTGAAGCTCTCTATACAAGATGAATCTTTATTATACAAGATGTTCCAAACTTGGCTCTAGGCAAATGTATTATGTTCTACAAAATCTTGATTTAGAGGCCTTTTTTAGCATAATCTAATCTGTAGGTCATGTTTAACCTCTTATCAGTTGATTTAATTAATTCATTCTTGGAAGTTAAAAAAAAGATTTAATTACTGATTTATTAGTCATTTTTAAAAACTTAATTTGATAGGTGTTACTTTAAATGAAACCTAACATTTTACGTTAACTAATAAAAATAAATAGGTACTCGTCATGAGCTCACCTTTTGTACCCTTTTCGCTTTATATACCAATTTTGAAACAGCCTGTATAAAACAAGTACTATTTGATAAAATACTTATAATGTTCGTTTCTGTCTCGTTAGTAGATAGTAGTTCTAGTTTAGAATTGTTTTATGATTTTTTTCGTTCAAATAATCGCAGCTTTCCATTGCAAACTTGCTGTTTACTTGTTTTGTTAGGTATTATAACGTGTGTTTAAATATTAAGTGTGCATATTTTCGATCCGGTCTAGATAATAGGTAGAAGAAGATTCTTAAATTATAAAATTCAAAATCTAATATGTATGTAGGCAATCTTTGGAGAGTAGGTGGCCATGCTACACATGCATATTCTAAATTCTAAGTAATAAATAAAAAAACTTACCAAAATAAATCACTCGAAAACAATAAGAAAATCAACAAAAACAAAACATCATAACATAATGTCAATGTCAAACATTGTCAGTTGATCACAGCACCGTAAATACTTTTTTATTTATAAAATCGCGGGATGTTTTTGAAAATGGAGCGGCGGCGCGTGGAAATTCGCGAGCGCGCGAGGTGACTCTCTCTCGCAGCGTGTGTTGGCTAAATGGCATGGCCATGCATTACACCTGCGCGGTATTGCACCGGCCGGCACAATGATACGCACTGAAAATATAAATTAAGAATTCGGGTTTGATTTTCATTGCTCGAGTTTTTTTTTGTTTGGTTGCACAGTGCGTCACGGAAATTACTTAAAATTTTATTAGAATAAAATAAATGTCTGTTTTGCTCCAAACATGGTATTACTTAAGGTGATAATAATTACATATAAAGTCCACATGTTTCACTAAAATCTAGTATGCAATATTTAATCAAGTCAAGAATAAATGTCATAATATATCATGAATGTAATTAAATTTTATTTGTTTTTTAAATTGTTATTTTCATTCAGCGAGTTAAATAGTTTCAAATCGCTGAATAAAAGCCTATGTTAAAGATATTATAATATTTATTTTATGAGGATCTAAATTTTGGCATTTGGAAATTTAAAAAAATGATAATGGTGAAACAAAATTGCTCATAAAGTGTCAAGGAACAAATTGTTATGTTTGTTTGTTTTGTTCGTATTTCATTCCTTAGCACTTTTGTTTTTGAACATTTTACCGGACATTTTAGTGAACCGGTAAAATTAGGCTTAAACGGCGCGGTGGCGGCGCCGCGTGGCGGCGCGGTGGCGGCATCGTGTGCTTAAGATATAATAATTTGCCACATCATCTTTCATGCAATTTGGAAAAAGAACAAGTATAACTTCGCTACACAACATGGGCATTAGGCATGATTTTCATCTTGTCCATGTTCATTTAAAACTCACCCGTTGGCAGATTCGATTGAGACCTTCAAGATACAAGATACAAAATCATTTATTTCCATTGTTTAGTTTTACAAATCTTAGAAACTGCAAGAAATGTCTTGTCGCGGCTTGTCACCATCCTCCGGGCTGGGCCAGTATATGAAACGATTTTTTCGTGTTTCGTAATGTGTCCGGAGAAGCTATCTAACTTCTACATAGGTCTTCATGCCCCATCTTAGATGGTCTATCGTCACTTTACATCAGGTGAGATTTTGGTCAAATGCAGGCTTATCTAACATAAAAAAAAAAAGTACCTATTGAGATTCTCCGTCAACATTGCCATGATTACGATATCGCCGAGGAGGGTTTATTTATATACATATATTAAACCCTGTTTGGTATCTTTTGCTCAGTGTAGGGACAGGTGCTATGGCACAAACAATCATCCGAATCGATTATCGTTGAGTTTATTGTGTCACAAAAAATATATATGTACATAGTTCTTAGTTCCCAGATAAGTGCTTCAGTAATTTTAAAAATAATTATGAAATTTAAAGTATTTTTTTAATTATTTTACTGAATGTTTCATAATTTATTTATATTGGTTATCACTGTACTATTCAATAATTTTGTCGACTATTAATAAAATGAATGGGTCATCTAGTATAGATTTATAGTTTTTTAAACGTCTCAAACTTATCTACGAGTAAATTCTAAGAAAAAAACATTACATAATCTTTAGTTGGGTATATGGCACATGCATGGGTCCCTGTAATATTTATAATAGTATTTGTTTGGTTGGTATACTCAGTTTAATGTTGGTAACAGTATTTGTTGAAATAATTCTAAAGGGACCTTCAAAATACCCATGTCTGTTGGGTTGTACACATTGTTGTTTGGTTTTAATGTTGTAAATAACAATCCACTTGCTTTGGTTGAATGATATAATTTAATATATAAAAAAAATTGTAACTCAACAGTACCACCAAAAAGAAACATGGCAGCGGTGGGATTCGAACCCACGCCTCCGAAGAGACTGGTGCCTTAAACCAGCGCCTTAGACCGCTCGGCCACGCTACCTTACAGCGATGAGTTCGAAATGATTATTTATATTCTTTAGCTGAATTGAATACTTTTTTTTTGTTTAGCCGATCTTAGGTAAGCTTATTTGAAAAAAAAAATATATACGAATATCTATTTATAAACCAGCTATGAACATTGATTAATTAGTAAAACATTTAGTACCTATAACTAATATATTTCTTACACTACTCAAAAAAACTGATAAAGTTTTAATTCAATTTAATGCCTGTGGCCTTTATCTACACTACAAATTATTATTAAAAATATTTGTTTCATGGGTGTGTAAATCAGTCTCACGTGCTGTTGTTGTTCATAGTAACTGCTACCACTATCTGTGGCGACTCTACGCAGCTCTCCCGTTATAAGTTTCTACGTGGCATTCATAGATGGCGTTGAATGTAGAGTTTATATATTTGGCGTTTTGTATGCATTTCTAACAATCTCTTTTCGAAATATTTCATTATAATATTATTTATTGTATCAATGTAACGAATTAAGTATACGAATCTATTCAGTAGAGAGGCAAATAAATTGACTTTCTAACTTTAGTAAATTTTGATAATTTAATATTCAAATTATTCGTATTGGTTGGAATCAATATTATCTTTATTCTTTGCGATTTCATTTCTTTCTACGTGTTGCAAAACTTTTGTTTTGAATAATGTATATACCTATACCAATATACATATTAAATAAATAGATGGTAAATTAACAATTTATATTGATTGCTCTACATTTTCATAATTATAGATGGTAGGCATATTTAATTTTAAAACTTTTCATCTGTTGCCGGACACATCTCATTTTCGAATGAGCACATAACGTTTTGTTGATTGTGAAAAAGTATCAGACTCGATTTAAACAAGTACTATCTTTGTAAAACAAAATATAGTTGATATACATGCATATTTCCTGTAATATTATAAAGCTGAAAATTTTTTTTGTTTCTCAAAGAATACTGCTGGTTTTATTATAAAATTTATTTCAAAAGGCTACAAGTTCATTTTTACCGCGGGATAATACGATGTTCCAACGGGTAAATAATAAAAAACAAAATGTAAAGTCAAATGTAAAGCTAGCGTGAAGTCTAAAGCATTTCAAATAGCGTTTGCTTCTGATATCTTAATGCGATTGATCACTATAAAATCAGTTGGTAAGACTTTAGTTTGTTTAATGAATAAATCTTAATCTTTCGCAACTTATTGACATTTTAGATGCTAGTAATGTCAAGGACTGCGGATGGCGTCTTCATAGTTTTTATTAATTCGATTCTAATGTCAATTAAAATTTTTTAAATAAAGTTATTGTTAAATTAGTTTAAAAAACTTTATGATTGGAAAGGCATAATGACAAATATTCTATTTGTTTTTTCCTTGAAAAAAAATAGTTTATGTTTAAAATTGTTTTGTGGCAACATTTCTTGATTTTTATATTGGTACAAAAAAAATATTGAACGAAACTCATTACGATTATATACTTCTTTTGTTTCGATTATGATAACTACAATATAATGATGACACAATTTAAACATAATCTTTTACAACCATTTTTGTATTTTTAGCGTATGTGTCATCGGCCCATTAGCTCAGTTGGTTAGAGCGTCGTGCTAATAACGCGAAGGTCGCGGGTTCGATCCCCTCATGGGCCACAGTATATTTTTTAATGTATCGTCATGGTTGAATGGATGACGTCCTAAATGGGTAGCATGAGTAAATTCTCAAAAAAAAACAGAAATTTTTGGTCAATATGACATGCAAACAAAAGTTCAATTTTGACCTTAGTGTTTTTGACTGCCACAGGGCGCGGTGGGCCACGGTCCGCTTTTGGCGCAAGAAGAAAGGGTACGATTCCCGCCGAAGGACAAGTGTTGGTATGTACGCAATAATATAATCACCTTCTCCTTGGTGGTTTTAAATAAGTAAAATAAATCATATCATTATATGTATGTCTCTTATACTAAGTATATCATATCCTCACTTTACGTTAGGTGACATTACCACAATGTCAATGAATAATGAAGGCTTATCTATCATAAAATAAAAAAAAATAAAAATAATAGATGCCTAGTAACACAAGCTTTACAGCTTACCACGGTGCTAAATGTTGTTATGTAATCCACACAATATTTCCCATAATTTCGCATTATAATCACAATGTCCGGAAATATTTTTGTATTTATTTAAAAAAACACCCTTCAAACATTTTAATGGGCTCATCACTTCTTGACGAGAACCGAGGTGCACTACGGGAATTAAAACCATCACCTTCCTCTTTAGTTTGCTCCAGATCTATCTATGAGTTTTCTCTCTGAAGTTAAAAGCTTAAAACGTTCTAGGCAGGCCTTATCCATCCAATAATCCACTTGTTTAATGGATTTATGATTGCCAAAATTTTATAGGTACAAAGGCACAGGTAAAATAATGTTGCCCCTTATCACCTTTAGGGCGCCATAGGACAACAATATACACGGAGAAAAAATAATAAGCTACTCAATATTTGAATAGGCGGCTTGCGAACGTAATTGAGAATCTCCGTTTTTTGTCAAAAGTCATACAAAATATTTTATTTTGACGTGAGCAAATCTGCAAGGTATAAGCACCTATTTACATGATAAAAAAACTGTTACAAACACCCAATTAATACCTACATTTTATTTTATAGACTTGTTAGTAGAATTATCTAATGATTTATAGGTACTAAATGTTCTTAATATAAAAGCAATAAAGACATTACACAGTTCAAAACGTGTTAAAGCAACCTGATTTC
Organism: Gymnoscelis rufifasciata; assembly: GCA_929108375.1. NCBI lineage: Eukaryota > Metazoa > Arthropoda > Insecta > Lepidoptera > Geometridae > Gymnoscelis > Gymnoscelis rufifasciata. Next base: position 7,123,193 of record OV815317.1, on the reverse strand, counting down.
TCATCATATGATTTTATAATCTTTTTTTTGATTATAGATATTATAATCACAAAGAGAGCACATCTCCATTATAGATAATCATAATGTAGGCATAGGAAATTTATCTAAATTAACAAGAAGCGGTGTACCTACGTGGATACTATAATTATTTTTAGGGGTCCGTATGTAAACTATATTCGTGATTGTCTGAAGACAAAACTTAGTTATCTGTTATAATTTTACTTATCTATTGGAAGACTAAACATTTAGATGTAAATCAAAGCTAAATATATGTATATTTTTAAATGTGTTAAACAAAAACAATGTAAGAAAATAATCTACGAGTCCATTAAGGTAGGTAAAAAATCATACGGGTCGAATTGAGAAACTAATTTTTTCGTTGTAGTTCGGTTAAAAATTAAACTTAAATCTTCCTGATCTGCGGTCTCCATAATGGAAAAATTGGTTGAACTTAACATAATTATTGTAAATAGATTAAAAGTAGGTAGGTATAAAAAAATACAAATTATATTAAAATAATCCGATAAAAGGAAATAAAATTGTCTTGAAATTTAATTTAAAACTATTTCGAATATGATTACTCGTAGCTGATTGCAAACCATACATAATAATTTTTACAAAGTTTCATTTAAATAAGCGCTGCATAAATTATACGGAACTCTTAAGCTTTCTGTAACTTCCTATTAATATGTTTTATTGTACAACCAGTAACAAAAGGTTGTTGGTAAAGATGATCTCAGTGACAGCTCAGCTTCGTTATTATTATATCGTTAACTAAATTGCGTTAAACCTAGTGAGAGTTCCGAATAAAATCAGATTAGTAAAAGTATTAAGTTGATTATAAAGATATTTATTATCTCAACACTTATTACATAATTATCTCTAGGGTAAACATTGAAGGAGTGATCAGTGAATTATTGAGCAATAAGTGTGAGACTGGTGCCCGCGATGGGTTTAATAAAACCTGGGATGCGGGTCATCAGGCTCTCCAAATTCGCGGCAATAATTACATCTTATGAGTAATGGAGAAAAATAAATAAATAGGAATAACTAAGCTTAATATAAATAAGGAACAAACAAGGAACAAACATTATGTTGTTTAATGGTAATTTATAAGTTTGATACGCGAATATTTAATGTGATTGTGTTTTCTATGATTAAATTTTCACTGGATTTGTACTGTTCTTCTCATTTATAATTTCATTAAAGATCTCTTTTGAACTAAACTGAGATAAGTAAAAGACTCATACACAGAAGGTTTTTGTAATAAAAGGAAAACAAACAATCTATTGCAAAAACCCAAAAAGAAAGATTCAGTTCTCGGTCACACATCCACTGCGCGTATATAGTTAGGTCCCACTCAAAACACTGTAACTTTACAATACAGCCTGTATTTTTTTTTTTTTTTTTTTTTATGTTAGATAAGCCTTCATTTGACCACAATCTCACCTGATGTAAAGTGAAGATGTGGTCTAAGATGAAGCATGAAGACTTAGAAGGTGGCTTCTCCGGGCCACATTACGAAACACAAAAAATCGCTTCACGCACTGGCCCAGCCCGGAGGGTGGTGACAAGCCGCGGCCGAAGCCTTCCACCAGAGTCTGTTCTTAGCACCACCCGGAGGTCACGTGTAAGGAATCAGAGGGTTACCACTTACGGACGTGAACAGACAAAACCTCCAAAAATATTATAAAGTATTATAAAGTTACAGTGTTTTATGAGATCTAGTACGTAAGAGAGCTTAGTCTAGGTTACTTTCATGATTTGTATTAAAAATGCGAAGAAATGCTAGTTTTAAGTACCGACCAATGTTTTTTTGTACATGCAAATAAACTACATATTTTCATTTTATTAATTTATACATCTGCTAGGGTGTAACTGGGTGGTACCACGTAGTACACGATTATACTCAATAACATTTTGGTTCATTGAATATTAGACCAAGCGAAACGGTATTAAAAATCCCGTGAGATAAAAAAATCTAAAATGTCTAATTGTTTATGTTCTCATTCTGCTAGTTTTATTTTTGTATCGAGATATTTTAGCATTTTATTGTCTTGTTACAATTTTAAAGAAACACATTAATAGAAAGTGCCTAATATTAGCAAAAACCTTGAATTTGTTTGTGGCTTTAAATAAACAAGTTTCGAACTAATAATTTATGAGATCAAGATGATTACGGACATAAAATTTAGAGATGGCATTTATAGTGATATCTGATTCAAGGTGGAAATGTTTATGAATTGAGAATTAGTACTCAAATTGTGTGTTTAGTTTTTACTTACGGTCGTAATTCTCACTGACGAAAAAAATAACGATAAATGAGCGGACGTAAATTTACCTGTAGCAACTTCACATCACTTGCAATCTGTTTCCAATTTAAATAACTAACGATCTAGTACTTTGCCCATTATAAAAAAAAGGTGTGTGTGTGCGATTCACACACGATAGAAGTGAAATTCAGATAATAAACAAAAAAAAGAAGAATAAAAAAAAACAAAAAAAGATTTTGTTCGGGCGGTCACCCATCCAAGTACTGGCGTCGCGCAAAGTTGCTTAACCTTGTTAGCGTTTAAGATTGGCTTACCCGACAGGTAATCTTATTTCCATTTCCGTTGCATCCGGTTTCAAATCACAACGATTCTATAGAAGTTTCACTTCAAAAGTAAGATTAATAAATTCCACTTCCGCCTTGGAAATAGGCTATTCAAAATATTTTATTGAAAAATCAAGTTATTACAACAACATTAGGTTACAAGTTAAATAGACGGTCTATGAGGTGTAGGGTACGTTTTGAATTTATTAAATATGTTATAGTTTTCAAGACATCTGCTCTGAATAAGAAATTGTCCCTTAAATCATACCTACTCAGTTTGTTTGCAGCTTTCAGTCAGGTAACTAAAGAACTTTTAAAGCTTGTAAAATCAAAACAACTTATTATTTTTGTAGTATCCATAAAGGCTTCGCTGTAACACTGTATTCGAGGCATTATATTAAATACTATCTTTGACGCCACGGTGTTGCCCTTGTTTTTTGGATTTTCCCGCGGGAACGACTTATTTTGCGCGATAAAAAGAATTACTCGATGAAATAGGCTATCTATCAGTTAAAGAGTTATTCAAATAGCAGCAGTAGTACCTGAGACGACTTATTTTGAGAGATATAAATAATTACTCGATGAAATAGGCTATCTATCAGTTAAATAGTTATTCAAATAGCAGCAGTTGTACCTGAGACGACTTATTTTGCGCGATATATATAATTACTTGATGAAATAGGCTAACTATCAGTTAAAGAGTTATTCAAATAGCAGCAGTAGTACCTGAGACGACTTATTTTGCGAGATATAAATAATTACTCGATGAAATAGGCTATCTATCAGTTAAAGAGTTATTCAAATAGCAGCAGTAGTTCCTGAGACGACTTACTTTGCGCGATAAAAAGAATTACTCGATGAAATAGGCTATCTATCAGTTAAAGAGTTATTCAAATAGCAGCAGTAGTTCCTGAGATTATAGCGTTCAAACAAACAAACTCTTCATCTTTATAATATTAGTAAACTAAGCATACTTCATTACATAATGTTTGTTATGTCAACCCCACCCACACCCCACAAGACAAGAACACGATACTGATTAAACATCGTAAGAATCTGTAAAAAAAATAACGTGGCCCATGAGGGGATCGAACCCGCGACCTTCGCGTTATTAGCACGACGCTCTAACCAACTGAGCTAATGGGCCGACGAATGCAACTGCAAATTTTTGTTTCACTTTTACAGAGTTATTGATAATAATAGCAAATGCTTTATTTATTGCAAAGCTGTTCAGTTTTGAGAATTAAAGAAAAGGTCCTATTTTTAAATTGTGTCTATTTGGGGCCGTAAGTGTATTGTCAAACTTGGAAAGGTTTGCTAGTACCCGCCGCTTGGCAGGCAGTTTGGCGAGTAATTAGTGTCCTAATGAACCAGCAGACTTATCTAATAAACGTGTTTTTAATTATTTTTTTTCATTATTGGCCTATAAGACTTGGTTTTATGTGCGCCTTTAAACTCCTATTATTCGATAATTTTATTATTTTTAGCATATTGCCAAAAGGTTTATAAAGTACCTAATACTCTTTCACTAGTCTCTTTCTAAGTATTTTTCACCACTACTCACACCAAATCAGTGGTTGATACTAAATCCACTCGTACCTATAATAATTAAATGTATTATCAGCTCTCCGATTCTGCAGAAGTTACAGAAATTATTTTTACTAGTTCCCTTCTATAAACATGACCTACCTACCATGTTCATTTTAATACATAATTCAACTTCAACCAACTATAACAAAATCTTTCAAATGTCATATTGTTTATTTCAGATGAAATTTTTTATCATTGGATTTTAAAAAATCGACTTTAACTTTAAATATTTCAATTGTGTTTTGTTCAGAATGATATACGGGTGATTTTTGCAAATAGGTATTTAATGTAGGTCGTAGATATAATTTATCATTCTAAATAAGGTGGCAATAAATTTGTTAATAAAGATAATAATTATCAGACTTAACGTAGCTATCTCTCAAACTTAAATGTCATAAATAACAAACAAAAACACTGATAAAAATCATTTTATTATACAAATTCATATTTTCTACTGCACTTTGATAGCAAAGTCGGAAAATATTAATTAAAAATCTTATATAAATCCTCTTAAACATAAAATATGTCGTCACATTTTAAATAAATAAATCTGAACCTATTTAAACCAGCACCAATATTTATTTTCCAAAATTATATTCTCGAAAGACTATTAAAGTTTCATTGCACTGCCGGCCGGTGATAATTTACAAAATCCTCTGTCTTATCTTTATTTACATTACTCAACCGATATTATTACTTAACTACAAAGAAATGGCAAGTATACATATAAATTATTAATGTATAAAGAAAAACAATCTTAAAAATATATAACATGTTCATTACAGGAGTAAAGAAATTACTCCTGCGATTTTAATATAAAGACAAAAAATTTATTCAAGTATTTACAATCACTTAACTACATATTTTCGTAATATACCTATCTAGCAATTGGCACTTATTATGGTACAATAGACGATTTTAGAAAACACATTACTTTTTCAATGTTAAAATAAAAATAAATCAAATCATACCTCTATTTCCTATCTTTTTTATGGCTATATTAAAAAAAAATATTCAAATTGAAACTACTATTATAAAAATATTAGTTATTTTGCTTTCAAATTGAGGTATATATGGCTTTTATTATAAATTCATCCTCTATCAAATATTTTATAACACCTTGCGCTTTAAAATATACTTAACTAGGTACCTACGTAATGTATACGTATAATACGTAGTACCTACACTACGTAGGTGCCTATGTTATTATAATTACATAATTATGAGTAAGTCCTATTACTCACACCCTTACCTACTTATTTACAATTAACTAAATAATTCTAAAAGAATTTCGAATAAAGAGTTGTAAGAAAACCATCAACTCAGAAATTTATGGTTCCAAATAAAACTCAATCTCATTAGCACTCGATGGAATGTAAATATGGAGACTCCTCAATATTTTTAATTGAGGCCGACGACGTGCGGCCGTCCCTTCCAGTCATTATCGAAATCACACTACGATGTTCCGAATCACTGTCTCCACTCAATATTATATTGGTTTCTCCAGCAAAACCGGAATCGATTTGCTCGTATTTACGAGTTGTTTGCAACATTTTGTTTTGAGACTCCATGCTATTTAAACCTAATTGCGCGAGCATCTCTTTGGAATCTTCAATGTGACCGAAAAACACTGAGTCTGTCTCCACACTTTCGCCTCCTGATTCGCTGCGACCGTCACATAGAGATTCTAAGTCATCAGTATCGGATTCTACTGCCACCGGAACTTTATTGAGAGACCTATTCACTTGTATGAAATTAGATTCATAGGTATTTGCAGCTCTAGGTCTGAGTTGGAGTAAATATTTGGCTCTGCGCTTTGATTCATTTGAATCTGTGCTCATATAGCCAGAGTCTTCGGTGCGGTAAATCTTCCTTAGATCTGTCCGTCGCGCTCTGATTCTTGATGATCTACGTCCGGAACGTCTTGTGTTGAGATTTTCAGCTCTAGCATAAGCTTCGAAACGTTCTCTCTCTTCTCCTCTACGTCTATCTCGAGGGCTTTCTCGTAACGATGAAGAAATCAGTGACGCGTCAGAACCTCGTCGTGGCTTTGAAGGTACTGGGGGTTTATCCTTCTGCCCTTCGATATGACGTATCAAATCAGGTGCTTTCAAAGACTTCATGAAGTCAGCTAATTCTTGTCTTCCATGCTGTAAACTACCACGCCTTTGGTACAATTGTTTATCATCGTTTTGTGATTTAGCTTTCATTTCATAGATTTGCCTTAAATTTCCAAATTTGGTTGGCAATTCAATCATTGACGTCTTTCTGAACGAATCTTTTTCAGGTGAATGTGATATGTGCTTGAAGCTGTCGGCAGAATATAGTGTTAATTTATCCACTCGTTTTTTGGCTTCATATTTTGGTTTTCTATCCAGAGTGTCAGGATCAAAGTCTTCGTATATCTTGCGTCTATTTTCCACAGGCGAACCTCTTACTTGAATCGTCAAAGGACCCGGTTGAATTATGTTATCGTAAATTGGCTCAGGTTGGTGTATAAATATTTCGTTCACGGAACCAATTTTTGATACAACTATGGGTTCATCTACCACTTTAGACATATCAAGCCAACTGCTAGTAAGTCTGTTCCTATCTATCGGTTTACGTTCCATAAAATCATTCATATAAATTGCATCCGGCTCACAAGCTAGAGAAAATCTTCGCCTCCTACTAATAGTTCTCTCAAGACTATCAAATTCCATACAGTCATCGTTTATTGTTTTGTTTTTTCTTGGGTTCGTCATAAAGTTATCATCACTGTAGTAATGAGAATCTGCAGCTAGTACTGGTATGACAATCTTCGGTGACATTGATATCGGAACAATCGTCTCTAATTTCATTTCTTCAATTTCTATAGGTTCTACCCTTCTGCAGCCATGTAGTTCCTTTATTACTGCCTCCATTTTGACTTTGACTTCTTTTGGAATTGGTGCTTCTTTCTTGTGAATATCAGATGGTAATGGCGCTGGTCTTTTTCCAGGTGGTGGAAGGGGAGCTTTGCCTGGAGGTGGTGGCGGTGGTGGTAACTTCTTTCTGACACGCCTTGAAGTATGGCTTGGTGTATTAGTGGGACTGGTCTTTTCTGGCAGAACAAGAGTTATGATTGGCTTGGATATTGTCAGTTTTAATCCATTTTCGTTGTTTTCTGTCTTAGATACCTTACAATGATTATTGGTTTCAACTTTTTGATTTATGGACTTCGTTTCGACGGATTTCGATCTATTCTTTTCGATATGTTTCTTTGGAGTATTTTCATGAACATCTTCAATTCTTAAAGGCTCATCTGGTTCAATAAGATTTTCTTTTGATTTAGTTTTAACTATTCGTGGTGTTCCACTGATCTTTGCTATTGATTTTATGGATTTAGGTGCTGGTGTTGTAGGTTGTGGTAATGGAACATCATCAAGCCACTTCCTAACGATATGTTGCTTATAATCTTCACTGACACAAGTGTTACATGAGTTTGACCTTGTCAATGATACAGGTTTAGCTTTTCCAGTACTGTCACATCCAGGACAGCCCCCACAGTGTGCAGTTTTGCGAGTATTTTCCTGCTTCAAGCTTATTGCACTGAACCTCCTGCCTCTTCTAGCGCAAGGTATGTCCCATCCTAAGTCAACAGCATGGTGGCGATCTTCTTCAGGTATGTCAGATAGAATGGGAATAAACCTTTTAGTCATCATTTTGTCTTTAGCTATCGACATGACTTCACGGATTTTGGAAAGGAACTCTATAGCAGCCGGAGGAGGGTCCTGAAAAAGTTTTTCAACTTTAGCATCTTAGTAGATATGTTATATCAGGTATAAAGCGGAGTATTACCTAATACTCGTAATAATTATAATACCTTCAGATACCTAAGTAATTACCTTCAGATGATCACTTTCGAAGAACACAGGGTTGAAGTACAACTTTTTTCTTATTATAGCCGGTTCTCCTTCCGGGGAAATAGCTCTTCCATCGTAGTTGTGTTCTAAAGCACAGTCCACGATTGAGAGGTCCGAATGGGGAGCTCTTTCGAACCCATCTGGTGATGATGACCGTCTTTGGAGACGTTCGTTCAAGCGGTTGTTGGACGCTTGTCTTGTTGATGGTCGACTCGGCTTCTTCCTCTTTGAGTGGACAGTAGCTGACGTCACGTTTGAGATTTTCTGAAAGTAAACCGAAAATTTTGGCAACTGATCGTTATTTTAAGCAACAGGTTTCTATGTTAACAGTATATTTATTTGTCATAGAGTAGCTTTAAATTTTAGATTAAGTACATTTTATTATGTCTGATTAAATTTATCATAATATTATTTTCTTGTATATTATGTAGCATTAATAAAGAATCGTATTGTACATAACATACATACGTTAGTTAGTCATTTATATGAAATATTTTGTTTTTTGGTGACTTCACCTGTAAAATGACTAAAGTAATACATGTGCGGAACATCATATTTTTTAATAGAATATAATAAAATAATATTGAGATAAATGTGTATATAGATAGTAGGTTGCATAAAATTGTCTTAACAGTTTGCCCACCACAATATTCACAAAATAAACTCCTCACCTTGACATGGTTGCTTTGGTTGCTCTTAGAAGATTCCAGTGTATTTTCGTTGCCGCTGTCAGACATTCCACTGCTGTCGTTCATGAAGTCTCCACCCATGTTATTGAACTTGAGCAACGGGTTCGTCTTTAGAGTCTGAAATCATAATACAAATATATATGTTTTTTATTTAATACACTTTATTTGCACGAATTAAAATTATGTACAATTAGGTGGGCTTAGTGCCAAGGCATTTTCTACCTGCCAACCTGTCATGATCGGTAACAAAGTTTGCGTTCATGTTATATCTTAAAAACTACTTAATGTTAATTATTAATTAAATATTAATTAAGATATTACTTTTGAAAGTATGGGGATGAAAGCAAACTCCCGTTTGCTGGGTGCGTTATCCTATCCTCAAAAGGATAATTATCCTCTTTCATAAAGATGTAACATGAGCTAACTGACAACTAATACTTTTTACAATAATTAATAATAACCTTAAATCTATTTACCTAATTACTAAGACCTGAAACAGATGTGTAGTGTGTCGTGATTGAATTACGTCAGGGAATAAAACAGTGGTAACAGGGAAAACCTCTCATAAGTTATCTTGAAAGAACGCACTAATACAAATATTCATCGATATATTTTCTTAATTAAATAATTAATATGGACAGCAAAATTTCCTACATTTATTGATAGCTTTCAAAACCTTTCGCGTAAACTAACAATGAGTTTTTATTACTTTGAAAAGTACTGTTTTGCACAAAACACGCGTTATGACCCTAGGTTATTTTTACAACTACGATAATTTAAATAGCTATATTTACCACATTGCTCATATCAATCCTAGTTTCCAACGTCGATCCGTTTTCCGACGTACTCGATGCATTCTCAGCATCCTTCTTCTTTCGTTTCTGCTTCTGCTTAAAGTGGATGTAAATAATGATCCCTGCAGCATATACAAATAGCAGCATCAGTACGCAGACCCCAATGGCCAGGGACTCGAGCACGCTCAGGCCTTCTTTCTGGTTGGTGTCTGAGATTATCTCGCCGGCTTGGAAGGGAATTGAACGCACGTCTGTGGAAAAGATTTGGTATTATTAAAATTTAGGTATTGTTATAACTTATAACATAGTGATTTTATGATTATAATGGTGCTTAAAATTAACTTCTAATATTTTTTAAGCTAATGTTGCTCGAAATTATTGTTATTTTTCTATTAAATTACAAGAATCATCTATGTTATACTCTAACGTATTCATAAAAAATGCTATTTCTGGCTAATATAACTGAATTGGCTTAAACACGCAATAAGCCTAGTAATGCCTTACTTTACGACTATTAGGTATAATGATTAACTAGAATATTTTTTTAAAATTAATTGTTATTTAACAGATTTAGCACTAATTTAGGTTTATGAATAAAGCTTCATTTATTTAACATTCTGTTTACCTCCTATAAATCTGATATAAAAAGTGTAATATTTTTATGAATACGGGTTTTAAATGTTGCGATTTCAGTTATTAAAAGCGGCAAAAGAAATGGAAACGTTTGTGATATTTAAGATGTAATTGGCACCACGCCAAAAACGCTTCTCGCGTTAATTGCTTTATTTAATGTCCGCATCGTCGTCGCTTACTGTTTCGTATTGTTAATAATTTTGAGTTTATTTTTAAACTATAGAAGGAAGCGCTGCGAATGGTGCGCAGTGGCGACATTGTGTTCAGAAAGCCCTACCTTAGAATCTGAATACTAAAAATAAGATACTTACAGAACAAGGCAATTATAGGCATCCCAGGACTTGGCCAGCTGGACTGGGTTGGGCTACAGGCTGGGCTTTACAGTTCTCACGAGAGGAGATGATGAACTTACCAAGCAAGCCATTGGAGGAAGCTCCAGCCACCCTGAAGGCAGCACAGGACGTGGCCAGCTGTGACGTGGAAGAGGAGCACATCACGTGGACGGACACCAGGCGACCTTCCAGCCTCGCGTGGAGCGCTGCAGATCCACGCCACTGGATGATAAATAAACAAATATTACTAACTTCGCTACTCACACTACGTTCGAACTAAGCCAAGCTTGTATAACATAAGTGACTCTATACTAATATTATAGAGCCGAAGAGATTGGTTGTTTTTTTGTTTGAACGCTAAGCGCGTTATTTTATCTTAGGAAGTACTGGTCCGACTTCAATATTACAATAGCCAGATAGCCTATTTATCGGGGAATGCAATAATTAACTTTACTGCGGGAAAATTCATAAAACACCGGCAACGACTTGGCATCAAAATCTAGTAATAAATAATAGTAAACATACAGGAGACCATCGTGACAAAATAGGGAGTGAACTCATGATCACATTCAAGATTTAATTTGTTAGCGATTTTATATATTATTAATAGCTAAGAAAACTGTTGAACATAACTGACACTGAAACTGAGTCACGTGGGGGATAATGCGACAAAAAATATTTAAATTACCATTCCCGTTTTTATTTAGTTGTATGTAAAATATTTGGTCAGTCTTAGATATAATATACCTAAAGAGGTCCTAATAGTAGATCTACTAAGATTTCTGATGTGTGGAGTCAGAGTAATTATACTTTATGCTTCATTTGACCACAATCTCACCTGATGTAAAGTGACAATGTGGAGCTCATGAGCTAACTGTCAAAAATCAAATAATTTCCCATCTATTAATTCACATAAGCTTCCGTTGACCTAATCCTGAAGATGAACTCCCCTTTTTACGGCTAACGGCACTGTCAAGGACAAAATCTTTGTTTGTGTTTCTCTTATTCCCCAAATCGGATTTGAGCAATAACTTAAGTTTAGGTGAAAAATTTCAATAAGCCTTTTCTGCGCTCGATTCAGCGCTTTTAACGGAGATAATGTGATACTAAGGCTATATTTTACTGAGGTAATTTGTCAGATCGCTCAAATTAAGCTGCTGTTGCATTAAAGTGCTTAAGTTATTTAAACTACAATATAATTTACAACTGATAATTTGTTACTATTAATTTTGTTAAGATTACTTTTTGTTATAAGTGGTGAAATTCGTAGATTTGAACAATACGCTTTATTGGTAGATATCTACCGTCCGCTTCGGTAGATCAGTTGCCGCTGGGAGAGTTATTACAGTTTTATTAATCAAGTTTAAGTGTGGAAGCAAGTACATACATTTGTTAGGGCCGTCTAACGTGAAAAGGTTTCGCTTGGGCTCAGTAAATTACGACCGCTTATCAGCGTGAACCATCTGGACGAGTAAAATTCACGCGTATTATATGTTTTGTACATGGTTGGAGTTCCTCCAGGATCTTCAACCATGTTAAAGGATTACAAATTTTTACATTTGATTATAATCATCATCATCACCCTATTAACGTTCCCACTGCTGGGACACAGGGACTTCTCTCTAGGCGAGAGAAATTAGGCCTTAATTCACCACGCTGGCCAAGTGCGGGTTGGTGAATGACACATGTCCTTCAAACTCTTCAAAGTTCACAGAAAATGCCGGTTTCCACACGATGTTTGCCTTCACCGTTAAATCGTGATTAAAGCGCACATAAATGTCTCAAGAAGAAAAATACAGAGGTGCGTGGCGGTGTTTGAACCCACGACCTTTGGAATAAAAGTCGAGTGTCCTCCCACTTAGCCAACACGGCTTTTCCAGCGGATCCAGGAGCGCTGAAGCAGAAGGAGTTGGTACCAAGGTAGATAGTGTTAACTATATCTCGGCATTGGCAGAATCGTTACTCTTCAACTGTTTTTTTCTATAAGCACTGAAATATCCTACGTACCTAGACCACTAGCAATATATATAAAAGAGTATTGCTAATATTGTACACCACCAAAAGATAATAAAGATCTATTATGTAAAAAGCCACTGTGTTTCCGATACAGAATCTTTTGTTGACCGAACGGGTAAGCAAAAAGTTCTAAATTTCCTGTTCCAAGTTTGGTAAGACACAAACGAACCGTGTAGCCATAATATACATATATATATACAAATTGGTTTTATGCCGCCTCCATCTTATCATCAGGACAATCGCACCACATTTTTCAACACTCAGACCCACCGATTGATGAATCGAATAAAATATTGTTAACCAGGTTTACCTCAAGCCGCCCGAATAAGTCGAATCTCTTAGATATCATCAAAAACAAAAAAAACAGGTATCAAACGAATTATTTATGCGAAATCAAGAGCAAAAATACGACTGTCATGAAATTGTTCAGTTATATCGTTTAATTAAAATAATAATTGCCACTTGATTTTTTGCGTTTGCGTATTTCGTTTTGTTACAAATGTATCTGTAATTGATGATGTTTGATTTATCTGTTGACTAGTTTTTATTGGATTGGAAATTACGACCATGTAGATTTACTGTTATGGAAATAAACTTTATTGACATCTATGATGTTTAGATACGTGTGAATTTGCAAGTATGTCAGGATTACCATTCTCGTTACAAATTACAAGGTCTTTCAATAAATCAAACACTACGATGAACGAAAACCAAGACAGTTATTTTAAAAAACTTTTTATTATACTAAAACTTACATTAATACCTCTGATAGGTACTCGTTAGAAAGCGTTATTATGAGGGTTTAATTGGCTGTCGAATTTCCAAAGGAATTATAAAAGATAGATATGTGAAGATGTCAGAATGTATTGTTGTTATTTTGCTTGTTATGTAGAATACACTTTTTGACAGTCAAGTCAAACAATCGTGCCTCAAAAATCTTATAAACGAAAGATCAGCGTTATCTCGTTAGTGTGCAAGACAAATGCTGAGAGCGAAGCCTTTTCAATACTACATTCGACTACGTCTAAGAACATGAGATTTTAAAGGCAGGTAGGTGTATTAGAATGACCCAGATTAAAATGTCTACTCTACTTTGCACAGTAGGCACTAAAATGTAGTAAGTACGTAGTTACAGAGTACAGGAATAAACAGCCGCTTCGTGTGTGGTCAGAAGTCTGTTATAGTGAGTAGTCTAGGAGTCCATACGTATCTAGTTCTCCTAAAATAGAACAGATTTTTTTTATCAAGTATTCTTAAAACCGCCCTTGGCCAGCGTGGTGTGTTAAGACCTAATTCTCTCTCGTCAAGAGAGAAGTCCCTGTGTTCCAGTAATGGGAACGTAAATAGGGTGATGGTGAATTCTAAAACTATTACCATACTACATATTATGCATTATGTTGGAGCGCGTAACGACGATTTGTCTAATCGGTACCGGTCAAACATGCCTCGCTTCTGAAATACTCACAACTGTATATTACTAATGCAGCTCCTATGTACATTACATTACATTGTTTTTTTTATGAGTAGGTATTATCACAGATTACATTATAATGTAATCTGGGGTATTATAAATATGTATTGTTCTTAGATAGGTACACTTTGCAACGTCAGAGCTCAGAATTGATATTTTTTGTAGAGTAAGTGACTACATACCAATCGGATTAGTTATATTTTCTTATATATAAAATAAATAGCTTTTCACGCCACGGAGTTGCCCTTATTGCCTGAAATAATTATTGAAATCGTACCAGTAGTTCCTAAGATTAGTTAAAACAAGCAAACTTTTCTGCTTTATAATCTGAGTATTTATTTATTTTGTATAAATAATAATATTTATTTTATATTTAGTATAGATAGATTGTAATATGAATTTTATTTTAAATAATAAACATTTCCGGACAATTCACACGACAACCTCTAGAACCTTAACTTTAGAACGTAATTATTAATTTACTTGTCTAAGAAGGTAAATTCACGCGAATTATTTCATGTCAAAATTCAACAGCCTGTATCCTTTACTTGCAACGAAACGAAACGATACAACTCGTAACATTTGTATCACAGAGGTGACATATCTCTGTCAATTCCGGGAAACAAGACCATTTCTCAGATACCATCTTGAGAGGTACTGCGAAGATACCCATCATAGTACCAACCAGTATTTCAGGATATGAAACCATACCACTTAAACAAAATAGCGAATTCGCCAGTTCTAGAAGTTTTGCAGCATTTTCTACTGTCCGCACGTAGATGAGCTAATTTTGTTCTCAACTATGCCTCTCTCTCTCTAGCTTTGTTTTTAATTAGAAAATGTTAAGATAGAGAGTTGTAATTTTGAGGGATGATGCATTTCTGTTGCCGCATCATAATAAATACTAAAAAAAACATCTTCAATATAAAAAATAATCGCAAAACATGTTGCCAAGCGCAAAACTCATCAACGCTTGGACCAATTTTGCCAATTATTTTCTTTAAACGTTCGTAGAAGTATTTACGGCGAGAAAAAATCGCATACTTTCAGGATAACAACCCGTGCAAAGCTAGGTGCAAAGTGGTTGTAAGGGGCTCCCTTACAACTAACGTGATTTTTATGAGGTTAAGCGACGTTGCGCGAGGGCTTGGGTAGGTAACAACTCTGACTGCATCTTTTTGCAATTAATATTTTTTTTATTGCTTAATGTGTCACTTTAAACTGTAAACGGAATCATTGGTGTAGTATGAGTTTTTCTCATTTTTATATATTTTTTATTTATTTTATTATCTTTTTTCCCTGCTTAAGACGAAATACAAGAGCCCATAACTTAGAAATAAGTTAAGAGCTCTTGATCCAGATATTTCTTACGATTACATTTTCGATTAAGAATTTCGGTTTCAATGTTGCAATAGTGCTCGACCGGTTCGCATTTCCGATAATGAGCGCTAACGAGATCGGCGCGTGTAAGGTTATGGTTCTGATATCCACACCAGAGATAAGATACCGGTTAATTCTGGAAGTGGTACTATGTTTTTCGAGATGTTAATATTTTATAATAATATTACAAAGAGGTAAAGTTTAGGTAATTGATGTCTTCACTCGTTATCTGTGAGTCACTAAATCGATTTAAATATAATGCGGTGCATAGATTCTTTAAAGTCTGAGAAGAAAGAAAAGAAAAATAGAAATGATGTTGTTTTTTTTGGGGTGGCCTCCTAAAAACGTTCTCATACAATTCAAACCAGTCTGTTTTCCCACACTTAGGGTTGTTTTTTTTCCAAGTGGTAACCCTCTGAATCCTTACACGTGACCTCCGGGTGGTGCTAAGAACAGTCTCTGGTGGTAGGCTTCGGCCGCGGCTTGTCACCACCCTCCGGGCTGGGCCAGTGCGTGAAGCGATTTTTTAGTGTTTCGTAATGTGGTCCAGAGAATCATCATCTAGGCCTTCATGCTCCATCTTAGACCACATCGTCACTTTGCATCAGGTGAGATTGTGGTCAAATGAAGGCTTATCAATAATAAAAATAAAAAAAAATGTAATGGGTATTACCAACTTCGAGGACCCTTTCCAATTATAAATGTAAATTTAAAATTTAAGAAAAACTCCCGATTCTTAATTATAATTTCCTTAAAACTAATACACCATAATATTTTGTAATGTTACTCGAGTATATTTGCAGATTTTCGGTTTTCCTTCCCCACTCTAACCCCCATAGCTTCTAAACGGCTCAACCGATTTTCATGAAACATGTCTAAGAACACCCGGGCCAAACTCACCTTTCATACAAAAATCGCTCCATCCGTTCGGGAGCTATGATGTCCCAGACAGACAGACAGATAGACCGATAGACAGACAGACACGTCAAACTTATAACACCCCTCTTTTTTGGTCAACGTGGTCTTGCATAAAATATATATACCCGTCGAATAGAGAACCTCCTACTTTTTTTCGTCGTTTGAAAATTATATTGATTGTTTCATGGTCAATTTAAATAAATGGGACTTCCAGTCATTCAAGAATCCGTGTAACACGAGCCAAATCGGTGCTTAGATAAAATAACTTTTACATAACTCTTTAATAAACAGTTTACTTAAGCTTAATGCATAATTTAATGAGGTTTTTAATAAAGGGAAAGTAATTTAACCTTTTGATTTTACTGTAAAATTGGAGCACTTTGGGTGGTAATATCTGGACCACCCTGTACCTATATTATTGTTTGAACATTCATAAATTTTACGAGTTAAATTAAAATTTTTGACTTAATTAGTTCGGTTTTCCTTGTATTCAAAATAACTTGGTCCTGTTTTTGCCAAAACTGATTATTTAATAATAAAAGAAGTCACAATAAATTATTTTTGGTTTTAATTACTTACTTAGGCACTTACGACATTTTTCAGAAATTATTTTTTTGAACAAGGTTGCTTTCACGTTTCAATTTAAGTAAAAACACAAACGTCTTTTTTATATATTTTTCTGGTTAACGTAAAGGAATAAATATTGAATATTTGAATACATAAAAATTAAGGTGTCCAATTGAATATTTAGCTCGCAAAATGCTTTTGTCATTTTTCAAATTATACTTACTTAGTATAATGAAAAGTGCAAGACATCTTTTGGTAGATAATATAATCTACCACAAGAATGACTGGCACTTATGCGATGGATACTTTTAACTCAGACTCAGTAAGGGCTGGTTTCGCCATCTCCGAGTAAAGTTAGACAATGGTTAAAATATAGAGCTATTTTACTCAGTCACATGTGACAAAGCGAGATAGCTCAAATAAGCACTTAGGCCTTTTTATTCCTCAGTGCCGATTTGTTAATTGTCACATAGCACTATCTCGATCGTCCGAAAGCTATTTTCATACGCTTGTACTAAATATATTCTGGACATTCAAATTGAACCATATTTACTACCTCTCTAGTATCTACTCTATAGTATTTTTTACACTTTTAATCATATATTATGATTATATGCCGAAGCTCTAAGATTATGATAATTGTAGATTTTGTTTTGTTTAAAATACTTAATTGTTTATAATTAATAAGGAAATATTTATTTATTTATTTATTTATAAAATAAATACTAATTACGTAGTAATTTATTATTCTATGCTAAGAGCTTTGGATTTTGTTTAAATAAATAAACTCAGTTTAAACCTTAAAGCGCCATCTCTTAACACAGTACATAAACTACTTACACAACTAATGCTCCAAATAACTTACCTGTAGGAAAGTGCTGCCCTCATCTCGGTAGAGTCCAAAAGGCACGTCGTTGTCGACTAGGTCTCTGAGGTTCACCCAGCCAGAAGTAGACAAGTACTGGGCGCTGGTTACCACGCAAATCGCGTCTTCCACATCTAGAAATTAGAAATATTACAATAATAAAATAAAAAAACTTAGAAGGTAAAATATTGTTGGATGAAAATAGTTTTCATAGTTATCGAGATTTATACTTCATTTTTATACTTCAATAGTGGCCCGCCCCGACTTCGCACGGGTTTTTTTTAATTTTTTTTTCCCGGCAATTATTAGATTTTTTCTCGCCTTTTACACCTTCCCTAGACCTCCACGAACATTTCAAGACTATGATAAGATAAATCCGTTCAGCCCTTCTCGAGTTTTAATCAGACTAACGAACAACAATTCATTTTTATTTATATTGATTTCAAACATTCATTAAAAAACGGGATTTACTCAGTTATAACTAGGTAAATCCGCTTTTAAAATGATTTTTTTTTATTAATACGTTTTGATTTAATGGACATTCGTAAGGTGACGACACTAAAACGTTGAGATAAATTTATGTCGTTTGTATTTATTGGAAACTTTACCGACGTTACTAAAAATAAATATCATCCGAAATAAACAAAAGTATTGCAGAGTATATTTCTTAATTTAAGTTTTCATTATAACATCCGATATGGTCTAGTGGCTAGGATACCTGGCTCTCACCCAGGAGGCTCGGGTTCGATTCCCGGTATCGGAATATCTTTTTGCATTATTTGGTTAAATTTAATTTTTAATACTGGCAACCCGCTCTGTCTTTGAACGGGTATTATGTTATTCCTGCAGAAATATTACAAGGTCAAAGTTGTGACGCGCATAACTATTGACCTATATTAAAATAAACTATGTTTAATTATTATCTACTATAAGTAAGCACTTATTGTAGTTTATAAACATATTAATATTTAATTTATAATTTTAAGAACCACTTGTTTATCTTAAGTATGTACTGGACCTATTTAATTATACAAGTTTAAGATTTTTCAATTCGTTTCCGTTCGGAATAGCAGAAAAACTTGAGGAGCATTGAAAAATTGTTTCAAAAAGAAAATAAATTAAATAAACATTTGCCTATACAAAAAATATTCCCGAAAAGGTAGAAATGTTACTTACCTGTAAAGATAATTTCCTTTGACGGATAAATTATTTGTCCTTTGAGTGGTAGAAATACGAAAGGTATCATCGGTTTCGTGGCCCCGCGACCAAAGCTTGCCATCGAACAATCTGGAAATACATACAACTTTTTAATAAAAGTGTGAGAATTATTAATATAAATAAACATTTGCTTCTATTTTGTATCTGTGGCTCATCTTGTCACATACAAAATTGCAATTTATTTTATCAAGGCGCACTATTTCAGCCAAGTGCAAGCGAATTGAATCAATAAGGTATATAAAAGCCTTGGAAAACAGAAATAACGGTTTTTTGTACTTGGATTTAGGAGGTGATCTGATGATGATGTATCAAAAACAAATGAATTAATAAAGATTAATTAATACTCTACAGAACAAATTGAGTTCAATTTTGGTTCTAATTTAGTGCTTTCCTATAAAAATTAAACTTACTTATTACAATGTATTTATCTGATTCTTGTTTTTGTTTACCAGATGTTACAAAAATGTAAAAAAACTTAGACTTTTCTAGAAACTCTACCACACTAAAGCTTCCACCAAACAAAGCGACTGCGAAGCGGGAGCGTCTATCGCGCCTTAATTTTACTTACTGAAACACGGGAATTTATTGGCGATGCAAAGTTTCTAACTAGCGCCTCTAGTTCAAAATTATGAAGCTGTCTAAGAACGACACTTTGACAGTTTTCGTTACAATTAAGGCGCCTGTATGGGCCAACGGCCTTGAGGATTCGGGCGGAGTCAAAATTATTCCCCGCGCAACCGCATACTCCCCGCTACATTATTACGACGCAGAGCGCGGCCTGCGCTCTCGGCAAGCGGTCACGCGTGCCGGGTCCTCGCGAGTCGCGACGCCGTAAATAAGGACTTTCCAACTACATCATTATTACGCTAAAACTATTCTACCTAGAGATTTATGCGTTTGTGCTTATGTTATTTTCTTTTTAATTTTTTTTTTTAAATTTAAAATGTATTGTTAAAATTAATTATATATTATTATTAGATATTAATGAACCTTAATTTTTAAACTATTTTAGTGTATTTTCTTGTTGGTGGTTCTAATATAACAAATAAATAAATAAACAATAAGTATGTTTTTTTAACTAGGTTTTCTTTACTTACTAAGTACCAACCTAATAATAAGATCCTAAGCCAATCCTGCCAGGGTAGGCTAGTTACCTATACAATGTGTATTTTCGAAGCTTGATCAAACGCAATTTGCGGATACATGACAAAAATTAATCGATAAATATCAGATTTTTTTTATGTAAACTATTAAAAAAAGTCGATTTAATATTTTTTTATGAGAACTAGGTACTTCATCTGGTGTTTTCTTCGTTTCTGTTTGAGTAAACGGTGTATTTTATTCAAAGTAGGCTCATTAAAAAGCTAGATAGTTTACCTAGCTATGAAAATTAAAAGAAAATACAATTTCGGTACAAAAGCCTATTAAAACTTTTTTTTTGTAGAAATTTAACAAAATTTAAAAAAATAGATATTTATTTTATTTTTAATCTGTAACTTTTACACTGGATTATTGAGGTATACTTTTTTGCATGTCATATTAAACTTCATAATTTATACTACAAATCTCTTCTAAAAAGTAAGGGTTTTAATTTTATGAATAATGTCTGGTTTTTGCTTGAAGGCCAATCGTCTGATAGAATCTAGGTAGTATCTGCAATATTCATAATGTCATAGGATTAGAAAATCGGGCATAAGACGAGTACAATTTCAGATTTTTGGTCAGTCACTAAGTTTTCGTAGTATTTTGCTTTTCCTTTTAAGTTTCAGGTAGAGAGTATAAAATTATTTGAAATGCTACGCGACTGACACTGTTGGTATCCATAGATACTCTAAGGTTGGTGGGTAGCCCACGTACCAAAAAGGTTAATTAAACTCTTTTTGCTGTCATGTTATTAGCCATTCGAATTAGGTACTTTCTGCCTTGTACAGAGATCAACAGACAGCAAATTATGTAATGAAACAAGGCAAGATAAGATGAAACGGAACGAAGCCTTTGCCCAAAAGTGGGATATTAACGGTGGATAATGATAAGATTAAGTAATACAGCACTAAGTCTAAGTCTTCATGCTTCATCTTAGACCACATCTTCACTTTACATCAGGTGAGATTGTGGTCAAATGAAGGCTTATCTAACATAAAAAAAAAAAAAAAAAAAACAACACTTTAAGTTATTACTATCAATTAATTTATTGATTGTTCAAAATGCCAACCATTTTCCTCAATGCATATCGTTGCAAGTAAACCCACGTTCAGTTCACAAGTTCTTTTTAGTACATCGCGATCGTTTCTTATTTGATTCGCTGGCGTGATTCATGGTGACGCTCCAGCTCACTTCACAACAATCGTGCGTGATCATTTTAATGCAACTTAAGATACATAATTTGTTGTCTGTTGATATTTGGCACTACAAGGCAGAAAGTACCTTTTTTCGTTGTCATGTTATTAGCCATTAAAATGGCTAATAACATGACAACGAAAAAAGGTAGACCCATACTCTTTGTAGAATTTGTAGAATAATAATAATATAACTCTTGATTACAAACCAAGATAAAACAATACAAAAATGGACTTGCAAAATACAAAATGCATAATGGGCGGCCTTATTGCTTAAAGCAATTTCTTCCAGACAACCTTTGAAAAATATTATGAAGTTTAATAAATAATGCAAAAAAGTTTAAAAATTATAGATCAACAACAAAATAAAAAAAAAATTTTTGGTAAATTTCTACAAAAAAAAACTTAGCGGGCTCTTGTACCAAAATTGTATTTTGTTTTGAATTTTCTTAATTAGGTAAACTATCTAGAAGAGTTGAGAGAGTGTTAGATATGTGTGTTGATGGATATGTGGGAAGAGGTAGGTCAAAGAAAATATTGATGGACTGTTTGAAGGATGGCATGCGTAAGAACAAAAATGACTGACAAAAATGTTTCTAAGATAATGACTTTTTAAATTGTACAATAATTAGTTTTATGACTTTGAATTTTTGCTTACTATGATGATTACTGATGTTATAAATGTTTAATGAAATTAATTTAAAGTTAATAATTATAAAAAATTATTTAGTACTGTATTTTGTTAGATTTTTATTATTTTAGTTTATTCAATAATGTAATGCCAATTTTATAATTGCATGCCTGGACAGGTAAAATACATTGATCCATGTAAAATTTAAGCCATAACAACGCTGTAACATGTATTTACGCAATAAATTAATTTTGAAATTTGAAGGAAGGAATGAGTGTTGAGATGACGAGTGACAGAGGAAAATGGAAGGAAGAAAGATGTTGCGTCGACCCCACGTAATATGGGATAAGGGCTGATGATGATGATGATGTAAACTATCTAGCTTTGAAATGAGCCTACTTTGAATAAAATACACCATTTACTCAAACAGAAACGAATAAAAAACCATACGAAGTAATTTTAAAAAATATTGGCTTTTTTTTAAATAGCCAACATATAATTTTTTTTATCTTATTTTTATCCATAAATTTATGTCGTGTATCCGCATTTAGTTTGATCAAGGTTCGAAAATACACATTGTATATACTTTGTTTGTATCATCTACCTAGTAATAATAATAATAATAAAACTCTTTATTACCCACCATATCACAATACAAAAAGGGACTTAAAGCTAAATACAAAAATGCGTAATGGGCGGCCTTATTGCTTAGAGCAATTTCTTCCAGACAACCTTAGGATGGAGAGGATAATGCACAGCAAATAACTGGACGGTGCGGTGACATAAAATATATATAACAATTCATTCATTATTTAATTTTTAATTATATTTATACTAGTCTGTGCTAGTTATAAATAAATAATATTTCCAGACAATTCACGCAACAACATTTTAGTCCCGTGGTAAGCTCTAAGCTTGTGTTACGGGTAGGTACTAGATATTTGATATACTTAATATAATATACATACATTTAAAGATATTTTTTATTATACATATTAAATACCCAGACCAAGGAGAAAAGTGCTTGCAGAACATACAAACTCTTTTACCCTCGGCGGGAATCGAACCCGCTACCTTTTGCTCTGCAAGCGGACATTCGCACACCGCGCCTACGAGGCACTCAGAGTCAGAGTTAGTTAACTAGGTAACCCTTATAAAAAAAAACAACTTTTTCATAAGTGTTTTTTTTTGTTTATAAATATTAATAGGTAGGTACTTATTATATTAGCTTGGTACTTAATTCACTAGTTGGTAGGTAGTAAGTATAATCATTACTTATTTATTACTAACTTTTATTCCTGCTAATTGCTTACTGAACTTGTCCAACGAATATACAAAAGTCCGAGCTCAAATACCTATTTCTAAAATATAAAACTAAACAACAGCGTCCATGCGCAAACAATAATCGTTATACGGTTACATCGAAAAATGCATTTGGACCGATGACGAAGACGCGCGACACAACCTCCCCGTCCGATAGTCTGAGCCACACTGCCGCCCGTCGCCCCCGCACAGACCCGGTCGTTCCATTTCATACCGAAAACATAAAATAATTATTTGTAGTCGTATAAATCATTTGTTTTAATTTTCAAACGTACAGTTTGTGTGGAATACTTTGACAAATATTTAAGTTAAAGAAAAATACTCAAACTCAATACCGTTTAAAAGATATATCCAAATTTCGGATAAAAAATGCCTTGCTTTGAATATTTTTTTTATTAAGTAATAATGAAGATACAATAATTTCAAACGTTCAAGTTTTAATTTAATATCTATTTTGCAACATATATTTTTTTTATACATATTTATTCACTCATAAAGTAGATATATCAATTTGAAAAAGTCGCGTTAGCCCATACAACCACCTTAACCTCCAGGAAAAACATAAATAATAAATACAAATCAGATAAAAGTCTCGTTCTTAGACAGTTTCTAAATGTCGCCGCTAGAGGCGTGCGGATAATCTTTGCATCGCCAATATTTCTTTCAGAACTTTTTTTACACAACTTATAGGAGTTTGTAGAGGGAGACTCAGAATATTTTTTTCTCCATTTGAGAAAATTCCATTAGAGGGGTAACTCTACATTTTACGACCCACCTCAGTCTCTAACAGCT
Source organism: Gymnoscelis rufifasciata (assembly GCA_929108375.1). Classification (NCBI taxonomy): domain Eukaryota; kingdom Metazoa; phylum Arthropoda; class Insecta; order Lepidoptera; family Geometridae; genus Gymnoscelis; species Gymnoscelis rufifasciata. The sequence continues at coordinate 7,099,158 of OV815317.1, read as the reverse complement.
AAATAATGATAACTTACCATCGATATGATTCACGCAAGTCCGCCTGTCTTCTCTGAAGGTCGGAGTTTCCTTTCGGCAGCGACAGACGCATCCATCACCAAGTGCCCCCAATGAAGTCCCGTGCGATGCTTCCATACAACGAGTTGGTCCGCAATCGGTGCCTATGGAAAATAAAATAAGTAAGATTTTTGTATTTACTGCATTTTGTTGGAAAGTCAAAGTCAAAACAGTTATTTCCTTAGAAGCACAGGGCATACTTGGACAGGTTTACTTATAGTTAATTTAAATATTGTTCTCATGCCGGTACACTAAGAGGGGACTCTTCTAACACAGGTTATTATAACCTACCAGAACAGCTCCCAAACCTAGTTAAATTTGAATTTGTAATATTGACAATAAACATTTTGATTTGTAAATAAAAACTAAAAATTAACATTGTCTTGACAGTTCGCTTCAATTTTTTACACTGAGTTGAGAAGCGAATACAACAACCTAGCTTACATCTCAGAAGTTTTTATTATAAAAATACTAGCTGACCCCAGCAAACGTTGTTTTGCAAAATGAAATATAGATGTTGGCCGATTCTTAGACCTACTCAATATGCTCACAAAATTTAATGAGAATCGGTCAAGCTGTTTGCAAATCTTAATAATTTGTAATAAGTCAATTTTTAGTTCAAAATAATTTTTCTGCATCAGTACAATTTTAAACCATACAACTTTGTTTTATTTAAATTTGGATTGAAAGATAATGACGCGTAATTATAACCTATCCCGTTGGAAGCCGAACCTAGGAACTAAAATAGGGCCTATTGTGGGGCTGATCACTTTGAAAAATCATACCGATTCTACTAATTTCGTTAGGTACATATTTGTCAACAAATTATTTCAATTATAAACATTGCAGAAAGAATACACATTATTGAGCCTTGCATTCAAAAGACAATAAAGTTCTAAAAATAATTTAAAGTTTGTAAATAACATAATACATACCAATCATACTGAAAAGATCCCCTGAAGCCAATCTAGTCACATTCGCTAGAGACATTTCTTCCTGAGATGAAACACAGGACCAAACCGTGAGAAACAGGACGATTTGTATGAGCGCCATCTTGTGAGTTTTATTCGAACCAGGTTACAAAGTACATGTGGTAGTCATTTAGTCTGCGTCGCATAGGTAGCGCTGTTGCGCATGTTTGTTCGAACCATTTCAACGGCGATGTAGACATACATTTTCATGCTCTGGAAATAAATAAAAAAAAACTTTAATAATTTATACATACAAAGTAATTTTTCTTAGGTTATGACGATGATTGTTAATTTAATGGAAATATTTAAAATTATTTTCTCATTACCTAATGTGCACACACATAAGTAGGTACATACTTATATCTTTAATCCATATTATAAATGCGTAGTAACTCTGTCTGTCTGGCATTTACGTAAAACTACAGAACCGATTTAGATGAAACTTGAGAAAGGACATGGACTACTTTTTACAGCAGGTAATCTAAAAAAATTATCTAACTATGTGAAAATCTGAAAATCTACTATTGAGCTGGTAACACCGGGAGGTAATGCTAGAAGAAAGTTAATTTTCTTAGCTAATGAGTATAGATGACGCACTAAATCCGAATTCGCCTCATATACTAACTCCTTTCTAAAATAATTAACAAATGCTCAAGGTGATTGACAGACAGTCAAGGGTCAATATGTAAATGTTATAGAAATTATGGGCTCATGCATTTTCATTAATGCCTTGCTCACTGTTAGCTTCTTATTGGACACACCTACCGATATTTCAAATGAAATGAAAGTAGGCAAGCTGCTCAGAATAATATGTTTAAAATTTTAATAATTTAGATACCTAAGTTGTTATTTTGAGCTTAGGTTTCTAATGATTTTATGTAGAGAGCAAATATATAATCGTACCGAAGTTGTATTATCACCTTTGTTTCAACATGTACCAACGTTTTTTTTTCGTTTGAAATAGGTTTGAGAAAATAAATTAATATTTCCGGACAATCAAGACAACAACATCCAGCCTTGTAAGTTTTAAGCTTGTGTTTCGGGTGCCAGATCTGATATTCATTTTATGATTCTCCAATGAGATATTAAATGATGTAGATTTTACTTAAATTGATACATCGCAAGGTAACCAATAATAAAATTATATAAAGTGAACTCACGAAATGATTGTTGACTGCCATATAGCCAGTCACGAATGCCATCTATTAAAAGAAGAAGAAGAAGAACAAAGAATTCACATGTCTCAGCCTGAATGCCGACTGGCACTAAACGAGTCTAAGGGTTAACTAATAAAATATATCCTTCCAGCTTGCTCCATCATTTCCTAAAAATATTCTCAAAATTTCCTTACAACCTCATCGTTAATATCTGATACTTATAAAACATCAAATTGTATATCCCACACAAGAATATTCAGACGAGACTTTAATTAACTTTAATTTTAATTTTAAGCTATCAAAATCTTGAACCGTAGTCATTATAATTAACCAAATCTCCGCTCTAACCTGGCAACGCAAAGTTCTTCAAACTGATGACAGCATCTTTTGTTAATACAATTTATTGGACCGCCAAATCCGCTAGCTTCAAGTGCTAATTATTCGACCATCTTCATCGCATGTTAAAATTATAATTTGACAATAGTGCTTGGAGAAAAATCAACATCCTGACTAAATAATTCAGCAAGCTCTTCAGTCATGTAAGCAAAAAATGATTAAATACTTGAGTAGGTCAAGACCTAGAAAGCAAAAAGTTGGCATTTTGACAATGACATAAAGTCAACTCAATTATTAAAATATATTTAAGAAAATATAAGTAACTAGCTGACCCGGCGAACTTTGTTCCGCCTTAGACGCCATAAATGAGCAGATTTTTGATTTTATTAAGTTAATTGTTTTATTATTTATAGTTGTCAGGTTGATCTAGCTGACTACTTTAGTAACGCGTATGTTTGTACGTTGTACAAACATACGCGTAACTTTTATATATGTTGTAACTTTTAATATTTAGGCCTGATGGCTCTAAAGTAACCGTCATGTGAACTAAGAAAATCAGGTTTTTTAGATCCTTTAAATTAATTATTTTCAATGTATTGTTTATCAATAAAATAAGATTGACAGAAGAATCCGTTTTAAACGTCATTTTTTTTTCATCCTCTTTGACTATGTTTGCAGCACGCATTCAGTCAATTCTATGTCAAATGTCATAAGGTTACATTAAAAAAGTTTAATAAATTATATATGGTGGTGAAGTAATTTTAAATTTTCTAATTTTCTGCGCAATTTCTTTCATAAGAACCTTCTCCTGATAATAACGAACAGAACAAAAAAAGGATTAGCGAAATCGGTCCAGCCGTTCAGGCGTGATGCCGTGACCAAGGGAAATAGGGATTCATTTTTATATATATAGACTAGCTGCCCGCCCCGGCGTCGCATGGGTATAAAATTTTCCCGGAAATTATTCGAATTTTTCTCGCCGTAAAAACCATCCTATCTCTCAAGTTGGATCGAACTGCACATGGTGTCCGAATTTTATTATAATCGGTTAAGTGGTTTAGGAGCCCATTGAGGACAAACATTGTGACACGAGATTTATATAATATATTAAGATTTAACTTGACACTGGCAAACTGACCCTACAAGCGCAGAGTCTAATTATAAGAAATTGAATTTACTCTACAAACATCGCTTAGCTTAATAACAAAATTACCATCTTAGGAATAATATGTGTCTACTTTTCAATCTATTAAAAAAAAACCTTTAGTGACTGCATCACAGATCCAGTCATAATTAAATTTCAATATAGTATTTATTCCAGACCTATTACTGGTCAGTCTAGCGGCCAACTATAAGAATCTACGTCCGACTTTAAGATAACTGTGCAACATTCAGTATCGGAACCTAAAGTACACCAATGATGATGCAGATAATATTATCTTCAGATAATATCTTCAGGGCATTGATAATGACAGACATTCAACAGATCATTGGACTGGTTGTAGCAATTTTGCGAAACATGAAAGCGTGCAAATTGTAACCCTCAGTTTCTTTGTTATAAAGTATTTTGTGAAAATAACTCAATATACAAATACATGCATAAAATTTAACGATATAACGAATGGTCAGACTATATATATATATTTTATACCTAGTAATTTAAGCCGTAGGTATAAACTTCCGGACAAAGACTTTATCATAAAATATATTTCTATTGTAAGCCTTCTGAATATAGGTACCGTAAGCCCGCCTTAACTATGTCATGCGTCCATCTCTTTGGTGGATGGTTGATATGGTCAAAAAGTTGAATGGATACCTCGAAACGATAAGTACACACTAATATCATGCGATGCAGATGCCGTAAGACACGCTTGATTTTTTATTTCTCTTTTTTATTTTGTTTAATTTTTTTAAAACTTGTCTTTATGTCTTGTAAGGAAATAAAAATAAAATATCACGACAGGCTACATAAAAAAAAAGATTTGATTTGAATGTAAGAGATAGCTGCAAGGAAATAGAGCTAGTTCCTCAATTATCTCCTCCCGTTGAAGACTTATCAAGTGGTTATTGTGAAATTGTGAAAATCTGTTTATTCTTTAGGCGAGTAAATCCCGTTCTAGAAATTAATAGTTACATATGTAAGTCGTGACATGAATAAAGTCTAAAACGAAGTGGCATAGTTTTATTAATATTCTAACTTGGCCATGAATGTTTACGATAGTGGCTATAAATAGTTCGGCACATCGGAAACATTAAACTCCAAACAAAGGATATTGTGACTTGACTCATATCATGAATGTCTAACAAGTTATAACATACTTTCATAATATGTTTTTTTTTTAAATAATCTATAATATAAAAATGAATCGCAAAATGTGTTGGTAAGCGCATAACTCAACAACGCCTGGACCAATTTGGCCAAATCTTTTTTTAAAATGTTCGTTGAAGTTCAAGGATGATTGGCGAGAAAAATTAGAATTATTGCTGGAAAAACCCTAAAAATAGCCCTTTTCTTTTTCCCATACAAATGATTTGTAACTAAAACGTAGTCAATTTGAGCTTTATTGCTATGGTATAAAGTTCATATTAAATTACAAGCACTCACTGTTGTCTAAGCAATGTAGGTGTGTTCCTAACGTCAAAGATCATATCTATCAAAAGTATATAAAATTTTCATGTCACAATGTTAGTTACCGTACTCCTCCAAAACTGCTTTACCGATTTTTACCAAATTTCATATGCGTATACAGTAGGTCTGGAGAATCAGCTACTATCAAATTTTCATTTTGCAAAACAACGTTTGCTGGGGTCAGCTAGTGTTTAATATTAATTAAACATTATTAAATAAATGATTATGTATATTCATAAGACTATGATACTATGATCATTGTTTTTAGGGGTCCGTAGTTTTATTTAGTTGACACTGTCCCACTGGAGAACTAATAAGTACCTGACATAGTGTTTGATTAAAAATAATCGTAGAAAGGGTTAGGAATATTGAATACTTATTTCGTCTGGCTGCGACGAAAAAACTATCTGAGACAATTTTCTAGTATATTTTGACTAAATAGCTCCAATACTGAAAAATACCTCCAGCCCGAATAGTTGAAAATTTAAGAGTTAAAATGAAAAGGGCGGGCGGAGATAGCTGCGCCGGAGTTCTTGACAGCTCGAGCAGTCAGTTTATGCCTGGCGACTGCTTGACAGCATGACCGCCCGAAGCAATTGCAACTAATTGAGTCGTGTTCTTATGTGTATATACGTAGAATTCTGTAGTTCACTGTGCAGTCGCAGCTTCAAGCAATCCATCCTGACTGCTGTGTATTACGGGCTTTATTTGAATGCCAGCACAACTAAATAAGACCTTTCCAACAACAGGCAAACCCAATCGCTACCAGGTGGTGGACAACGGTATTAGAAGAATATTTCTGCCTTTACGGGCCCCTAAAAAGATTTCTAAGCTGGTTCTATTACCGATTTATAAAAGAACCATCAAGCGGCGAATTCAATAGTGGAAGCACTATAATTAGTTGGTTTAAAAGATATAAATTCCCGGTCAAAGGCCACAAAGCAATCGGTAATCAATAAAATATCTACTGTGTAATGTGAAATTAGTTTCTCTTTGAGATTTATAGCGAGGTTTTAATAAGTCTTTCTTTTTTAGTAATTATGTCTTAATTGATACCGTACACCGGTTTAACGGGTTTATTTAACTGATTTATTTTAACTGGCATTGATAAAGTAGGGTCGTAGTGACGTAATAACAATTTTAAATTACTAGGTAGGTAGTTAAATTTTCTTCAGCTACAGCAGAAAATAAGACGTTACTAAAGAGCCAATATAAATGGACAACCTCAACATGAGACGAGATGCTGTTTTGACATTTTAACATACATATTCTAATTTAGGACAGGGCCCTTTTAAAAAACTCCGCCCTCTGTTTCTAAACTAGCATTCGACCCGCTTCTTTGCCCGCATAATAATCGATCACCCGCGGTTAAAAGTACTGTTTACTGGGACTAAGTTATGTCCATGCCAATTTTGGATTTTCCGAAAAAAAAAAATTTTACCTTTAAGTTTCTTGAAAATCCGCGAAAAGAGCAACAAAAACAAACATTTATTTACATTCTCACAAACTTTACACAGTACTATTAATTTAATTCAATCCTACCGGCTCTTTTCGGCATTCAAAGTCAAAGGCACCGTACACTTTGGCATAGGTGCCTTATCTAATCGTTTACTCGTTATACTAGCTTTGAATGGATGTACCTATGCGCCGGTATGTTCAGACATTCCGCAAAGATCGGTCTTCCATACTTCATCTTAATTTTTTTGGTTTTTGTTTTACTAAGAAGTATAGTTTGGTTTAATCCGAAAGTTGTGGGTTCAAACGCCACGCACCTCTGGAATTTTCCTATCGAAAAATTTTGATGCGCTTTATAAAAAATATATATTATTTATTTATTAAACACTGCTTTATAGGTGAAGGCAAACATCGGCACGTTCTGATAACTTTGAAGAGTTTGAAGAACATGTGACGTTCACTAACCCGTACTTGGCCAGCCTGACGCCTTTCACCAGGAGAGAAGTTCCTGTGTCCCAGCAGCAGGAACGTACTTATGCCAATATAGTCAAGTGGTCGCATGAATAGAAAATAATTTATGTCCATATTTCTACATTAACTTAATATTTAATTCAAGTTTATACATTAGAGCAATTTTCTCAAAATTACTTATCTATTAATAGATTAAGCTAACGGATGTTCTATTTTCCTCAAATAAATGTCAATTTGTACTTACATTGAAGCTCTCAAAGTCGTTTCATAAAAACTTTATCGATATTTATTGAAAGGAAATTCTAATGAAATTCTATTGAGATATCTATTACTTACACATAAAATATATAATATATTTACTTACAATTACAAAATTTCTATACCTACCATTAACAACTCCAATCAAGAGACAGTGAATCGCAAATCTTCCCATAGAACCGACAACAACAGTTTAATCATGTCTAGACTCATGTCTATTGAGTTCTTATTAAAGCCATGTCATACAGAATCTTGTATCTATGCAAAAATCATCAAAGGAATGTGAAAGTAGGATCTTAGCAGATGATTCTTGAACTGGGCAAAAAATTACTCAATAAAATTTAATTGGAATCATGATGAATCTCAATTGCAAGCCATTATTGGTTTCAACGTACAAGTTCAATGGTGAATTTCTACTGATACTTATACCATTTATCTACAACTTACCCGTGTTTTTGCATTTTACGTACTTCCAGAGGTAAATTAGCCTATAGCCTTCTTCGATAAATGGCCTATCTAACATTGAAATATTCTATTAAACAAACAAACCTTTCAGCTTTCGAATCTTCTAATATATAAAATTTCCATGTCACAATGTTAGTTACCGTACTCCTTCGAAACGGCTTTACCGATTTTTACGAAATTTTATTTTATATTTTTTATTTTGCAAAACAACGTTTGCTGGGGTCAGCTAGTATTAGTATAGATATAAACTAGTTTTTCATTCTTTCACAGGTTGGCAGGTAGAAAATGCCTAGGCATTAAGTCCACCTTTATGTACACAATTCAACTTTATGCAAATAAAGTGTTTTAATAAATAAATAAAATTAATTCGCTTTAAAAAGTAGTCTATAACTATCCTCGATATAAAAAACTACCTTCGATATAGAATAAATATAGAACCGATGAAAAAATAAAAACTCTATTAGATCTCCAGCTTCTATTAATTCCTCATTATAACATAAAAAGAGGTTCTAAATTCGGCGTTTTTTTTTTTTTTGCTGTTTTTATGGTTGCTTTTTACCTTTGAGCTCCTTGAACGGATTTCTTTTAAATAAAAGCCGTTGCTTGCAAGTAGCTATAAAATAAAATTCGTCCGGGATTATTTATTTATATATTCAATAACGTCCTTATTTTAAACGGAATTAAGTCAACCCGGTCCTAGGTTCTAATCTCGCATGTTTTTTTTTTATATTTTTGAGATACTGACCATTTTGTAATTACAAATGTTTCCAACCAAAAGGTTTTATTCATCATGTTGTAATAGCACATCTCGATTTCACGCGTACAGAGCTCCCCATCAGGATCATGAATCTAGCAAAATGTTTAACGTTTTTTGAATTTTTATTTACCTAAAAATAAGGATTTTAACACATTTAGATGTCAACGCCCCGCCCCTAATTCTAACCGTTAATAAGCCGTCGACCTAAAATGTTCTTCTAATTCTGATATATTAAGAATTGCATATTGATAAATAATACTATAGAGATGATGGGCTAATAATATTTTTTATTACTATTTCATGGAAAGTAGGTTATTGAAGTTTAGTTCGGAAATTTAGATTCGAATTTAATGACAAATTCAGCAATGAACGTGTTAAGATATACCTACTTATTTTTTTTTAGCAGACTTGGTTTAGAAAAAGTTATAATATAAAATAACTTTTATATTGTACTGTAGTTGTGATATTTTGGACATATCTCACTTTAGTTAAGTTTCTGTTTTATATTATTCTAAAATATTATGCTTATCAAAATTACCAAAAAAAAGTAATCACAGAATTATTATTCTATTGCAAAAATTTTAACAACCATGTATTGTAGTTATGTACGGTCCGTTTTTTGTTCGGGAGAGGTAGGTATCAAATATGACGGTAAGTATAAAATATGATAGATGTCCAACAAACATCCTTGATAATAACTGTAATATTTTTAGTCCGGTCAATTTAGACATTCGAAGTTACATAAAGTCCCAACAAGCTGAATTTCAGTGAAATTGTTTAAAACATAATTATAAACAATGCCTAGAAGTTCCCCATCATTCCCATGTGAGGAAAAATTTTTATTCAAGGTCAAAGGTTACAATAATGAGTTTATCGCGATTTTCAGCAAAACGGTAAGTTTTATCATAAAAGTACCTGAGACAAAATTATAGATCATAAAATGATCTATAAAAAATGTATGCATACTTTTTTTCTTACGAGCCACCGTTTCTGAGATAATAACGATTCAATAAGTATAAATCTAAATTTAAAATTTTAGAAAATCCCCCGATTCCAATGTTTTATTTTCCTTAAAAGTAAAACACCATAATATTTAGTAATGTTCACGCGATGCTCTTTCATTTGATACCCCACTCGAGTATATTTGCAGATTTTCGGATTTTTTGTCTGTCTGTCTGTCTGGGACATCATAGCTCCCGAACGGATGGAGCGATTTCAATTTTTTTGTATGAAAGGTGAGTTTGGCCTGGTTCTTCTTAGACATGTTTTATGAAAATCGGTTGAGCTGTTTAAAAGTTATGGGGGTAAGAGTGGGGGAAGGAAAACCGAAAATCTGCAAATATACTCGAGTGGGGTATCAAATGAAAGAGCATCGCGTGAACATTACTAAATATTATGTTGTTTTACTTTTAAGGAAATTAAAGCATTGGAATCGGGGGATTTTCTTAAATTTTAAATTTAGATTTATACTTATTGAATCGTTATTATCTCAGAAACGGTGGCTCGTAAGAAAAAAAGTATGCATACATTTTTTATAGATCATTTTATGATCTATAATTTTGTCTCAGGTACTTTTATGATAAAACTTACCGTTTTGCTGAAAATCGCGATAAACTCATTATCGTAACCTTTGACCTTGAATAAAAATTTTTCCTCACATGGGAATGATGGGGAACTTCTAGGCATTGTTTATAATTATGTTTTAAATAATTTCACTGAAATTCAGCTTGTTGGGACTTTATGTAACTTCACTCTCATTTTTTGGTCTAAATTGACCGGACTATTTAATTTTAAATTACCATGGTAATATTCCAGATTTTTTCATTTAAATTAATTGTGTTATTAGTTATTATTATATTTTGGAAAAGTTGTGGCATTGGGCAACCACGTTAAAACCCATATTGTGACTTATCTAATATATAAAATTCTCGTGTCACGGGGTGCGTAATCGAACTCCTCCGAAACGGCTTGACCGATTCTCATGAAATTTGTGAGCATATTCAGTAGGTCTGAGAATCGGCCAACATCTATTTTTCATATTAAAAAAAAAATAAAAATTTTTCGTAACAACGTTTGCTGGGGTCAGCTAGTCTTCTAATATATAAAATTCTTCTGTCACGGGGTGCGTAATCGAACCCCTCCGAAACGGCTTGACCGATATTGATGAATTTTTTTGTGCTTATCCGGTATCTATGAGAATCGGCCAACATCTATTTTTCATTTAAAAAAAAAAAATTTTTTGCAAAACAACGTTTGCTGGGGTCAGCTAGTCTTCTAATATATAAAATTCTTCTGTCACGGGGTGCGTAATCGAACTCCTCCGAAACGGCTTGACCGATATTGATGAAATTTTTTGTGCTTATCCGGTATCTTCATAGATACCGGATAAGCACAAAAAATTTCAAAAAATTCTCATGAATCGGCCAACATCTATTTTTCATTTTGATAAAAAAAAGCTAGTAATCTATATTATCAATAAATAAAAAAATATAATAATATCGTATCATCGCCCTCGTGTACTGCTTAGAATAATCTATCTAAAATAAATTTAAAATCTTGCTTGGTCACTGACCTAAACTTGTTGGTGTTAATCGTAATTCGCGAGGAGAAAATTAATTTAACATTTATCGGTATCTGTGGTCTATGCTTTCACTGGCATCCGAATGATGGATCGTTTTGGGCATTCTTAATAGCATCAGGTGCGTACACGCATATTATACGCTAATCTTATTACTTTGACCTCGATATTGACCTTTGGGTCTTTCTCTTAAGGCTAAAATGTTTTAATTACTTGCGCAAAGCTATTATTACGTTTCTTGGCGTTAATATTAAATAAAAAGTGTGTTTCAGCATAGTAATTGGTGCTCCAATTGAAATTCCTCAAATTTATTTTTTATTGTCTAGAACTTGTCTAGAACTATAAATATCATGTTTTAATTAGTGTTGTATCATTAATATTTAAAAACTTTGTTAGTGTACACACACTAACAAAGTTTTGTTAGTTGTTTATGTATTTCATTTTTTGTTATGTACTATTGTGTCCAAAATAAATGTTTTTCTATATCTACTTCTAATTAATGTTATATTTATTAAGGTTAGTTTTTGTATATAACATTCAGTGGACCGTGGACCAATCATTACTTTCATTTGGAAAGGTAAACAAAACCTTGCGGTTTCCCAGTAGTTGGTAGTTATTGATCGGAAAATTCAATCATTGATTGATCGTAAAAAGCGTAAAACTACATTATCTATCAACAAATTGGGATTTGTAGATATACTATACAAGAGATTTAATGAACGTTCAATATTATCATTAGGGCCTGTTTTACCATTTTTGTGTCAAATTAGACAAAAGTTAAAAAATAGAGCTAAATCGTTCAATCACCTATGTGTCATAACTTACCAAAGCTTAGTTTAATCGAATTTTATGAAACTACCTAGTGTAATTAAACGGAGAAACTCATCAAGGGTTTACAATTTAATACAATTATTAAAAAAAAGTACGCCTTCTTAAATAGAAATGCATACAAAATATCAGCATAATCGGAAAACGGGATGCATATAAAATTCAACTTGCAAGATTTGACTATCGACAAACGACAGGGCATATTAATCTAAACAAAAGATGCAATAAATAAATAAACATTTCCAGCATCACCCAACCAAACAGAAACCAAAACAGAACTTGCACCAAACTAAACAGAGCTTGTAGTATGAGTGCTAGTGACTGATATTCTACATAGATTGGTGCTAAGAACAGTCTCTGGTGGTAGGCTTCGGCCGCGGCTTGTAACCACCCTCCGGGCTGGGCCAGTGCGTGAAGCGATTTTTTCGTGTTTCGTAATGTGGCCCGGTGAAGCCATCTACTTTCTAGGTGTTCATGCCCCGTCTTAGACCACATCGTCAATTTACATCAGGTGAGATTGTAGTCAAATGAAGCCTTCTTTTTTCCTTTATCTAACATAAAAAAAAAATATTTTTTTTTATTGTAAGAACATAGAGGTACATAGTAAACAGAAATTGTAGATCGTACATAATCTGGACCCCGGCGGGTATCGAAACCAGCAACCTCTTGCGATTCAGGCAAACCATCGCCCACCGAGCAACAGAGGATGTCTAAAATAAAACCAATCGTTAAATACCTTTGCCATTTGTTTTAAGCCCTCTCATAAATTCAGTAATTTGTCTACAACGCCCTATTAAATCTGGCTCAAAGGAATCATTCTTCATATTCACCATAATCTTAAAGACGTAGAGCTTGAATCGGCTCGAAACACTGAGAGTTAGTTAGTCCTATCTATCAATCCCATTCTGAGATCAATCATTCGTGAACTTGTTTTACTGTTAATGTTCAGTCAGACGATTTGTAGAGCAGTTCCATTATTTTATATATACATATGTATATCTAAGAACCTTATGGAATTTTGATTATTCTTGAAACATAACTGAATTTGCAGCAATATTTCATAAGATTTTTTATCATGGTGTGGTTAATAATTAATAATTATTAGGTAATTTGTTTTGTCTACGGCTGGGTCAATTTATCAGTGCAAATAAATAATTATTTCAGTGTTGTGCTCGCCTATTATAGGCACATATTCCATAGTAAATAAGTATAAAAAAATGTCTACAATTTTTTTTTTGTTATATGTGCTGTTGGCGGTGCCATAATAAATAAATAAATAATTAATTAAGATTTGTTGATTATTATGGATGATCAACACTTAGTAAATTTAAGTGGTAATATATTGAATATATCAATCGAATATAATACATTACTGTAAACCTCGCTTCTAAGACGATTACTAGCAGAAACTTGAATAAAAAAATTTCTAACAATTCCAATATCTAAATATTATTTACTTGTGAAATTATACGGATTTTTTGTATTTGTTAGCTGATTTTAATCGGCTATGGAACAGGACGCCATAATTATTTATTTGCACTGATAAATTGACCCAGCCGTAGACAAAACAAATTACCTAATAATTATTAATTATTAACCACACCATGATAAAACTACATTAGATAAAAAAAAAAATCTTATAAACAATGTTGATACTTGAAATAGTAAATCACCTTATCGCGGTGAAAGCATTCAGTTCACAAGTTTGACAGCTTCATAACTATTCATGATCCTATCTTTATGCAACTTGTAGAAACAAAAACAATTACGTTGTGAAAACCGTTATTATGTCCAACCCGTCTTTGCAGGTTTTAGCTAAACTAGAACAATGGATAAATAGAGTTAGTAGGTTACAACTTGTTTTAAATGACAGCCCTATAAACCCATAGACATTATCCATTACAGCTGTTTTTTTTTAACTAGAAACTGTTTAAAATGTTTTGGAGGTTTTGTCTGTTCACGTCCGTAAGTGGTAACCCTCTGAATCCTTACACGTGACCTCCGGGTGGTGCTAAGATCAGTCTCTGGTGGTAGGCTTCGGCCGCGGCTTGTCACCACCCTCCGGGCTGGGCCAGTGCGTGAAGCGATTTTTTCGTGTTTCGTAATGTGGTCCGGTGAAGCCATCTTCTAGGCCTTCATGCTCCATCTTAGACCACATTGTCACTTTACATCAGGTGAGATTGTGGTCAAATGAAGGCTTATCAATAATAAAAAAAAAAAAAAAACCCTATTTGACATCCTCGGGGTTACGGTGGGCGAAGGTCCGCTTACGGCGCAATAGTTAACGGGTTCGATTCCCGACGAGGGGTGTTGGATGCTCAAGTGTTTCTATGTTTTGTAAGCACTATGTCCTAGGTCTGGGTTTTATATGCATAATAAAAAATATATATAAATCAATGTCTATAATATTAATTATTATTAGATGTTCAGTACCCGTTACATAGAAGAAAGAAAGAAAGAAGAAAGAAAAAATATTTATTAAGTACACAAAAACAGACACAGTTACAAATACAATGCAATACAAGAAAAAACAGAAAATGATACTCAATAATACAAAAAAAAGAAACACACAGAACAGATTTAAAAATTACATAAAATGATCAAATTATAACTAAAATAAAAAAAAAAAGTAAATAATATAAAGATAAAACAATGAAATGCAACAAAAACAAAGAAAAGAAATACAACAATATAATAATATAGACATCAAATATTCATTTTCCTTAGTAATTATAATACAAAAACAAAAGAAATAAAATAATGCGAGGGGATGTGTCTGTATTGTGTACAAAATGGGTCTAACCTCAGCACTATGCTGCCCTGCACATTGTCCAGGGCAACGCTGATTTTCAGGTCAGACCCTGTGTGGTGTGTACAACAAATACAAATTATTATAATACGTGTTAATACTACTTATATAAAATTATATTTAAATATTAATAACTATGTTGGGGAAAATAAGAAATAAATACATAAATAAAATACTATGTGATTATTTTGTAGTTAAGCTGGCAACATTTTAATCAAACAAGCATGATATGATAAACTCGGCTTGATTGATACCATGTGATCATTCCTGGTTGCTGATTGCATACGTGGCAAAACCAAACACTCACAATGAGAGGAAACCAAAACAAATTTTATGGTTTTATTCTTAATTACACAAACATTTCATTTTGTTTTTCAAACATGGAGACAGCAGGAACAGCAAGGCAGTGAGAATAGGTTATAAAGATAAAATAAAAACAAAAAACAAGAGGAAAGAGAACCCATTTGTGTGGAAGGAGTAAAAAGTTGGTAAGTAAGGACTATTGGGTCTTTTGGATGATTATGAGTTCCTGTTTTAGTTTCAATCTAAAACTATTCAATGTTTTCAGGCTCCGTAATGGTGGTGGAAGAACATTCCAGGATTTACTGGCGGAGAAGCGAAATGACCCTCGAAAGGTCACTGATTTGATAGCTACATAGCTTAGAGCTCACCACGGGGCTAGTTGTTGTATGGATTTTCCGGAATTATTTATTTATTTATAAATTTCATTTACATATCACAAACACACGCATCCCAACAACAAAACCTTCATATTTATTCTACTGGAAAATGTTTATTTTCGACAGAGAGCCTAAACACATCCACTCATCCAAAACCATAAAATATTTGGACGCTCATCCAAAAAATTACACAATTTTTATTTTAGTTTTGCCGAAGGCCTAGGCTCAATAATGTTGTTCTATATCTCACGAGGACGACGTCGGGCTAGTGGGTATATACCAGAAGATTGTTGTTTAAAAGTGTACAGATGATGAATATGTAACAATGTGCCATTAGATATAAAAGAAATTAAAAATACCAATACCTACAAGACACAACTTAAGAAACTTTTGTCATAAAATCATTTTATGAAAGATACTGTGAATGTACTATACAAAGGTAAACTAACATAATTTAGAATACACCAAGTGTTTTGAAAGTAAGTTAATATGTCGTAAAATAGTTGTGCCTGCTAAATTGTCTACTTAGTATGTAAGTATATTTTACGTCATTAAGGTATATCCTTTAAACATGTACCCTATTCATAAACCACCTTATTGCACAACAGTTATCAATAAAAGCTTTAGTATTTGAATTTGAACAGTAGCATTCGGTGCGTATTGGCAGACTAACTCCTTAAGGAAAGCTTATCTCCACCAGTAGAAGGGATATGGTCCTCAATGATAACCTTTTTATGCCACCTTTTTCAAAACATCAAACATACAATCACTAAATGCCATCTTTAAAAAAAAAACGAACATTCATTTCGTTATGGATATGAGACTGAAATGATACTGATTCTTAAGAAGTAAACCTTCCTTAAGAGTCCTTCCTTTAAGACTTAGTTTAAGTTAAACGTCTAAATAAATAATCGCCGGTGATATATCACCCTTGAGCTATGTACAGTGTACGGTTGCGTACTCAAACACTAAACGGTACTCATAACCTCAGTTACACGTAATGCGTGAATCTTCGTAACGGCCAGTCTATCACGATTTAAATCCTTGCTCCATTTACATATCTTTTAATGACAAACTCATTCATATTCATTCAAAATGTGGCAAATGAGATGACACGATGTTCATGTTGCACTAGTATTTCGGAAGACCTGTGAAACTATTGATATATCAATTTAATCGTGATAATATATTACTTAGGACCAGTTTCACCGTCTCCAAGTAAAGTACCAAGAAGCTGATTAGTACATTCATATGAACAGTAATGTACACAGACATCTCAGCTCTATATAGAGCTGTCTTACTCAGACAATTTAGCTCCTGTTTCTAAATGATACAACACTATGTGTAACTTTACTCGGAAATTTGTGAAATAGGCCCTAATGTGTTTTACTATCGATAAAGACACTTTATACGAAAACAAACGCAATCTTAACACAGCAGGGGAGTAGAAGACGTATCGAAAGCATTATTTTAAAATAAAAAGAGCAGTATTAATCATATTGACCACATATTGATGCCTTGCCAAAAGATAAGGTTATGCAGCATATAAGACCAAAAAAAAAGATATCTAACTAATAAAAAACTTACAGACTAATTTAGTTGTTTCCAAAGTTTCATGACTTATGAAATACTGATTTGGGGTTGCGTTGCTGATACTCGTACGCCTATAAATAATACATATGTTTGTAATATTTTCTATATAATACAAAATCACCTTTAAGAAACTTATAATAACTTTCGTTTCGTCTTGCAAATAATAAAAAGTAGTAATTTGCAAAAAAAAAACTTCCTAGAAACATGATTCAAAATAATCTTAAAACACGTAATATTTTAACTGTCACGGATAACCCAAGCATTTTGACAAATGGAAAGTGGTTTACCGAGCTTTCCAAAACCTATAAAATGTAATGAATTCACAACCATCGGGTCACAGATGCACGAATATTTTATTTTTGCATAATTTACTAATTCCTATTTATATCTAAGACATCTTCAAAGTTTAAATGTAGGTTATATAATCATAGTCATAAATAAGGACATGAATGGATTGTAAATTGAGGCCTTTCAACGATTTATTTCTAATCTGATATTGCTCAAAACGATTGCTTGTTTCGTAACCGAAGGATTAATTTTTACGTTCTATAGTGTGATTTATCTAGTTTTCCTCCCATTATTGGCAATTATTTCGATCATTTCGAAAGTAATTAAAATAAGATATGTGATTATAATGTTCATCAGCGAGCGCAATTTTAACTCGATATTTAGGTTAATATTTATAATGCTATAAAGTTTCGCTATAAAATTATGAATTTTATTCATAATTTTAAGGATGGAACGTTATTTCTTTGGATACCAAGTTTAATAAAAACATGTACTGTACATAGTACATACAGTTATTTCAAAGTTATGAACCTAAATAGCTAACGTAACTAAATGCTTACCATAACCATTAAATGCTTATCAAAATAATAAACAATGGTTCTATAGTTATTTTGATATCATTTATAAAATAAACCATATTACCAACTTATCTATACTAATATTAAAAATGCGCAAGTAACTTGTGACGTCATTCAAATCTTAATTTTTCATTAATTATCCTAAAAAGAAACAAACCTGAAAACATTTTTTTTAACAACCTAAATGACAGATTTTTTTAATTATCTTATTTTTCTAAAACACTTCATAGGTTCAAATTTAAATCAAAGTTATCTACACTACACATTCTTTGAAAACCGGTTCATGATATCAGACTGCAGGTCTGTGCAACAAAATAACAACAACAATACGCCAAACGAATTATATAGGTCAAGTCTATTCAATGGAATATTTACCGCCGTACGTAAAAAACATAAACATGGCTTAGACACGCGTTCAATAGCTGTTTAGAAAGATAACAGGGATATATTTGTGGTAAGAACCTAATTTTTTTATCTATAATGAATTAATTATGCGTGTTTGCTTTTCGTTTCATCTAAACTGTTGAATGAAAGTTTTACGACTACTAAACATCACCAAATTGATTTTAAATAAGCAACGAAAAGGCGATAAATAGGGTTATTTATGAATCAGTCAAACTTCTTTTGAGTTTATTTTACACATGACGTTTGAACCATTAGGTATAAAAGGTTGGTTAGTGCTTAAAGATAGAAAGATAGAAAACTCTATGTTGTACAACACAAAAATAATACAATTAGTTAACAAGACAATACATACCTACCTATGGTAGCTAAGTGCCTGTGTTGTAAATATATAGACCTGTCCGTCGAATGGGTTCCGTCAACTTATATTATTTTGAATGAATTCAAGAAAGGAAAAAAATATATATTTTATTTTGAAAAAAACGTGATTCTGCTGTCAGTTATTAAACCTCTGACAATAGATTGGGTGAATGCTTACAAATGAAAAGTGTTAAGAAAACAAATTTTAACGTATATGGTTTCTAAGATATTTATGCCTCAAAAAATAAAATAATGTTACTATTAGGGAAACCAAATAACTCCGACCGTAATCGGTAATGTTTGAAATTCGGTTCCTAAATACTTTTTCTTTGTGAGTATTACCTCTGTCGATTTATAAATAACTAACTGACCCCAGCAAACGTTGTCTTGCAAAATAAAAATAGTAACCGATTCTCAGGCCTACTCAATACGCATATAAAATTTGGTAAAGCCGTTTCAGAGGCGTACGGTAACTAACATTGTGACATGGAAATTTTATATATTAGAAGATAATTATTGTCGATAATTAGTCCATTGTCCATGGACAAATTTTTGACGTGGCTGGCAAGTCATTGTGCAAGTAACCCGAACGATGTGTATAAGACATAAGCAATATTTAATGTCAAATCATAAAAAAACATAAACAATTTAATATGCCAGTCAAATATCCTTTAGGCATTGCATTGCAAATTCGTCCATTAAAACAAAAAAAAACTTAACAGGGAAAATTTACCGCCAATTATAAGCAAAATTGCAGTTCTTATAAATTAACTATGATAAGTGATATAGTATTATTTACCATTTTTATATAGTTTTATTAACACCAATTTTATAGCTCATCGTTCAGCCTAACATCTTCAAGATCATTAATAACACGCCTGTTAAATGGTCATCATACACTTATACAGACTATCATAAATCAGACAAACGGCCACTTTGTAAGGGCTACCGGCACTGTTCAATGCTATACCGTTTCTAAGCTTTGTAAATCAAGCTACTGAAATAAATGATTTTGTATCTTGTATTCACTGTCATGGTTTTAAAGTTATTTTGTTTAGTCTTTGGAAAATCTATGCTAATATTATAAGGCCGAAGAGTTTGTTTGAACGAACTAATCGCAAGAACTACTGGTCCGAAAAAAAATTTTTTTTTGTGTTAAATAGCCTAGGCGCAACGAGGAAGTCTATAAGGCTAATTTATCGCTTGGTGTGGAAAGCTATTATTTAATAAATCAACACTAATCATTTATGATCTCCAAAACTGTTGTCCAATAATTGTAAACTTTCATATATATTTTTATTAAGTATATTTAATAATATTATATATATTTTTCGAATATTTTTCTTATGTTTTTTGTCATTATATGATAAGTATTATTAATATATATAGAGAGAGAGAGACATTTATTGACACATCAAAACACAAAATACAATAAAACAAGGAAAAACGACAAATAAAAAAATAATTTTTGTCACACGTGTATTTTCGCTTCAGACAGTCCTCTAAATCTTTGTCTGATTTCAATCAAATAATTTTATATGATACCGGTTTTAATGCGAGTTAACTATTTAGTAATTTATTACTAAAGTTATATGATACGATCAGCGATAAACTCAACAGAATGATACAAGAAAGACAAACGAGCTTAAATAAAGTTTCACTTTTTCTATTTCCGTAACTTTCTTTGAATATATTTTTATAAATAATTGTAGTTACCTAGGCTAGAATAAATGCTAATAACACATCTATCGCGAAAGTTGATTGAGTAAACGATTGTTGATTTTGTCTGATGTAGATTGCCTAACAAAAGTCTAGAATATTTATTTGCTAGATTTCTTTTATTAGTCGTTATGGCATAGAAAATATTACATAAGATAAAATATCGGTACTGTAAAAGTATGTCATGATTTTTACAACAAAACATTTTTCTAAAAATATCAAATTGACAATTAGACATTAATCCTATTTATAACAAATGCTTGTTAGCAATAGTTGAAAAATAACAAGCTAAGTAATCTCAGAAAGATAGCTCCAGATCAAAATAATTAAAAAGCAAAGCAAATAACACAAAATAATAGCATACCACTTCTACTCAAAACAATAGGAATATTTACGGAAGCTGAAGGTGAAAGAAGGCTGAGTTGTTGACATCAAAAGGAAACACCTTCGGGCATGCAATTATTAAATATCTTTGTACGACACGTTGTTACAAATTCTAAGTATTCGTGATAGTATCAGGTAATTTCCGTTCTCGTGGGATTTGTCAATTATACCGGGGAACTTTGTGAACAGTGCTATCGCTAAATATCGTACAAGAATAGTGTTTACAATATCTCAGTAGCAAACGTTCACGGCAAAATAGCTTCGTTCTAAATATTTGCAATACTATTATGGTGAATACATATTTATATAGGGCATCAAACAAAGCCCTTATTATCAATTAATCATTAAATCGATTAGATCTTAAGGTTTTTTTTATTTTTATATGTTAATTCGTTTAGTTATCTATCTTCGATAAATTTGGGTAAATTAAATAACCCTGTGAAAATCAACAATTGCCTATTTCGATTGCTAAAGTTACTTTTTGGTTGAGATTCCTGTGCATCATGTATTCGCCGGGGTCATGGGTTAGAACCCCGATGTTTGACGCCCCCCTCTTGAATTATCCCGAATTTTAATTAAATAAATAAATATTTCGGGACTAATCATACAGCATCCCCTAACCCCTAGCTAAGCAGAGCGTGTTTGTACTATGGGTGACTGATATACTTCATAGATAATTTTTTTTGTATATATATTTTTTTATATACATATTTCTATATTTATATTTTCATATTAATGTTTTTTCCTATATAATGTATGTATTTTATTTTTATTTCTTTTTCATATTATTTATGTACATATGCTATGATCTTTGTGCACCGTCTTTCGTGTTCCTAACAGATCCTATCTATCCAAAGGTTGCCTGGAAGAGATCGCTTTAAGCGATAAGGCCGCCGATTGTACAACAAATGTGGCTATTGATTGTTATTTTTAAGTTAGACTGTAAGCATTGGTGAGCAAAAAAGATATTATCTATCTATCTATATTATGATAAATGAAATCTGGTCCCTTAGTCCTCTCGGCGGGAATAGAACCCACAACCTCTTGCGTTCCTAAAGCGGACCCCACCCACCGAGACACAGAGTTAAGTTATAATAACCGAATTTTTCAGAATAAAACCCATTGGTAGAACTTTAGGATACACCAAGCGTAGTTCGACTCGAGAGAATTGCGTTCGAGAATGGAATATGAATAAGCAACACTCGTTAAATACCTACTCAGATTCAGAAAAACTAGAAATAAATCTAGAAGGTTATTTCTAGTTTTTCTAGTCTGCGTACGTCATCGTATTGGTTCTCCCGTGATTAAGGCTCTTGCAATATCGACGAAATATCGGATATTTCTAAAACACTAAAATGGTCCACCATTTTAGTGTTTTAGAAATATCCGATAACAACGATACTGATAATTTAAAATGTATATAAAGTCGCCTTTGATTTATGTATCACACGTTTTGTATCTATTTGAAAGCTTATGTATTATGAAACACACATCACATTGGTATGCATTTTTAACTAGAAAACATTATTTTGTCTATGTGCTAGTTATCAAAGTTACACAACTTAAGTGTAATACAAATGTAGGTCATCGACTCTATACTAAAAAAATAATCTTATTTATAACAATCTAAATTAACTGGACATTTCATAATACATACGAATAACCTTTATGCTTTCAGTGTTCTAATTAATTATGTGGATAACAGCTGTGGTAAGAGTTATATTTTAATTGATTAAAAAATGCAATGATTTATGATTCGAGTGCGTTGATGTCTTTTATAAGTGTGAATTCACAAGTAAGTGTTATGTAGTTAAGCACTATAATAATTTGTTAGACGAATGGTTTTGGATTTCGTATTATTTAACATAATATATTTAAACATGCGTTTAAGTGAAAGGAATATGAATCTGATAACTAGTTCTGACGATTATAAATCTTCAATTCTGATTTTAAATTTAAGTCCGGCGCCGCGTCTGTCTGTCTCAAAATATGATGAACGGATCTTTATGCCGTTTTCAGTTATAGGTTGAATGAATCAAGGGTAAGGGTTTTGTATCCATTCAAATCCAGAACGGCTTTGCTAGTTGTGCATAAGGAATATATGTGTAAAAATGATTAAGACATGCCACAAGTGGTAACTCAACAATGCCTAGACTAATTCGACTAATTCTTTTTTTGTGTTCAGAAGTCGAAGAATGGTTTTATACGGGAGAAAAAAGTCGACTATAATATTTGAATAATTACCCGTGCGAAGCCGGAGCGGGCCGCTATTTATCAATAAAGGCGATAAACCCTAAAGAAAAGAGAGACTCAGTTGTCCCAAGGCTGGGACAATGAACACATTTCAATTTCTTGTAAATGGACTTTGAAGAGTCAGTTTACAAGAAATTGGAATTTGAAGAGTCAGTTTGCCAGTGTCGAGTTAAATAAAATTATAAAGAGAAAAACTTGAACAAATATTAAAACTTCTTTTTTTAGTTCCGACCGTTGCCGATTCAAATGCTCGCAGAGGCTTGGTATATGGTACTTAATTTCAAAAATAATTACAGGCCGAAATGGTCTTAACGGGTCTTATAGGAAAAAAATGATACGCTATTCGCGTTACTGAGGGAAAAGTTCATCCTATTTCTCAGAGAATGCGTGTCTTAAACACTGTTAATTAATAGGCAATTAAACTTTATGAGCTCACGTAAGTGGAGGTACAGTCGACGACACAAAATCATTGGAAACGTTTAAAGTACTTACAGATTTTCTTATATAAAAATAACTTAACAAGCATAATTAAACACAATGCACTGTTATTTTTAAATACTTTAAAAAAATTGTCTTTGTTAGTAATAGGGTTGTTTTCACTAAGAATAAATCGCATCAACCTCAGAGTTTCTAATGATTAATCATGATTATGTCGTAAATACAGAAAAAAACGTTTATAATAAAATAATATATCGTCAAATTGAGGCTTTTTTTATCACGTGACATTTAAGACTTATTAGAGAAACATGATTCCACCATATTGTAGTTTTCTTCTTCTTCTTTATGGTTAGTCATATAAAGTAAAAAGTTATTTTAATACTGACATAAACATACTCGACTGTTTCTGGAGTAGTGACGTCATTGAAGACACCATGACAGTTTTGGCCTTTTACGAGGAAAATTTAAATTCATAAAATATTTATGTAAACGATTTTTTTCTAAAAATCTATATTTTTGTGCAAAAAATAATAGTTTTAAACGAATTTCCAAATTTTGTCAGCCTATTCGAGTAGATCGTAGTTAGATTAAGTATTTAAGTATTTCGCAATACTAATTCACGTCGCAACTCATACATTATATTTCAAGAACTGTGGAGTAATTTCTATGAAGTCGGTAAGCAATCAATGCCAGTAAAGAAATGTAACATACCAAGATCATGTTGTTGACTGTACTCTGTAAATACCGAGTAATGTAAAGTTTATGAGATTATATGAGACACCAGCATACAATGGCTTTTTCTCCTTACCGACGTATCGTAACAACAAGTACGTAAGTACGGAGGTACTTAGATAACTACATCCTGGTAAAAAAAAAACATTTTGCTTATGAGAGCTATTTGGGAGCTGTATTTACCTAAGATTTTATTCGAAAAAGTTGACACTAAGTAGTTTAGGGTTCTGTAGCTTATAGCAAAAACGGAACCTTTTACGGATTCGTCATGTCTGTCTGTCAGTCGTATGTTACAGCCACTTCTTTCCAAAACTAAAAGTACTATACTTTTGAAACTTAGTAAGTAGATGACTGTATTCTGTGAACATTAAGATTTTGAAAAAAATAAAAATAAATATTATTACAATAGTATTACAATAAATTAATAAGCAGTTGAAATACACGGAACCCTTAGTGTATGAGACAATCTCATAATATTAAAATTAATTTTAGCTATGTAATATTTACAGTTTAAACGTTTACGCAACATTTTGAAACGGTCGTTAATAGAGATACTTTAATTATAATCATGTCTATGTAGTTTTTTATATGTATACTAGTATCTAAGAATACTTAGTTTATGTATTTAAGACCTATTTTAAAGAAGTTTGAGCCTTTCTACATTTTTGTGGACATGGTAATGACAATTCATAGTGTTTGCCTCTCTCTCCTGCTAAATTTCTTAGAATTTAATTTCTATGTTTTTGTTTGAATTCTCTTTTGTCTGGGGGTCAAATTATTTATCTCTTCTATCATATCTTCATTCTGTGTAAAATTGACTATACCCATGTTTCATATTATACCTACGGTAACAACTTGGTTGGTAATTTAATTACAAACATGGTAATGACGATATCTCTTTACCACGATTTATTATGAAACTAAACACTTTTCTCAAACATCCGTTCATAAAAAAAAGACTGTTGGTGTTGCCAGTCTTTTGTTAAAAATAAAATAAGTTAACGTCGATATTTACCGAGTAATAGTTGGCCGCGTATATAGTTCTTGAATGGAGGCCGCGTATAGGTAAGCGCAGCGCCTGACGACCACCAACAAGATGGACAGATGACTTGGTCAAAGTTGCTGGCTCACGGTGGATGCAATCAGCTATATATCGGAATAATTGGTTGTCTTTGAGGGAGGATTATATCCAGCAGTCAGCGTCTAATAGCTAAAATTATGTATATAGCGCGTATCCGTGACTATCACAGAATCACAATCAGAGAATACTTTTTCATATATTTTGGGACGATAACTTGGGCCGTGCGTTATCTCTGGTATATGAGGTACAGGCTGATGCACATTGATGGAAGCCTCCGTGTCCATACATCTTGGCATGCACTCATAATTTAAGAAAGAGTGTCTAATAGGTTGTCAATGTCGTGACAGTTTAAGACACGGTGATGATGAATTTGGTCTAGGACGTAACTTTAAGTAATTATGCTCTTTTTATAATTCATTAAAATCTATTATAGCTTAGTACTTACCACGGGGTAAATGTTGTTGTGCGGATTGTCCGAAAATATTTATTTATTTATTATATTACAGTGATATATTATGTTGGCTTAAATATTGTAGTTTGTTGGTATTTCTTATTAGATAAGGGTACTTATTAGACCTATACAAGTACGATGAAAATACATAGTTTCAGATAATAGAAAGTCTAAGCTTTTTAACTCTTTGACTTTTTAATGGAAATAGAAGTATATTAGAATTGGAGCATTTTAATGTAAGTAAGTATATATAGAAAAAACACCTAAGTATAAAAAATCTATGAAAAAGTACAAGATTGATATTTATTTTAATTGGACGTCAAAATTGCATATTTCTCAGGAAATACCCTACACCACAAAAAAAAATCTTGTTATATTACCTGTCCATCGGGAATTAAATACCGCTTCTCCTCGCGCCAAATAAATAAGTGTCGTATGTTTTAGATTAATTAACCCCCGACCAAAAAAGAGGGGTGTCATAAGTTTGACGTGTCTGTCTGTCTGTCTGGGACATCAAAGCTCCTGAAAGAATGGAGCGATTTTAATTTAGTTATTTTTGTATGAAAGGTGGGTCTGGCGCGAGTGTTCTTAGGCATGTTTCATAAAAATCGGTTTTGCCGTTTAAAAGTTATGGGGGTTAGAGTGAGGAAGGGAACCGAAAATCTGTTAATATACTCGAGTGGGTTATCAAATGAAAGCGCATCGCGTGCACATTACAAAATATTATGGTGTTTTACTTTTAAGGAAATTAGGGCATTAGAATCGGGGGTTCTTCTTAAATTTTAAATTTAGATTTTTTATACAAACTATTTATTATAATCTTGTCTACCCTTAGAAGGGGTAAAAATGTTTGGTGTTTTGTCAACTACGATGAGAAAAATATTCCTATACTTATAAAATATCAATTAAAATAGTCATTAATTATTTATCCAGAACACTCACCAAGCATTTCTCCAAAACATAAACCATCCAAATTATTAAACATTACAATCCAATCACATTAGTCACTCAACAAAATCAAATCACATTTTCCAACTGTCAATGTCAAAATTTCCCGCGCGAAAACGCATCTGTAGGTGGTGCCGTCAGTGCGCTGTTCTATCGTCGAATGTTGACTTTTCCGTGGCAGCGGTGAGCAAGCTATTCAACCGCGAATACGAATAGAAAGAAGGTCAGTGTGCCTTATTGATAAAGAAAAAAAAACAGGGACATTATGGTTAATTAATAACTTTGATATTCAAATTATGGTTTCGATTTGTGATTAGTTTAACTTTCTTTGAGGTAGGGTTTTATGGAATTTGTTTAGTAATATTGTGAGAGGTTTTATGCTGTATTTAAATTTCACTTTCAAGCAAAAGTATTTTGACCTCGGTAACGGTATAAGTACTAATTATGAAGCTTTATATAAATATTACATAGGTACCAGAAAAGCGGTGATTATGATTATGATTTTTTTAAGCTTCGGCCTAACCTGCGCGGCCAAAGCGACTGCAAAACGGAAAAGTCTGACGCGCTATGGACGCAACCGACGTTTCTGGCAATAAATAATCCCGCTTTGCAGACGCTCCCGCGTAGCAGTCGCTTTCCGTGGTGCAAACGCGTAGGTTTAGCCGAAGCCTTAAAGTTCCGTAGGAGAAACCAAGAATAGACTTTTATTCGATAAAATCTATACAAATGCCAAATAAGTTTAGTTAAGTAAAGGACCAATAAGTTTCTACATGTAAGTACTTTGTACTTTTTTAAAAGTACTTACATGTATAAGTTTCGCGTTTTTTCACATACATACTTCATTATAAGTAATTTCTGAACATATAAATTTCCTATTTGACTTTAACTCGACCTGATTGTACTCTGGAGAATATTTTATTCTGGTGTAACTTATGCATAAAATTCTATAAGTCGGCAATATTTTCCTACACTTTATGACAAACAAGTAAGAAAACAACCGGAAGTAAATTTAAATTTTGGGGCATTTCAAACACAAATTGTACCTTGCAAGGCCGTCGAAAGTGGTAAAAATTAATAATTCATAAATCTATAAGTACAAAATGACTTATGAAAATTAATAGATTCCCTCACTTTCACTTTGCATAGCTACCTACCTAATATGTTTTTTATAATCGAAATTGAAAAATACCATAGGCTGTTCATCACGACTTGTACCTACTCTTACTTACCTAATAGTTTTCGTACACTGTTATTAAATGGTGTATTTTGATGTTTATGATTCTAAATCATAATGTACCCAGAAATTACTAAACACTATCTTTGTGATCAGTTAAATGATTATTAATAGTATTATAGGTATATCAAGCACAGACATAACTAAAGTTAAAACTAGATTTTTTACATTCGAGCACATAATTATTTAGACCGTTTTGATAAACTAAATCGGTTAGTTATATAATTATGTAATAATTATTTAATGTATTATCTAAGCTCTTGTCAGCGTAGGCAGATAGCCTACATTATGTTGAAATTGTTTTTGTTATTGTTTTTGTTTTTGGTATATTTTTTTAATGAGTTTTAAAATGTGATGTGATGATATAACTTAGACTGTTAGAGATAAAAAATTTAACAGCCTAAAACAATTTAAAATAAATTTAAAGATTTCTTATTTAACCTACTTTTTTCACATAATTATACAGAAATAACAGTAACTGGTTTATGTCAATGTTGTTATGGAAATGAGAGTCTTAATTTCTTACAATTACCAATATACCACGGGCACAAGGCCTTAATCAGCCACGTTGGCTAAGTGCTAGTTGGTAAATGTCCTTCAAACTCTTGCAAGTTCTCAGAACATGCCGGTTTCCTCACAATATTTGACTTCACCGGTTAAGCATATGTTTAAAGAGCACATCATTTTTCAAGCAAAAAAATCCAGTGTCGCGGCTTGGTTTGAACCCACGACCTTGTATAAAAGTTAAGTGTGCCTTAGTCAACACGGCTTTTTCATTGAATACCGGTAAAAATAATAACTTGAATTTTGAAAACTAAACGCCAATAATACTTGATTAACTACAGTGAATGAGGTGAATTGACAGTGAATTTTTCTACATCAAAAAAATATTATGATAACGTCCGCCTCAATATACAAGATACAAAATCTACAAATCTTAGAAAGTTTTAGTCATACGTAGCTCTAAAGAAAATTTGCGAACACATAATCTACCAACCATTAAGGTTATAAACTATAAAATAATGGTATAGCATATAGGCAGCTTTAATGTAACATTCATTGAAATAAATTAGTTTTAGAGGCCATTACAAAGTGGTAAGTCGGTTGGTGGAACACAATTTGAGTAAATTTTAGTTTCAAATCCCATAACATAACTCAAGCTCAAAGGTAAATTGTAAGGAGAAATAATGGTATAGAAATAAGTATTCAGGGATTTCCAAGTTCATCCGACATGAAGAGAAAGTACGTTATACATCGTAGGAAGGATATTTTGCTGAAAGAAAACTTATGGTTATTTTTAAATGGTAGTCAAAGAATATTAAAACATATTTTGTATTTTCTAGCAATCGACTCTACTTATCGTTATATAAAATAAAACAATCGTTTACAATGCCAATCTAAAAAAGACAAGAAAAAATAATTAATCATAGCTGTAACAGAAAAGTTTATTTAATATCAGAATTCATTGGAATACTGATTGCTTTTTTTTTAAAACACCATTTAGGTATTGTAAAAGTTACAATAACCAATATGCACAGATTTTTTTTTTCTATAGCCTATGTTGTCCCACTGCTGGGCAAAGGCCTCTCCCAACTCCGTCCAACAATTCCTATCCAGAGCTGTTTGCCACATTTTTCAATTTTTTGTACACTACATACAAAAAAAAATTAAGGTATTAAAATAAAGTTATAGGGTACTTGGAGTAGTAAAGCTTAAACAAATCCATAAATACGTAGAAAACACACTTCTAATAAATTAGCAGCAAAATATACTTTATATCTTATGTTTACGATAGAAATTGCTTATAATTCCACCCTACACTTTCTTTTGACCCCATAAAATGACAATCAAACTGAGTTTAACAGCTTACGAACGTATTGACTTACCATCCTTGATCTTTGCTCATGCAACAATATTAAAAACTTTCATTAAACTGCAAATACACGGTCGGTTCCGACCACATTACAAACTAGTCATTACAGAAGCAAATTATTAAGGGAATAATAATTCTTTACTCTTTCTTTACGTTCTTCGGACACGTCTCTCGACGCGACAATCAGTCCATCGAACGTCTTGTTGTTCAAGGAAAGGTAGAGGGCACAAGGCCGCGTGGAAGGTCTCCCATACGATGGACAGACCAAATAAAAACTACCGTAGGGGGACTGTTAAACGATTGCAGCAGGATTACCTCCAGCAGAGAAAAGTGGCGCGCTGTCGTGAGGCGAATACACCGCCGACACATGACGACCACGACCGCTCCTCCGTCAAGAGCGTAACGGAAAAGAAGAAGAATAATTATTTAAAAGTAAATAAAAAGCCTGCAACACGATCCATTCCGACCAACTGACAGCTCAAAATGACGTCATCGCGTCTCCATGATCAGTTCCGACCGTCTAGAATGCCATCGGGAGCGACCGCCGACAAAGCCCGATGGCGTCATGAGAGAAGTCGCTGTGTCCCAGCAATGGGAACGAATGTATATAGGGGTGCTTACGTGGTATCCAATAATGGTAATTGTATTAAAGTAATACTCTCATTTCTACCTCTATTATATATAACATTGACATAAGCCAATTATTTACTTATTGCATAAAAAATAACTTATTAAACGATCTTATAGTTCATTATTATACTATATTCATAAATTTATATTAAACTAGCTGGCCCCAGCAAACATTGTTTTGCAAAATGAAAAAATAAATAGTAGCCGATTCTCAGACCTACTGAATACGCATATAAAATTTCATAATAATCGGTTAAGTCGTTTTGGAGGAGTACGGTATCTTACATTGTGACATGGAAATGTTATATATAAGATTACTTTTTAGAATGATTTTAATTTTAATTTAGAAAAGTCTAGTCATCTGAAGGGCTGATTTTACGATGATACCTACAAAATTTCGGTCGGATAAACAGCATCCATATCGTTCGTTGGTGGTTGGTGGGAATTGAAAATGGATCGTGTAAAGCAGATCTTTATTTACTACTAAAGGGTTATTATTCCCTTGAGGATTTATTTGCTTTTGTAATGACTAGTTGAGCTTACAATTATTTATTGTTCTGCGGCTAAGCTGAAGAAGCATTAAGAAAGGGCATTAGATAGCACCGGCATGTATTTAGACGTTGAGAGACCAACTTGTCTGTAATGTTTTCATACAAACGCTGGCTAGAATTCTAGTAAATGTTCTAAATTATTATACTTAAGTATTTCTTCAAACGTTTCTTTTATTTATTTTGAGCTGCAGAATTTAAAATTTTTGAGGGTATGATTTGACGTAAAAATCTGCCATATTGTTTTTTATTCTGATATAGGTGACACTGGGTGTCTCTGTCAGGTTATAAAATATGAAACGAAGGTGTCGTTAAAATCTATCTAGCCGCTTAGACTGCAGAGCGTGTCAAACAATTATTCAAACATACCCAATCTCTAAAAACATAATGTTCTTTCAAAAATAAATATAAAAACACTAGGCGCCTTTTGATGTTTGTTTATCTGTGGTAGTTCTCAGCTGTATGAAATGATACTCAGAGATTTATCTAGTTTTTGCGGCACATCATTTGCGTAGCCGGAGATTGCTACCGCTAATGTGGCTCCATCTAGCGCTATTAACATTGCAACTATACCCCTAATTCGACACTTTTTTGCGATATCCCTTCTGTTGAAGTTAATTAAACTGAAGTCTTTGTTCTATTATTACTGTACCTCTATAAATAAAATATTATTGATATCGGGTATTGTTTTGGTTTTGATAATTGAAGTGAAAACTTCATGAACGGTGTTGTGCACTTTTTTGGCATTGGTAGGAAATTTCGTAACACGAAAGATATATTTTTTTAAACTTTTATACCTACGTCGATAATATGTCCTTATGAACGTACCGAATTTGAAAAAATATTTCAGCTTTTTATAACAGTTATACAAGAAGTTAATAAAACGTTTGATAAAATCATTATTTATAAACTTAACTTAGTGGTTTATCTGTGTAACCAGTTAATAAAAACTTTTCACCCTTGTTTATCTTTATAATAGTCGCAAGGCAGAGGCATACATAGGCTTATCTGATGTTTTAGCCAATTGAGTTAGCTAAAAATATTAGCCAGATGTAGTAGTTTTTATGACTACGAGCGTAAGAATAAGATTTTTGTTTTTGTCCCACATCACATCATTTTTGTTTGTGTGTGTGACCTTAAGCTACTCTCATGGTTCTGGCAGCGAGTTCATTCGCAGTGGCCCCTTTTGGCCAAGAAATATAACGCGTTAAATAAAATAAATACAAGTCCACTATTTTCTCGAAATACATAAATTGAAATTCGAAATTCACACTGAAGTATACTAAGGTAAATTGAACAAGGCAATTCTATCTAAGTACGTAATCAATTGTTACTAGTAACTTTAGGCTTTACTAAAAGCAGAGCTACGAAGAGGACATCCTCAGGTTTCTCTACGAGATTGAATAAAGCATTAAAAAATACGTAGAAGAATATCGGATTGGCTCATTAATGTGATCGGTCGTGTTTGCCAAAATTTCTCCAATGAAGACCACGGATTCATTCGAGAAATTTTGGCAAAAGACCTGGCTAAAGATGTGGGTTCAAAGTGGATGCAACAAGCCACCAAATGTAATAATTAGATATCTTTAAGGGAGCCTGCTCAGTTGAGGTCTGCTCAAATTATGTTTTATTGACCTAAAACATGCTCTTATAAGAACAAACGTCTATCTGAAACTTGTTGAAGCTACTAGCAAAGATTTATAATTAGCCATCTTGACGACCTCTGTGGCTCGGTGGGCGAACGTCCGCCTGAGGCGCAGAAGGTTGCGGGTTCGATTCCCAGCGTGGGACCAGATTTTGTACGATCTACAATTCCTGGTTTCGGGTCTGGGATTTTTCTATTAATCATATGTATGTATTTACAAAAATGTATCTATGTAGTATATCAGTCACCTAACACCCATAGTACAAGATCTGCTTAGTTTGGGGTTAGGTGATGCTGTGTGAGTAGTCCGGAAATATTTATTTATTTATCTTAGAAAGTGGACCGATTATCTACCTATTGACCTTTTAAAACAATACGCTTCTAGCAGGAATAATTGGTCATCTTTCATGGTCGACTATGTTGAGCAGTTTTCTGCTGACATGATGTAAATGACCTAAAACATGCTCTGCTAAAAACAAGTATACCTGAGACCTACTAACAACTTCGCGGTAATATACAATGGAGCATTACGCTGCACTTCCCCTGCGGTTTTTCTCACAACATCGCTTCCTCGTGGTTTAATAAGCCAACAAGAACTTGCCAAGCCAGCGGAAATGCAAACATACGCATAATGTGGAAGATTTCCATTGAACCTGGGCTTTTTACTGCCTTGCCTAGTAGATGTAGTAAAATCCCATTCTCGCGATACCTGTAGGTATAAAAAAGTACGTAAGACTTGATAGATACGGCGTACAATTTTTATAAAGCTCTCTGTGACCTCAAGCCACAGGTCGCCAGATATTTGCGAAAAACTTATTTTC
This sequence comes from Gymnoscelis rufifasciata, assembly GCA_929108375.1. Classification (NCBI taxonomy): domain Eukaryota; kingdom Metazoa; phylum Arthropoda; class Insecta; order Lepidoptera; family Geometridae; genus Gymnoscelis; species Gymnoscelis rufifasciata. The sequence goes on along the minus strand of OV815317.1, from coordinate 7,065,729 downwards.
GTAAAATGTAACCTTTGCACTTTTTTAGACGGCGCGATTTCAGTATCGGTTTTTACATCTTTATCGCAACGCCATTATAGAGATGTATACAACAATACAGTTCAGTAGGAATTTTCTGCAAATCAAACCTAAAATTACTGGATAGACGTTATTCGTATACCAGTATGAAATGTCTCTATTCCAATAACACATTCAGTACTTGGGGCCAGTTGACTGATTCTAAACTTGAATTACGTCAACCGGGCCCGAGGGGCCGGTTCGAGCGGGCCCGGTTATCTTCGTCTTACTTATGTTAATTAATATGATTCCCACAAGCTATTTATGAAGATCTGATTAAGCTTTAAACGGATATCTGTCCTCGGTTACCTAACCAAATAATCTAGAAAGGAGACTGTTGGATCTCTATTAAATGTCACCGAAGAACACAGATCTTTGTAAAATACTACCTGATCACGGCATTGGCCGTGTTTTGTAGATTTCCCCATGGAAATAACATATTTCCCGCGGTAAAATATGTCTCTATAAGGTACCTCGAATAAACTATAAGATCCAAGAGCACATCTTTTAAATCAGACTAATATTATGGACCTATTCAATGCCATAAAAACATCTCTTTAAATAAATGCCTAATCATACATTTCATAAAGTGGCGCGGTTAATCTGTACAGAAGTAAATTTAGTTTCGTATCTTTATTTTTACTATAAATACAAAAGTATTATCTATTAACTCTTCTTCTATTTTCTCTATAATAACTGAACTGGAGAAGCGTTATACGGTAGGTAGCATATGACATGATAAATTACTACTATGGTAATAATGATAACAATTATTGATGCAAAATACAAAATACAATTTTAGAGTACACCCAATTCCTTTAAAACTGCAATTTGAATCGAAAAAAGCTTTGTGTAGTGACTTATATTCTATTTGGCTGTACAGCCGAACAAATACAGCCATAACTTGTGTTCAAAGTAGGTATATTCATTAACTTCATGCCTATATCGCAAATACATAGGGCCAGCCCAATCTCTCAAAGTATACAAACTATATTAATAAATAAAAAATATACTTATATTGTATAAATTATGTACCATGAATGGATGGTCAAGAAGTATTTTTCAGAGTGAAATTTACGTTAAGTTTTATAATCAAATTCAGACCTTAGATTGCTAAGAGGAGAAAGAGAGGAGGGATGTTATTCCAGTATTTTCTTGGCGAACATCAGACGTTACTACCACAAGATTTTGCTTTTAATAAAATGTATGTACATCAAAGAGCATAGTCGCAAATAAAGGCTATAACATTAATAAAACATGTTTTATACAGCGTATTAAGTATTAAAAATGATAACTACCGAATATATATAAACAGGTGACAATGTCATGTTTCTATAATAGTTTAACGGTATCTTACACAGTCTTCGTCGTACATTTAGTGCACATAAATGACACTTTGCTAGCAAAATTTATAACTCTCATTAAAACCATACTTAGTTTCCCTTTCCTTTGTTAGGCTCGAATTACGGAACTAAAGTCAGATAAAATACTACCTAGCCCGTTGATAAAGGATATCAATTAAAAAAATGTACCAAAAACTTATCTTGAGGCTACATATTCACCGTAGTCCAGTAAACGAAGTGCTAACCTTGCCAAATTTGCTGAGCGGCTTCAACCAACGCGGAAATGTTCTTTGATGATCCCATTTTAACATGTAAAAAATACAGTGTGCAAAATATGCAAATTTAAAAAAATATAGCTTCAGTAGAGTTTGTAGGAAATTAAATTCTCCAAAGAAATGGTTTGGATAAATTTTTGCATAATGGCATCAATTCTCTCATTGAATGCGTAGTATCTAAAGAACTCAAAAGCGTTATGTCATTTTTTAAAACCCCTACACATTTTAATAGCTTTCGAATTATTTTTGTTACGCAAAAAGATTCAAGAGTGGGAGCGTGCTTATGAACGTTAAAATTGCCAGGAACAGAAGGAGACACCTCTAGCAAGATTGCTGGAGTGTTATTTTATTTTCAAATTTTAAATACTAGCAATAGGTACATAAGGATTCACATAGTCATAGTAGAAATCAATAAGCCGCGTCTCCTTACTCGAAAAAATATTAGTGTTAAATAGTGCTACTTGTTTTTATTTAAAGTCACAAAATGAACTCGTGTAATATCGGCCAGTATCCATAATTTACCAGAAGTATAAAGTACTATAAAAAATAATATCAATAAATCAATCTCATAATACACAAAGTAGGAAAATACTTTTACATAACAGTATTCCGCCTACAAAAAAATGTGGAATTTTTATGTTCGAAAAAGTAAAGAGTCGATGTTATCTAATGACAGTCATAACTATGCTTATCATCATCATCCACTGTTGGACATTATCATAAGCCTCCCTCTGAGAAGACCAATTATGTCAACCGGAAGCTAACTACCTACTTTAAAAGGCTATTCCGTTAAGCTATTGGATCTTTTACGTATCATTTTATTCGAAACATAGCCCTCTCCATAGATCTTTGAACAACTTTTAACCTACATATATGTAAGTGAAGCACCACGTTTCACATGCAACAAACTTTTACGCTTATAATATTACAGGATTTATGTTTAACAATCAGACAAAATGACACGAGAATGAGAAAGGTTCTTGAATTTCAAAAATGTATTGAGGCTTAGCTAAGGCGGCAAGCCGTTAAAGAGCACTTTCGGCTTCACACTGACAAACTATTAAAAAAAAAAGTTGCATATTATATTTTTTAATTATTTTCGTTTTTAGAATGGACTTTAATAATCAAAATCCTATAGGCAGGTTAATTATATATTAAAATCATTCTTAGGTACTATAAATAGCGGTTTAGGAAGCAACCATTTGAGTACAATCATAATCATTTGAAAGTGGGTAACGTTGGTTAGTGGCGACGACGCTGAGAAACTTAATTGGATATTAAAGTAAATAGCTATTGCATGATTATCTTCTAAAAAGGGTTAACTAATTTATATATTTTTAATAACATTCGTAATTAGTTTCTTTTAAATGCCGATGAATATTAAAGAAGTTTAAAGACCCTGCCATAGAACACAGTCATATACTTTTTCAACAGAAATATCTCAGTAACCGTATACTAGAGATATATTAGAGATTAAGTTCCATAACTCTTTTTGTTTGTAAGCATATTATACTGTAACGACTGTCTATAGGTTTCATATCTGGCCACAAAATCATTTTCTTTTTTTCAAAATTTTGGATGAGTATGTATTTAAAACTTTTGGAACATTTTAAAGAATATATTTATTACTAGTGGCCCGCCCCGGCATCGCACGGGTTTTTATTCAATTTTTTTCCCCGGCAATTATTTGATTTTTTCTCGCCTTTTAAACCTTCCCTAGACCTCCACGAACATTTCAAGACTATGATAAGATAAATCCGTTCAGCCGTTCTCGAGTTTTAATCAGACTAACGAACAACAATTCATTTTTATTTATATAGATAATTGATTTATTTAAAAATTATAAATTATAGGCCTTTAAGCCGTTTGCCGGCTATGCCAGCACTGTTACAATAATTAAATAAAAGTAATTATGCTTAAAGATCTTGGTCAACAACATGGTTGCAAATAAATAACTTTGAACTGTTCTACGAAACATATACCTACTACAGCTAGTGTCCATTTATTAGAGAATCACACCTAGGAATTCTGCAGGTTACTTGAAATGTCAAATAGAATGGTTATGCCATGCCATTCCTATTTCAAGGTGCGTACGCTAATGGTGTAATAATTTTGAGCCCTACGTAAAACAGAGCGAAGGGAAAGGTTTTATACAAAGTGGTTTATTTGCTTATGATTACAATAGGAGTACAATATAATATTATACAAATTCTTTATTGAAACACCAACGAATGAAAAATATTACAAAAATGTTGTATAATAAAAGTGAGGCAATGGGCGGCCTTATCACTAAAAGCGTTTAAAAATCTCTTTCAGGCAACCTTTGTAAGGACAGGAAAGAAATAGAACAACATAGTCAGTGGCGTAAGGTAAATACATACGTTACTATCGTTTTGAGTGACTATTTATTTAACGAATTTTGATGACTATTTATGTTTATGAAAGCTGTTTCTTGCAGATATTGTTTGCATTTAAATTTGATAAGAATTTAAATTTAATTTTAATATTTTTTATAAGAAAATATGGCTTATTATTTAATAGGCATATTGTACCTGACTATATAAAGCTATATATAGCTATACTATAATATTTATATTATAACGGAATTCAAAAGAATCCTTTTTGTCAAGTCGATTTATAATTCAAAACTCTGTTTATCATTTTGCAACTATGTATAGCAAGTCCAACTCATAATTAGTTCAACAAGTGTCAAATGCAAAACGTTGTTCAATTCACGGGAAGTGTTTATGAAAACATTCTCCACGCATTACTATGGTAACTATGAGAACTGAAGCATGATTGTTATGGCTTAGAAACCCCAACCGTAAAGAGGGCTGTTATAAGTTTTACGTGCCTGTCCTTCTGTCTGTGGCATCATAGCTCCCAAACGGATCAAACGATTTCAATTTAGTTGAATTTTCATGAAAGGTGACTTTTGCGCACGTGTTCTTAGACATGTTTGATGAAAATCGGTTGTGCCGTTTATATGGGCGGTGAAAGAAGGGAAACAAACCGAATATCTGAAAATATACCCGAGTGGGATCTCAAATGAAAGCGCATCACTTGCAACTTGAATTACAAAATAATTTGTTTTTTTTTTACTTTTAACATACATTTTTTTTAAGATTATTTAAAAAAGTAAGATATACGAGTAGTTCCTTTAATATGATGTTATTTGTCCCAAATAACTCCCGACTATGATTCGGTCTAGTCTTAACCATGTTTATGAAAATCAACTGAATTTATAGATAATTTGAAAGGTCACATCATTTTTCCCTTTCTTATGATGATGCATCAGAAATTAATTACAAAAAAGGACCCCTCATATTCATTAAACATTAACAAATTACCTAACCAGTTAGATAGATCTGTTTTAATTTATTCTTCAAGATCACCTAATTATGTTAAAACTTACGTTATAATTGCAATGTTACAAAACCTTGCCTTGATTTATGATCATGGTCGAATTTTATAATCAGCCAATCAGTTATGCTAATACAAGTAGCAATATTTAAGAATAATCTAGACTTAATAATGACCTAATATGTAAACTTAGACTAGACATTTGGATAGTATCGATTCGTCTAACGAACAGGTCTTCTTCAGGGTCAACTGGTCTAAAACGCAAGATATATTACGAATTGATAAGTGGACGATCAGGGATGACGAAAAGTTTAAGACCATTGGACCCTGAAGACGAGATGATCTTTGGACAAATCGATACTATCCTTAGACAATGGGATAGTTTATTTATTTATAATTATTATTATTATTTTTAAATAATTGTACCTACACAGATTTTTTCTTGTCAAAAATTTTCTTCATTTTAATTTGCATTGAAGTTTTGCGCTTTGTAACGCTTTAGAGCGATTTCTACTAAATTTGTTCGTTACAAGCACTACACTACTTTGATCGTTTATATATTGGCACTTTCTTATAAAAATGAAATTTTATTTATAAGTTCTTATCAAAATGGCTTTCTTGCCTTTTGATAAGAACAAAGAGCTTCTCAATGTTTTTACATAATTTGTGTCAAACAAACCAAAGAAATTTGGGTGTAAGTGCGCCGATCATTAGCAACAATGTAACATATAGTTAAACCTAATTATACTTATGCCGAGGAAAATATGCTTCAAGGGTCCCTCAGTTTTGTGACTTTAAACATTTCTAGACCAATACTCATACACTCATAATAGAGTTTCATAAAAAATAGGTAATTTAGAACTTAATGAAAAAGTTGCAAAATAATTGAAATGTTGATTTATAATATGCTAAAAATTATAATTAGGCAATTGCTAATCTAGACTTCCTAATATGTTAGGAATATTGAAACTCTGGTAGCAATCTTGTGTTTTGTGTGACAACACCTTGCAAAATTATTGAGTAACTAGATACTAGATATATGTACCTTAGAATTTATGCACTTCTGTCCTCCTATTTCATATTTTGTCTACTAGAAATAATATTTCATTGTCTGCTTCAGTGGCGCAGTGGGCGAGGGTCCACTTGCGGCGCAAGAGGCAGCGGGTTCGATTCCCGCCAAGGGTGAAAGTGTGTGTATGTTCTGCAAGCACTTCCTCCTTGGTCTGGGTGTTTAATATGTATAATAAAAAAATATCTACTTATGTATGACTATTATATTAAGTATATCAGATATCTAGTACCCGTAACACAAGCTTAGAGCTTACCACTGGGCTAGATGTTGTTGTGTAATTGTCTGGTAGGTAATAATTAGTAATATTGTATGCCTGAGTGGCAGAATATGTATTATGGCATATATAAAGTTCTCGTGTCACAATGTTCGTTCCCGTACTCCTTCGAAACGGCTTGACCTATTCTCATGAAATGTTGTGAGCATATTGAGTAGGTCTAAGAATCGGCTACAATCTATTTTTCATTTTGCAAAACAACTTTTGCTGGGGGCAGCTAGTATTATATATAGGTTATCAGATGTCTATTACCCGTAACACAAGCTTATAGCTTACCAAGGGGCTAGATATTGTTGTGTGAATTGTCCGGAAATGTTCATATTATTATTTATTTATTTTATATTAATTAACTGAATTATATGTTTTTTTTTCCTGTACTTATGTTGGGGATAAACTAAAAACTACTAAACAGATCTTTACGCAGTTTTCTGCAATATGTACCTAGAATGATTCAAGATGAGAGTAAGTAATGGTAGGTAATATTAGGTCCTTACATATGAAATTGGCGTTTTGTATGGGAGGAACAAAAAGTCGAATATTTTTTAATATAATATATTTAATTAATCAAAGTATGAACCATTATTTTCTATGCACTTTTGCCATCTTATAGGTAGTTCATTGATCCCTTTACTAAAAAAACCAGTCGGACGGGAATCAATAAAATCTTTGAAGGCGATTTGGACTGCCCCATCGGAGTTGAATTTTTTCCCTTGCAAGAAGTTATCCAAATTTCGAAAAAAATGGTAATCTGTTGGAGCAAGGTCCGGGGAGTACGGAGGATGTCTTAGACTTTCCAATTGAAGCTCTTCTAATTTAGTAGCCGTCTGTTGCGCAGTGTGTGGTCTAGCGTTGTCGTGAAGCAGCAGTGGCGTGGAGCGATTGACCAGCCTAGGTTGTTTAGCCGCTAGCTTTTCCATCATGGTTTGCAATTGCTGACAATAGACATCAGCCGTAATAGTCTGGCCAGATTTGAGAAAACTGTAATGAACAATACCGGCACTAGTCCACCAAACGCTTACAAGTAACTTTTTTGGGGTTAATTTTCGCTTGGGGCAGGATTTGGCTGGCTGGCCAGGATCCAACCATTGCGCTGAGCGCTTCCGATTATCGTAAAGAACCCATTTTTCATCACAGGTAATGATTCGGTTTAAAATACCTTCATTATTGTGCCGGTTTAGTAATGTAACGCAGCAGTCGACGCGCGTTTGCCGGTTTGCTTCAGTCAATTCGTGAGGTACCCACCTTTCAAGCTTTTTAATCTTCCCAATTTGCTTCAAGTGAATTAAAACAGTTTTATCACTAACACCGCAGCCTGCAGCTAACTCGGACGTGGTTTGCGATGGATCCGCTTCCACAATAGCCTTCAACTCTTCATTATCAACTTGAGTCTCAGGCCGTCCACGGGGCTTGTTCTGCAAGTCGAAATTTCCAGAACGAAAACGTTGGAACCAAAAACGAACTGTGTTTTCTTTTGCAACACGACCGCCATACACATCATTCACCCTTCGAGTTGTTTCCGCAGCACTAGTGCCACGGCGGAACTCGTACTCGTAAATAATGCGATATTTTAAGTTTTCCATTTTGTAAAATGAGTGACGCAAACAGAAAAAAACAGAAGAAAAAAAACAAATGAATGACGATCATCGAAGCACAAATACATGAGTCTATAGCTGTACAAATTTGAATTTGGAATTCCTTACCAAAGAGGAGAAATTTGTGATTAAAGAGGCCAGTACGAAAAACGCCAATTTCATATGTAAGGACCTAATATTTAAACAGACATTTTAAGATACTTTGTAACATTATGTTATCTGTACGTAGTTGGTTGCGCTGCCTCATCGCTTAGTTGTTTATGTTATAGATAAAAAAAAGTTGAAGTGTCTAAAGAACGAAGCAAGCCATTAATTCAAGAAGTTTGGCTCTTCCCGTTTTAAACTATCTAACAAAAGACATAGGAATTGACATTCATGACAAATTATAATTAAGTACATAATATATATATTGTATATTATAATTGGTTTTAAGTAGATTTACTTATCTACGTACTCGTATGCTCTGAGCCTTTCAAGGAAATAAATGTCTTGGTTTTTGTTCTATGTTGGTAGAAACTCTTACGATATCCCTTCTTCGGAAAACGCACTCTGGTAAAAAACATGAAAAACATCATAACTAGAGAGATAATATTAGTTAGATATTCAAATCATCGTTAGGTAACCGTGAGTGGTTTACGACAAAACATATATTTTATAGATAGCAAGAGAAATCAGGTAGTAAAAAGGAACTTCAATATTTAAATAAATTATTCAACGATTACCGATTGCTTTACAAGTATCGCTTTGTACATTTGACATTTAATTTTCTTACGTTAACTTATTAGAAGGGTAATTTAACATATTTGCTAATCCTAAGATTCATTTCTCACCTCTGTTGAATAAACAAACAACTATTCGGTTTCTAAATAAAATAGAATATTTTTACTGACAACAACAATAGTTTGTAACAACAGTTACAAAAGAATCCGAAGCTTCCTCTAAAATTATTATCTTCTTAATGGACTTCTTTATAAAAAAAATAAATTAGAAAATATGTATTACTATCAAAAAACTTTACAAATTTACATAAAATTAACTTGAATTCAGTATCAATCTTTAAATGTGTATTACATTTAAAGATTTTCAATCTTATCTAAAATTAAGTATATAGCTTAAACTTTTTTTACTTTCGTATAATTAAGCTTAATTAATATTTTAAATATAATTTTATGTAAGTAGTATGTACGTACACATAATATATTAATTGTATTTATTGTACACACCACACAGGGTCTGACCTGAAAATCAGCGTTGCCCTGGACAATGTGCAGGGCAGCATAGTGTTGAGGTTACACCCATTCTATACACAATACAGACACATCCCTTCGAATTATTTATTTCTTTTGTTTTGTACTATCACTACTGAATATTTTAAGTCTACATTATTATTTCTTTTTATTAGCTGTAATCTGATACTTTGTAATTTTTTATCTGTTCTGTTCTGTGCTTTTTTTATTGAATATTCTTTTCTGTTTTTCCTGTGTTTATTGTACTTATAACTGTGACTGTTTATGTCTACTGAATAAAACTTTTCTATTCTATTCTATTTTACAAGCTCAAAGACAAAAAAATCCAAAATTAAAGTGCGTTTTAAACACGTGCTTTAACGGTGAAAGCAAACATCTATCTGTCATGGTTCTTAAGATACAGCCTGGAGACAGATAGATAGACAGACGACGAAGTCTCAGTTATAGAGTCCCGTTTTAACCTTTGGGTACGGAACCTAAAAATATCCTTTTAAGAAACAAGTCTTAGTTGAATACGAATCCACCGCTGTTAACCTAAAAATGTTTAACAACGAATATGATATATGTGGAAAACAAACGCATCTATAGCAACGTCGCATAAGCTCTGGTGGTTAACCACCATAGAACCAAGGTTGAAGGTTTATCCCTCACTTTACACGTTGTTAGTGAAACTGAATTGCGATTGTGAAGGTTAGGTAAGGTTATTGCAGTTTCACTTATAAATTATAATTTACCTAGCCACATACTGTTATAAAGATCAACTGTGAAGCAGATTTTTTAAACATTAAGGATGAGCAATGACTATTGGCCCTTTGCATGTATTATAGTCATTGTATTTGTTATGTCTTAAGGATTGGTATACTCCTAAATCATTTTAATTTTAACACAAATGCTGCGCTAATTATTACAAATATATGTCCACACTTTCACATAAACACTAACACATATACACACATCGTCATACATAAACTCATCCATGCCAAAAACAAATTTTTTATTGTATTTATTTTCAAACTATTAAACACAAACATAAATCAAACACTATACACCATATTACAACACATAACTAACACACATACTGTAAACCCTTTGTTTTGTTCACTTTGTACGATTTTTTTGTTTTATTATGGATAACGTTCTAAAAATTACTAATGAAATCGAGAAAAGTAACTTGCTCTCAGAGTCACTTAATTGCTCGCCTGAAGAAGCGAGTATTTACCTCACTAAGTACGGCAACAATAACCTAAAACTTTTACAAATCAATATTAGGAGTATAAACTGTAACTTCGATAGCTTTTTGATATTACTCGAGCGAATAAAAACGGAGGTACATGTAATTACCTTAACAGAGTGTTGGCTAAGTAAATGTACCTATATACCAAAAATACCTGGATACAGTTCTTTTGTTTCTGACTTTTCGTTACAAAATGATGGAGTTGTCGTGTTTGTCCGAACGGATATTTCATGTACTGCAAAGACTATACCGTTTGAAGACGCGAACTGTTTAATATTACAGTTACAAAATAAACTTGCTTTGGTCGCCTTATATCGGTCACCTTCAATCAGAAATATTGATGGATTTATAACCAGTTTGGATAGTTTACTAACTAAACTAAAGCACTTTCCAAACATTATAATAATGGGTGACATCAATATTAATATATCATCAAATTCTAATCATGCTGATACTGACGAATATCTAAATCTAATTGCCTCTCACGCAATGTACCCAGCATATACACTGGCAACGCGACTTGATAGTTGTTTAGACCACGTTATACTTAAATCTAATCATCCTTCTATCTCTCTGATATTTGATACAGTTATAACTGACCATTCCCCCATCTTAACATGCCTATGTTTTGCTAGTCCACTTAAAACAACAAAAAATCATACAAAGAAATTAGATATCCCCGCCATTGTCAGCGAAATAAGCAATACTGATTTCTCTTTGGTTGCAAATGCAACTGATCCAAATTTAGCTTCACTACTTCTTATCAATAGTGTACAGAATGTTGTTACAAAATTCACCAAAGTTTTTGCGTCTAGCAAAACCCGTATAATAAAGCCCTGGATCACTCCTGGTCTTCTGAGATGTATCCGGCAACGCGACAAATTATACTTTAAATTAAAAAAGGCTAAAAATAATAATATTCTCAAAGTCACTTACACCAGATATCGCAACTTTTGTAATAACCTCTTGAAGAAAATCAAACGCGAATATGAAAAAAGTGAACTCCAGAAGGCTAGGAATAATCCCCGAGCGACATGGGAATGTATCAGAAAAATAGCAAACTTGAAATCAAAAACGTCTACTGCAGAAAATTTGCTGAAAATTGATAACACCGCCACGAGCTCACTTAATAAGGTAAACAAGTTTTTCGCGAATGTAGGCAAATCTCTAGCGTCTAAAATAAAACCATCTGAACTCATCAGGTCAAACACTAACACCTGCTACTGCTCTACACCCCTTGATTCCATGGTTTTATGGCCTACGGACTGTAAAGAGATTGAGAGAGAAATTAACAGTCTTAGGGACAGATGTGCAGTAGGGTGGGATGAAATTCCAACCTCTGTTATTAAAGGATCTAGCCCGACTCTCGTTCCTCTACTCAACCATATCTTTAACCTCTGCTTTTCCACCGGTACTTTCCCTGACTGTTTCAAGAATGCTATCATACATCCTATTTTTAAAGATGGTGATAGCCAAGACGTCAATAATTATCGACCAATCTCAATTTTAAGCTCCCTCTCAAAAATCTTTGAAAAAATTATCAATCGTAGGTTAGTAGACTATCTAAATAAAAAATCGATTTTAGCGCCTAACCAATACGGTTTTAGGCAGAACTTTTCAACTGAAGATGCGGTTAATGACCTTACGACTAAGATTATTAGGAACCTTGATAGAGGTATCAAAACAGTAGGTATCTTTTTAGATCTGTCCAAGGCCTTTGACACTGTCTCTGTACCTTTACTCCTCACTAAACTAGAGCAAATTGGTATAAGGGGCAATGCAGGTGACATTTTCAGATCCTACCTCTCAGCTCGCAAACAAGTAGTTAAAATAAATGACATCTGTAGCCAAGAAGAGGAACTAAGTTTCGGAGTACCTCAAGGCAGCGTGCTCGGTCCTCAACTCTTCTTGATTTACATAAACGAGTTGTGTAAACTCCAAATCCCAAATTGCTCTATCTACACATATGCAGACGACACTGCACTAGTCGTTACCGGAAAGTCATGGGTAGAGGTTATGTCTGCGGCCGAGGAAACCCTGAAGATAATCGCCAACTGGCTTTCTTCAAATCTGCTAACCCTTAATATTAAGAAGTCAAAGTATGTTACCTTTTCACCTTCAGTAAGAACCCAATGTCCACCCCACCATACTATAGCGTTACATACATGCAATTCTGAGCCTATTTGTTCCTGCCTGACACTAGAGCGCACAGATAGAATAAAGTATCTAGGAGTTCATCTAGATAGTTCCCTTTCTTGGTTTCACCATATTGATAGTTTAGTTTCTAGAGTGCGGAAACTGATGTTTATATTTAAACGCTTAAGAGGGGTTGCAAGTCTTGAGTGCCTCAAAATCGTATATCACTCACTTGCAGAGTCTATTATCTCCTATTGTAGTGTTTCCTGGGGTGGAGCCATTAAAACCAAAATAATCAGAGTCGAGAGAGCTCAGAGAGCAGTGTTAAAAGTCATGCTCTCCAAACCAAGACGCTTCTCTACATCACTATTATATGAAGAATGCCAACTACTAACAGTACGGCAACTTTTTATTAAGTCAGTCATATTAAGGAAGCACTCTGAAACAGGGTTTGACCCGGCTCAAAATAATATTAAACGACGTTCTGATTTGGTCTGCAAACATATCTCTCGGCGTACAGCACTCGCAGGTCGACATTATTACTACCTGAGTGCACCCCTCTACAATAGAATAAACAGAATTTTAAATATTTACTCCCTGACACAATACAAATGTAAACTTGTAGTAACATTGTGGCTTCCTTCCCTTTCGTATGAAGAAACAGAAGGACTTCTAAAAACGATTACATAACCAAGTCTGAATATTATTTATTATTTTATTAATTATGTGCAAAATTTATCCACATATCTTTATCATTTACACTTATTTACAAACACAGACACACACACATAAGCACACATACACACACCCTTGCATACTAACACACACACACACACACACACACACACACACACACACACACACACACACACACACTAGTTTTACACTATCATTGATTTTAAAATATCTTAGCAGCATAAATTATTATTATTCCTAAGTTTAATTAATTTGTGTTAAGTTAGTTTGTTTAATCAATTTTTGAATTTAACTATCCTTTATTATCTTTTTTTTAAGTATGTTTAGTTATAAGTCTTTTTTTATCAGAACATGTCAGTATGTCAAAAATTCACAAACTAGTTATAATAGGTAACACTAAGATAAGTTATAGCCATGGGGGAGAGCGTTGAGATGGCAACGCAGTTTTTTAACTTTTGCTGTCTCTCCGTTTCATGATTGTAACATAAATGCAAAAATGTAACTGGTTTAAATAAATTTACTTTTACTTTTACTTTTACTTTACTTTACATTAATTGCTTATGTCCAGATTCCTACCATAACAGTAGGTTTAAAGTTTTAATGAAGATAATTTTCATACTTTCGCTCAGTTTAGTATGCCTCAGGTATTATTTGCAGTATGTTGAATGCATTAGACAAGAATAACAAGTACTAGGGGCGTTAAGAAAAACCATGACAAAGTTTGAAAATTTATTTATTTATTGATTATTAATTAGAGTACGAAGATGGCACGTTTCTTTAAAGATTCCTGCACTCCTTCGACTCATACCAGATACTCATACTCTCGGCTAGATGTCGTTGTGTGGATTGTTTGGCAATATTTATTTATTTATACCTACCAATCGGTTTTCTGCCACGATTCTTGTTATCACTGCTTAAGATTCGAATATGTTGCTGTTTCCATTTCATTACAATTTAGGTAATTTTAATATTTGAAAGAGTTAATCTAAAAGTAAAGAATAAAATATATCGGCCCTTTATCGTCCGCGTTCTCACTAACGATTAAAGGGCAATATTTCGGGTCAGTATCATTAGTTAACCAGTCAATCCGGCGGATTCATTTTTACTAAAATCATTCATTATTTATATAACACATATATAAATAATGAATTTTTAAGTTACTTATTGTATTTCGATTCTTATAAATTCGAAAGTCTACCAATTATCATAAAGAGTGTTTGTTTTTGGTTTAAAAACATATTTAAAAAGTTTACATAAAATCATTATATCTAGCTCTTCAGTGGCTGCTACCGTACGTTTATTACACAAACTCGCCTAGCACGTGGCAGATTTATTTCAGGTAAAAAAAAAAAATTAAATTTTAATGCGGTAATCATTAATTATGTTTAATTATTAGAATTTACTCCTACAAATATTCTTTTTATGCTTAAAGTTTTCTACGCGCCTGTACATTTAAAAAATAAGTCATAGCTTTTCAGGTATAATCGAAACTAAAGTGGTTGGGTAAAAATTGAACCGGGGAATAAATTATACTAATCCAGTATTTCTATGGACAGATAAGCTTTATCTGATGTAACTTCCTTTTCTTGAAAAATTTCTAAAATAACCTGTCACGTTTGAGTCGCAATACATATTATAAATTAAAATCCCCCGCCGCGTTTGTCTGTCCTTATGTTTTCTGTAAACATAAAAGCTACAAAACGGCCCTTCGTGCAGTTTCCAGCAACAGGTAGAGCGATTCAAGAGAAAGGTTTTTGTGTATAAATTGTTTAGGTTGTATTATGATTGATTGTAGAAGGAGTCGGTGAAAATTCAAGCATTTACTTCGTAAGATTTGTTAATGTATAGGTGACTGGCAACTGACAGTGTTGTGCAAATGACAATACAACTATTGCCGGGTCAGCTATTAAAATTCAATTTTGATTTCACTTATGTAAAAGTATTTTATTATTCCGTTCTGTTCAGTGAAAAATAACAATTTGGCATAGAGATAGTCATATACTACGACTTGCCAGCGTCATTGAGATAATTGAAAGTTTTTTTCTATGTTTCATAAGCCTTCATTTCACCACAATCTCACCTGATATAAAGTGACGATGTGGTCTAAGATGGGACATGAAGACTTAGAAGGCTTTTCCGGACCACATTACGAAACACGAAAAAATCGATTCACCCACTGGCCTAGCCCGGAGGGTGGTCGCGGCTGAAGCCAGAGACTATTCTTAGCACCACTTTAAGATGGGGTGGTTTTGTAAGCTATTCATTATTTATTATTATATTGAACGTCGTCGGCGGCCAACATTAATAACATATCTGATAAATTTATTGCTGAATAATGGCATTATCTAGAAATCTAAGATCAATACAGCTTGATAACCACAGCATTCATACGTTCCGTCGGTAGACTCTGAATAAAACCGAAGACATGACATATACAAGGCATACAGGCCGTGATTGGGTTATATACTTATCCTACTAATATTATAAGCCCGAAAGTTTGTGAGGATGTGTGTAAGTTTGTAAGTTTGTGTTTGATGCTCTTTCACGCAGAATCTACAAAATGGATTTAGATGAAAATAACACATAGTCTTCTTCTTACCGCGGTTAAATACCACTTTTCGTGGGAAATTCCATTATTGCGAACAAACCTGATTTGGATCAAATTTTGGATTTAGATTTAGGACTAAAGCTACTTTTTATTGGGAAAAATCTATTAACTACTAGCGGCCCGCCCCAGCGTCGCACGGGTATAAAATTTTCCCGGAAATTATTCGAATTAATCTCACCGTAAAAACCATCCTATCTCTCAAGTTGGATCGAACTGCACATGGTGTGCGAATTTTATTATAATCGGTTAAGTGGTTTAGGAGTCCATTGAGGACAAACATTGTGACATGAGATTTATATATATTAAGATTACGCGGGCGGAAAGCTGGTTTGAAATAATCCTATGATTGTGATCTAACTTTGCGTAATCACTCAGAAATAGTGTTGATTTTTTTCGGGTTCAAAAGTAGCTTTAACCCTCAACTTATGTATGCACAACTCTATAAACATTGGTTGAGTAGAAAGCGTGAAGTGGTAACAAACAAGCAAACTTCCTTTCGCAATAATAATATAAGTAGAGATTTAAGATTAATTTAGTTGTAAATATATAATTATGAATAAAGTAATCATACTTATGATTATCATAATCGTGAAATTAATCCAAAGTATAATTATGCAAGGGCATAGGTGAAGCTGACAGTCATATTTTATATTGCCGGTATAACACATTTTATCACTGATGGTTCGTCTCACACTACGATATCGCAATGTTAAAAGATACTCTTCAATTTAAGTAAATAATTTTAATAAATTATAAAGGGACTATTTAAAGACTTGTCGGAGTTGGTATTTATGTTTGGGTTGTTTTTTTTTAACATATAGAATAATTTCAGTTCGACCCAAGGGAAGACCATTGGTGGTTGAATATTTTTTTATTCAATTAAACTGAAAATAGTTAGCGCTTAATTCTGACAAACGCCTTCTAAGAATGAAGCACTTGATTCAACCATTTTGAGTTTAATCTAACAGAAAATACTCATCTACGCAGTCTGTCCACATTCACAGATCAAGTCTACATTACACATTACAGTCCACATTTACAGTCTCAGTCTACAAAGTAATAGTTTAAAAAAAAAGAAAGGTATGTAACTAGAGGTATGGTTAGAAATTTTAAACAGATACCTCAACTAGGATCTTTTTGTTGGCGAAATATACAAATTAAAAGTTTAATATGTAAAAACCCAAAAAACAATAAATTTAATAATAATCTGTTTTTTTTTTGCAATCAGCTCATAACGGATACACGAGATTAGAAAATAGATCAATATCTTGTGGTTCCCGGATTAACTTCAGCGTAAGTATATTTTTTCGAGTTTAATAAATGTCCAACACAGGTGTTTAAAATGAGTATAGGGACGAATGCGGAATGGAAACGGATTTTTTTTATGTGGGCCGAACTTTCACGGTACAAATACGACATACATTTTTCTCAATTCTCAACACAGTTATTTATTTTACGGAAAAGTCATTATCGTAAGTATATTACGTTGAATTTTTTTTTGTATTTATTAGGGTGCGCAGAAAAAATCTAATCCGTGACCTTGAATTGATACCTGTATGCTATATATTGCGAGATCTGAGTTCACTTGCTCAATTACATACATAATTATGCAGATAATTAAACATGATCAACGTTATTCTAACGTCAACGTGTAATAGAAAACGCTTACTTTTACAACGACAGATTGTTATTCAATCATTATGTTAACTTGATTATGACTGCTTCAGTGGCGCGGTGGGCGAGGGTCCGCTTGCGGCGCAATAGGTAGCGGGTTCGATTCCCGCGAATGGTGAAAGTGTTTGTATGTTCTGCAAGCACTTTTTCCTCGGCGGAAGTATATCAGATATCTAGGACCCGTAACACGAGCTTAAAGCTTACCACGGGGATAGACTGATGTTGCTGTGTGATTTGTAAGGATTTTTTTTTATATTTAACTTAAGGAACAGTCACAAATTTAATCTTTACATATTATAATTCAAAGTCCTCCGGCCGCGTCTGGTTGTCTTTATGTTCGGGATAAACACTAAAACTACTGAAGGGGTCTTTAAGCGGTTTTCTGCAGTAGGTAGAGTGATTCAAGAGGAAGGTTTTCGAAGCAAAGCCCGAATGGGCGAGCTCGTAATTTATATATGTATAACCTAAATTTAAATTTAAGAAAAAAACCCCGATTTCAATGCCCATAATTGCCTTAAATGTAAAAAAACATTATTATATTATGTAATTTGGACGCGATGCGCTTTCATTTGATACCCCACACTAGTATATTTGCAGATTTTCGGTTTTCCTTCCCCACTCTCACCCCCATAACTTTTAAATGCCTCAACCGATTTTCATAAAACATGTCTAAGGACACCCGGGCCAAACTCACCTTTCATACAAAAAACTAAATTGCAATCGCTCCATCCTTTCGGGAGCTATGATGTCCCAGACAGACAGACAGACAGACAGAAACGTCAAACTTATAACACCCGTCTTTTTTAGTCGGGGGTTAAACTACACTTTGAGTTATAAAGAGTATATAACTGTTGAATTACGCGTCTATCTGATACTCAACGGTTTTTTTAATATATAGTTAGCAAAAAAATGTATAAACATAATTCACCACCCCTCGTTTCTAATTAACATTGCGTTACCAGTTTCGATGATCGCTTTATTATGAAACAGTGAAAGTGAATACGCCACGGATGATCAAACATTTCTGTAACACCAGAAATAGCATTATAATAACATATTATTTTACATTGTATAAACGAAATTGATGTAAGTAAACTTACTTATTACCGTAGTTATCTCATTTTAATGTGGTCGGTGTTTTGGAAACATATTTGATGAGGGTCATGACTTACAATGGCTTGACCTTATTTTTCTGAGTTTAAAAACGCATTGAAATTAGTCTGGTGGTTTTTTGTGTCCGT
Organism: Gymnoscelis rufifasciata; assembly: GCA_929108375.1. Taxonomy (NCBI): domain Eukaryota; kingdom Metazoa; phylum Arthropoda; class Insecta; order Lepidoptera; family Geometridae; genus Gymnoscelis; species Gymnoscelis rufifasciata. The sequence goes on along the minus strand of OV815317.1, from coordinate 7,046,917 downwards.
TATGTCATATCTCTTTAAGAATGTAGAATTAATTATACTTATCTATGCGTCATATTTGAAGTAAACACATTTGTATTATTTATAAATTTTTGGTTATTTTTAATGTTGTATGTTGGGGGACTATACAGGGTGATTTTAAGCAAGTGGCAATGATTTAACAGCAGACAAACGTCAAGAAATCGCTTTGAGCAATAAGAGCGCCCAAAGCGCATTCTAAGTTCAGTTTTTATATTCTTTATTGTATTGTTTCTTTATTGGTGTGAATTTAATATCTATGACGACCTCTGTGGCTCGGTGGGGGACGTCCGCCTGAGGCGCAGGAGGTTGCGGGTTCGATTCCCGCCGGGGACCAGATTTTGTACTATCTACAATTTCCTGGTTTCGGGTCTGGGTGGGGTGTATTTCTATGTATCATATGTATGTATTTACAAAAAAAAATGTATCTATGTAGTACATCAGTCACCTAACACCCATTGTACAAGCTCTGCTTAGTTTGGGGTTAGGTGATGCTGTGTGAGTAGTCCGGAAATATTTATATTTTATTTATCTATATATTGAGGAATTTGCTGGGCAGCATCATTTAGAGATGCCAAAATCTAACCCTATTATATATGCGTATGTAATGATCAACAATATTTTTATTAGTGTTTGTTAACACTAACATTTGTATATGAAAATAACAAAATCTTAAACTGTTCCTATTTCCCTTGGTCTCAGTTATAATGGGTTGTAATCACGAGGTTTTAAGACAGAAAAAAGCAACAGTACAACTTTAAATTATCTCTTTAAATCCTGTTGTTATTTTGGAATAAAAACAAGTAAGGTTAATAATGTATATGACCAAACAATGTTTGCCAGGACAATATAATTTAAATTATATATAATAATATAGTAGGCATGATGAGGCTATAATAGGCATGATGACTTCATAAAAAAATACTTATTCTGTTTAGTCCGTCTGTTATCCACTCTAAAAATACTAATAACTTTTTATTCGCTTTATCAATTGATAAGAAAGTGCTAAGATATAGAGCATCAAAGTTCCGGAGTGGGGCTTCTGACTTACCTATAAAATAGTTATCGTCTTGAGTTTTCGTTTGCAAGGATAAATACGTTATATATTTTTTGTAAACATTTTAAATAACGGACAAAACCGAGTGCCGTATTGAAAAGGATATGCTAAATTGTACATTTGTTTACGCCATTTATTATTTAAATATCGCTTCGCCTTGCTTATCTCATGCTCTCAGTGGTGAGAGGTAATAATACCTTCCTGCATTTCCGTAGATTGCCTAACGTTTAAATGTATATTCATATTAGTTTATTTCATAACAGTTATTTTATAAATCGTTTTACGTGTTGAAAATGTCTTAATTATAATGTCTTAATCTAAAAATAAAATAATTGATAAAGATGTCAAAATAATAACAATAAGCTAGTAGGTAACTAGGTACATATTTATAGAAAGTTCTCTGCCTCATATTCGTCACAACCAAAAATATCTCTAAGTTTATTTTTGAATAAGTATGTATGGACTTTCAATGCATTTTAAACTCTGGGTAGCTTGTTGAAAAACTGCGAGATAGCGACAGTCAGACAGATATATAACCATCATAATCATCAATAACACCCTATTACCGTTCCCTCTACTGGGACACAGGGACTTCTCTCTTAACAAGAGAGATTATGCCTTAACTCCTGGCCAATTGCGGGTTGAATTGCTAAATGTCACATGTCCTTCAAATTCTTCAAAGTTCTCAGAACAAGCCGGTTTTTTCACGATGTTTGCCTTCACCGTTAAATCACGTGTTTAATTGCACACATAATTATTTCTAGAAGAAAAATCCAGAAGTGGGCAGAGGTTTATCTGCAATGTTATAGCGCAAATAGAATATTCCAAATCTTTAGAATCTGTCCAAACTGAGTGTAAACCCAGCCAACCTTTAAAAGATATACCTATTATAAATATCATCAGAAACCGCGTCTTTCGATCACGTCTCGGCCGCCGGGTATTAAGATGCTCTGATACACATTGAGAACAATCTTTGCCATCTCTACCACAATAATAGCAAAGTTGATGTTAAAATCTGTAGGGTTAAAACAAGTTATATATGATTAATTTTTAATAAGTGTTAAACGTCACTTCGGGGCGGGGCCTTTTGACACATCACAAAATTATGTTGTTATTTGTTGTTTTTCTTTGTTTTATTGTATTTTGTGTTGTGATGTGTCAATAAATGTTTCTCTCTTTCTCTCTCTCTTTTGTTTAAGCTATTTGAAATTTTATGCAAAAACGATTAAATGCGTTTACCGTCACCCGATATTTCGAACATTTCGACCTATCACGTGATTAACGCGATGGTGTATTTGGTAGCATGACGGGGCGCTTTCCCGGAGGTGCACGTTCGAATCCTGCGTGCGAGTGTTATACGGATGCGTCATCTTCTCGTCGGATCTTTTTCATACATAATATTTTTCATACCGAGGTTAGTTGTTCTATGACCGAGTAAAAGAGTAGGTAGGTATATTGTGGTCGCTGCCACAAACATAATTTCATCACAACCTGTCAGCAGTTATACCACATTACGAAGAACCACGATTTCGCGTAAAAATGTCCGTTCAATTTACTGTTATCTATACTAATATTATTAGGCTGAAGAATTTGATTGTTTGTTTGAACGTGCTTACCTCAGGAACGAAACACTTGTTCGATTTTAAAAATTATTTCAGTGTTAGATAGCCCATTTGTAGAGGAAGGATATACATAGGCGTTTTACCGCGGGCAAATCCAAAAACACGGGCAATGCCGTGGCGTGTAAAGCTGGTGAATGTATAACAAGGCCAATATGCAAATAATTTAAATCAGCTCTGACGTTGTGTATTTACGAGTGGACATTATGAATTGATAAATATGTCACACAAGGTCTCACATATCGAAGGTGCAGTGCTAATATCCGATAAGTGTGCAAAATTAGTTTACGTTAAATGTAAAAAGGCTATTAAAACGTACTTACGATTTATTTACATTAGATTTTTTTTTTTTGATATTTTTTTCTGTTCACGTTCACATAAATGTTAAAAGTTAAGTTAATTTTGTAATGTAGTAAGAAGCCGTCTCGTAGCAGACCGCATAAGCGTGTGGTTTCGTAATGAATCGATTATCGATTGATCGATTAATAATGTAGTGATTTGTGGCATTTTTCTGGGACACGAAGAAAAACAGTAAATCATAATATGAGTTTGTAGCTACTTCCTTAAGCTCAGAATAAGCATGAAGTAGAAAATTTCTGTTAAATAAGATTTTTTGTAATTAGTCGTAAGTCATTACTTGTTCATTAAAGCGTACATTATGGTATTTGAGTTAAACTTCTGCTAAAGTTTTTTACAGCGAAACGTATAATAGAAACTATTCACTATTGATGTCTACCTAATTATGTTCACATTAGGAAACATTCGGTGTACCAACCATAATTATGGAATTACAAACGATCTTACATCAATTAACAATATTTTACAACAGGTTGATTGATTGATTGACCATTAAAAAAACGTACACAATAGAGCGTTACCGTTTTGTATGAAAGAAAGGTCGATGTCAGAAGTCGCTAGACATGTAGAGTTTTTTCTATTAGTTTTAGTCTGTACATGTATTAAGTAAAAAGTTCCTGAACATAAAATATGCTTATAGGTACTGACAACCATTTAATCAAAAAACTTTGAATACACACACAAAACTCACATAAAATTAAATTCTTTAAATTAATTTTATAATATGTCACTGACTGCCTCGAAGCTAGCCGAAGGTTGCGGCGCTAGAGGTAGCGGTTTCGTTTTGCGTACGAAACCGGAGTCTCGTTACCAGGTACGGTAGAAGAAAAAATCTTCTTGTTTACGATACTAGTTACTAAGCAATAGGTTTTTTTTCCTTACACGATACTGGTTTCGATATAAGAAATCGTAATGAATATGAGGCGGTATTTTATTTTCTTCATGCGTACCGAGGAGATTGACGCTGAAGTTAGTCAATCAATTGTATAATTGAACCTAAACCAAATAACAGTTTGGCATTGTATAGAATGGATATCTCCATTTTCATTCGGTTTTTTTTTCATACTTGTGTAAGGATAACTATTAATTAAGTGCAGAATTTATAATGAATCCATTGTACTAAGTTATTTTATTCCGATAGTGAATCATTTTAAATAGTTGGAAAACGATATCATTTAAAAATAAATTAGGTTGGAAAGATTTTGTTGCAATAAAATGTATATAATGTAACCATAAATATTCAGTATTTATGTTATTATTTATACAATAGTTAATTAATTTTAAATGTATCGCTTAATTTATTAAGACTAAGTGAATGGTTAGCTGTAGTACTGAGTCGTTTCCGGTTGTCAAACCTAACCTAATATAACGACTCGCGACTTCAGCACGACATTCTGTTTTCTGCGCGTCGTAGCGACTAGACCTCTAAAAGTGAAAAGTGTTGTAGTGGTGTGCTGATGGAGACTGTTTTAAGGTTAGACACTAATTTGTAATAAACTGTGTAAAAGTGATTCATATATTTTTTGAGTGGTCTTACGTAATTTTACTTGGTAACCTATAAATACCCCTCTAAAAGCTCAGAAGTGGGATAGCACTCGTGATTTTTGTCCAGATTTATCATCTATATCATAATTAATGGCAAACAAAAAGTTGTGTACCAATGACTTATGTAATATAATAATATTAGCATTTTTTTTCTTTTACTTTTTCATTTCAAGTTCATTTTAATCTTTTGCTTTGATAAATAGGAAGTACTAATTCTTGTTTCTAATTGTAAGTTGCATATCAATTAGCCTCAAATATTAAACAAAAATCACTTGGGCATCCTGCCTACAAATTGCCTCTGACCATGTCGTCTTGATATCAAGCTAAAGAAAATCCAATTCTAGTACTAAAGTAAACGTAAATTGTTCAACTAATCAAAAAAATAATAATTTTGTAAGACTGCTCAATCTTGCTTGTATATAAAGTTGAACCTATTATTAGGTCATTGTTTACTTGCACACGGTTACCTTAATTTCATCACGCCAGTGGGCGGCGGAATTATGTGGGTTTTAAAGGGGTATTCCGAAGACATAATAATTTGCCATAACTAATTTCTTAGCACTTATTATACCTTATTCCTTTTACTGCGTAACGCAAAGCAACACTCAAGTAAAAGTTTTGGTTTGTGTTTAAGTCTAAGTCATATAAAAACAGAGGTACGGTCGTGTAGCTTCTCAAAAACCTGAAGCGCATAGACAAAGCAATTCGTTAAAATTTAAATGCGTAATTTCTAAAAATCTATTTTATTTCTCATTTAATATATTTTTTTAGATAAAGATATAAGATAAATATCATTTATTTGCAGAAACATGTGTAAATGTATGGTTTACAGTCAAAAATATATGTGTCGGTATCAACATGTATTACCAATTTCGGTGTACAAATTATGATAAATGGCATGCAAGTCACTAAAATATAACCAAATAAGTTTTTAAATTAATATCAAAATTAATACCTACATGTTAGTCCAAAGTTAAAATTTGTCATTTCAAAAGTCGTCAATTTTATAATAATATTTGTCAATTAGCAATTTCAATAGCTCCAAATACTTTTCTGGTTAATAACTAGAAAAATGAGTTGACCAGTGAGCTGTAGAATTATGGCAAATTTTACTGAGTGATGGTTTTTTTTAATGTTTTTGCGGATCTACCAACGCCGGAATTAAAACGGATAAATTTCTGAAATTAATTCTGTGGATTTTGGGTTTCCCATCAGTGTCGCAAATCTACAAAGTTCGCTTTTATGCTATAAAAATAGAGAACATTTTTATACAACCGTTTCTCACTAGTATTTCATTTAATCTTAATTTCAACAATTTTTAAGTTTCATAAATTTAATAATTTTTAATGTTTACTTGTTTAAGTCTGCATACTTCTGCTGCAAAGAAAATAAATTTCTTGACTTTGATCAATTAATTACATAAACAAACGTCTACATAAGTCTGTGGGTCTATGTAGGTTAAATGTCTGTCACGTGTTTGTCACATGTGTGTCGCGTGTGTGTCGCGTGTGTGTCACATGTGTGGTGCATGTGTGTCACATGTGTGGCGCATGTGTGTCACATGTGTGGTCGCATGTGTGTAGCACATGTGTGTGTCACATGTGTGTAGCACATGTGTGTGTCACATGTGTGTAGCACATGTGTGTGTCGCGTGTGTGCATCACGTGTGTGTGTCACATGTGTGCATCACATATTTGAGACAGGTATGTACTTTCGTGTAAGTAATCCATGTGGAGAGACGTATGTGTGATACAAGATACAAAATCATTTTTTTTCCATAGTTTGGTTTTACAAAACTTAGACATAACATGGTACATAACATGGTAGTTTCAATATTATTAAATCTATTATGAATAAAAATGAATTGCTGCTCTTTAGTCTGACTAAAACTCAAGAACGGCTGAACGAACGAAGATTTATCTTGTCTTAGTTTTAAAATGTTCGTGGAGGCCTAGGGAAGGTTTAGAAGACGAAAAAAAAAAAAAAAGGTGTGTGTGCGATTCACACACGATAGAAGTGAAACTTCAGTAAATCGACGAAAGAATAAGAAGAATAAAAAAAAAGTGTGTGTGTGTCAGCTACGACGGACGATTGGAGTCTACTACTTACGAACTATAATTATGATATTATATATCGAATAGAAAAAAAGGGTAAATGAACGCATCTGCTAAAATGATAAGAGAAACAAACATATATCTGTAATTATTCGGATTATTAATATTACTTCAATAAAGCGTATTACATAAAGTATGTTACAAAATAATATAAATAAAATACCAATACCTCTTTGCGCGATACTTCGTAGTCTCAACTAAGAAGTATCGCGCAAAGAAATTTAAATAAAGCATTGTATTTGTGTCTCTTACCATTTCCGTTTCATCTTTTTGCATCCGGTTTGAAATCACTACGATTCTATAGAAGTTTCACTTCAAAAATCGAATAATTGCCGGGGAAAGAAATTGAATAAAAACCCGTGCGAGGCTGGGGCGGCCCACTGGTAATACAGAAAACTCTATACATGTATCGAACAACAGCTCAATCGTTTATTCTGAGTTTCAGACATATCGAGACAGTTGAACCAGGCATCACCCGGTCCCCCGTACATATCCATGTGGGAGGTGATTCAGCCGGAATGGAAAGTCGTTATAGGAACAAATATTTATTGAAATAACCACCAGGATCAACGACATCGTTATAAGAATGATGATATTTCGAAATTATCAACCCGATCATTGCTCATGAGGGGCAATGATTCATTACGAGGGTTATGTCGTTATAAGAACGAGGATATTTCGAAATTATAAACCCGATCATTGCTCATGAGGGGCGATGATTCATTACGAGGGGATACCGTTATAAGAACGAGGATATTTCGAAATTATCAGCCTGATCATTGCCCATGAGGGGCTTCAAGCTGTGTCGAAGTAAGGCGTGAGACTAGGCGTAGGCACCGTCGTTTAAGCAACTCTAGGAGCAAAGTCAAAGTCAGAGTTAAAACCTTTGTTTTTTCCTTAGAAGCACATGGCCTACATGGACGGGTCAACTTAAAATTAATAAAACTAATTTTTTTTTTAAACAAAAATAAAGTATTATGAAAAAAAAACATTGTCTTGACAGTTCGCTTTAATGTTTTATACTGAGTTGAGAAAGCAAATCGAACAACACAGCTTTATAAGTTATTACAATTTTGTAGTTATTACAATTAAGAATAAGAATAATGTTTATTTGCAAACATGGGTTACAATTTAATTACAAATAGATGTTCAGTTGTTACAGTTCCATACATGTTTTGTTTATTTAGAGCATGCAAATTTTTTATGTAAATAATTCAAGGAAAATATTTAGAAAAACAGATAAAATTACGGAATTAAATTACGGATTTATTATAAGTAAAATCATTCTATATGTCAGATTCAATTAAATTCAATTTCAATTATAATTTTATTTATCATTTAAAAACTCATTTACGTGATAATAACATTTAGTGGTCAAAAGTTTATGGAGTTCGTTCTTAAACATTGTCAATTGTAACTCTTTTATATTTTTGGGTATTTTATTGAAAATTTTAGGTGCCATTCCTAAAAAAACTTTTGCTCACTAGTGCTGTGTTTGCTCTAACAGGGCACTGGCGCAGTTCATCCCGTCTACTGCGTGTGTGTGACGGTATTTTTCAAATAAATTTAGGTTACATTTAACGAAGACGGAAACCTCGAAAATGTAGAGCCCCGGCAACGTTAATATGCTTAATGACTGAAAATATGTCTTACAGCTCTCTGTGGGTTTTGGAAAATTTTGGAGTTCAAAACTAACTATAATAATATAGTTCATAAATTATTTGCCTAGTTTTTTCTTTTTTTTTTTTGTCTGAAGGTAGGAATTAGCAATTTTTCCTTACCTCTCGTGTTAATACTATGAAAGTGGCTAAGTAAACCAGTCTAGCCGTACCCTCATCTGTGATATATATTCCATTAAGTCTACCTGCAAGGTCTACAATTTGGAGTTTCCACTGTAGATCAGAATCAATATGTAAACCTAGGAACACTGTTGAGTCAACGAGCTCGAGAATTCCATCGCTTAATATGATTTTTGTAGCAAATTCTGTAACATTAGGGAGTTTGAATGTAATACATTTAGTTTTTTTTCTGAGTTTAGCAGTAAATTAATAACAGTAAACCAATTTAGTAAGTACTTGTGACAGTAAGTTACTTACATCGTCCGAATTATTTTTATTCGAAAGAAGATATCATCGTTTTAAGAAAGAAGTATCATCAGCAAATAAGACTATGCCACAAAGGTCTTTAGCGAAATACGGGAGATCATTTACATATACCTAAAACAAAGAGGCCCAAGTATTGATACTTGTGGAACCATTAAATTGAATTTTTGATCCTGATCTTTCATTACCTACTTGAACCATTTTAATTCTATCGGTCAAGTAGGAATATAGAAGCTCAAGGGCTTTGCTGTGAATGCCGTAATGCTTTATTTTTTAACAAGAATTTTATTTATAATTTTTAATTTTCAGACACAATCAAAGGCCTTGTAGAGATCACAGTACACTTCGATAGTATTCTGCGCTCTAAAATGTGCGTTAAATTTTGTATTTGATGTTGAGATATTTGAATGTTTTCACTATGCAGCCAGCAGTTTCATGAGTGAAGTAAAAGACTTCAGCTCATGCATCAACGGGTGCCTATAATAGTTCCACAGCCTTAGAAGTAGATGAGTTTAATAACTGTGTTACAGTTTTCGGAATATTATAAAAAAAAAAAAAAAACTTTCAAAAGCATTGGCAATATCATTGACTTTGATTGATCTTTGACTAAGATATTTATATTAATTTTTAACTTTATCTGTTTACTACGGGTTACTGCCTATCATTATTGATAAGCTTCCAAGAGGCTTTAACTTTATTTGAAGAGTTGATAATTTTATTCTTAGGAAAATTAGATTTTGCTTTGTAGCATACTTGTTTAAACAATTTTCCGTAATTCCTGACATTATGTGATGAATTTTTCATCATTTAGTTTAGATTCTCTTTCGGACTACAGATCATATAATTTATTTCTACTTTTATATAAAATACGTTCATTTGTTTATTGGTTATGGGTCTGTATGTAAATTCTAATAACTCATTATGACCTCGTTCAATATAAAACTTAACACTCTGACCATAGTGGTCTGAATTAAAATGTTTGACTACTATTTTACTGTTGGAGACTGAGAGGTAGATATGTTATTTATGCATACAATTATTTACCATATTAAAACAATTTAATTAATTAGTCTGTCTGCAAGAGTATTATTAATAATGTCTCCACATACAATAATACTTTTATTACAAGTAAATATTTTCAGTAAGGCCTCCTTGGTATCCTCCTTATATCCTCCATGGTAGACTCGAAGGTTGCCCGATCCGCAATCGGAGCTCGATAAACGCAAACACAAATATGTCGCTTAAGTTCCACACAAGACATCACTCAACACGTCTCGTCACGTCACTTAGCAATATCTTACGTTCTTTAAATTTAAGAATGTTTTTAACCAGAATAACAATTCCGCCTCTAATAGCGGTACTTCGTTTGAAACTACTAGCACATGAATAATTACTGTAATATGGTATTGACTGATTACTTGTGATCCAGTGTTCTGAGGTATGCACATAACATCTACATTAAAACAATATCAAAATAATTCTAATTTCAGAATTTTGCTGGGTAAACCATGGATAATTTGGTGGACTACAGGTAACTGCAAGTTTGCAAAGTCAGTCTAAATTATGGTCAGCTAACTTTGTTAAATTTACGCCCTCATTAGCAGAATAACTAGCTAAAGATATAGGGCTCGTCAGAAAACTTTGCTATAGAATAATTATAACTGTGCCACAAATATTGTATGCTAATATTTAGCAAGAACATTCTTGTTCTGGTTGTTAAGATACAAAGATATATTTAAAGATATAATATCTTAAGATACCTCTCATCAAAAAAAAAACTGTTACTTATAAAAATATTAGTTCAAATATAAAGCGTCTATTTTGTTTTATACTCAATGACTTTGAGTATGGCAAGGCACATAATATAATCAATTTGCCTAGACCACATTCTAATTTTTGAAGCAATACCTCAAAAAGCTGTAAAATATCCAACCGCTTAACATTTGTTTAATCACTTAACTGTACTATTCATGTGGTCAATTCATCAAAACTAACATCCTCATCAATACAATTCGTGATAGTACTAGTTGCAGCGTTTATAAAGCAGTTATTAATCACAATCTGAGTCAAAAGGTCATATAAAAGTGAGCCCACTCCGTTGCCAATACTATCTGAATAAATCACAGTTTTCTGGGTCTGACAGCAGGTGTCCTGCTTTACCGTAGACTGTGTAGATGGTAAACCTAAGCCTTCAGCTCACATCGGAGAAGGCGAAGGCGCCGCCACAGGAGAAATGACTTCATGTTACAAAGTCAGCGCCAACTCCTGTCCTGCGCCAGCGTGAGAGGCAGAGTGTGAGTGTGAGGTGTCTGGCTGGTCCGTTTGAGTGCTGCTGCTACAAGCTTGCACATAAATGGATGTATTATTGACTAGGTCTACGTATTTACTAAGTTTATGGCAATTGTCTTTTAGCCTCTATCATAGCTTGCTGGTATTTACCAGACACATTTTGCAATTCCTTTTCCAAGAAAACAAATTTGCCTGACATATTATCTGTTTTGAATTTCTTCCTACAAATTGTAGCAAGAATTTAATTCTTCCTCCATGTTCCATTTACATTTTTCTTTGCTTATTCTTGTATTATTTATAATTTATAAATTGTTATTTCTGATTTCTTTATAAAATTAAATAAATGAACTTATTTTTTAAAAATTTTTTGCTCTCTCTTATGACCGGTGTTAGGCTCAAGCGATGAGGAGAAGTAAGATCGTCTATGGGCATATTAACTGAGCATTGTAGCTCCGTTTGCAGATCCAAGCTAGCAAAACTCATCGCTGTAGTCAACGGCTTAGATAAGCGATCAAAAATATATTGTTTTTCATCATGTTTTAGTGACATTGTATAATTATTTAGATTAGCACGGTAGATGTAGTTCATTTTAGTTAAGTTTAATTAGGAAAGCATTGTCATTGTGATCTGTGAATTAAAATATGATTTAAAAATATTTGTTAACAATTAAGATCTCTCTCGCGTAGGGACTAGCTCCAACAGGATGGCCGAGCTGTAAGGATAACTATTAATTAAGTGCAGAATTTATAATGAATCCATTGTACTAAGTTATTTTATTCCGATAATGAATCATTTTAAATAGTTGGAAAACGATATCATTTAAAAATAAATTAGGTTGGAAAGATTTTGTTGCAATAAAATGTATATAATGTAACCATAAATATTCAGTATTTATGTTATTATTTATACAATAGTTAATTAATTTTAAATGTATCGCTTAATTTATTAAGACTAAGTGAATGGTTAGCTGTAGTACTGAGTCGTTTCCGGTTGTCAAACCTAACCTAATATAACGACTCGCGACTTCAGCACGACATTCTGTTTTCTGCGCGTCGTAGCGACTAGACCTCTAAAAGTGAAAAGTGTTGTAGTGGTGTGCTGATGGAGACTGTTTTAAGGTTAGACACTAATTTGTAATAAACTGTGTAAAAGTGATTCATATATTTTTTGAGTGGTCTTACGTAATTTTACTTGGTAACCTATAAATACCCCTCTAAAACTTGTTTGATAAAATTTTTCGGCTAAGCCATAAGTAGGTATTTTTTATGAAGGGCAGATTTTTAATCCTCTGATGAAAGTAACTGCCAGAAAAAATAGTTTTGTCATTTTATTTTATAAGAGATATTTTAACTGAAGGACATTTTTATCTTGGGATTGAAAAAAACCCTGTAAATTTTAAGTCGAATCTTATTAATAATAATAATATTAATAATCATTTATTACATTAAATATGGTACATAAAAGATATTACATTTCAATTCGTTTCACATACTTCACCAAAAAACATTGGCATGCAAATATTTTGTACATTAAAATATATTATCTAGTTACCTAATTGTTTAAATAAACAATAAAATGACCAATAATAAAATAATAATATACCCTCTTTCAATTTTTTACCTATCTATTCGTATTAACAAAAGCAAATACATTATAGCGGTTATGGATATTTCGAGATCTTTTATTAATCATAAATACATTAAGATATTAAAGTATCTAAAATGAAATAACTTAGCCTCATTTACTGCTAAAGCTGTTTAAAATTACTTACATATTATGTCCCTAAATTTCTTACGTAAAATTCTATATAAGGTATATCGCTATCACTTTATACAATAGTTTGTAACTAGTATCGTACAAGGTATACAAATTATTTGCTCATCACCAGTTACGAAAAGATAACCGCGGTTTCGTAAGAGTACAAAAAAGTATTTCAATGCAACTGGTATGGTACAAGTACAAAAAAGTTTTTAATCGCAACTGGGATACGAAGCTCCAGTTTCGTACGCGGCCGAAGGGGCGGTTTCGATTCCAGCCGAGGGGCCAAGTGTTTGTATGCTCGGCAACGACTTTCTTCTTGGGCTGGGTGTTAAATATGTATAATAAAACAATATCTATATATGTATGTCTCTTATATCAGATATCTAGTACCCGTAACACAAGCTTAGAACTTACCACGGGGCTAGTTTTTTTTTTTTTTTTTTATTATTGATAAGCCTTCATTTGACCACATTCTCACCTGATGTAAAGTGACGATGTGGTCTAAGATGGAGCATAAAGGCCTAGAAGATGGCTTCTCCGGACCACAGGGTGGTGACAAGCCGCGGCCGAAGCCTACCACCAGAGACTGTTCTTAGCACCACCCGGAGGTCACGTGTAAGGATTCAGAGGGTTATACCACTTACGGACGTGAACAGACAAAACCTCCTAGATGTTTTTGTGTGGATTGTCCGGCAATATTTATTTATATATTATTGTTAGAAATGCTATATTTATTATTGTAATGGACTGTCTAATTCGTGGTAATAATTTCAACAACTAGATAAATAATTTATTAAATAGTAACAAGAAGTTCCTAAATACAAATTGTGCAGCTATTATTGTTGTCATTACTAAATTGTCATTAATATGTCCGCCATAAAGAAACAGGTTCAACAGTAATATTGTGAGAGGTCATTATCTCCAGTGAGTCACCGAATTTAGGAGCATTTACGCTTTTATGCCACACACTTTTAATGATTGTAGAATTTTAATACGTATTAGTGTCAAATGAAAATAAATTATAACTGTAGGTAACTATTTGAATGAATTTAGTTCAGCGTGATTGGTCGGCAGCTTAGCGGTTTTTTATTAGGTACCTACATAAATTGCAATATATACATTTATATCTACATATAAAGTTGAAGAGTTTTATGCTTGTTTGTTTAACAGTACAAATTCGTTTAACGAGGAAGACTATTAGCTATCATTTTTACCGTGAGAAAATACCTCATCCCGTGGGAAAATCTATATAAAGCGAGAAAAGCCGGGAAGCTATTAAATAACTTGAATAACTATTGTAGATAATTTATATATATTTTTTTTCATACACAAGTTCTTCAACAAGGCCGCCCATTACGCATTTTGTTTTTAGCTTTAAGTGCCATTTGTATTGTTTTATCTTGGTGTGTACGATTATAATATTATGATGACGTCTTATTCAAAAATCTTAGTTTTGTTCAAAGAATATTCTCCTTGCATCCTATTATACCATACGTCATTTTGCCGTGACAGCTGTCAGATATCTTTCATGACAATAGATTCTATTCGTAGTTTTTTTCTATGAAATGGCTTCTAAACCAAATGACTTACAAGATTCTTCATGTAAGTAGGTGTTTACTGTAGTACCACAAAATTAAGATAGAGAAAGGAAGATTCAATATCATGCATTAGAAGTAATTTTATTTATTTAAAGATCTTAGGAAAACTTACAGCTAATACATTAAGGTAGTAAAAACAAATATCTGCACATATAGAAAATAATTAAGTAGTATACCTACAACAAAAAAAGAATATGAACAACATACCTAAATACAATATAACATTAAATATATATTATACAAAAAAAAAACAACAATATTGGATAACTATGTATGTTTTAATATACATAATTTTTCATTTACATATGCACATGTAGGTTCTTTATGATAATTGTAAGTGTATTGTTAACTTTTATAAAAACTAGCTGTCTGCCCGCAGCTATGCCTGCGTAATAATAGGAGTATAAATTATCCTTTATTTTATTCTGATAAGTGAACTATATTCACGTGAAGTTTCTTATAAAAGCAAAAAAATATATCCTCACCTTCGCGTTTATTATTACTAGTACTAGCTTACCACAGCTAGATGTTGTTGTGTAAAAAAAAATGTCATAGGATGCTTGTCGATTGGTACTTATACTTTTTAATATCGTTACTTAGGTATCTATTATAGGCACAATTTCTATATATACAGTCGTGGTCAACTAATTAGGGACACTCTTTGGTTAAACCGAATTGTGAATTTATTTTTTATTTTCCAACGAGTCTAAAGCATATTCCATATCTCTTACATGTAAGTATAATTAGTAATTTATGTGCCCGATTATACAAACAATAACAACTTCTTAAACATTAAACCTCTTTACAGTATAGCTGATAGATTATCGTAGTGCTATTTGTTCAAATAATGCTGGCTGGCCATTTAATTAGGGACACTGAGATATTGCGTTCTATTTCCAAAATTTGAATCTCAATACTTTTTTACTTCTTCTCTTATTGTTTCGTGGTAGTTTTGGCGGCAATCCCGATATTTATTTTAAGTTTTGAAAAATATTTTGAAGAAAAATGGGTAAAAATAAAAGTTGCGATCCAACACTACGAAAAATTATCATGAAGTTTGTTGTCGAGCATGGTTGGCCATACCGAGGATAGCAGAACATTTAAATTGTTCAAAAACTATGGTATACAATGCAGTGCAACATGTCAGACGCAATAACACAGATTTAAATGTGCCCAGAACAAAAAGATCGAGAAAAACAACTCCGCAAGAAGATAGAATGATAACCAGGTTAGCCACTTGAACGTCCAGTGGTACTGTAGTGCCACAAAACTTTATGCCGACTTACGTCCATGGTACTACAAGGCCACACGAGTTTTTAGCTCTTTTGATTTCGGATTTTTTTATTTTCTAATAAGACAAGTTGCTACTGTCAATGTCAGATGTCATTGTCAATAATTATTCTACTAAATTCTAGTTAGAAAAACCCATACCTGGCAACAAAAATTATGAAAAAAAAATTATTTTGACAATAAAGTGAGAGAAATTTTCCGCCATTTTCCTATTTTTCGCAAGTTAATTTCTTTATGATTTACTTGTGATATCTGTATTAAAATTAAATATGTTATTGAAAAAACTAGACTCCAACCCCGTTAAAACGGTACCAAAATAATAATTAAATGTTCAGAGGAAGTTTTTTAAATAAATTTATCAAAATAGGTCTCCAAATCAGTCTAAAAATGCTACCATCCTATGTTTGATAATTTTTTAGTAAATGAAGATGTAGGTAAGATGATTCATATTATTATTCAAGTTTATATAATTATAATAAAGAAAATAAATACATTTTTGGTTTTGAAATAGGTTTAGTACTTTTTATGTGATAAATAGTTTTAACGGAAAAAACGCGGCGTTTTACACGCTCGGCGCGCGTAACGCGCGCTGGGACGTTAGTCCCTAGTTACGCCGCGGGCGCTGGACGTTAGAGTGGTTAGCTAAGAAAGATCCGTTTCTAGGCTCTATTTTAATTAAACACGAAGTGTTTGGGACAGACGAAAGAGCTGGTGTCTCAGCGAGAACCGTTCGACGACGTCTGGTAGAAGCAGGGTTGTTCGGAAGAGTGGCTCGCAAAGTACCGTTGTTGAAGAAAGAACATAGAAATGCTCGTTTGGCGTTTGCACGTAAATATGGACATTGGACCTACGCCCAATGGCAACATGTATTATTCTCTGATGAGACCAAGGTTAATTTGATTTCTTCAGATGGAAGGCAATACGTACGGCGTCCAGTAAAAGCGGAAATGAATCCAAGATTCACAAAAAAGCAGGTGAAACATGGCGGTGGAAACATTCAAATGTGGGGTTCATTTTCTGGACGTGGAGTGGGACCTGTGAGGAAAGTTCAGGGTAACTTAGACCAACATCAATACAAGGCAATATTAGAGGAAACGATGCTTCCCTATGCTGAGGAGCATCTCCCTATTATATGGACGTTTCAGCATGATAACGACCCGAAACATACCGCCCGTTCAGTCAAATCGTTTCTTACCAGTCAGTCAGTATCGGTGCTAGATTGGCCAGCAAATAGCCCGGACCTTAACCCAATCGAGCACCTTTGGTACGAAATCAAGAAAAAAGTAGCCACTTATCGTACCACAACTTTAGATGAACTTAATGAAGCTTTTTGTGAGGCATGGGCAAACATTCCTGTCGAAACATGCCAGAAACTGATAATGTCTATGCCACATCGGTGTCAAGCGGTAATTACTAACAAAGGTTTTGCTACTGGGTACTGATTTTACACGTAATAAAATGGAGCTGTTAAAGATATTATAATACTGCAGATTGTTAGTTTTGTTTAACTCTATTTTTCATTATAGTTTACTGTCCTTAATTAAATGTCCAGCTACAGAATTATACCTTAAAATTGAATACATGGTCAACCTTTGATATTAAATATTTATTTATTCTTTTATTTACAGCCATTTAAAGCATAATAATCGGACCAAATTATGCAAATAATAGTTACTGAGAAATCAATAGGGTTTTATATTTGTATGTACATAACCGGTTATTGTTCTTCACTATCTTGCAAGTCCCTAATTAGTTGACCACGACTGTATATATAAGTATGTATTTACAAAAAAAAAACAAATGTATCTATGTCACCTAACACCCATAGTACATACATTTTATATTATATATAAAATTATATATAATTTTATATATATATATATATATAAGTATGTATTTACAAAAAAAAAACAAATGTCACCTAACACCCATAGTACAAGCTCTGCTTAGTTTGGGGTCAGGTGATGCTGTGTGATTAGTCCGGAAATATTTATTTATTTATGTATTTTGTACAGAACATTTTATAGAACAAACAAATAGTTACCAGAGCCACAAATTACATTTTACACTTGAAACATAAATATAGTTTATGTATACATTTCTAGCAATATTAATATGTCTAGTTGGGCAATTGAACAGAAATAGCGCACCAAAATGTAAGAATTCGTTCAAAAACATTTTATTCAAATTGAGGTGGAGATAGAATGCTGTAGACCGCGAAAGGGCGAAATGGGCTGTGTACGGGCTGACCATGACGATGACTATTCTTTTAACCAGTGGGCTCAGGTAAGTTTGCGGCACTGTACATATTTTTACTGGTAAGCTTACTCTTGATCTTGCGTTTGGAATCTAATATTTTTGACAGAGATCATATTGTATACACTTGATTTTATTTGTTGGTGCACAATAGATCAATTTATGGGTACAATTGGAATCGCAAATGAAAGTACAATTATTTGAGTTGTGTCGAGTCAGTTTTACACCGTGTTTGATAAAAGCTTTTAATATTTTTAGTACACGAATGTTCATGATTAACTTGGGTTTGAAATGCCTAGTCATTGTGTACGAAATTTCAGAGAGATTGAGTTATGAATTAATATTAAAGTAAAATTTAAAGATACATCCAAATAAGTATTATATTAGACTTTTAACCTCATAAAGCAATATAATTATGTATTATTTATCAGTTTGTACACATAGTTTGTCAAATATTGATAAAAATATAAGAACTATTTTATGAAGTGTCTGATACATAAAATATTTATCTAAACTATACATACAATACATTTCTAAAGTAACTTAAACCACAGATTATATTAACTTAAATTAAAAGATATTCGTTCCATTTCAGAATATAATAGAAACGTACCAGACTCAGGTCCTCACCATTATTGCGACTGTGAAATATGGATTTGCATTTCGACGCTAATCCCCTTTAATGCTCAATAATTTCTACTCAGTTGAAATGTAACATTTACCTACTTTATAACTATGGTATTTTATGAACAAAATTTACCGTAAAGATATCTACTAAATTACAATTATTATGTGGTCAAGTCGAGTAGATGAGTTAAATATGAAAATATATTTACGAATTTCTAGTAAACAAGAACGTTGGTTAATGAAAAGTTTTTGGTCCATAGTATCTACTCTGTCGATTGACATTCGATTAATCAAGGCCCGCCAAACACTTTTTTTTTCAAAATGGCGGACGATTAGATGTGCCTGGCTCCATGCTAAAATGACGCCACAGGAAAAATGCCGTTCAACTGAATAACATCATTTTACTTTATAATTTTATTTAACTCGACACTGGCAAATTGTCGCATAAAGCGTAAAGTCCAATTACATTATACTGAACTGAATTAAAATAACGGACGGAAACCATTTGAAATATAGATAGCTGGAACTGCTTCTTATTTAATCTTAACCTTTTTGTAATGTAATGTTAATCATATTTTTGTATAAAGGGAAATTTTGTATTGTATCAATATAATTTAGTTTAGTTTGATAAAAAATGTTTACGAGTATGTCACTTTTTACTAAGTCAATATTTAATAACAAACATTTTTTTTTCAGTTTTTAATGACACTATTGCCGAAATAATATGTGTGATATTATAGCTTTCAATAAAATAAACTAATTGAGTACCTATAGTTCATAATTTATATTAGACTTTTTTGTAAATCATTCCTATGTTCATTTAATATACGACATTTTAATCTTTCGACACCATTTATGAAACATAAGGAAAAGTTGTTAAACTTAATCAACGTCCAACAAATAAACTATATTAGTCACCCCAACACCCGCAGTAGAAGCTTTGCTTTGTCTGTATGTTATTAATATTTATCATAATTCTCTATTGGTATAACCACTCACGGACCACAATTGACAAACTCACGACACCTGCCCGTTAAAAAATAAATACATTATGTACATAATTTCACATAACGCGTTGAAATCTTTTCTAAAGTCAAGTTATATCTAGCCTTTGCAATATAACAATGGCGAATTTTATGATCATCATCACCCTATTATTATAATGCCACGCTTAATTATGCTTACCACGGGGCTAGATGTTGTTGTGTAGATTGTCCGGAAATATTTATTTCTTTAAAGTTCCCACTGCTGGGACACAGGGACTTCTCTCTTGACGAGAGAGATTAGGCCTAAATTCACCACGCTGGCCAAGAGCGGGTTGGTGAATGTCACATGTCCTTCACACTCTATTAAAGTTCTCGGAACATGCCGGTTTCCTCACGATGTTTGCCTTCACCATTAAAGCACGCGTTTAAAGCGCACATACATTGCTCAAGAAGAAAAATCCAAAGATAAGGTTTTGAATTGAACCCACGACCTTCGGAATGAAAGTCGAGTAGAGGACACTCGACTTTAATTCCGAAGGTTTTACAGTAAGCCAACACGGCTTTTTTTGTAATATACATAATTATCTATCATTCCGAGCAAAGTCAAAAGTAAAAGTCATAGAGTTTTTTTTCACCGGGGTCACTTGCAAAAATTTGCCGGTCGAAAAATAAACTTTTTCTCGAATATCTCTAAAACTATAAGAAATACCAGAAGTTGTATATAGTAAGGTTACATTTTATAAAACAAAGGTACTTGATACACCTGGGTAAATAAAGCCAGCTGAATTAAGTAGGTATGTACGCCCTGTAATGTTAGTTATAAACAAATAAAAAAAAAACAATTTTATGTTCATATTAATCCTTTCCTCTTGACAGGAGAGAAAATAACCCATTTTCAATTTTAGTTAATTTGAGATTATCTGATTAATTGGTACCCATTGTCATACGAAGCCAAGGACCAAAACAAGTTCAATATTGTCCTTCCTCTGTTGTCCTCTGCTGGCTGGCTTTCCTCTGGTGAAGGCTTCGGCCGCGGCTTGTCACCACCCTTTTTGGAGGTTTTGTCTGTTCACGTCCGTAAGTGGTAACCCTCTGAATCCTTACACGTGACCTCCGGGTGGTGCTAAGAACAGTCTCTGGTGGTAGGCTTCGGCCGCGGCTTGTCACCACCCTCCGGGCTGGGCCAGAGCGTGAAGCGATTTTTTCGTGTTTCGGTAATGTGGTCCGGAGAAGCCATCTTCTAGGCCTTCATGCTCCATCTTAGACCACATCTTCACTTTACATCAGGTGAGATTGTGGTGGAAAAAGATTGAAGAAAAGATGGTTGGACTGTGTAATAAAGGAGTGAGCGTTGAGATGACGAGTGACAAAGGAAAATGGAAGGAAAAACATCTTGTGCCAACCCCACGAAATGTGGGATAAGGGCAAGAGAATGATAATGTCATACGGCGCCACACACAAAGTATATTATTTCCTTACAATTAATTGTGAAATGGATGCAGCTATAGCGTGTGTGCATAATCTCTTCTTCACTAACGCGTGCATTACACATTACATGCTTATGCACAGATTGCCTCAGTTATGCTCAGTGATTGTGATGATTATAGCTGTTGCTTGCTTTTCCTCTCATCAGAGAATTTCCAATTGTTATTTTAAAAACGCATTACATTTTCTTAGTATCATTATGTACCTATGTATTTACAAAAAAAAATGTATCTATGTAGTATATCAGTCACCTATAGAAACACCCATAGTACAAGCTGCTTAGTTTGGGATTAGATGATACTGTGTGATTTAGTCCAGAAATATGTATTTATTTATTTATACCCTTAATCTTGAAATTTTGCATGCATATAGTTAGGCGTACAGAGAAAAGACACAAACAAGAAAAAATACTGATACTCCTAAGGGATTAATGATAAACGACTCAAATCTACGCTAACAATGTCGCGAGTAAATAAGAAATGTATAAATTGTATGTATAATGTCACATTTACATAATACAGCTTGTTAGTATTTATACTCGTCTTATGTATAGAATTTGATTAAGTAGGTAATATTTCTAAAGTTTCAAGTTAACTCATAAATCCTTCGTTACCCATCTTACTACCAGTAGTAGCACGGGTACCTTTTTTTGCCTGCTTTACAACCAACTGCTCTTGTAGTAAGACGGGACATTTTTATTTCCGTTAGAACTACTACCCATTATCATTAAAATGAGTACATACCGGCTTTTATGAGGTCATTGCTGCCAACAATATCTGTGGAACCATAAATCCTCTTTTCTGAAGTTACTTCTATTGCAATTGATGCCCATATTTTGAGCCTATTTTATTCCACAGCAGCGTTAAGCCATCTTAAGTTATATCCTCATTACTATAACTTTCCGATCATCACAGCTGCATTGTGGTCATAAATACATTCAATTTAATTAAAACCCAATCGAACTAAAGGCTGCCTTAATTTCTAACTGACTTTTTTAACCATCTGCAGGAAATGTAAATTATTTCACATAACTATTAAAACTCATTGGAATTTTATTAAGATACTTAAAACATGCAGTTTATCTTAATATTAATTGATTACAAACTCAGAGGTATGTTTGCTTACTTTTTTATTTTTATTGATAAGTAGGTATCTAATTAAGTGCCATCAGGTGATACTAAAACGCTCTCGAATATAGGAAATCCGATCGTCATATTGAAATCAGATATCCGAAATCCGAGGGCGTGGTGCATAATTATGAAAAGTGCGCGACATTTTAATTCCATTAGTAAAGGTCATTACCACATAGGTACCTATAAAACCTCTTTACTTCCGAATATCGTAAATTAATTTAATCAGGCTGTTGTAATCATATCTCATGTAAATCCATAAAGGAAACGCACATCTGTTTAACCAAACCATAGAATAATAAATTAGACCAAACTATTAAAGTAGATGACTTGTTTAGTAAAAGTAAAAGTTTCTTTAGACTTAATAAAAACACTTTTATTTTTAAAAAAATCCAATTATTATCATTGGCAAGTATAATATATTTTTTATAGTATTTTTCTCATAGAAAGGAGTCGGTACCGCGAACGCATGTCAATTTAATTACATTATTACATTTTAGTCAAATAATTGAGTTACGAACAAGATCAGAACTTGCCATCGGACTAAATGTGTGCCTATTTATTTATTTATTGCGACAGTAAAATGAGAGTTAAACTCTTAGCGCCGTGAAATGTTCGATCATGCGTTTACGGCAAACACTTTGACAACACATTCAACATTCAGAGAAATCATTTTATTTCCGCAGTCTCGGAAACCGGTCAAATCTAAATATTTATGTTGTAACAAAAACAAGGTATACATATATACTTTCTAATTCGGATTCGTGATCGTAGGTTTAATCGTTAATGGATTTTCCAAGCTGAGAAAGTTAAACGTGTGAATATTAATTTTTGCATTGTTTGAACTTTGGTAAATTATTTGTTAGATTCTGTGGCATAGGTTCGAAACATCGATACGATACATAATATTGAACTTGTTTTGGTCAGTAATAACAATTAGATTTTTATGAATGATGGTGTGAAAACTTAAAACTCAGAATTTTATATACAACTGTAGTAGTTGGCTTCGGTGTTACCTGCTTTATAATGAATTTACCCGCGGAATGACATTTTCCCGTAAAAAGTAGACTATGCTCTAGAGAATCTCTGTACCAAATTTAATTTAAATTAGTTAAGTAGTTTAAGAAGGACAGACAGAGCTACTTTTGCATTTATAATGTTAGTATGAACTTTAGTATTTAATAAAGAAAGTTAGTACTTTATCAATAATTGAATTAAGTTCATGCAATATTTGGCACCCTACACAAAAAGGTTAGGTTTTAGTTAAAAAACATTTTTTTTTTCAATTACTAAAATAAAATGAAAACATTACATTTTAATTTAAGCTAATGCATTATATGTTATTTTTATGCTGTTATTAAATTAAGTCTTCTAGTAGGTAAAAGGTATACTCGAAGTCGAATTAGAGAAAAAAACGTCACATTTATACATTGACCCATTTTCTTTAAGAACTAGGTAACTAGATTTCGTTATACATATACCTAAATTCGAGGTACATATAACATATTTCATGTGACCTTTATTGTAATAAAATAGTCTCTCTCCACATTCAAACTATTTCAAAGACAACAATCACTGCCATTCCCAGTCAATACGGAATCTAGTTTTGTTTAAGCCACTCTCTTAGTTATCGAAACTTAGTAGACCTTGTTTTCATTCTAATTCTAACCCATCACAGGGCCATCGCAATCGCTAGCCGATGCATGTCCTTTCACAAAATTCTATATGTATAGCTAGGTGTCGATTTATATCGGCAACCATTTAGTCTACATAACATAATTGCCAAATACCACTCGCTGTTGATTCACAAGTAACCTACTAATATGATAAACGCGAAAATAGTGTGTTTGTTGCACTTTCACACAAAAAATAATGAAGGGATTTTTAACCCCCGACCAAAAAAGAGGGGTGTTATAAGTTTGACGTGTCTGTCTGTCTGTGTGTCTGTCTGTCTGTCTGTGGCACCATAGCTCCCGTGCGGATGGAGCGATTTCAATTTAGTTTTTTTTGTATGAAAGGTAAGTCTGGCGCGAGTGTTCTTAGACGTGTTTCATGAAAATCGGTTGTGCCGTTTAAAAGTTATGGGGGTGAGAGTGGGTAAGGAAAACCGAAAATCTCCAAATATACTAGTGTGGGGTCTCAAATGAAATCGCATCGCGTCCACATTACAAAATATTATGTTGTTTTACGTTTAAGGAAATTAAGGCATAGGCATCGGGGGTTTTTCTTAAATTTTAAATTTAGATTTATGATGAAACTTTACAATAATGTAGCTTACATATCAGAATAATACATAGGCTACTTTTTAACGCGGTAAAATTCCAGTTTTCGCGGGAATATCAATTATTGAGAGTAAAGCCCGATTTGAATCGACACGAATATCGCTGTTTTATTATTACGCGGGCAAAACCGCGCATAGGGAGCTAGTCTCAAATAAGTGTAGCACCTAAAAACTTGAAATTTGGCAGGTAGGGTCTTTTAGCGAACAGACATTGTGACAAGTGTTTGTATGTTCTGCAAGCACTTTTTCCTTGGTCTGGGTGTTTAATATGTATAATAAAAATTATCTATATTATGTATGACTATTATATTAAGTATATCAGATATCTAGTACCCGTAACACACGCTTAGAGCTTACCATGGGGCTAGATGTTGTGTGCATTGTCTGGAAATATTTATTATTATTATTATTATTTATTTAGACATGTTTTTTGAAATAGGAGACTTTAAATATGAAAATTATTCCTTTGTGGAATAATTGGGAAAACACCGCGGTGTGCTGCTAGTTCGTGACTACTGTTGTCACCACTGTCAACAAATGGATATTTTTTCTCGTTTGTCGCTAGTTTGGCAGCTGGGAATAAGCCTTAGTTATACGCTATACGTATAACTATACCTATTCATCTTTTACGTTTGGATGATCAAATCTGTCTCAATAATAATATCATTAAATATCAAATTACAAGTTATTTTATGCAATTTTGTGAACTATTAAATTAGTAATACAATATTATGTAAAGCTGTATGCACTATGCAATTATGTAAAGTCAACAAAAATAATGTAATAAAACTAAACTTCCGGTTCCATAATTAATTCTCGTGATAGATCTCAATATATAGTTTTAAATAGTGAATACCAAAAAAAGGCATTCCAGTTCAAGTTAAAATTAGTAAACAAGTTAGTGTTAAGTTGACCTCTGTGGCTGGAAGTCCGCCTGAGGCGCAAGAGGTTGCAGGTTCGATTCCCGCCGCGGGACCAGATTTTGGGCGATCTACAATTTCTGGTTTCGGGTCTGGGTATTTTTTATGTATCATAAGTATGTATTAACAAATATATATATATATATGTAGTAAATCAATCACCTAACACCCATAGTACAAGCTCTGCTTAGTTTGGGGTTAGGTGATGCTGTGTGATTAATCTGGGAATATTTATTTATTTTAAAATATGAATATTATAAATATCTATATATGCATGTCTATTATAATATCTACTATCTATACCACTGGGCTAGATGTTGTGTTGTTGTGTGGATTGTCCAGAAATACATATTTAGGTATTTTTAACAAAATGCCAGTTCCCTAAGTTAACAACGACTTACTCAGATCCGTATATATTTGGTAGGTTGTCACTTGGGTTATAAAACCATTACGTTTTAAATTTATAACGGTTATTATATATCATTAGAAGCCGTTTAAATGAGTGCATAATTATGACCATATTATATAACGATCTGTTATGGTGTTATGAATAAAATTATAATAATTTATAACATCACCTTGGATTGAATAACAATCAATCTTTTTGACCATGGCTGTGACAAATAGATTTTATTTGTAACAATAAAAACAGAAGAGTTTGTTTGTTTAAAAGACTGATTTGAATAATTCTTTATAACGCGGGTAACACCGCGGGCACTGCTAGGTAAAATATAAATTACCTATTAGGTAATCTTTAAAACTGTTAAAGTTAGTTACAAAACCTTGTTATGCGCATATTTCATATAAGTTATCACCAGCATTATCATCATCAATTAATGTCTTGTACACTTTTAGTAGACTTTATTCACCTAGGTGTTTCCGGGTGCCTTAAGTCCACTATTTTTAGTAGACACTTCGTTTGTTCCAAATGCCAGTTTTCACCAAACGTTCTTGTATTGAACCCCCGTTTCATAAAAATATTTAATTCTTACTTACTACTTATGAAACTTGACTTGACTTTGACTTGTGACTTATGATTTGTTGGTGAAAACAAGCATTACTTTATAAATTTGTAATTCATTATTTTGTAAATTAGTGAAGTGCATGACAAAAACAGTGTCTTCAACAAGATAGGTAAAAAATTTTTTTAGCCCAAAAAAAGACGAGATGTTCATAAAAATATTTATTTAATCTAACTAACACACTAATCTATAAGAAATGTATCTTCCCGCGGTTTCCGAAGATCTTATAATTTTCACCACCTGAAACAATACAATAATTTATTAAACAATGCTTAATATCTTTAAACATGTAGATCATACTAACAACGGGAAGTTTTATCACTTAAATAAGTCTCTTCCAGGCAACCTTTAAAAAAACATATTATATTGAACTTCGCACAGTATTTTATGTTTTATTTATTTTTATATGTATACGTCGTTTTAGGGGCATTGCCTTGCTGTAACACAGTTTCTAACTAGCACAGGAGGCAATTTTTTTTTTCATTTTTTTATGCTGGATAAGCCTTCAATTGACCACAATCTCACCTGATGTAAAGTGACGATGTGGTTTAAGATGGGACATGAAGACCTAGAAGGTAGATGGCTTCTCCGGGCTACAATACGAAACACGAATCGAGCGAAAAATCGCTTCACGCACTGGCCCAGCCCGGAGGGTGGTGACAAGCCGCGGCCGAAGCCTACCACCAGAGACTGTTCTTAGCACCACCCGGAGGTCACGTGTAAGGATTCAGAGGGCTACCACTTACGGACGTGAACAGACACAACCTCCAAATGCGTTAATTATGTAATACTTTCTTTAGGCTTTAATAAATTATTTCTTATCTAAGTCTAGACAAAGACCTCATGAATCTCCAGTTATTTCGTCGACTCTGAACCTAGCCTTAAAATATTCCGTCCGTACCTCATTAGAGACCGTCCTATCTACAATTTCACACAAAATTAGTCAATTTTAATACTTAAATTCAGTTCAATTTGCATATTACGTAAAGCAAATGAACCAATGCTTTCTAGATTGTATTTTAAAACGTTTATTCGCGAACAAGATAATGCCCCGCGTTGCGAAAAGTTCACGTTTGTGAGAACAAATTTCGTTCCGAAGGTTATAAGGACGCAATCGAATCATTAAAAATGCAATTGGATCTTACTGGTAGTTGAGCTAATGTGCGTTTTTAAGAAGCATTTTAATTCCAAAAATAATTGCGAGTTTGTACATAATACGTAATTGTAATGTTTAGTTGCAATTTCATTTAGCTGGACCTGTTTAAGGGGTCCCTGTCATAAAGGAAAAATATAGTTACTAGTAGTATATATAGTTACTTAGGTATCCTTCGAATTAACTTCGAATTTCCTACAAACTTGGTTGAAGTTTAAAGATAAAAGTCGAAGGGCCAAAGCTTATACAATTCGAATATATTGTATTATTTATTTAATAATTTGACCGGCTAGGCCTATTATACATATTATAATAAAAATCATACATATACACAATAAAGATAAATAACAAAAAACCTTAATCATGTATTTTCGACGAATCTTTTTTTTTATGTTAGATAGGCCTTTATTTGACTACAATCTCACCTGATGATACAAGATACAAAATTATTTATTTCCATAGTTTGGTTTTACAAAACTTAGACACGTCAAAATAGATTACAAAAAAACATATAGGTCATAGGTGCTTAAAGATAAGTAGGAAATAAATTTATGGTATCTGGTCGCTTCGCTTTTTTTACACTAGAGCAAAGAAGCGATTAGAAACTCTAGCTCATTTTTGTATTGAAACTTTACAATCATTATTT
This sequence comes from Gymnoscelis rufifasciata, assembly GCA_929108375.1. Taxonomy (NCBI): domain Eukaryota; kingdom Metazoa; phylum Arthropoda; class Insecta; order Lepidoptera; family Geometridae; genus Gymnoscelis; species Gymnoscelis rufifasciata. The sequence goes on along the minus strand of OV815317.1, from coordinate 7,018,664 downwards.
GTTTGTTAGTCTTGTTTTTGATATTGTGTTGGAGCAGATTCCGTCCCAAGCAGTTTTGTCCTCAAGGTAATCCGATATATTATAATAAGCTTTTTTACAAAGATTGTTTTTTACAATTTTCTTAAATTTAGTAATTGACAACTGTTGCAATTCTTTGGGAATCTTGTTGTAGAAGCGTATACATTGCCCTTTGAATGATACATTAACCTTATGCAGCCTAGTGGTGGGCAAAGCGAGTTTATATTTATTTCTTGTATTTACATTGTGTTTATCACTATTTTTTGTAAACAAATTAATATTTTTATGCGTATACATAATGGCTTCATAAATATATTGACAAATGACGGTCAATATGTTTATTTCTTTGAATTTATCACGTAGCGAATCTCGGGGACCCATATTATAGATAGCACGAACAGCCCTTTTCTGCAGTACAAATATGGTATTTATGCGTCCCACTCCAGCACTCCCCCGCAGCAGATGTAAAGTGACGATGTGGTGAAGGTAGATGAAAAAGACAGAAAACAATCAAGTTATAAAAATAAATTATTCATTAGAAGCTCGTTCGCCCAGAAAAAAAAAAATAAGCCATCAGTACTATGATATTATTGTGTGACATCAGATAAAAGGATTTATTGAATATAATTGATATTTAAAAAACGTGGAAATTTCTAGGTCTTCATGCCCCATCTAAGACCAAATCGTCACTTTACATCAGGTGAGATTGTGGACAAATAAAGGATTAGGCATTAAAAAAAACCTGGTATATTTCCCATAGTGGAATCATTTCATACTCGATGTTCATGTTGTATGAAATGAATGATATACTTTAAAACTGTCATTTAATATAGCGTAAAGAGCTCTCGATGCAGTTCATAAGCACTTATCTTTTAAACGATCTTAATGAATTGAATAATAGTCTCGTGCATTCAATGGTTTTAAGCAAATATAATTACACTTTCGGTTACTATTCTAATATAAGACAGGTTGTTTTCTATTTTTATTAAGTATTTTTATCTAATTTTTCTGAAGGTACGTAGGAATACGTTGAAGAACGAAGCTCATCGATAAACTATTTGGAAATCGCAGTGGGCTGGACAAATCTTAATAACTAGAAATCAAAGAGGCCTAAGTCGAGCCAGTAGATGTCCCACAGCTGAAATGATGATGACGATGATTATTATAATTTACTAGCTGACCCTAGCAAAAGTTGTTTTGCAAAATGAAAAATAGATAGTAGCCGATTCTCAGACCTACTAAATACGCATATAAAATTTCATAATAATGTTTCGGAGGAGTAAGGTAACTAACATTGTGACACGGAAATTTCATATAAAAGATAATCAGTTCAGTTTCTTGTAATTGGGCTTTGCGCTTGAAGCGACAATTTGCCAGTGTCGAGTTAAATAAAATTATAAAGTGAAAAAGATGTTCCTCAGTTGAACGCCATTTTCCCGTATCATAAAAGATAATTTAAATATTATGTTAGTAGATCCTGACATTCCAATGTACGACTTTGACTTTTGGATTCTACTGGAAGTTGCATTCTTTTGGAAGTTTTTTTTATTTATTTTAGAGGTCATAAATTCCGTAAACCCTAAATAAAGGCGAAGATTACTGTTTGTGCTAGTGTTACCATCTACGCTGCGTTTAATTAAATAACTTTACAAACTTATTTTTTGAGGAACACGATTTTAGGACGTCTTGACAGTAAAAAGTATTTGCCTTTCATAGAATAATGAATACTTACTTCTATACTTAATATAATTAAAAATAAATAAAGTTACCTGGCCTCGTTTAAGTCCAAAATATCTGGCAACTGGATCACCCGCCTGTATTCTCATCAACATGTTTTCTTTTAGTTTACTGAAGTACATATTAAAGAAATTATTTAAATATTGGGTTCCTTATAAAAGGCAGTTTGAAGTAACCCCAAAATCGAAAAGCTTGCAAGCATAATTAATTATATTAACGTTTCTACTGCCGGGACACAGGCACTAGAGAGATTAGGCCTTAATTCACCATAGTAGAAAACCCAAATAAGCGAATCGAAAAGATTTGAAGGGTAATTTATTTATTCATCTACCCCATTTAACACGGGGAAAATACTCATTCGCGTATAGTAGTAAATATTATATTCATTTTCTGAATTGAGTATTTTCTAGAGGTCTAGCTAATATTAGTATTAGGTGTACATAATACACGAAAATATACTAATATTAGGTAATATGAATGTTGTCATATTATGTTATACAGCAATAGTCAAATAATAGTTAAGACGCGCGCGGCGTTCATCGCGACATAAGTATGTACTTACGTGGTACCAATATTCCATAATCTCAATAGAACATTATTATTTGACTATTGGATATAACTACTCCTGACTATAGATTAGATATAATTCGCGATTCTGTAGCCATTACAGTTACCAAAAATGTAAATATTCCCTAAGATGTGCCGCCGAAGTGCGCGCCGTAACCATATGATTTGACTAATATTGGACAATATGCGCGTTTCCCTAGCTTTTTCTGCTACCAATATTCGATAAAACTCATCCGTGCCGCGTCGAACGGGGCGCCCCGGCTATCCTATTATTGACTAATATTATAAGTACGGGAACCTATTATCGGCAGACTAATATAAATTCAGATATAATAGTTACAGATACTTGACCCTAATATAACATTTCTAGTATTTTCCCTGAAACATGAAAGCTTGTTTATAACGTATCATATCCAAAAGACATTTAAGCAGAACGCCCTTTTTTCAGAACGTCCTAAAAGCTACGGCATATTGGCATTACGGTCTGTGTAGAGTGTTTCACTAGCTACTACTACTGGCTTGTAGATATCATAAAAGGATACTATCTAGCGAGCAGTTCCTGCTTCTCATCAGGTGTCAGCACAATATGCTCCGGAACCAGCTCATGCTCTGTGATGTTGATGAGCAGTTCTGACTCCAGGAACTGTTCCAAGATATACTTCGGTGCCATGTCCACTAACGACTGTTTGGCTGATGGTGTCATACCTGGAGGAAAGATAGATAATTTACTTTTATGATAAAAACTGATTACAATCAGTGGGTTCAGGTGTGAGGCCGGTGTAAATATCTTATTACACAAAAGTAATGACTTTATTACGACCTCTGTGGCTTGGTGGGCGAACGTCCGCTTGAGGCGCAGGAGGTTGCGGGTTCGATTCCCGCCGGGGGACCAGATTTTGTACGATCTACAATTTCTGGTTTCGGGTCTGGGTGTTTTCTATGTATCATATGTATGTAAATAAATAAATAAATAAATAAATATTTCCAGACATTTCACACAACAACATCTAGCCCCGTGGTAAGCTCTAAGCTTGTGTTACGGGTACTAGATATCTGATATACTTAATATAATAGTCATACATATATAGATATTTTTTATTATACATATCAAACACCCAGACCAAGGAGATCGTGCTTGCAGAACATACAAACACTTTCACCCTCGGCGGGAATCGAACCCGCTACCTCTTGCGCCGCAAGCGGACCCTCGCCCACCGCGCCACTGAAGCAGTCGAAAGTATGTATTTACAAAAAAAAAAAATGTATTTATGTAGTATATCAGTCACCTAACACCCATAGTACAAGCTCTGCTTAGTTTGGGGTTAGGTGATGCTGTGTGAGTAGTCCGGAAATATTATTATTATTAAAAGATGACTTTAAAAAATAATTAGTGCGTTATTTAGATAATTTACAATAATTGTACCAGTATTTTTTCTTTTAAAAAGATTCACTCCGTTATATAAGCCACCCCTTAGATTGTTATATGTATTGTATTTTTTTTTAAACGGAATTTTCAACAACTTAACTTCCGTGAGTTACGTTACCTATCACTTCCAAGTAAAATTTGTGTTTAAGTTTCGGGAGAACTAAGTCAAAAAAGAACCCCCGTAATTTTCTTTGTTGGAACAGACAGATTTTTATTTTCGTTATTTTTCCACTTACAGTATGTAGGTTATATTGAGTGACAAGCACTGTTTAAACTGACACACACTTTTGTTAAAAAAGAAGCAATTCAAATCAGACACTCTAAAATCAAACCTTTCTACCCTTGATGGAGCATGCATAGCATTATATACGTAGCATATATAGATTCCTTTACAAACCTGCTTGAACAACAACAATAGCTCTATGGATATTCTCCTCTTGCATTCTCGTACAGTAAGTCTTGATGGTCTTAATTCCTATTTTTGCTTCATCCGGGAAGAACACAAACATCTGATCTGTAGGGTCATCATTGTGGGCAACCAACACAATGAGATCGCTCCTTGCTGGTCTCTTTTCACTGGAAATAAACAAGGATCAAGAATTAATTAAAATCTAGACTTATCTCAGGAACAACTGGTCCTATTTGAATTGATTTGATTTGAAAATTCATAAAATAGCATACAGGAGGATAAACTCAAAAACTAGTACATGGATCATTATTGGTCAAGGAATTTATAACCACAGGAAGCGATATACTGTCATTCTCGCCCTTACCCCTCTAGCCGACAACCGGGAAATTTGACCTCGGTAAACGATTCATGTGTCTCAGTTGCAATCGACGAGTCGAAGAATTCACAACGTCGAAAATGACGAAATGTGCAGTGCTAATGGTTTAAAAACTACAGCAATCGAACAACAGATGTTTCCTTTCACCCGTAAGTACGAATTTATAATGTATTTGCGCTTTATTTTATGTTAAATCAATAAAATAATAACAAATTTGAATAATAATACGCCTAAAATGAAAAAACTTACATTTTAATGGATATTTTACAGTAAACCTGTCCTACTTAAATCTGACGGATTATGCCATTCACTCACGCCATTTTTACTTCGCTCTTCGTTCAATAAGGACAGGGCCTTATCGATAAACAATATCGATATGAATGAAATGCTGCATACAAAGATAAGGGGGTAAAAATTATCACGTATAGAGGTACCAAGAGTGTAGGCAACTGTTCATTTTCGAGCAAACGGACTGAGTTCCATAGTATTGTAATCGTAACAAAATGAGATTGAGGATTGATTCTCTATGGTAAAACGAGTCCGAAAAAATCAAATGCTTGACTTTCTGTATGTGCGTGCGCCTGTTTTCCTTCGTTCGCACTAGAGCCTAAACCATTGAACCAAATTGGATGATAAATATCTAGGACAGTTTTTGTTTGGTATTTTATAAAGGTATAACTTGATAATTTAAGCTATCTGTGATATTCAATATTATAGGGAAATATTCGGTATAATAATTATTTAAGTACTTTTTATTTTTGTAATATGACTGTACATTTCGTACAGTTAATATTACAATAACAAACGTTTTATTTAAAACTTTTATAGATTCCCGACCGATCCAGCAAGAAAAGAAAGTGGGTAAAAGCGGTTCGGAGACACCAAACATGTATCCCAACAAAGCATCATAGAAGATGCAGTCTGCATTTCACGATAAATTGTTTTAATGAAAATGCCACTAAACAAAGATGCTATTCCTACATAGGCTACTTTTTATCCCGGTATTTCCACGGGAACGGGAACTACGCGGATGAAACCGCGGGGCACTGCTAGATAGTACTAAAATCTTCGCTTTTTAGATTGATAGATTGGTATGAAAAATAAATAAACAACTTAGATAAGTACTTGTATTATTTCAAAACAAAAACAAAAGTAGTTACTAATGATACCCTCTATGGATCCACGTAAAATATACAAGTAGGTAAAAACCTAGAAAGTATTACACTTATTGGTGCCCCCTTATCTACACTGGGTACTGGTATAATCACTTTTAAAACTTGTCCAAATTATGGTTAATAAATATTTTACTTAGTTAATTACTTCTTCTTCACTAAATCGCAGTACTTGAACATTTCATTCATTCATTAGTTCGTTCATATCGATAATCAATTTAGGGCATCCCATTTTTGACTAGTTTTGACAGAAATATCACTCGATAAAATAAAAAAGGTCATCAGTGTTCTTTGGAAAATAGATAGCGAAATACGTTCAACACGAAAGAGAGCGAGACACACAATTCGTTCGTATTTGGTCGGATAATAACCTCACCCCCCGCCAATGTTGGTCGAATGAGTTTTCATAGTATCTTCAGCTCATTTCGCTTCCTGTGGTTATAAATTCCTTGTTATTGGTAGAGTGATTCAAGAGAAAGGTTTTTAAATACAGAAATACAGAATTTTTTATTGAGAACTGTTGTACTGTTGTTTTTGCATCCAAGCAAAGCCGGAACATTCCAACGAGTGAATATATTAAGTGATCTCTGTATCTTAATTCCTACATTTAAAAATTAACTTTTGTAAATAAATATAAAATGAACTGACAGAGTGGGTTCTTTAAACCCACTCTGTTAGTTTATTTTCAGTTCAGTTCAGTTTTCTTGTAATTGGACTCTGCGCTTGGAGCGACAATTTGCCAGTGTTGAGTTAAACAAAATTATAAAGTAGAAAAGATGTTACTCAGTTGAACGCAATTTTTTTTGTATTTTTGCATCTCTTCAGCACCCACTCAAATAAGGTTTTTTAAAAAATATGACATTGAAAACAGAGGAACATTTGGAAACATTTTGATTAATGTTGTCAATAGTGACAACATAATGTTTTTATTGCAGTTTTTTATATTCCCTAAAATTTCAAATCAAAAGTAATTTTGGGTTCACTTCTCTTTTTAGGAAATATTCTTATACAGAATTATGCAGATGTTAGATGTAGCCATAAAAAAAAACATTGTTGACAAAACAGTGTCACAAAATACAAAATTACATATTGGTGAGTACCTACCATAACCGACAAGGATATTCAATAATAAGGATATATATCAAATTAGCATTGATTGTTAACTTTGCAGATTTCCACATAAGTAAGTAATTTAATTATGCTATGAAAATCTTTCTGAAACTGAAGTTTAATCACTGGTATAGGATCTGTGCTTTCTAGGATATCCCAGGAGACATTATAATTATGCATTAATATTAGTGCATGTTTTAATATATGAGGTATAAATAAATAAATAAATAAAATATCTCCGGACTATTTACACACCATCACCTGACCCTCTTGAGTCTCAGGCGGACCATCGCCCACCGAGCTACAGAGGTTGTTGTATGTTTTCATTTGTATTGGTATGAGTATTTTGTTATCAATACGATTTTATAACCTATTTTCGGTACATCGCCAGTGGTCTGATTAACCAGTCCTTAGATTAGGATATTCTACCAAAACTTTTTAGCTACATTGTCATTTTATAATAGATTAATCTAATAAACGAGCGTAACAAACACCCATTTATTTATAGTGATATAACCTACCTTGGTTTATCACCAAATTGTTCTTTGAACTGTTCCAAAGTTTGATCCAATTCATCCTGCGTTACCAGGTATCCACGGTCATGGCATAGCTGAAAATGAATTTATCATTGTCAGATTAGATGAGATGTAATTATACTTTGAATTAACAACAAAAACAGGGTGCTTTGTTTACATACCTGCATTACAGTTTTACGAATTCTCCAAAGTTTATATGTTTCAGCATCGTCATCCATCGTTAGCTACTTAATAGTTGATTGTTAAGTATTACTTTATTTTATTAAACAGCACAAAATGCAATTAACAAACAGATTAACAGAATAACCTAGAATCCTATAAAGTGTGTTGTTGTGTGAGTTGTGTTGTGTGTGTCTAATTGTCTTGGTGACTGACACTGACTTGACTTTCTATCTTGTATTGACATTACAGGTACATCTGACAGTGACCGTTTAAATTAATACCAACTCAAACATGTGTATATCAAAGTTCAAAGTTTATTTATTTGCACATAAAACATTACAGTGTACACTAACGTGATGAATGAATAGAACGAAGCGCCATCACCGCCACGCCACGCGCCTTAAAAAAAAACAAATTTATTGAGCCCTGTTTATAAATTTTATCAAAAATCAACGACGTAAACTTGTAACGATTTATTACGTTAGTCTCCATCTTTTAAATAATAATTCTCAACTACAAATTGTTAAAATTTAATACCTACTTATGTTTAGCACAATACAATTATTTCAAGAACTTGATAACCATATAAAATATTAATAATTAAACATTTACTAGGTGCCACGAAAATAAAACTGAAAACTATGAATAGTACAATCAAATTAAGGCAGCAAAAAAGGTAAACGCTCTCAGCATAATATTCGAGCAGCAGCTGCCGAAGGCTGGTTGGTACTCTGCGTCACCATTTATGAGTGTGCACGTGACTGAGCACTTTTACAAATTTTAAATATTAAGAAGTTTTTAAGCTAGTTAGTGTTAGTAGCTTTTTTGTAGTAGTTGTTAGTTTTTGTCTACACCAGACATGTCAAGACATGAGATAATATTAAACTTAAGACTAAAACCAACAATTAAATCTATATATAGGTACCTACAATAGTTATATATATAAGTACCTACAACAACTGAGATCGAATTAGAAACAAAACATGATTTATATATTTATTTATTTTTTTATTTTAGAGAAGCCTTCATTTGACCACAATCTCACCTGATGTAAAGTGACGATGTGGTCTAAGATGGAGCATGAAGGAGAAGCCATCTACCTAGAAGGGAGATGGCTTCTCCTGACCACATTACGAAACACGAAAAAATCGCTTCACGCACTGGCCCAGCCCGGAGGGTGGTGACAAGCCGCGGCCGAAGCCTACCACCAGAGACTGTTAGCACCACCCGGAGGCCACGTGTAAGGATTCAGAGGGTTACCACTTACGGAAGTGAAAAGACAAAACCTCTAATAATATTTATATATTATAACAAAAGCGGCTCCTAATAGGAAGAGACTTAAAATTATGATTAGGTATTTAACGTTTTTCGTTAAACAATCTGTGGCATTACTAACATAATTTAAAGCATGTCATGTCATGTCAAGAAAACGTCACAATAGATTTTCGTATTTTTGTCTGTGGTTCGGTTGTAGCTTTTTGATAAAAATAAAATCATCGACGTCTTCGGAATTGTTTTCCCTTGTGTTTTATCAATAAAACCAAAGATCTGCAGTTTTTTCTGTTTAATTATAGTCGGCTGACCAACTTAAAATGGCTGGGATCAAAGGTATATTAGGAGAACCTTATTAATTAGATTTGGGCTTGTCTTGAGAAAGTCCATTCTTTTTTTTTATTGTGTGACTCACATTTATTTACTAATAAAACCTTCTACATAGTTGAATAATAACAAATTTTTCAATGTTTTTATTTTCATGTTATCTCCATGGCCGGTTTGTCGATCAGGGTAAGTTTAAACTACAATCGTACATAGTTTTTTATTACCACTAGATTGAATCAGTACAAGTATTATCCTTATTCTTTTAAACTTGAATTATCGACTTGTACTTCTGTCTATTGCTACAATACCAGTTCATTTCAACAATACAAAACATTGATCTCAAGTTAGAAACATTAAAAATGATTGTATGAAGGTACATACCTACCTTTATTTGTTCATAATGTAATCACAATGTCAACAACCTCACGCACCTCTAGATTTTTCTTGAAAAGATTATGTGCGCTTTATCAAGTTTGGTGCAGGCAAATTAAGTGAGGGAACTGTCATATTCTGAAGAGCTCGAGGGACATGTGACATTCAGGAACCCGCACTTTGCCTGCATGGTGAATTAATGCCTAATCTTTTTCTTCAAACAAGAAGTCCCCTTATCCCAACAGTGAGAATCTTACTACTTATGTTAATCATGATGAATGTCAACAAAGGCTTCACCTTAAGTTTGTCAACACAAAATACTTATAAATATCACCTAGACTTCATAGCCAACTTGAATATATACCATAACATTGTAAAAACTTTCCAAATTTATGTGTATAATGAATGATAATTATTAGTAAGTATTTGATTTTTCAAACGAAGAGGGCAAGTTGGTAATAAAATAAGAACATTTTAATATTAATTGATGTATAAACAAAGACTGTATAATTATAGATTGTGGGGGCTGTTAAATGACAATTACTTGAGAATTTCCATAACAATTTTGACTTTTCAGTTTGGTTTCCTTGGCTTTTGCTGGTTCAATTGGAATGACATTTGTTATTCTGGCATGTGCCCTGCCACAGTACAAGTAAGTTTTATTTTATATCATCAAATTATATAAACAATCAATAATCATGAACAAAATGTTATGATTGTTTGAGATATGGTATATTTCACTAGAGCTGTGCCCCATCATCACATGGGTACTATATGAGAATCCATTGAGTTGCTTGCAATATTTAAGCAAATTGTAATTTATCATTATTGGTAATGACTATAAACTGATTAAAGGTACCACTGTTTGGTCACAGAATTTCATTGATGGTTTATAATTTTACTACTTATGAAGTATCTATTCAGAAATCCTAAACTTAAATATAAATTTTAGTAACAGCAAATGTGCAAAATGTTGAATGGATGGAATGGAGAATAGATTACTTACAATTCATTTAAAGATGGCATTAAATAGTTGATATTCATAATTATTAAACTTATTTCAGATTATGGTGGCCATTCTTTGTGGTACTATTCTATGTCCTCTGCCCAACCCCCACAATGATAGCAAGAAGGCACGCTGACGCAACGGGTGGAACAAACTCACCTTGCATGGAGACAGCTATTTTCATCACAATGGGCTTTATTGTCAGCTCATTCGCTCTGCCCATAGTCCTAGCCAGGGCTGATGTGGTAAGTAAGATATTTTAATATATGTTATATATTTAAAAGATAATTTAAAACTGTTGAGCAATAATTATGGTCACTTAGGGCTGACTCTTACCAGACTGTGCGACGCAAAGAATTCATATATGTTTGTACCTCTATATAGACCACAGCAACTCTATACAGGGTTATTTGTTATTGACCAGCAACCTTCTGTGACCAGGTACCTATCATCATCAGGAACAACTTTTGTTCTACGACTTTTGAAATAACTCAATAGGTACATTATTAGAAATTGTTAAAGATTCTATTCCAGTGTGGTGACTTTTGTAGATCCATGTTGCATCACGTGACCACGATTGCGCGCGCAAGTGCTGGCGATAATAATAAGCAACGCATTTCATTTCACTAAATCCACAATCCCTTCATACTTGACCATTGACCAGGCTTAGGACTGGCTACATTAAACAGTTTAAAACAAATAAGTAGATAGGCCTATCTATGCAAATTTGGTAGTTAGGTATTAAGTTTAACGTAATCATTTATACCATTTAAAGTTTAATTAAATAATATCAATTTGTAAAAAGATAGTTTTTATTCACTTTCCACTGTTTAATGTAGGCGTATTTAAAAAGTGGAATCAGCGTATTAACAATAACTAAATGATTAGCAATTAAAATAATATTTACAAATTAGAATTACCTCGCAGGTTCAAATCAGGTGGCGGTGAGTATCGCGCACATAGCGTTCAAAATAATCACCTTCACAACCAACACAAAGCCCACACCTAAAAATCAGCTGTTCGTTTACATTACACGATCTAATGTGATTTCACCACCACTGTACACCATTGTTTTTATGTGTCCCCATAAATAAAATCTTATTCCATATTGGCGGCAGGCTTCCGACACATTGTCATCACACCTAGCCAGCATCCTCACTATTTCCGTGTACTCGATATTGGAGTTCCGATACGCCATGGTAATTAGTAGGTACAATCCGTACGAAACATCGATAATGAGACGATCACAAGGACACATGTGCCGCGCGCGCATCCGTCTTGACGACTGACTGAGCGAGCGGCGGGCGGCTAGCTCAAAAGGGCGCGGGCGGCGCGGCGCGGCGGGCGGCTAGCTCAAAGGGCGCGGGCTTTGCGGCGCGGCGGCTGCCTTTGACCGGCAAGCTCAAAGACGCGGCTAGGTCAAAGGCGCCGCGTGCCGCCCAAAGGTGTGCAAAGATTTAAAAACGTGGAAGCGCCTATTTCAATTAATATTTATTTTTGTATGGAAATAAAAAGTTGCTAAATTTTAAAAGTCGTAGAACAAAAGTTGTTCCTGATGATGCTAGGAACCTGGTCACCGAAGGTTGCTGGTCAATAAAAGATCACCCTGTACAATATATAGCAATATAGCAACTCAGATGGGCAGCGTTCAGAAAACTACAACACGTTTTTTCATCGAATATACCGCAGTGCTTCAAGACAAAAGACTTAATCAATGTGTGTTGCCAGTGATGACATACGGATCCGAAACGTGGTGCTTCACTATAGGTCTCATCAACAGGCTCAGAGTCGCTCAAAGAGCTATGGAGAGGGCTATGCTCGGGGTTTCTCTATGAGATCGAATTAGTAATGAGGAGATTCGTAGAAGAACGCGGTTGACCGACATAGCCAAACGGATTAGCTCTTTGAAGTGGCAGTGGGCAGGCCATATAGCACGCAGAACAGATGGTCGTTGGGGCCGAAAAGTTCTCGAATGGAGACCACGTATCGGCAAGCGCAGCGTAGGACGTCCACCAACTAGATGGACGGACGATCTGGTGAAGGCGGGTTCACGGTGGATGCAGGCCACTGCCAGCCGAAACTACTGGAGATCTTTGAGGGAGGCCTATGGCCAGCTGTGGACGTCTTACGGCTGAGATGATGATGATGATAGACCACAGTGAAAATTCATTAAAGCAACTCAACTCAACTCAATTTTGTATAAATAAAAAATAATTAAGTCAATAAACTATATCATTGAATAGGTTTTTAAAAAAACATTTTTTAATGCAATGGTCTGTTTAGGATATTTTATCGATTAAATCGTGCTAACCATTCTCACATACAAGCATACACAGTAAATATTCCGAAAAGTTAAGTCGCAGATGGATTATATTTTTTCTTAATTTCAGCTTGATGGCCAGCTAGATCTTCTCGTTCATTCTATCAAGCGTTTCTATACCCAACATTGTTGTTTTAGCTCGTAAAATAAATTATCAAATGGTCAATTTGTTACTGTATATATTAAACTAAATCCTAAATTTGAATATTTCAGATAATGCCAGGTGCATGCTACCTCACGTTAGCCGGAAATGTCATTGTATACCTAACAATTATTGGCTTCTTCACAATCTTTGACATGGACGATTCTGACTATACCATGTGGTGAGAAATATAATCACCCTGAGTTCGATAACAATCTATGGACTATAAGTATCGTAAGATATGCTGTGGTTATGTTTGTTTTAAGTCTGATGTTTTATAATGAGCTAGTGACTGTGTAGGCAAAATTGAAATTTAATAGATTTCGTATTGTATACTGCTTCAGTGCTTTTTGATTTGCATGTTACCCATTTGAAATTCAAGTTTTGATTATTAAGATTGGTGTATACAAAATGTTGTATTTAAACTCTATGAAACTCAATAAAATGTCTCTCATCAACTATCACTTTGGATAGGATGATGTAAGAATAAAAGAGGCTTTAAAATTTTTATATCTCATAATTTATGTGAATGTGTGCTAAACAATTTGTGTTTGTACAGAGATTTAAATGCTCTATTTATTACATAATCAATTGTTATAATTAGCCATGGTCATCAAGATAAATGATATAAAAAATGAATAGCTCGTTCTTGTATCTTCAGATACCCAGAGCTTATGTGGTTTGTAAACTAGAAAAAAAAAATTTTTTTAATTCTATGTAGGTACATTGTTGTTTTTTCAACCACATGAAGCATTGAAACAATATATTCTTTCAAATTATCTAACATAGTTTTAAGTTATGTTTTATGGATATTGGTTGTTATTTTAATTATTACTTTCTGATACAAACAATATTATATTTGATAACAAAATTCTAGTAATAAGGAAATTAACAGTAGATTATTTTTGTAATACTTGTGTAGAGAATTTAGTTAGAAAATACAGATTAGGTAATTAGTACATAACTTGTAACTTTTTTTTGCAAGGATCAATGCTTTGATTACTATTTAAATATTCTTTTCAACCATTGATTGTCGTGATTTTCTTATTTTTATGTACATGTATGTATGGTATAGTTACATTCCTGCAGTGTAAATTATGTAAATATTTAATCTAAAATCAGGTCACAAAATAAATAACTACCTGCTTAACCTCTGTTTTATTGCCATTTTACTCATTCCCTGGAATTTGATTATTTAAATTCTTAGAGCATGCTCTATATGCTACTAAATGCTCCAAGAATAAACTTTCTGTTGGTAGTAGATATTTTACCTGTGAGGCTGTGACTGCCTACGCCGAGCTTTAACCAAAGCGAATGCTTAGCTTGTGGCTTTCGCATCTGAGCATTGGATAATCTACGGGACGTCATCTGAGGTACCATCTATACAAATAAACGATTTCTTTATGACGATGATGATGAGTCAGGTTCGGAAGGATCGTGCAGTTTTTTCTCTTTGGCATCGTAACCCGTGTTTTTAAAAAATGGAATCGACATGTTTAACTTACGCAATGTAGTCAAACCGCATATTCTACATTGTGTAACGAAACGTATTAAAAAGTACTCTGCGTGAAACGTAACGTTTTCTATTAGTCATCTTGACGGCTTTGACATTTCGTATGTCATTTAAGTGTCAAATTCCTCTCCTCGACAATCGTATCGATAAACACCGCACCCCGCATAGTTTTTCAACATTTTTCCTAGTAGTTCGTTGCAAAGTTTTAATAAAACATGGGAGATCACCTGCCAGCATGTGTTATCGATGTCGGGACTGGATACACGAAGCTTGGCTTTGCCAGCAACAAGGAACCGCAGTTTATCATACCTTCCGCCATAGCGATAAAAGAAACAGCTAAAGTTGGTGACCAATCAACCCGACGGATGACTAAGGCGGTCGAGGACCTAGATTTCTTCATCGGCGACGAAGCGTTCGATGCCACGGGCTACTCCGTGAAGTACCCCGTCAGACATGGACTTGTAGAGGATTGGGATCTAATGGAGCGATACATCGAACAGTGTATCTTCAAATACTTGAGAGCAGAGCCGGAAGACCATCATTTCCTACTAACTGAGCCACCATTAAACACTCCTGAAAACCGCGAGTACCTAGCGGAGATTATGTTTGAATCATTCAATGTTCCTGGCTTGTACATTGCTGTACAGGCAGTGTTAGCTCTGGCGGCTTCGTGGAAGTCTCGCGCTACGGCCGACCGCACGTTTACAGGCATTGTCGTTGACAGCGGCGATGGTGTTACTCACATTGTGCCTGTTGCAGAAGGTTATGTCATTGGATCATGTATCAAACACATTCCTATTGCAGGAAGGAACATTACTTCCTTCATACAATCTCTGCTTCGTGAACGTGAAGTAGGAATACCCCCAGAACAAAGCTTGGAAACAGCTAAGGCTATCAAAGAGAGATACAGCTACATTTGCCCGGATATTGCCAAGGAGTTTGCAAAGTATGATTCAGATCCAGGAAAATGGATGAAGAAGTACACTGGTGTGAATACAATCACCAAAAACCCATTCTCTGTTGATGTTGGATATGAAAGGTTTCTGGGCCCTGAGATTTTCTTCCATCCTGAATTTTCAAATGCTGATTTTACTGTCCCATTGAATGAAATGGTAGATGAAGTTATCCAATCTTGCCCGATTGATGTAAGGAGAGGATTGTATGGCAACATTGTGCTGTCTGGTGGTTCTACCATGTTCCGGGACTTTGGTAGAAGACTGCAGCGAGATATCAAGAGGAGTGTTGATGCAAGACTGAAGCTCTCAACTCAACTGTCTGAGGGCCGCATTACTCCAAAGCCTATTGATGTTCAAGTCATTTCGCACAATATGCAGCGCTATGCTGTCTGGTTTGGAGGTAGCATGCTTGCATCCACCCCTGAGTTCTATCAAGTATGTCATACTAAACAAGCATACATGGAATATGGACCTAGTATTTGCAGGCACAACCCTGTTTTTGGAACTATGACATAATTTTCTTTCCCAAAATTATTATTGATACTTCTCTAATAAATCAACAAGATTAATACTGTATTGTTGTTGTTGATTGTTAATGTGAAAGTATCATTCCAAAGTCATGACTGTATTCCTGTATTAAAACAGTGACTTTAATGTTAAGCTATCTATGAAGTAATAAAGAATTAATAGACTTATTAAGTTCTAATTGATCATTGTTTCATATTGTTTTATAATTATTTTCTGAGATTTCTATACATTATTAGAACATATATTAGCTGGATTTAAGTGAATTGTTTCTGTAAGCATTTATTACTGCATTCTAGCATTTTTACCCAAATAAAATGATTAGAAATGTAATTCATTGTAGTTATTTGTCATCTTCAATTATTATTTGTTAATAAATTATGTACTTTTAATAGGAAAATGTTTTAATGTTTTATGATGTACTTATCCAAGCATGCCAAGTTTAAATGTAAGAATAACAAACAAAAAATATTTTGCAACAAAGAATAATAGGGGGTAAAATATATATATATATTTTAAACTAGCGGCCCGCCCCGGCGTCGCACGGGTAAAAAAAGTTCCCGGCAAGTTTAGACCTACCCTGGACTACGACAAACATTTTAAAACCAAAATCAGCTCAATCGTCCCAGCCGTTCTCGAGTTTTAATCAGACTAACGAACAACAATTCATTTTTATTTATATAGAAATGCCATGTCACACTGATTGGGGTACAATCTGACCCTTAATGATCACAACTGTATTTATAAGACCCTTAAAATGACCTCTTCCTCCTCCTAAGATCCTTAAAAAGAATGCGGAATTTCCTCCCTACCTCAACTAAGATTGCTCTAGCTAAAGCGTTCCTACTCCCCATACTAGATTACGCAGTTGTTTGTTACCTTGATATTACCGAAGACCAACTT
This sequence comes from Gymnoscelis rufifasciata, assembly GCA_929108375.1. NCBI lineage: Eukaryota > Metazoa > Arthropoda > Insecta > Lepidoptera > Geometridae > Gymnoscelis > Gymnoscelis rufifasciata. The sequence goes on along the minus strand of OV815317.1, from coordinate 7,001,815 downwards.
AACAAGCGGCTTCAAAATTTCGCTATGAGGTTCATATTTGGTCTTCGTAAATATGTTGTTTCTCTGCGACGTAGTGCTCAATTTCTCAATCTTCTTTATTCTGTCCTTTTTCTATCCTTCTCGCCTATTAATCTTAAAAGCCGATTTCAGTTCCTTCACCAGTCTCACCCACTATCTCTCCGTTCCACTGATACTCTTATCTGCTCAAAATTCCACACAATTCTACGGTGACTCTTTCTCTTTGAGGGCAGCATGTCTATTATGGAACGCTCTTCCTGTCTCTATTAGAAAAGGAAAATCCTTAAACATTTTTAAAGCCATGGTTCATCAACATTATCCACTCATGTACCATGGTATTTTAATAATACATTTATCGTTTATTGTAATATTACACTTTGTAAATGTATTTTCTCCTGTTTTTTTGATAATGTATGTATTTTAATTTTTATTTATTTTCATATTATTTATATATATGCAATGATCTTTGTGCACCGTCTTTCGTGTTCCTAGCAGATCCATCCAAAGATTCTAAAATGAATTATGTTGTCCTACTTAATTATGTTCGTTTTAGCAATAACTTCATACTGCTAGCGCTGTTTGCTAAAATATGAGATTACGAGGACCCCAGACAAACTGGTACCCCGTTACGCGTTACGTGACAAGCCACTTCACCCTCCCATGAGAAGTTGTCGAGAACTAAGTAGATAAGTTCATAACTAGTTACGTAGGCGCACTATGCGCACCGCGAATGTAGGTAGGTAGTTACCACATGAGCAATGTATGCCTGAACCCTGCTCATTAAGTTCTTTACAAAAACCTAGCTACTTATTTCAGAGCTCTCAGGCTCTACTAACTATGACAGAACCCATGACAAACCTCTAATTAGCCCATCCTACTGCAGGCGAGTCGTCGTTTGGAACAGAAGTCGTAATTTCCGAATGGAAAACTGATTGCCAGAGTAATTTTCAAACCACAAACGGCGTGTTTTTTTTGTCGGCAATCTCCTAATAGAGCTAGCCTTTGTTATTTATGTAGCTATATCCAAATTTATGTAGGTACCGGTAAATAGTTTGATGGGCGGTTGGTACCTAAGAACTTAACTTTGCCGGGCCCATTTGAGAACGGTGTGATACCAGGTACCAACAGGTAATACCTACTATATATAATATACAGTGCCATGAGAAATACGCGGTTTTTACAGTTTTTAAATAGTTAATAAACGGCATGTAAAACACTTCGACCAACGTTATTAAATATTTATGTATGTATGCCTATTTTTCAGTTACGCAGATTTCAACTACTATTCCGTAGAGTAATAGCTACTTAGGTACTTTATTTTAAATAATTACCTATTGAATATAATCACCGAGTCGGGTACTGATCTATCGTTTTTTTACTTCATTGGTGAGGGTAAGCAACCACAATTTTGAGGGTAGGTCGTGATATTCACAAACTGTTTTTTTGTAACATTGTGGGTACAATCCTTCTTGATTTGTCACAAGGCTAGATCAGTCTGTTTGAGCCGCCACTCCTTGTACACGTCCGAAATGACTCCGTGAAATAACATATACATAAGTAGGTACTATGTTCTTTAAAGCGGCTTTGTGTTGTGTCCCCGTGCACCAATCGAGAAGATCATCCAACCAGCACCCTCTGGAACTCTTATGTTAGCCAGAAGCTGGACGTGAAATACCTACTGAAATACTGACATTTTTATTGTGAACTGTTGTACAAAAGATTTTATAAATAAAGGGTACAAGTTTCTACAGCTTATCCTCGAGAGGATGTACAATAATGGGTCTTAGGTACGAACTAGGTATCTTAATAAAAATTTTAAACTTAAATTGAGTAACAAATTAAAAAAATATATTTTTAGCCTTACTTTAACAAATGTCACAGGAAAAATTACAATCTATAATATATAATATCACTATTTAGTATAATCACAGTTTCTTTCATAAAATTCTTTAAGATTGTAAAATGCCTTCGACACTAGCCACTTTTTGAGTTCTAGCTTGAAGCTATAAGAATTTTTATTTTCCTTAATTTCTAATGGAAGATTATTATATATATTAATTGCTGCCACTAACGTACTTTTCTTAAACATAGTGTTATTAATTTTTGGTAAGTATATTATGTTTATGTTTATTACGTAAAGAGTTAAGTATGTCTTCAAAAAAATAATGTTTATTATTCATAGCAAAACAGCAAATTTCTAATAGGTATATATATTGAAGTTAGAGTTAAGAAATTCTCAGTTTTGAATATGCTACGCAATGAATCTGTAGGCTTTAAATGATAAATAGATCGTATACACTTTTTTTGAATGTTTGTTTGCACGTCTACGGAGTTCCCGCAGAAGATAATGCCATAATGTTAATTGAGGATGAACGAGACCGTAATAAGATTGCTTCGCAACCTGTTTAGAAGAGATTGAACTAAGTAAGGAAATAGCATAAGTGAATTTAGAATTTTTTTTATTGACTTTAAAGACATGCGTTTTCCAGTTTAGATGTGAGTCTATGGTTACACCTAAAAAATTTGTTTCATTAATTATTTTAACTAGTTGGCCTTTATTAGTTATATTTAAATTGATTGAGCGCTATTCCTGAAGACCAAGCTTGGAAGAGCCAGCGTGCAGTCATTAAGGTAAGTCTGACCACAGAATCACATTCCTATTTACCAACTCATTACTACTGAATTTATTAAGTAGGTAGGTACCTAATCTACCTTTTACATGATCAGAATACATTGGACTGATCCTAATGAAATTTTACCTTTAATTTTTTTTAAATTTAACTAACAATGGGTAATCCATACCTACTTATATTACAAAATGGAAAGTAACTCTGTCTGTTCTTCTTTCACACAAAAACTACTGAACCGAATGAAATAAAATTTGGTACCTACACAGGTTTAATCTATACTAATATTATAAAGCTGAAGAGTTTGTTTGTTTGTTAGTTTGAACGCGCTAATCTCCGAAAGTACTGGTTCGAATTGAATAATTCTTTTTGTGTTGGATAGTCCAGTTATCGAGGAAGGCTATAGGCTATATAACACCATGCTACGACCAATAGGAGCTAAGATATAGTGGTAAATGTGTAAAAAACGGGAGAAATTGTTCATCTTTGAAGCCTTCCGTTGCGTGCGCCGTGAAAACGGTTCAAGATACACAAAAAATATGTATTAAAGAATAATAGCTCTTTTAATGATCTAAAAAACAGTCCGCGATAGTATATGTCTATCTTTTAAGATTAACTCACAAAAACCGTTTTTATGGTACCTAATTTGGTCGAAATAATTTGTTTAAGTTGTATCAACATAATAATATTATTCTTTATTCAAATAAATATGTTGTTGGTTAAGAGTACTTCATCCATTATAACGCGGGTAGCACCGCAGGACACAGCTAGTCTAAGTATTAAGGTAAGGAGTTACGAGTACAAACCTTTGTGAAAGTGTCTGAAATTCCTTATGAATGTTTCTCTCACAAAGTTACAAACTTTAAAGCCGTTATTATTATGAGGTACTATAGAAATTACTTGTTTGTTAGATAATGTCTGCACAACGCTTCACCTACCTATGATTTTGTTTACGAGAGTTACCTGTTGTTGTATAACATCACGCTACGACCAAAAGGAGCAAAGATATAGTGGTAAATGTGTAAAAAACGGGAGAAATTGTTAATCTTTGAAGCCTTCCGTTGCGTGCGCCGTGAAAACGGTTCAAGATACACAAAAAATATCTATTAAGAATAGCTCTTTTAATGATCTAAAAAACAGTCCGCGATAGTATAAGTCTATCTTTTAAGATTAACTCACAAAAACCGTTTTTATGGTACCTAATTTGGTCAAAATAATTTGTTTAAGTTGTATCAACATAATAAAATATTAATCTTTATTCAAATAAATATGTTGTTGGTTAAGAGTACTTCATCCATTATAACGCGGGTAGCACCGCAGGGTACAGCTAGTCTTACATAAATTTTACGGGAAAATGTAAGTCATTACTTTTTAACCGCAGGGCACTTCTAGTTCATGGTATAACTATTAATTAGTTACAGCTACAAAACTTTATATATTAATCGTTGATTTAGGAAATATACAAACTAGGTAACCTACATACATAAGCCAGTTACAGTTTGTGTGTTACTACACCTCGATAGTTTTGTTTTATTTTGTTCTATTTTCCTCAAGCGACCGCGATATTTCACGTCTGGTTAAGAGGATAGTTAATCCATCAAGTCACCACCCGTGGTTCCGTCTGAAATCATTTGTGTTACAAATGATACGGAAAACATAAGCTGAAGTTCAGTATTATTTATATTGTATTGTACATTTATATAATGAAAGTCGGTAAGTAATCAACCGAAATATATTTTAAGAAAGGTGTGTTTCTACTAACGAAATTAGTTGTAGGTGCTTTGCTCCGAATTGAAAATTTCTATAAAGTTTGATAACCTATTCATTAAGGAAGCCTATAGGCTAGGTATAGGCTATTGAACCGCGGGAAAAAACGTAAGAAAATCCATAAAACACGGCCAACGCCGGCGCCGTGGCGTGAAAAGTTAGTGTCTAAAATTTTATGTACCTAGGTAGTTTTTATGGTCTGAAAACTGCACCTCGGGATTTTGTAATAGACATACATACCTACATAGAACCCATTATTATAAATATTCAATTTTTATACGTCCATAGTTGTGTGAAGAAAGAACGTTAACATTCCACCACACGGCTTTGCTTAGGAGATAAATTTTTGAGAATCCTGTAGTGTTCATTGATATAGTTCGAACTATTGTAGGTAAACCTTAGAAACGACAGCCAACAGAAGCACACTTGTAAATACATACTTATTAATTAAATAATCATTGTCTATTTATTCCGGCTAATCTTTTAGACGACTGTTCTGATTTTGATTATACTTTCACCAGCAGAAAGCTGGTTTTATAGTAACTTGCTAGGGAAATACATAAAATTTAAGTAAAAATCACCTGACATATCTCCGGAATATATTAATCTTCATACATTTCAAGTGTACATTAAAATTAACCGTTGCACAGGGTTAGTCAGAATGTGTAGTAATCTCCACACATCGGCAGGCCAGTACTTATATAACAGGGCGGGCTACAAGGGATAAGATTGAGCTCATGGGTTGTGTATTTGAGATGGTTATTTTTTATGGGTTTGGTTCATCAAACCTTCGTAGATGTGAGAAGTTTGTGCAAAATTTATTTCCATAGTTTGATTTAAAAATCTTAGAGACGTCCATTCTATGATTTTTTTTTGTCTGTTTGTCCCAGCTAAGTTACGAAACAGCTGGACTGATTATTATTAAGTATTAAGCTTAGCAATTTTTACTTAGGAAAGTCCATAAACCCTAAGTTCTGAATACATTGCCAGAAACAATTCTCAGAAAATGTAAAACTGCCAGCCAAAATTTTAATTACCCATTGAACGGGGTACTGCAGAATGTGTAGTAATCTCCACACATCGGCAGGCCAGTATAAAACAGGGCGGGCCATAAACGACGGCCAGCCGTTAACTTGAACCCTGAAATTGTGGGGGTGGCCATATATCGCCTCGCACAAAGGACGCACAACGGTTGAGTTACGGACGGCTGAACATTGAATTTCGGACTAGACTTCTATGGTGAGGGATAAGATTGAGCTCACTGTTTGTGTTTGTGCGGTGATTATTTTTTATGCACTTGGTTTAACGTCCGTGAAGTTGCTTCACGGACTTAAATTTTTATTAAAATTAAATCTTTATTTCCATAGTTCGATTTAGATAATCTAGAAATGTAAGCCAACAGGAAACAGTAAGAACCCATAAGAATTAATTTTTTGCCTGTCTGTAAGACTATACCGATTTTGACGAGACTATCTAGCAGCTAGCAAATGTGGTAAGGAGTGACGTGGGCTATTTTACTTTGAAAAAATAAGAATAACCCACAAGAAAACCATAAAATGCGGGCAACTCTGCTGGGTGGAAAGCAAATACTTTGAATCTATAGGTACTTACTAATCTTTTGAAGAGGTAAAGTTTCTGACGTTATGACGGATTAGGGGGAAATCTCTGCATCTCACGAACCGATCTAATTGAAATCTAGTACACAGATTCTCTAAAACCTAAGAAAAATAAGGTTAAGGCCACTATTAGGGGTGTGACACCGCGGGGCACTGCTATTTGAAGTAATCTGTACTTAATTATGTACCTACACCTACCTATATAGTGTATCCGCTATACTACCTACTCATTGTAGCTTATGCAAAGTGTAAAGTCAAGAAATGCTCCAGGGTTAGAGCTAATTGCGAGTGCATGTATTGTTTTTCACCCTCAGACGCCCTTAGGGAAAGTCGTAGGCATGGTTAGCGCCAGAATTAATGAGCGTACCAAATCCTTTCAAAACTCATTAACATATAATATGAATAAATGTCAACTGGAACCAGTCTAGTTAAAATGCGATTGCTTAGTCGTTTCATACTACGAGTTTTTCATACCACATTCAGTTATGAATCGCCCAAGGGCGTTTCATACCGCGTGTAAAGTTCTCTGTTATCGATCACTTTGATAATTTCTATTAGCCGGTTGATGCAAGATTTTTTCAAGTTATTACTTTTATTTTTTTCTTAGCTTGGTGTTAATATTTATTTTTTACGCTTTATCTAAGTACTTAGGTTAGGATTAGGAGAATATTTTTATCTTGGTGTAGCCTATTTAATAAATAAATGAATATCTCATAGTTTAAGCATTTGTCTATTTAATAGGTATTTGCACAACTTTTGTGTGATTAAAGAATTTATATCTTATCTTATATTTATCTTCTTTTCTATCAGTTTGGTTCGTCAGTCTAAAGTCACTGTTGCCGGTGTAGGTATAACAGATTTTTTAGAGGCCCATATTTACGAGTGGTGTTCTTGTTCAGCTCATTTTGTCGGTGAATGCACCTAAAAAATAGGCACATACATATATTAGTTCTTAGCCTTCGCGTGTTTTAATTATTTGACCCTTATTTATTATCTTATTTATTTTTACAATGCAACAATTTCGTTGAAATTGCACGTAAAATACTTTTTCGGTATATTTTTGAGCTAATCGAAGCTCAACCATGATGTATGGGCGGGGTAAATTACATAATGCTATTTACACAAAAAAAGTAATAAATCTTTTTGATTTCTATGAGGTAAAAAAACGTTCGCCAAATTTGCCCTCCCCAAAATCTGCATGGATGCAGACTTTTACCTATTTGCAGATCTGGACAAATAAAGATCGCCATATTCCAGGTGAGTCTGAACTCGGCGCTAACGGCAAACAAGCTGACAGTTCAACGAGACCTGAAAGATGTCGCGATCTGGGAACTTGAAGCTTTTGGACACAAAAAAATATCTCGTGTGGAATTTTTTACCATAATGTTTTTTTGTTTAGCAATATTTCGATTAGAATTGGGTTATTTTAGCTAACAAAATGCAGTAGGGCTAAAATTTAATAATTACGAAATTCTTCGAATTGGCCTTTTTGCCCCCTTAGGGGCTGTCTCCATGAGCGAGAGAATTGAGATGAGTCAGTTTTTACATCTTTTTTTTATGCTGTATAAGCCTTCATTTAACCACAATCTCACCTGATGTAAAGTGACGATGTGGTCTAAGATGGGGCATGAAGACCTAGAAGGGGAAGGCTTCTCCGGACGAAAAAATCGCTTCACGTACTGGCTCAGACCGGAGGGTGGTGACAAGCCGCGGCCGAAGCCTACCACCAGAGACTGTTCTTAGCACCACCCGTGTAAGGATTCAGAGGGTTACCACTTAGGCCTCGGTCTCGAATTTTGCGGGCAGCGGGGCGGCGGCGGCGGCGGCGCGGGAGAGGGGCGGGCAACGCATACCTGTTCTCGAAACCAGCGGGTAGATCGCGCGGCACTGTAGCGGTGAAGTGTTGTGTTCGTGGTTGTGTTGTCGACATTCGCAAACGAAATTTTTTGAAAATCGGCGACAACATCTTTTTGATTCAAATCTATTCCTAACTCTCGATTTATTGTGGGCAAAAGAAGAAGTGGATCCCTACTATAGGGCAAGGAAAATAAATTCTACCTTCAATATTCAGTTCGTTTTTTATTTCTTCCCATAATTGATTAATTATTCTTCTATTTTTATGGTTCACACTTTGCTGTTCCATATGGAACTCCTCTCAAAGATTGCCGAAATAATTTGCTCTTGCACGCACTCGTTGCCCGCCCCCGCGCCGCTCCCGCGCCGCTCCCGCGCCGCTGTTTTCGAGACCCGGTCCATTTGACGATACGCATAAGATCCTGCCGCTCCCGCGCCGCCGCCGCCGCCGCCCCGCTGCCCGCAAAATTCGAGACCGAGGCCTTAGGGACGTGAACAGACAAAACCTCCCATAATCATCTCCACGAACGAGCGATTATTCTCCCAGCAACGTATAGTCGCGACTCGTAACGGAATGAACATCAAAAACGCAATGAGCGCGCGGCGTGCGCGCCGTTAGAAGCGGCAGGCTCACTGCGTGCTATGAAATTCTCGCTCTCAACAACTAATCGCATTGCGCCCCAGAGTTTGTAAAGAAATACGTTAAATGACAATAACATCGCCGAAATTCCTTCGCTCGGGGAGAATTCCTGAGTATCTTCTTGACGAGTGATCATTATATTCAGAGGCCTTTGGCAGAAGGAAGGCAGCCAGGAATTGTTCAAATATTTTTTACTTTTTTTCTTGTAAAAAACAACCCCTTCCGCATATCTACCTGTAATTGTCGTAAATAACTTACTTCATTCTATTTCATCCAACAGTCCTTCAGTTGGTTGTGACCGCGGTGAATGCAAATTGCATTTCGAACCCCTAGAATGCTTCAATTCCTTTTCGTATCCAGAAGGCAATCGTCCCAGCCTCCGGTGGTATCGATCCCCGGAGATATTTCAGGCTAAAACGAGATATCGAGGTACCCACCTCGGTCCACGCCAATGATAGCTCTTTCAATCAGACCGAACAAATAAAACAAATGAAGCGGCGAAATAGTTCAAATCTTGAAGTTTCTATTGTAATTTGTTTGTGTGTCGGAATTCTCGCTGTTTCTTTGCAATGTTTTAGCTGAAAGCGACAGCTTGCCAGCAGTGTTAAAGATTACTACTGTCTTAGTATAAAATCAAGTCATTACCGTTGTCTGTTTGCTTAGGTCTTTTGAACTACTCAACGGATGTTAATATATTTAGTTATCTTTAATTGATATAGTGGTTCAGGAGGCATGTTAGTGAGGGTTAATGAGTGGTTTATACATTTTTTTTATTAACGGAGCTGATTATTTTTGGATTTTTTTTCCATCAAAAGATATCTTTTATCGTTTTGATATCACTTCAACAAATTAAATGGGTGTGTTTCTAACTCTAATTAATGTATGTTATTTGTAAGCATGTCGTTACTAAGCTAAAAGACTAGGTCTCCCTCATAAATTTGAATCATACATTCGGGTTGGGTTCTCCACATCTTAACATCTTACAAAATTTTGTTTTGCTTTAAAAAGTAGGTTATGTCCATTTATTTAGAGTTAAGACTTGAAAATTTAATTTAAAGTGGCCTCGTAAGTATTTTTGGAGACAGGCAAAGTCATTTCTAATATTACTAAAGGAATCTCGTTAAAACTAAAAACTCTGAAAATCTAAACTGAAAGGATCCATTTTCAACAAACCTACGTTTGCCGGGTCGAAAGTCGAAAGCGCTGCTCGGCGCAGTTTCCATTCAGCGACAGTTTCGCGAACACATAGGAATGTAGCAAGTTTGCAAGTTTAATTTGGGACCTGTCCACCACACTCTGATTGATGGACTTGTTGGGACGTGCCGAAACAAAGTTATACTTCTAACGATTACTAATGATGCTTGGACGATGTGGTTATATAAGTTGGAGATGTAGAAAGTTGATAAGATGTTCTAACAGCTAGTAGTAACACTGTAAGGTAGGTAAATAATCAAACATATTTCTATGATTGTTTTAGAAAAAAAAGTGTTAGTAAAATACAAACTTAGCGGACGTCTAGCATTAGGTAAATTATAGGTATTGAATTTAAGTAGCCGTGTCTTAATTGAAGTTCCTATTTTTATTTAAAAATAAATATTTTAGATTTCTCCAGAAACGACCCAAAATTAAACATAATAATAAAATAATTTAAATATTCAAAATGGCAGACACGCGTTTACCAGACGGGAAGGTAAATACTTGGCTATTATTAATTCATGTTGGTTTAAAAATCCCTTTAGGGCATGGAAGAGCCCTTTCGGACTGTCCTTTAACGAGGAGCCTTTAGGGCAGGGCACGGGTCGTATTCACCTGTGACAGTGGAAAACTCACCCTTTGGAGACACCTCGCCACCCTTCCTGGGGTTGCCTACTATATGAAGTAAAATTAGGCGGCAAAAAATGTTTTAGGATATCCTGAAATGAATAATTAAAATAACGAGCTACTAAATTTTTATGGTCACCAAAAAATATCACAAACGCCTAAACATCATCTATTTAAAAAAGGCTAGCAAAACATAGAAAAAAAGAGAACGTTTTGCAATTGAAAAAAAAACGGAAGAAATAACCACTATACAATTTTTTTTTATTTATCGTGTCAAGTTATCAATTTTGTAAGTGAAGAAGATATTTTTAGGGTTCCGTACCCAAAGGATAAAACGGGACCCTATTACTTAGACTTCGTCGTCTGTCTGTCTTCGACCAGGCTGTATCTCAAGAACCGTGATAGATAGAGATAAGCAACGTTGCGCGATGCCAGTACTTGGATGGATGATCACTCTGACTGCATCAAATTAAAAAAAAGTTTAATGTTTTTGTTGTTTTTATTTATTTATTACAAAACGTGTATAATTTGTACACGAAACCCTAGGCGTAGTTTCAGTCTATCTCATACTTATAAAATTTATTTAATTGATTACGAGCTATAGCAATGCCTATGACTGTTTATTTTTTTCTAAAGAAAGTCTATTCATTTTCATTTCTGAACGCTTTAAATACGGTAGCAAATCCTTAAGTTTTCTTCGGAGAAATAGCAAAAAAAAAATATTAAAGATAAGTAGACATTTCCAGTTGGTAACACTACATTCCCGGGCGGGCGGAATGCACCAGTCGCCGTAAACATTAAGTACCTACTTAGGTATCGTTTTCTATAGTTATTCCGTTTAGCTTTTTTGTGTGGGACTTGTTAAGTGTTAAGTATATTTTCATGAGACATAATCTAGGTATAGCACGTTGGTAAATATACCCACTGTATTTACCCAAATAGCACCTACCTATATAAAACACAGCTACTTGCGGATAAAAACTATTTTTCGGTACTTCGACCACTGAGCCAACTCGCCTAATTTCTTCTACAAATTGAGTTTTATTGAACCAAGTTCAACCAATGCAAAATGGCAAAAACTGGGTAGAGATATTATTTATTACGGCCAATTATCTGTAAGAGTGTTATGGGATATATTAGTTTGCGAATAATAGGTTCCCGTAACTATTATCCAATAAAAGTCAAATAATAGAGTTCTCTAACTATTGATAACGCAATCGCGCTTAATAGTGTGTACCTATGTCGCGATGAACACCGCGCGCGTCTTAACTATATTTTGACTATTACTGAAAAACTTAAATTATAGCATTAATATTACCTAATATTAGTATATTTTTTCTATCACTATATATTAATATTAGGTTAATTAATGTTATCAAAAACGGTCAATCAATCATTCAATCATTTATTAAAAACCAAAGAAAGTATTACGTAAATAACGTAGTCTTCAGTACTATACCACCTGTGCTAGTTAGAAACTGTGTTACAGCAAGGTACAAAGTCATATAATAAATATATGCCTTGCAGACTTACCTTATGTACTATAAATAAATAAATAAATATTTCCGGACTACTCACACAGCATCACCTAACCCCAAACTAAGAAGAGCTTGTACTATGGGTGTTAGGTGACTGATATACATACATTTTTTTTTGTAAATAACATACATATCGTAGATAAAAAACACCCAGACCCGAAACCAGAAATTGTAGAGCATACAAAATCTCGTCCCCCGGCGGGAATCGAACCCGCAACCTCCTGCGCCTCAGGCGGACCTTCGCCCACCGAGCCACAGAGGTGGTCAAATGAAATATTTATAACTTAAAACTAATTAGGGATTTTTCTTCGTGAATGCATCCCGAAAGGTAAACTGGTGAAATTAGTGTTCGTAGCGTGTGTGTAATTTAAGTTTATTTAATATTCTTCCTTGTTTAAACATATATCATGAAATGTGAATATCGTTCACTTTAACTTACAACAGCAAACTTCCCAGAACTATTTCGATTGGCTAGATAGAACTTTCTTTTCAGAACTTAGCTCGTAATTCACTTGAATTTTCTAGAGCTGGGATCCAGGCCAAACTAATTAGATGTCCATTTTTATTTTAGCGTAGCTGTTCTTAAAACTGTCTGGTTAATATTTAAAAAAATGCACGCCAAACTGAAACTGGGCAAATGGTTTCCCCAATCTGGTTTTCACACGGTAGACTGGGTGCAAGGCGGAGATGAGTGCAAAATATGAGAACCGAGTTCTATCATGGACTAAAAAGTTCTATGTAGTATAGTTTTGAACTCAGAAAAGCTTGCAAGTTGTTGCCAGGGATGTTGCAGAGGGTTTTATTGGTCCATTTTTTATCAACCATCTCCTTGATTTCAAGTGAATGGATTAAATAAATATTTCCGGACAATCCACTCAACAACATCTAGGCTCGTGGTAAGCTCTTTGTTTGTGTTACGGGTACTATAGGACATCTGATAAACATAATATAAGTAAATAAAACACACAACTAAACCAATTCAATGTTCACATCTTTCAAATGGCTAAACCAAATTCAATAAGTCTTATCTATACTAATATTATAAAGAGGAAAGGTTTGATTTTTTGTTTGTTTGTTTGTTTGTTTGTTTGTTTGTTTGTCTCGAATAGGCTCTGAAACTACTGCACCGATTTAAAAAATTCTTTCACCATTCGAAAGCTACACTATCCCTGAGTGACATAGGCTATATTTAGTTTTCAAAAATAATATGATTCCTTACCAAACTCCGATAATGTAACCCATGGTGAAAAAAAAGAACCCAAAATCTTTCTTTAATCGCGAATGCTGCGAAAACTATTGAATATATAACAAAGTGATGTATTACAACTTTGTAGAACTTATCATTATCTACAAAAAACGTCTTTACATCATATCTCTAACTATTATAGTTTTGTGACAATAACCGATTTTTATGAAAAAATAAACCTAAAATCTTTCTTTAATCGCGAATGCTGCGAAAACTATTGAATATATAACAAAGTGATGTATTACAACTTTGTAGATCTTATCATTATCTACAATAAACGTCGTTACATCATATCTCTACCTATTATAGTTTTGTGACAATAACCGATTTTTATGAAAAAATAAACCTAAAATCTTTCTTTAATCGCGAATGCTGCGAAAACTATTGAATATATAACTAAGTGATGTATTACAACTTTATAGAACTTATTATTATCTACAAAAAACGTCTTTACATCATATCTCTAACTATTATAGTTTTGTGACAATAAGCGATTTTTTATATTAAAAATTATAATACCGCTGTTTGAAAAGGCTCTTTATTTGTATCTTGGTATTAATCCTTAACAAAATAATTTATTATGTAAGATTGCTTTAAAACCTTTATATAACTTTTTGAATTATTAGATTCTGACATTCCATTCAAAAGATATCACGAGTTAATTTTTTTTTTAAATAACCGCGGCGGCGGTCGGTCGGCTCTTTACTGATAATGGTCGTGTGCGGAAATAAAAAAATTGTCGCTTGATAATATTTTGTCGCTTAGTTAGTAGTTAATAATTCGTTAACAGGTAACTAATCCCATTCAAAAAGTTATTTTCAGAACTAAACCCTTCCATTATAGCATAGATATTGTAAGTACATATCGTCAGTTGGCAGTTCAATTGGGTTAACCACCAAAACACGTAAAATAAGTTGAGTATACAGTTTTTTTAGTTTTTTTCTGTCCGTTCGAATAGCATAATAATATAATTCTAACTTTAAAAAAATACAGTTACGCTACACATTTTAACTGTAAATTTTGCAGACTTCCGTCGAAATTATGTGGTAACTGAGTAGGTATGTGATCCATTTACATAAGTCGAATTGTTGTATTCCTATGACCGAAGAAGGTTAAGTTGGTGTATGTATCTTGGCAAACCAGCATTGCTCTTACACTAATTCTTAGCTTGAACGAAAAATTATACACCAATATAAAACCAACTTTCTTCAAAAAACTAACGTTACACAAATTGACCCGAACCAAGTTTATGTTTGTTGTCGGTTACACCAAATTGAAGATTGCAATCAATAGTATGTTTTCTCTTACCTTAATCTTCTTATAAATAATAAATCTAAATTTAAAATATAAGAAAAACCCCCGATTCGAATCCTTCAATTTCCTTAAAAGTAAAACACCATAATAATGACATGTGTAATGTGCACGCAATGCGCTTTCATTTGATACTCGAGTTTTTGCAGATTTTCGGTTTTCCTTCCCCACTCTAACCCCCACAATTTTTAAACGGCACAACCGATTTTCATGAAACATGTCTAAGAGCACAATGTTTGTTGGAGTTTAAGGATGGTTTTTACGGCGAGAAAAATTCGAATAATTTTGAAACAATTTTAAATAATTACCCGTGCAAAGCCGGGGCGTGCCGCTAGTAAAACTATATAGAAGCAATGACCAATCGTTTGATACAGAACACAGGTATAGTTGTTAACATTAGATTCATCATTATTATGACTATTAATATCTGGGGGCACGGCAGTGCCCCCACCAAGTCGAGCAAAAAAGCGGCACGGCCGTACCATCCTTTTCTCGAAGCAATTCAGGCCATTTTCGACCCCCTGTAACTTCGTTGTGGATAAAACTAGAAGACTGAAATTTTCAGTAACCATGCAGGATTGTAAAGACACGGTATATTTCAAATTTCATTTAATTTGAACCAGTATTTTAAGAATTATAACGGGTCAAATTTCGTAATTTTGTCACTCACTGAATGACTCACCGATCATCAAAATTCTAAGGCACTTCTAGCAGACCTAGAAGCTTCAAATTTGGAATATAAGTAGTGTTTGGTGTATGAATCAAGGAAAAACTAAAAAATCTAGAAAAAACCGGTATAGAGGGCGCTGTCGTACCTTTTCTCGAAGCAATTCAGCCCATTTTCGACCCCCTGTAACTTCGTTGTGGATAAAACTAGAAGACTGAAATTTTCAGTTACCATGCAGGCATTGTAAAGACACGGTATATTTTAAATTTCAATTAATTTGAACCAGTATTTTAAGAATTATAACGGGTCAAATTTCTTAATTTTGTCACTCATTGACTCACCGATCATCAAAATTCTAAGGCACTTCTAGCAGACCTAGAAGCTTCAAATTTGGAATATAAGTAGTGTTTGGTGTATGAATCAAGGAAAAACAAAAAAATCTAGAAAATACCGGTATAGAGGGCGCTGTCACAACGCCACGTATATACGAAATATGTACTAAAGTAATAACAATGCAAAATATAAATAAATCCAATCTAGACCGGCAAAAAGAAAATTATATGGACATAATATACAATAAGTAGAAGGTACCGAAAAGGAAAAAGGTAGAACTGTCTACAAAATACAAAAAGAAATGAGATCCCATCAAAAACAATACTTGTCAAAAAAACCAAGTCGCGCAACTCAGTTGTTCTGCGGTAAAAAGTTGTGAGATCCAAGTAAATACAAGTCTTCAAATTTCGTTTCAAAATTCTTTAATGTTTTATACAAATATATTGAGACTTGGCCATCGCACTAAATAATTGAATTTACACGTGTTTTCAGGCGATTGAATTAACGCGTGTTTTCAGGCGATGGCCAAGTCTTAATATGTTTATATAAAACATTAAAGAATTTTGAGACGAAATTTGAAGACTTGGATTTACTTGGATCTCACAACTTTTTACCGCAGAACAACTGAGTTGCGCGACTTGGTTTTTTTGACAAGTATTGTTTTTGATGGGATTACTAGCTGACCCCAGCAAACATTGTTTTGCAAAATAAAAAATAGATGGTAGCCGATTCTCAGACCTACTGAATATGCATATAAAATTTCATAATAATCGGTTAAGCCTTTTCGGAGGAGTACGGTAACTAACATGGAAATTTTATATATAAGAAGAAGATTATAAACCTAAAGAGTTTTTTGTTCGAACGCGCTAATGTCGGGAACTACTGGTCCGATTCCGATCCGAAAATATATTGAGTGTTAGATAGACCATTCATCGAGGAAGGCTATAAGGCTATTTATCTTGAGTCGTTACCGCAAGAAAACCCATAAAGCACGGGCAACGCCGTGGCGCAAAAAGTAAGTTTTATATTTCTTAAAAACATTCAATTGTTTTCGAGTTTTAGCTTATTTTCATTGTCATGTCATGCCCTATAGGTAGGTGCGAAAGTAAGTTGAGAATGCAAAGCTCATGAATGATTTTTCCGTTCAGACGGTAAGGATATAATGTTCTTCAAAGATACCGGGTCTTACATGCGATTCTCAAAGACTTGTCGGGTTATCCTATAAAGGTTTAGTTATTCTCAGTTTCTATATTGCGCTATTCAGGGTACTAAACACTTGCACTCAAGATAAAAGTTTCCCAATGTGGCGATTGAGTTTGTAACTACTCAATTTTCAACCGACATCAAAAAGGTTCTAAATTAAAATAACATAACTTTTTCTCTGTAACGAACTTTTATAATTCTTTTGAAAGTAAAGCTGGTGTCTAAAATGACTGGTTTTTTTGGTAAATTAAAATTTTATATGTGGAACAATAATTGAAGTTATTTGTTTAGTGTTCAAAATTAATCTATACATGTGTTTTTAATATTGGATAAGGGCCAACCCACATGTACCACAACCACACTACAAAACGACGCAACAATTGCGCAATGGTTGGGCGTATTTTTATTTGGGAAATTAGGCTATTCACACGTACCACATTTTGCAGTTATATTCAAGTACAAAATTATACATGTATGGTTCATGGTAATTCGTCAAATTCAAATTCGTTTAAACATGTAGAAAAAATATTGATGTTGCTTAAAAGCATCATTGTCAAACTTAAAACAAAGCAAGAAGTATATGTATGTGAAAAAAAACCTTACGGCGTATTGATTACCTCCTTTTTTCGTTGAAAGTCGCTTAAAATATCAAGGCAAATATCGGAACTGCAAACCAACAATGGAAGAGCATTAACCTTAGATTGAAGTCAAGCATTCTTAAGGGCTGGGGTCAGCTGCTGAAGAAGCAATCTGTACCACGCAGGCGCGAAACTTTAATAATAATCTTTCAGCCGATGACTTGAAATAGAATCACCATAGGTTGAGTTTTTTTTAATCCTCGGTAAGGAGAGAAAGATGTAGTACTAATTAGATGCTAGATTTGGTTAGGTTTTATCAACTTTTTGTGAATCTAGCCTTGTTTTCTTGAGGCTCGGAGGTTAATTGGATCACTGACGGGCATGTACATGTTAGAAAGTATAATGAATACAAGCGATGTATTTAATGTAGGTACATACATGGTAACCTAAATACCTATGTGTAAAAAAGTCATCTTCATCATTGCTACCATCATCTCATACTATAACGAATATACATTATACGCAAGAATAAACTACTAATTGTTACCCTAAACATTTAGTTCTTTATTCTGTCAATCATGAAACATCTCGATAAATTGTGAATTTTTGAAGAATTTTCATGTGACAATATCTGTAGTATATTTTAAAAACAGCAGGATTTTAATTTGTTTATCTTAAAATTCCTCGTTTATCCGGTTTTTAAATTTTTGTACACACTAAAAAACAATTTAAATATAACACAACGCGTGCTTTTAAAATCCTTAGTAGCATTGGGCATACATGGACAGGTCGACTTAAAACCAATAAAACTAATATTATCAAGGAAATAACTTTGTCTTGACAGTTTGCTTAATTTTTTTATACTGAGTTGAGAAGCGTTATTTTGTTACCAATTAGATGTCGTGTCACTCTGTGTGTGTGATCTTAGCTCTGTGGGAGAACGTACACACACACCCACACACACACACTTTTAACTTCTGTAAACAGACCCTCCAACACAAAGACCGAACTTTTCTTTCCAAGTTTTTTGCGAAAAAAGTCTCGTAAATGCGCCCAGCGAGGTCACGTCGTTATCTATACCTACTCGTGTATGTGTACATATCTTTGTGTATACAGAAAAATATTTTTTGTTGTGTCTACATCTGTATGTTTCCACCAACCTCCTTTACAACCAGTTTAAATAATAAGTTATTAAAAGCGCAACTATAAAGTCTTTATTCTGTTTTTTTTTCATTACATACGTTCCATTCCCGTGAAGTAAAATAATTGTATTCCATTAAATAATTACTATCGGTAAATAAATCCACAAACGTAAGCCAATAAATTCAGATTCTCTTGTGATTAATTATAAAATCGTGCGTCGAATACGAAGATAACAGTGAATTATATGTAATTGCCATTTTCTGGAGTTTTCAAATATCACTTCGTTGTTTTATTTTATACTACAATTAAGTTTTTCCCGGGAATAACGTATTGCCCGCGATAAAAAGGAACATATCCTTCCTCTTTCAAAACTAACGCGAGTTTATTTTTATTATTAATTCTTTATTTTTTGAAAACGGGTTTTACTCACGTAAACTGTAACGATATCATATATTATATCCTCCGACGTATAAAACGTTTGGTACGTTAAAAAAACGTTTTAAAATGAAATAACCTTCTTTGATAAATTAAATATACAACAGAGAAATGAAATCGGTTTACAAGATCCAGAGCTAATCCCATTAAACATCACAAAGTCAAGACCTTTACTTCTTTGAAATAAAAAGTTTTGTAAAAGTTTAATCTCCCCCGCGGCTTTTACTGCCTTAATAACTGTTTATTCCCATAGAACAAACAAATTAAGTTAATTAACTAAATAAGCCATATCAATCAATTCCTTAATTTAATAAGTGGACCTATTTAATATCTTTAATGATACGATTACATTCTAGGATGCCACTTACTTAAAACTGCTTAAGGCTTACTTAAGGCTGCAAATCTTTACTTTACGAAGTAATATCTAATCATTGATTTCCTATCATTATTAATAGAATAGTCGAACATGTCGAACCTCTCACAATTCCATCACAGCAGACCTTTATCACGGCTGAAATATAAATATGGAGCATTTTTCCAAATCGGCGTCCGTACTACGAAGAGGGGTGGGGATCAAGCGCGGGGTGCGGGGGTACGCAGCCTCCCGGCAACGATTACTGATTAGTGTGGCTGTGGCGGCCTGAGAGGAACCCCGTTTCTTCGCCATGCCGCCGCCGGTCCAACGCGACTCCTTTCTACCCCTAATCAACCTCCTTGCTACATTAAAAACTCTTTACTTCTCCTTGATACAGTGTTCGTATTTCGAAGTCTAGTTTTGTCAGTGTTCTCGATCAGCTGACCGGCAGACACGCCTCACATGTTACTACTACTCTACGTTGTGCGGTGTTGTATATGAATGTTGGTTGACTGGTATTTTGGGTGAATGTGTGCTCTACGCGGTGGATATACGTAAGTTCATGTTGTTTTCTAACCTTAAATGCTAAATATAGACTTTTATATCACTTTGTATTCGTATTTATCGCTAAGATACTAAAGCTGGCAGCAATTTTCGGAGGTTACAAGAAGAATTTTTCATTTTCTCAGAATCTCTTTGATCATGTGATCATAAAGCTTGAAAAGGAAATATAAAATAAATGCAAAAGCTTGTTTATACTGCGCTTAATTAGCTAGCTTGAATGTCAAAGTTATAATGCGTTGAAGTCTTTGGTATGTACATATATTATGTTGTAGTTGTAGCAAGTACAGTTTACGTAGCAACGTAGACAGTTTCCATAATAATCCGTAGCAACGTAGAGGGTCTACATAACAAGTCGTAGACACGTCTTTTTAGAGATGGTTTTTGCTTCCGCGTTTACATAATTAGGGAACATAATTAGAATGGGGTTACTTGTAAGTGTCAAATTATATTTAGGGTCACAATATTAAATGGAGATTTGGTTATGGCCTATATACCTATATGCGTATTGGGTTATGTTGTAAATGTTTTTCATTAATGTATTATTATGAAGATATATTTACTCCTTTACGCATTTCAACTGAACTATGTTAAGTTTAATTTAAAATTTCCGTATAATTGGTTTATAATTTAGGATAATTTAGAATTTTTTGTTTTTTTTGGTAAGAAAATAATTTTGATTTTAGTATTAAGTATTCTTAGTTAATATGCATGTTCTATAGTATATCTATAATGTATCAGAATATAATAACTTTTTTTTTAGTTTCTTCGCCGAAAAACTGAAAACATTAAATTTATGTACTTTTTTACCAAGTTCTTAAACTTATGAAAGTATACCCATTTTATATTTATCCCAATTTATGGGACCAAGTTGAATAAAAAAATAGAATAGAAAATTCTTCATTACACACACCAATGAACATAAATACAAAATTATTAATAGTAAGGTATCATTTTTACAACAGAAACACCTACCCTTTCCAATAAAAAATGATAATTTTTTTCAAATAAAAAAGGAGGTCCCTATTCATTTATTTTTTATGTCTGCTGAAAACTTTAATTAATTTGTGTGGAATGTACAAGTGGTATTAAACTTAAATATCGATTCAGAAGACAACTGATGATTGTCATAATTATATTATATAATTACGTCAAAGCAAATTATATAACCATTATTGCAAAACCAAAGATCAAAGTAAACACTTCATTGCTAATTCCTAGCGACACCGAAATTACATTACATCGAACTGGGTTAATTCTAATGCCTATTACACAATCAGGGTTCGACAGATTAGTAAATCGACTATTCTAAGCCTACTATCCGTTATTGTCACTACAGCTTTTCGTTGTCGTTATTAAGGGTGTGCCTATGCCTAGTGACTGAATTTGTACTTAATGGATGTGACCACCAAGATTTAAATAAACAAACAATTAAATATTTCTGGACAATCCACTCTAGCCCCGCGGTAAGCTCTAAAGCTTGTGTTACGGGTACTAACTACTAAATATGTTAAACACCCAGACCAAGGAGAAAGCGATTGCAGATCATACAAACACTTGACCCCTCGGCGGGAATCGGATTTTCTTCCCACCGCGCTACTGAGGCTGAAATAACTTTGACCTTAATTTGAATTTCTGCACATATTCTACAGTTACTGGATACAATACGATCGAAGACTAGCATTTTGTACGGCAAACGCCAATTATTTAATAAAATTTAGCGAGAATAATGTTTTCATGCAAAATTAATATTATTAACCGGATATAGGATAGTGGGTGTGTCACGGAACGGTGAGTTTGGCTTAGGTCTCTAAGGTACATAGTTTGAAACCCTGACACCCCCTTATTAAAGTAAAAATAAATCAATGTTATTCGTTATTTATGTCGTATCATAAATCGTTATTTGATATCAGCCCTTAGGGCTCACTGTAAGGTACTGTTGGTGGTAAATTTGTTGTTTTCTTCCCTTACTACATAATTTAAGAGCGGTTACCGCCTGGCTGTATATAATTGTATAACAGAGTGAAGTTTTAGGGTTTCGTAATTAAAGTCCTTGTTTGGCCTAGGTTTCAAATTAACGGTATTATGTTGTAAATCTAGCTTAACATCGATACATTTTTTGCGTAGTAAATTATTACTTGCTTGCATTTAATAAACGAGAATAGGTACATACTTTCCTTTTGTTATCGGGCGGTGTCAAATAAGTTTAATTTACGTACAAATAAAAAAAAATCTTGAATATCATAGTTCAGAAATCTTGATTAGAATTTTAATATTTATGAGATATCTAAACGAGCCATTTTAGATTATTCCGATAAAGATTCATAGAGTATTCAGTTGTTATTGTATTTTGACTTCCGATCCGATATGTTTGTCGGACGCTAATTAACCCTCATCGATGTCCGGGTTAGTGAAATGTATTGTACCTGTCTTTCACATAGTCCGGCTTGATAAGGGATTAACTATCGGATCCGATACCGACACATTGGCGGCATTATCTGATGCCCGTAAGCTTTTGAACGATAATTTTGCATGTGCATTTACGTGCATCTAAATATATATCTGTGTGTAGACTCTGCCAACTAAACTATCGTGAAATTAACATCGGATGGATTTTGTAGAAATAAATAAATTTCAGGACAATCCACACAACAACATTTAGCACCGTGGTAAGTTCTAAAATTTGTGTTACGGGTACTTGCCATCTCATAATAAACATACATATATACATATTTTTTATTATACATTAGAATAATGTGAACACAGAACATCTTATCGGCAATCGGCTATCCACGTCCGGTTTCGGATAAACCGGTCGGATAGCTGACGACGCTCAGTCCCAAAAAATGTTTTCGCATGAATTGATGGTGAAGTTTGACTAAAATGTATTTTAATTAAGCGTTACGTATCAAAGGGTAAAATGCTTTACTTAGGTAGAACCTCGGTAGAAAACCGATCGCCAATATAAAAGCAATAAAGGCAACCCTTCATGAGTCTACGGCTGTTTATTAAAGCCCGGTACAGAATAAGAAAATCAAGATTAATGAAAACAAAATTGAGTTGTTTTAATGTATTTCTATAGATGTATTTAAAGGCTTATATTAGTTTTTCGGCTGGAAGACCGGTGAGTTGGTATTACAACGATGTTAAGTCTATCCAGACCCATTATGATGTTAAGTCTATGATGGTGGCTATGTTCAGTAGAATTTCCAATGGAGAGAGATATTAGATATTACAATGTCATATTGAAAACCGTTTCTTAGAATACCATTCGGTTGTGTGTAAATAATATATTCTCGATTCACCATTTTGAGATACATTTTCACGAGAGTCTACACCTAAATACTGGTTTTATAGTATAAACATTGTCACAACACAGCTTAAACCATGATTTTTCAAGCAAACTATAACGGTTACGCTATTTCTATTTAGTTAGAGTATTGAACGCTTGAATTTTTGATACCATTTTGTACCGGAATAGCTAATCCGGAAATGTAGCTAGCCTAATTTCGTTTCTAGCGTTAGATTTACTCGACTAACATGAATTTAAATCAGAAAAATATTTATTTAATGCATAAAACCTACTTACACACACTTGGCAAGTTATATACAATACTATAAATAAATAAATAAATATTGGCGGAGAAATCCACACAAAAACATCTAGCCCCGTTATAAGCTTTAAGTTTGTATTACGGGTACTAGACATCTGAATAATATAATAGGTATACAATACATACAAACAGACCAAGGAGAAAGTGCTTGCAGAAAATACAAGCACTTTAACCCTTGGCGGAATCGAACCCGCTACCTTTTGCGCCCCAAGCGGACCCCCGCCCATCGCGCCACTAAGGTAGTCAAATACGAAAAAAAGTTTAGTGGTCAAAATTTAAAATATAAATCGCTTGGCAAATAACATAATGTAAATAATTATACTCCTACAGGAAATTTCTTATAACCCGTGAGTTCTGAGTTGAAGTAATTCAAAGTAAATATAGAATAGGAACAAAGAAAAAAACCCGAATTCAATTAAGCGCCGAATAATCACAAAATAAACATAAAGCTGCGTCCACACTTGTATCATTTCGGCGTATCGTATCTCCGTCGCGTATCCTCGGCGCGTATCATGATCGCTAGTTTGGACGCAAGCTGATACGCGTTAATGATACATGCCGTATCTGATACGGCCCGATCCGCCCCCGATCTCCAATGATCGCGTATCAAGATACACCGCGTATCCGATACGCGTATCACGGTGGTATGGACGTATTTTGATACTGTATCATGATACTGTATCATGATACTGTATCGTGATACACCCCGAACCATCCTGTGTCGGTTTTTCCGCGATCATCAAAGGGGATACGCGTTGCATTGAACAAGTTTGGACGTGAATGGTTGATGCAGTGTTGCCAAACGACGACCTCTGTGGCTCGGTGGGCGAACGTCCGCCTGAGGCGCTGGAGGTTGCGGGTTCGATTCCCGCCGGGGGACCAGATTTTGTACGATCTTTAAATTCTGGTTTCGGGTCTGGATGTTTTCTATGTATAATATATGTATGTATTTACAAAAAAAAATGTATCTATGTAGTATATCCGTCACCTAACACCCGTAGTACAAGCTCTGCTTAGTTTGGGGTTAGGTGATGATGTGTGAGTAGTCCGGAAATATTTATTTTATTTATATTTAATGCTGCGGCAATTACCGTGTTCTACGGCTTTCAGGCCAAAATATTACACAATGCACTGCCTACGGCTGCAACCCTGTAGCCGTAGCAGTTTCTACGGCTATTCGCAAATTCTACGGTAATTGATTAAATCCGATGCGCGAAATTACACGCTTCTCACTTACCCAAATATTATATTTGACAGGATTCGATTAATAATCCAAATATACCGAAAGCCAACATTGCAAAGTTGTCTATGGTTGTATGGACTTTGTTACTCTTGAAGTTACTTGTTACATTTTCTTTTTGAAGCGTCTATCATCATCACCCTATTAACGTTCCCACTGCTGGGACACAGGGACTTCTCTTTTGGCGAGAGAGTTTAGGCCTTAATTCACCACGCTGGCCAAGTGCGGGTTGGTGAATGTCACATGTCCTTCAAACTCTTTAAAGTTCTCAGAACATGCCGGTTTCCTCGCGATGTTTGCCTTCACCGTTAAAGCACGTGTTTCAAGCGCACATAAATTTCTCAAGAAGAAAAATACAGAGGTGCGTGGCGAGGTTTGAACTTACGACCTTCGGTATGAAAGTCGAGTGTCCTCCCACTTAGCCAACACGGCTTTTTTTCTTTGGCTTTGAAGCGTCCATATTTGTAAAGTTAAAGTTGATACGCTGAAATGATACAGTATCACATAAGTATAAAATGAGCGTCCATACTTGTGATACGGATACTCGATACGCCACGCCTGATCGTGATACACCGAAATGATACAAGTGTGGACCCAGCCTAATATCCCTCGGTAGATTTCAACTATTTAATCCAGAAATTAGGTTACATAAACATCATCCGTAATAACATTGTATAAATATAATAGTATCGCATAATGAACCTCCATTTCTCTAGAGTCAAAGCCGAAGCGGTATATGCCAAATATTCTGGTAAAATAAACACAGTCCCCTACTTTGTAAGCCCCTACAACTTGGTAATAACCATTCAAAGAGCCGTTACTATTATCTAATCTGATAGACCAGAAAATTCTACTTCATTGTCTATGCGAAAATAAGGAAAATTGAAACGAAGAACATGAAATATGGAAGATAAACAGCGGCTGCTGGTGGCTGAAAAAATACAGCCTCATAAAATGGCATTGCTTGGATTTTCAGTTAGGGCGGGGTAAAAAGTTGGTTGTTTTGAAACGCTGTGGTTTTATGTAGCTTTGAGAAATAGGGATGGGACCTGTGATATTGTCTGAAAGTCTATATTAGGAATTCATTGGATAATTTTTGATGAATGTATGTAGCTCATTATTCGATTGGATGTACAATCGAACCAACTGAATCATGAACCACCATAAGCTTATTTTTGCATAACACCTTAAATACAAGTAGGTTGAAATTCGCTTGAAAATTTATTTCCTTGGTAACGAACTAGTTATCATTTGATTAGACACTGACATTTACTGAGTGCACTGTTAAATAAATCGGACAGTATCGACTAAGCTCGTATATGAAAAAGAAGAGATGATGTTACTGTCTTTATCTGTATTTACGTAGGTAAGTATAGGAAGTTTTCTACGAACGTAATGGTGCCACTTCACTTGGCCGTATTAAATTTGCTTAACTATTAGTCGCATTTGTTTCTCTAGAATATAAAATCAAAAATAATGCAGTAATGTTTGGGAAAATCGGCCAAGTGAAGAGCCAGCATAAACTTTAGATTAATTAATTAACAGGTTTCATTCACGCCATTTCTATAAGTATTTTAAGGACAGAAACATGCCATTGTTGGTCTTTCAAGCTATATAAGTATAAAGAGTAATAAAATTTGTGAAATGAAAAAAAAACTTTATTTAATCTTAAACAGAACTAATTTAATTTATAAGATTCTGTAATGCAGTCCAGTGCCGTGCAAATAATTTCTAATAGTTTGTAGACAGACGTCATGTTGCGCCGCAAAATATCGGGTGGGAGTAAAAGGATGTTCTTCGTAATGGTGTTGCATGTCCACTCTTAGTTTAGTTCGTTCGTGAGTCGGCGAACGCCGTGGTTATGACGTCAGTCCTCGTGGATGCCCTCTACGGTGTGCCGTCTGATCCAGGTCCTCACCGTATTCCGAGAAATATTCAATACGCGTGATATTTCCCGTATGCCATAGCCTTCCTCACTTAAGACTACAATCCGAGAACATTGTTCTTCTAAATTAGCCATTATAAACAAATATTAAGCATTTTCCCATTTAGTTTATATTTTTTCACATTGACTGACAACTTGACATAATATGACACACTTGTAGAACACCCCATTTTTTAAATATATTTTTTCCATCATCAAAAAGTTTAGGTTTAATAAGCGAGAACTAGCTCGAGATTCAAACAATGACTGTATATGTGTGAAATGTGGTTTTATGGCAATGATAACAAAGGTTAAAATTGCATAGCTCTGCGACCTGTATTGACGTAATTTTATTAGTACCTAAAACGTCGTAAGTAACATTATACGTGATAGATCTTACAAGTTTGAAAGTTTCAAGCGAATTATCAGGCAAGTGGGTCATGATTCAGTTGGTTCGATTGTACAGGTTGGATTACGTTTGGATAACAGTTTTTGCTCGATCTATTATTTCTGGTTTTGGGTCTGGGGGTTATTTTAAGCATCTATCATATATGTCCGTCTGATAGGCCGCCCAAAAATACTGCACACCTATTTTTCGCTTTATCAATTGAATAAGAAAAGGGCCAATATATAGAGCATCAAAGTTCCGAAGTGGAGCTGTTGACGAATACAATTATTAAAAATCGTACAAAAGTGTAAAGTCTTGATTTTTTGTTTGCAAAATAATTCAATATTAGGTATTACATTTTATATAATCTAAATGACATGCAAATTTTTTTTAGTTATCTACTCTATTGGGTAGTAAGATGGCCGAAGGACTAAGTCAGCACTAGACATACTTCATATTGTTGCGGTAGAAAACTTCGAACTTTAGATGTTTTGAAACGTTAATTTTGATTACTTACTTTTGCTTTTGACTGTACATGTTCAAATAAAGTGAATTAATTAAATATTTAATTATTTTATAGTAAATTTTGATGTCACGCTCTAAAAAACCGGATTCTACCGAACATTTGAGCACAACACTACCACGCAAAAATTTCTCCAGCTTTTTCTCATCTAAAAAGTATAAACACTTTATCTCGATTGAAGAAGACGAATCTACTCGTTTTTAACTTTGTTTCGTAATCATGTTAAAGTAATTGCTCCCATTGTTCTTTTAGCTACAGATCTTTTATTTATTTTTACTCTCATAATTTCTTCGCTAAATATGGTTTACTCAGAAACTCTCTTAAAAAATATGGGTAAAGTCTCTTTACACCGTTTCCTGGTCACTATAACGATAAATAAACCTGCCCTTATGGTCCATTCTCAAAAATCCACCTGTACATAAGCAGCTAACTAAAAAAAGTTTTTATTAACTATATTTGCTCGATGCACCTTCTATACATGCAGAAATGCTGGAATACCCTGCGCGTCCAGTATAATAACGCGTACAGAGTGCTACAGGGACTGCCCCGCTTCTGTAGCGCGTCCGGGATGTTTGCAGAGTCCCTTTGATGACTTTTACGCAATCATCCGCAACAGAACAGCATCCCTGATGCGCTGGGTACGGGGCGGCACCAGTAGCTATCTGAACGTTATAGCTGGAAGGCTGGACACGGACTGCGCTTTTATGAAGCACTGGAAGCTCATTCATAATGTCATGCGTCTGTAAACGCAGGATGTGTTCTTCCCTTTCAATAAAAATATTTTATTTTAGTGGAAAATACATAACTATACAACTACCTATGGCTGTAACATTTACTATGTGAAGCTGAATTTAAATAAATTGAATTGAATAGAAGAAGAAAACCAAACAAACGTACTTACGTCACGGGTTGAACGAAGTCAGCAGGAATAGCCTGTACCCTCAATATGGTCCGAGTAGATCGCATTGTCGCCGGCCCAAGGTCCAGGGATAATTGGCCAGCATTAGAACCTCTGGCCGGGTCGTTGATTTATCGGCGAGTCAGCGCCGGTCTCCTTTGATCCTCCATCTCATCATTTTCGAACGTAAAGGTTGAGATAAAATGGCGGTAAGTTATACAGTTTGTGTGAGCTTTTAAGCATAATATGCATTGCATGTACCTTATTTACTGACAGAATATTAGAATTAGTGTACCTAAATATAATGTAGATACCATTGTAAAGTTATCTAATATATAAAATTATTCTGTCACGGGGTGCGTAATCGAACTCCTCCGAAACGGCTTGACCGATATTGATGAAATTTTTGTGCTTATCCGGTATCTATGAGAATCATTTTCATTTTTTTTTCAAAATGAAAAACATCTATTTTTCATTTAGAAAAAAAAAAACAAAATTTTTGCAAAACAACGTTTGCTGGGGTCAGCTAGTACTTAAATAATAATCACAAAAGTTCTTATAAATCTAATCAAATAATTCCAAATCCATGTTTACTTTACCGCCGGAATATACCTTAGCCCCGTATAGAAACCATAAAATATAGAAGCAAGGCCATTAGGTTAAATCTCAAAAATAATGATGCGATGTCAGTATTCCATAAAATATGGTGTAAAATAATACTTATACAAGTGTAAGTATCCAATGTGTAAATTGTTTTCATAGATTACTGTTACTATACTAATACATATTATAAAGCTAACGTGCTCATATGTATGTTTGAACACGCTAATCTCAAGATCTTCAGGGAAAAAAAGGTTCTTTCACTGTTAAATAGCTAAATTTATTAAGAAAGGCTATAGGCTATAGTCTATTTTACCACGGGAAAATACGTTGTTGCCGCGGTAAAATCTATATAACACGGGCAACGCCGTGGCTTGAAAAGCAAGCTGGTTTAATATGGATTGTTTATGGTTTACATAATAAGCTACTTTGTTTATAAAAGCTCATTTACATCATTTTAAGCAATAAATTGCTAGAGAATAAACCAAAACCTAGGTTCAGTATTATTTAGCTTACTAATTAGGTTCTTAAATAATTTATATACTTTGCGAAGCGCACTTCACTCGTATCTCAGAGGAATAAAACACAATTTAGCTTTAAACTACGGCCATAAATAACCAAAGTAGGCAAATAAAGGAACTTTGAGCTTAAAATGATGTAAATCAACTTTTTGACATCAGAGAATTATGTTCAACTAGCCTTTTGTTCATTGTAATATTTTCGCGAGCTTTGTTGGATTCCGTTCATTAAAATAAATTCAGTTAGGGGGATAGAAGCGGGCGTTTGGGGTTCAGTAGGTTTCTTTTAAGGGAATACAACAAAGTAAACTTATAAACGATTTGATGTGGGTTTTATTAACATTTATTGGCCTTTGTTACATATATTACTGACTGGATCAGTGGCGCGGTGGACGAAGGTCCACTTACTACGCCAGTGGTAGCGGGTTCGATTACCGCCGAGGGTAATGTTTGTATGTTCTATGCGCCGCAAGCGGACCCTCGCCCACCGCGCCACTGAAGCAGTCTATTATCTATTTGAAACTTGATTACTATTTAAATTATGATTATATTATACTTAAATATATCGATTGAAACGAAGTCAAGTGTACAGTATGCTACGACGAATAAATTACTATGATGTCTAGTACCCGTAACACGAGCTTAGAGCTTACCAAGGGGCTAGAGGTGTGCATTATCCGAAAATATTTATTGATTTTTAATTTACTAAACATTTTACCTCCCTATGGTTTTTCCCTTAGATGATGCAAAGTTTTGAGTAAGTGGGGTATGTACCAGTCAATAGTTTGACTAAATTAGTCCAATTTTTGTAAAGTTACTACTAAAAGTAAGTCTACTGACTTTACCCAAATTGAAGACTAAACTCTAAAAAATTATTCAGTCGATTCTGAGAGATGGTAGAAATCTATTCAGTAGTTTTCCTTTTAATGGTTACTTCGTACTGTAACTGTGGCAGTGATAAAATATTATTTTAAGAGCCTGTTCAGCATCTCCGAGTAAAGTTAGATAATGGCTAAAAGATAGAGCTATGTCGCTCAGTCACATGACATGTGATAAAACGAGATAGCTCTTAATATAACCAATTATTTACCCGTATAATTGACATAACTAACCATTGTTAGTCATCATACTAATTTATTGACAAAATGAAAAAAGTAAATAGTAAACAAGTAAAAAAGGCTTGTTGGCTAAGTGGGAGCACACGCGACTTTCATTCCGAATTTTTCTTCATGGAAAATGTTTGTGGCCTGTTTTAATAACTTTAAGGAGTTTGAAGGACATGCGACATTCATAAACCCGCTCTGTGGCAAAATAGTGAATTAAGACCTAATTTCTCTCGCCAATAGAGAAGTTCCTGTGCCCCAACAATGGGAACGTTAATAGGGTGATAATAATGATTGATCTAATATTTATTCGTCACAACTGGTTTTTATGGTGGTTACCAGTGCCACATAATGTAGCCATTGAGCATGTCACATTTGAGCCTATGCTCTAGTCTATTCTTCTTACAACTGGATCGTCGGCTCTTATCAAGGAACCCTAAAACGTGGTAAAATAGGTCAAGTGGGAATCGGGTGCGGTTGGGTTCCGCAGTGAGTGTAATCGCGGAATCAATTGCGTGTTTCCGGACGGATGTTTTTTACGCATGACGCCATTTTGAATGTTGATTAGAAGTCCTGGATTTATGGAATTAATAAAATATGGAATTTCATACGCTTGTGCTTTCATGTACCTAGAGATAATTTAGTATTCATTCATTTGAACGCGTTATATTTGAAGAGGGTTTGTCACTTTTGGGTAACGGAAATCCTGCATACAAGCATTATATAATATTATTGTAAAACTAAACAACATTGCGGTCAAACCACTATTATATTTCAGAATCATCATAATGTTATCCGTAAGACATTTAATAAAAAAAAAAAAAAAAAAAAATCAAATATTAACAAATTCACTTATAACTATAGGTATAAAAACGTTTCAAATAGGTATGGAATACATGAGCCTGAACTAGGGTAATCCTGTATCTCAGGCTAAAAGACATAAACAATAGGCTAGATAAATAAACTAATAAGCAGTATTTCTAAAAACATCAGTATAACAAAAAATTTAGTTACTAATTAAAATAACCTAGTTAATTAATAAATATAAACGTGCTGTGTATTAAAAAATTAAAAGTATTATTTAAAGTATTTATAATTTTTTTCATACATGTCGTCTCAAAATAAACCTGATTCTAATTTAAAAACTTAATCCCCACTGAGTTATTATTAATTTTTTTTAACTTGTTCGTAGTACGACTTGACTGCCAAGGTGACATAGATGACGTTTATGTGACACTGACACTTCTCATTATTTTGTTTTGTTCTCAGAACAAGGCACTTTTGGTTTGTTAATCATAGTCAAAGTTAGCTGGTGACATTATTCTCCAACTACCTCGAACTTCATTGTTGGTATATATAATAATTTGTTGAAAAGCTCACATAACTTGAGCAATTAAGAACATTGAATTATCGTATATGGTTCCAGATTTATGTCAAAACTTTAGGGTTAGTAGTTATTCAAAAAGTTTTGAATATTACTTGTCTTAACTGTTGATATTCTGTATCATTTGAGAATGACAAGAAACTCATCAAGGTATCTTTTAACTAGAAACAAGAAATGAAATTTAATTATTATAATAATCTAGCAAGGCATTTACATATTCAATGGGTAACCGAGCAGCGGCAGAAAACAGCAAGTTATTTTAATTTGCACTCTCTTTGAATGAAAACTATATATTTTTTAATACTTTTATTATCGAGATAAGAGAGAAATGAGAACTTATAATATTTACTTAATATAAAATAAAGTAGCTTACACCTTCTATCCGGTTCGATCTTTTAAACTAATTAACAGATTTTAATGCAGTTTTCAGCAACAGGTAGAGTTAAGGTAAATGATTCCTATATGTAATTTAGACGCGTATGAATATAAATATTTCCTAATCCCAAGATTTCTGGCTTATATGACTAAATTAGCTTAAACACACAAAAAGCCTATTGTCGTTGACGCCTTATTTTGCCACTTTTAGATAAATAAATAATGAGGAAAAACTTTTATTGAACCGTTATTATAATCAGTTTTAGCACTAATTTAGGTTTATGAAAAAACGTGTTTTAACAGTCTATTAACCTCCTATAAGTCTGATATAAAAAGTGAAATATTTTAAAAAATACGTGGGTAAAAAAGTAAGTCTCTAAAAATAAAGAACATATTACATTTAAACTGTCTATCTCGAAAATTACATTTACACAAATTTTAGCTATACCCCGTATAATTGAAAATACGGAACAGTGTTATAAAATCTCAGCGGAAACCTTTTCTGGGACCCACTGCGCTACAAAATGAGCAATGTTCAGAAGGCAAGACGAAAGAAGCCTTCAATGAGAATTTGTTACTTACAGAGTTGAATAGAGAGCATGGCTTTGGCTATAAGCTCCGGGATTGAAAGGACTGAACCACTGGCAAAATGGAATGCACTCTATTTATTGTAAGACCTCGAAAATAGCCAATGCGAATTCTTATGGACATAACTTTTTCTCAATATTCTTTATCTACACTCGTATCTATCTATCTAAATATAGCTAGCCATCGCCGCTGATTAATATTTCATGAGGAATAATAATACCCAGATTTAAATATAATATAACTAGCGGCCCGCCCCGGCGTCGCACGGGTGAAAAAAGTTCCCGGCAATTATTAGATTTTTTCTCGCCTTTTAAACCTTCCCTAGACCTCCACGAACATTTCAAGACAAAGATAAGATAAATCCGTTCAGCCGTTCTCAAGTTTTAATCAGACTAACGAACAACAATTCATTTTTATTTATATAGATTTCAAATACAATGGGTAGTTTTACGGACCGTTAAATATGTAGTTACGGCAATACTAAGATAATAAATGATGAGGTAAGCGCAAACGAGGAGTAGCTGTTACCAACATATAAAATCGAATATTGAAACCTTCATTGTCCATGTAAGCATAGGCTTCTAAGGATATAAACGTTTTGACTTTGACTTTGACTTCGTATGCAGGATTCGAACCTGGACCAGCAAAGTAGGGTTCAATTATTAAAAATCATTAATATTGCACTGGCTTAAAATGGTAAAACATATGACAAAAGCACTGTGAGTACTTGGCACCTTATTTAAGTAGGTAGGGATAGTTCATAATGGCCTATCATGATAATACAGAACTTCTTTAATATTTCTGAAACCGAACGAAAAGATGTTCGGTCCTTAAATTACTGTTAAGTAAATCAATTTATTTACCAGTTCTCCTTTTTGACTTACTAATTAAATCCAGGTTAACACTTTGTATATCGTGCCCACAGTAACGCGTAACAACCAAGCGATCTACGTAACGCAACTTTATAATGAAATGGGTTAAATACCTACTCGAAACTTGTACAATTATTACAAGGAAGTTGTTACCCGTGCTTGTTAGAAACTAAACATGAATTCTCGATCAAATATGTCCTTGTATAGTTACGTAATAGCGATCCTAAGTCAACGTTGATATAATACTTATGACATAATAATGCACGGAAATTTATATATACCTACATATTGTATAACTTGGTAAAACTATCTATACTAGTAAATACTACATTTTAATAATTTAAAAAAAGGTGATAAATCTCACTTTTTAGGTTAAACTATTTAACTTTTTTATGCAGAATAAGATTAAGACGCATACGTAATCTTCGCACGCAGGATAAATACTATCCACAAATTTCTATGGTGTTTCAATTCACAACAGAATATAATGAAAAAAATATTTACAGTAATAAGATTTTTTTATAATTGTGTTAGTGAGGACTTTTACAATAATGTTTTCTATTTCTATTCTATCATCATTTAAGCCTTAGAACTCAACTACTGGGTATAGAAATCCTTCAGTCAACTAACAGACAGTGGTTTTATCAAATTAGGCCGGCCTGCTGTTTGTTCACGAATTCCAACAGAATAGGCTTCCTAAAGATATCCAGTTATTTCGGTTGGAAGATTTGTATCCACCGTGACCCTTCAGCTTTGACCAAGTCATTTACTGGTTATTTGATCAACATTTGGATAACAGTAATTTTGGCTATTCAAGAAAACCGAGTTGATGCAAGGCACAAGATGATGCAGCTTTGACTAACAAATCGACTGATGATCTGGCATATCTTGATATAAAATGTATATTAAAATCTTTATCTTTGTATATATAATTCTTCTGTGAGTGTATATGTCACTGAACTTCTCTCAAACGACTGGACCGATTTTGATGAAATTTTTTGTGTGTTATAGGGGATCTGGGAATGGTTTAGATTCACAATACGGTCAACTGGATATTGTTTTTTGAGACGTGGGACAGGACAACGTCTGTCGGGTCGACTAGTATACATATATAAATCTTCTGTACGTGTATTAGTCATTGAACTCCTCCTAAACGGCTGGACCGATTTTGATGAATTTTTTTGTGTGTGTTTAAGTGGGTTCTAGAATGGTTTAGAATCAGAATTCGGTCAACTAGGTGCGAAGCGGGGGCGGACCGCTAGTTTAATTTCAATGTTTTAAATAAACTCATCGGTGTCTGGGGTTCTGTTAAATGAAATACTAGAGCTTATTTTATCCAAACAAAGGATTCTAACCTTAAAAAAAACATACGCGACGAATTGAGAACCTCCTTTTTCTTCGAAAGTCGGTTAAAATAAGGCACGTTCAAACACTGAAAACTATCGATCCAAAAACATACATTGACCACTGCAGAATTAAATGGCGGCTAGCTCCTGTCACGTTTCCCGCCTAAAGTGGTGTCGCAGCCATCTTGAAACGTGATGCTGACGCGCCCCGCCTCGAGTGGCGCTATTCAAATACTCCCTACGCTATTTTGTTCTATCAACACCGGATCTTATTTATTGAAGGACTATTGCATTGTGCACACAAACAAAGGAGGTAGACGACGACGCGACAGTTCGAAATTCAATCCTGGATTTTTGAAATTTAATGAGTTTTTATCAAATAGTATATACATAATATGTATGTTATAATAACTAACATAATCAGGCAGCATCAATAATAATTTATGGTGTGACCGTTATATCAGTCAATCAAAAACTTAATCATTTTTTTGAAAATGCTTATTCTAATCTTATTTCTATAATAATCTGTATTTACAACCCTTATCTATAGGTAAATATTTTATAAAATGAAGTCACCCAGCGCGTCTGCTTGTCTTCTGAATACACTCAAAAACTACTGAACTACCACTGCGGTTCTGCAATAATAGGTGTGATTCAAAGTTTATTTAACAGTGTGAGCAAAGCCGGAACGGGTCAGCTAGTAGATACTAATTTCTAAACCTGTAAACATAAAATTTCAACAGAAATCAGAACAGTCTCTGGTGGTAGGCTTCGGCCGCGGCTTGTCACCACCCTCTGGGCTGGGACAGTGCGTGAAACGATTTTTTCGTGTTCCGTAATGTGGCCCGGAGAAGCCATCTACCTTCTAGGTCTTCATGCTCCATCTTAGACCACATCGTCACTTAACATCAGGTGATTTTGTGATCAAATGAAAGCTTATCTAGCATAAAAAAAATATATGTAAATTAGTTTTTTTTTTAAATTGACAAATTTTGACACTGTCGCATTTAAAATAATAAAATGTAAGTAGTAAAACGAACAAGTGCCAGTTTCACAGAGCAATCTAAAGTCCTCTTTCATCTACATTCCAGAAGTCATTATTTTAGTTCAAGAACTAAGTTATTTGACTTGAAAGTTATAAAGACTGCAGCGTCAAGAAGTTTCTAACTTTGTGCGGATTCTATTATTTTTTAAAGAGCAAGGTAACTTGAGAAAGTTTTTGTACCTTAAGAATTTGTACTAAGTGCCACCTTTTACGGAATGTTGTAACTTTTCAGTGAAATAACTCCATAGGTAAGATTATAGGCATTAGTAGTGTCACACATTTGAATTAAATTTAATGGTTTTTGGGGTCTGGGTGTTCTATGCATTAAATTTATAACAAGCAAAAAAATTTTTAGTTATTAGTAATAAATATATGAAAAGTAATAATTTGGTCAAGATATAAGAAAGTTATTTCTTCAATTATTATAATCTTAAATTCTATTTAAAACATAATGCCATGTTAGGAACAACAAACACACTCCAATTTCCTCAAAACATTCCAAGCCTAGTAAAACACTCACAATGTAAAACCAAAAGGTAGAATCGGGTTGCTGAAAGCCTATTTACAAAGCTTTGAAGAAACCACAGTTAGGGGAGCGCGTTCCTACCTCCTTGCGGTTTGGATGCTCAACATACTTGAGTTCTAAGATTTCGAAGTACTCGCATGAGCCAAGGCATTTTATAGCTTCGTTGGTTTTTGAGTCGCTCCACTGGTTGTTGGGCCTCGGGCCAATACTACCTCCCGTTCGCACGAGATGTTTTTATTTGTGTCATCTTTCAAATTAACACTTTGCTATTTCCGTAGTATTAAAAAGCCGTGATGGCTAAGTGGGAGTACACTCGACTTTAATTCCGAAGGTCGTGGGTTCAAACCCCGTCACGCACCTCTGGATTTTTCTTCTTGAAAAATGTATGTGCGCTTTAAAACACGTGCTTTAACGGTGAAGGCTGACATCGTGAGGAAACCGGCATGTTCTGAGAACTTTAAAGAGTTTGAAGGACATGTGACATTCACCAACTCGCACTTGGCCAGCGTGGTGAATTAAGGCCTGATCTCTCTCGCCAAGAGAGAAGTCCCTGTGTCCTAGCAGTGGGAACGTTAATAGGGTGATGATAATAATGATGATGTAGTATCAATGGGAAAATATTAATGTGGCATGACCACGTGTTACCAAAACAGTAGGCATGACTACATAATTAAATAGGTATTCTCATTAGTCTGTCTGTTAGCCCGACCAAAAATAATGGACACCAATTTTTTCAATAGATTCGCTTTAACAATTTACTAAGAAAGTGCCAAGATATAGAGCTTCAAAGTTCCGGAGTTCGGGGGCGTTGTGACGTATTAATTTAGTAGAAATCGATTCGTCACGTGAAACTTCAATGAACAGCAGAGTATTTAGAAGCAAAAATCTTTCAATTAAAAAATAATCATCGAAATCGGTCCACGGAGATCAAAATTCTGAGTAAAAAACAAAAAAAGCAAAAAATAAGAAATTGTTACAAATTGAGAACCTAACTTTTTCGTTGAAAGTCGGGTAAAAACTAACTTTCATGAATTTAGTTTATCTAAAAAAATATTTAATCAGCTAACTGAGCGATAGAGCCAAAT
The DNA here is from genome assembly GCA_929108375.1 of Gymnoscelis rufifasciata. Lineage (NCBI taxonomy): Eukaryota > Metazoa > Arthropoda > Insecta > Lepidoptera > Geometridae > Gymnoscelis > Gymnoscelis rufifasciata. The sequence goes on along the minus strand of OV815317.1, from coordinate 6,964,073 downwards.
TCAAAATCCCACTATGATACAGATGATAGTAATGAAAAAAACAGACCGAATTTCAGGAAAAACGGCAATAATTCCCCGTAATCCAATTCCAACACTAGCAGGCGTAGATTCCGGTCACAGCTGAATTCAATTAAACGTTTTCACGCAGATGGGTGCGGAGCTCGCGTGATTTTTAGGGTTCCATTTATAAAGGAGTCTAGTAGTAAAGAGGGGGTTCTCTACTTTGTACTACGTCTGTCACCAGGCTGCATTTTAAAAAGCGTGATAGATCATGAAATAAAACCTGATTTTGTAAACAAGCAATTAAGCAACGTTTCTCGTGGTCGTTACTTGTATGGGTGACCGCACATGACAGTGCATATTTTTGCAGCCTGTTTTTTTTGCTTTTGTATAACCAAATGTATACAAACAGTTGAATCACACGGAACCAGATAAGAGTCCCGTGTATAGTCCATCTAATACGGTTTTTATAAGCGGTTTTTATAATTTATTAGAATCGCTTTGTTGAAATTTATCGTGAAATCATTTATCCTACTAATATTATAAACGCGAAAGTTTGTGAGGATGTAAGTAATTTGTGAGTGTGTGTGTGTTCGTTGTTCTTTCATGCAAAAACTACTTAATGAATATTAATATATTGATGAAACTTTACAATTATATAGATTAAATATTAGAATAAAACATAGGCGACCACGGTAAAATACCGCTTTTCTCGGGAAAATACAATAATTACGAGCAAAGCCCGATTTGAGTCAATCGCCAAAAATTATATCTTACCGTGGTAAAAAATATAATTGTAACAAATATGTACGTAGTCTACAAATTTCACTCCATACATACAATTCTAGAACATTCCGAACCCACATTAACTAAACTACTTATTTGATATTAGAATAAATTCGCAGCTTTAAACTTCGTAATGTTTCATTTGAATTTCGAAATCAATCCTCTTAATTATTTTGGGCCTTTCATATTTGTTCTCAAAACAACTTGAGCATTTATTACGAACGGCATTGGGATTACAATTCAGCACATCTGTCAATGCCCAGGGATTTCAATATTCGAATATTTCTGTTATACCAATAGGTACTACGATTCGAGTATCGGCGCAAACATACTTACAAACCAGCTGACTAGGCCTCTCTCGCGTGCTGGCTGGGGTGAAATGGGTGTATTTGTAAGGAAGTTGGGGGTCTGGTAATGCTGGTTATGCCTTGGCCCTCAAATGGGTTAATCGCTCGGAGTCGTCTGTACCTGACGGCCTGAGTAACGGTCTAATACCTACATTATAGAGCCTTTCAGCATACATTTGTTAAGGAAAGTTTTCTCTGAGGAATTTTGGTCCTGTCCTTTATATCGTTAAATTGATAGTTTTACGTAGATATCTAACTTTTGATATCGTTGCAAGTATACATCGTATTGTTAATTAGTCCTATGACTAAATCACACAAAGCACAATTTATGCATAATAATAAAAAAAATTAGTTATTTCAGTTGTAAGTCCCATTTAAGTTTTTAAAGATCTTACAATGATTTAAATATTACATTTTTGAATAACAATATGTTATAGATTTTATCTTAAACTTGCATCGGCTATTTTAATGCAATCAGTTTTTTTGTTCACATTTTAAATACATATATTTTCGTCATACATTGATATCACTAGAAATATATTAGATGCTCGTTAGTAAATTACTTCTGTGAGAAGGGTCACGAAAACTAAAGGGTACCACCGAAACTTTTGGGAAAACTTTAACTACACAAGTATATTAGATTAGCCTTTAAGTCCGATAATTCTATTAATATGGTCAGATAATAAAGTATTTAAGTTTATCTAGGACAACATTTATTATTAGTTTCCATTCCTTCAATATCGCCCACGAGAAAGCCGTGTTGGCTAAGCGGGCACACTCGATTTTCATTCTGAAGGTCGTGGGTTCAAACCTCGCTACTTATGTCTGGATTTTTCTTCTTCAAAAATGTATGCGCTTTAAAACACGTGCTTTAACGGTGAAGGTAAAAATCGTGAGGAAACGGGCATATTCTGAGAACTTGAAAGAGTTTGAAGGACATGTGACATTCACCAACCCGCACTTGTCTCTGTGTCGCAGCATTGGAAACATTAATAGGGTGATGATGATGAATAACGCCTATAATGGGAAATTATCCTGCAGTTCATAAAGTTATAATATGAAGGTTTTTAAAAATAAAAACAAATTATGGGTTTGTAAAAATGTGTTACGAGTAAAATTAAAACTTTTTGCTGTCAAAGAACGACATTAGTCAGAAAAAACAAACGATACTTCGCCTTGATTGTGCGGCCTACAGCGAATATTCGTGCCAACTCGATGTTTGTGGCTTTACATCATCGTGACTTGAATGTACTCAGACGATGTTTGGCGTGGGCGTCGCTATAATTACGTCACTTCAGTAACTTGTAGCGCTCAACGCGACATGAATCTTCGCCTGCTGATTTAGCAGCTCCATTGACAGACAGTTTCAAGAATAGACAATTTACTCTTAATGCATTGAATCACACGAAAAAGGCTTAATTTAGCTTGTAAAATGTAAAATATAGTTTCATAAGGCTTGTGCAAACATATTGCAGCTAATCTGCCTGTATAATTAGGTTTATAGAATTCTAAGATTTGTAAATCAAAAAATGCTGTGTTTCTTGATACCTACAATCTGAGTATCTTTAAGACAAGAGTGAATACCTTCTAGATCTTTGTGATCCAAGTTCGTCCACATCGACAATTACCATCAGGTGAGATTGTGGACAAACAAAGATCTATCGTACGTAAAAAAAAATGGAAATAATTTATTTTGTATCTTGTATCTATTAATTCAATTCAATTTATTTATCTCAGATAAAAATCCATACAACACATACAATTAAAAAATCAATAAAGAAATAAAATGTCAACAATAATTAACTTAAAACATTATTTATCTATTACTAAATTAGTTTATTGAAAGATATTAATAGCTCGGAATCATTAATATTATAAATTAATGGTTACCAAGTTACTACACAATTTATACAACAAGTTAGCAATTTTAGGTTTCGGATGCGCCTAATGGCCTATTTTACCATCTCCAAGTAAAATTGATTGCTCTATATATTTTAGCCATTTTCTAATATTCCTCTTAAATAGTGAAACATGCCCTTATTCAAAGTCAAAGTCAAAACGTTTATTTCCTTAGATAGCCTACTTGGACAGGTCAACTTAAAATTAATAAAACTAAATTGTTTAAATAACAAATATCAAGGAAATAACATTGTCTTGACAGTTCGCTTCAATGTTTTTATACTGAGTTGAGAAGCGAATAGAACAACACAGCTTTATCAGTTATTACAATTTTGGAGTTCTTATTTATAGGTAACTATTATAAGTTTAACATTTACAATAAAAAAAATAAAAATGTTTGTCATATAAGGAAGCTATTATAACATGAGCATATCAGTCCTGGTCAACCAGAATTATTAGAGCCTGTTAATGTGAAACTAAGCAACATCTATCCAAGCTGCATCATCCTTTATATAATCATTTATAGAGTAATACGCTTTTTTCATTAGACTTCTCTTAATAAATGATTTAAATTTTCTAGTAGGAAGCTCTGTTACATTATGAGGAAGCTTATTATAAAAACGTACAGAGTTACCCATAAATGATTTGCCTAGTTTTTTTAGTCTGTAAGTAGGAATTAGTAATTTTTCCTTACTTCTCGTGTTAATACTATGTACGTCACTTTTTCTTAAAAACAAATGCTTATTCTTGTGGGTGAACATCAAGTTCTCAAAAATGTACTGTGAGATTACAGTTAGAATGTTAATCTCTTTGAATTTTTCTTTGAGGGAGTCACGTGGTTTCATTTTATATATTGCACGTACAGCCCTTTTTTGCAGCACGAATATAGTTTGAATATCGGCTGCAGCACCCCAGAGTAGGATACCATATGACATAATACTATGAAAGTAACTAAAATAAACCAGTCTAGCTGTACCCTCGTCTGTGATATATCTCATTGTTCGCACTGCATAAGCTGCTGAACTAAGTCTACCTGCAATGTTTGTAATTTGGGGCTTCCATTGTAGACGAGAATCAATATGTAAACCTAGGAACACTGTTGAGTCAACGAGCTCGAGAATTTCATCGTTTAATATGATTTTTGTAGGAAATTCTTTAACATTAGGGAGTTTGAATTTAATACATTTAGTTTTTTTTGTGTTTAGCAGTAAGTTATTATTTTTCTGCACATTTTAAATGTTTTAAACTAAGTTTAAACTAAGTTAAAAGCCGTGTTGGCTAAGTGGGAGGACACTCGACTTTCATTCCGAAGGTCGTGGGTTCAAACCCCGCCACGCACCTCTGGATTTTTCTTCTTGAGAAATTTATATGCGCTTTAAACACGTGCTTTAACGGTGAAGGCAAACATCGTGAGGAAACCGGCATGTTCTGAGAACTTTAAAGAGTTTGAAGGACATGTGACATTCTCCAACCCGCACTTGGCCAGCGTGGTGAATTAAGGCTTAATCTTTCTCGTCAAGAGAGAAGTCCCTGTGTCCCAGCAGTGGGAACATTAATAGGGTGATGATGATGAAACTAAGTTAGGTTTATCCCTATTAAAAATTCAATAAGATATGTTAATGGTCTAGAAATATTTATTAAATTATTATGAATTATTTATAAGTAAATTAAGGATTTATGTATACTAAGATAACTTTAACAGATAAAACTTTAAACATAAACATTAATTACTGTGAACAAGTGCTATGAATGGGTACAGTCACATATATGAAGTAGAGTTGGCATTACGCACGTTTTAATTTATTATTTAATGAGGTAAGGTGACCGCTCATTAAAAAAAAAGGTGTGTGTGAAGTGAAACTTCAGTAAATCGACAAAAGAATGAGATGAATATATATAACAAGGGTAGGATAATTACAAAGTTTAATTGTTTAAAAATGAAAGTATTTTGATTAATTCTAAAAGATTATGTTATATTTTATTTAACATATGTTACATAATCTATTGCTCAAGTTCCATATTTTCAGTTTCTGGATTTGTTTTTCATTTTAATTTTTTTGTGTTGATATTGACGACACATTTCGGCATTAGTTTTCGGCATCTTATAAAATTTATTATTTAACACAACAAGATATAAAAATAGCCACAAACACACTGTTAGATAATAACACACCACGCTGAGATCTTACTAAAAAGTAATACGAAGCCGCATACAGTGTACAGTAGTATTAGCTCACGTAGTTTTCACATACACTAACACACGTTAAATGCTCAAATACAAGCAAGTATTAAACAGTGTGAATATACATACACACCGACATCTGCTCTCTCGTTCTGGCTCACTAATTACACGCGACTACTGTATTTGTGTCTATTACAACGTTACGTTTACGTTTTTTTCCGTTGCATCCGGTTTGAAATCACAACGATTCTAAAGAAGTTTCACTTCAAAAAAAAACTTTTGGTCTGTTGTTTTGTAAAAAAAACTTTGTGGTGTTAATCTATTAATCCAATTTTTTCATGAGCCTTACACAATAAATATTAATTGTAATTGGTTACCTTGAGACGTATTAATTAATTATTTAGATTAGAGGCGATCTGCATCCACCTTGTACCTGCAGCCTGTAACATATTTCCAAACTAAGAGTTGTTTTATTTTTCAAAAATCTACTAGTGCATAATTAGTAGTGACGATAATTCAAAACATCAAACATCAATTCCCGAGATGCAATCTTTTTCAAAACATCTAACATTAATTACTAGTCATAACAGAAGTACCTGCCACTGTACAATACGAATCTACTATCGTACCCACCGACGTTGTAGAGATCTGAATATGTCAAATATCCCATATGGATGGCGGAAGGACGGTGTACTCAAATATTTATCCGGGAAACGCGGGTCTGACGTTTTTTGGTGCTATTGAAATAGTCAATAATGAATGTATGTTTTGGTGCTGCGTCCGTTTGTTCATTTGTCCAAGATGTGCCGTTTTCATATTGAAAATATGTGTTATTTATGAAATAGTTATATGTTTTATGTTAGGTAGGTACATAGTTATACAAAAAATTATAATATGGTAAATCTCAAATGGCGGTGGACAAAATAAGTCAAAATAAATGATTTTGTATCTTGTATCTTATCCCACAAGATATAGGCCTATTTCAGTCCTAATTAGTTATTGTCACGGTGACAAAAGTGAACAGTACGCGCCCGTTTGTTCTAATAAGGTCTATATTTTGTTATGGTTAGAAGTGCGGGGTCAGACTTTTTATCAAACTAGATCTTTACTCCATAGGAAATATTTTTGATTTTTTTATAGAAAGTTTTATTTAAAGTAGACTTATAGGTACGTAAGTTTATTGTATTTCAAACTTGTACTAGATATCCGTGATGCAAATTCAGACTTACCACGGGGCTAGCTTATAACTAAGTGGATTCCTTAAAATAATAATTTATATATTTATCATTTGATACCAACTGGCATGCGGGTTTTACTGCTAAATATGCAAGCTGTGTAAATTGACGGCTTTTAGCCCAGCATAAACCAAGTATTTTACATGAAAAATTGGAAGATTGGAAAAACAAAATACGCTTCAGTAATTTCGTGAATTGGATCTAAATAATTTTATAGTTCATAAAAGTTTTAAACAGTGAAATAATTAGCGTTATGGATTTTGCGCTCAACAAATATAACAATTCATTAAATTTTATGTGAGTTAAGTATAATCATAAACTAAGTATGGTTATTTGTGATGCAGAGACATGTTAAATTTTACCATACTATTTAGATTTATAACGGGATATTTACCATGATTTACAGTTACATGCGCCATGATCACCCAGTTCAACTGGGTGATCATGGCGCATGTAACTGAGCCGAAATATCGGGAAACTCGAAAGACAATCAATCATGGTAAATATCCCGTTATAAATCTGAATAGTATGTTAAGATAATTTGTGTGCGTAAAATGACAGAAAACATTATATATTTATAACATTCATTAATTTTCATTGCAATATTATTTTCATTAAGATATAATCCAAGATGATGCCGATGCCGATGCCGGCTTAGGGCGAATCTACGCGTCGTCAGCAACGCTAGACATTTTTGCCTGAAAACGGGCTCGATTTGTATTCTCGTAGTTGTGCAAAGAGCCAAAGAGCCGCGCGGCAGACGTTCCCGCTTCGCAGTCGCTTTGGTGGCGCATTATGGCGCTTTCATAAAAAAATGCTTACTATACAATTCTCATAGATTCAAATTGGTGTTTTTAACATTTATTCACAGTAATTCACATAATAAAATAAATTTAATGTTAACCAGAATTGTTTTGTAAGATTGTTGAATAATGGCTAATATTATATTATCATCATTATTCATGTTCTTTCATTCAGGGTCATTCAATTGCCAAGCCACTGGCAATACTAGGCCAGTCAGTGGGAACTCACAGGCCTAGTATTTCCGGATAATCCGCACAACAACATCTAGCCCCGTGGTAAGCTCTAAGCTTGTGTTACGGGTCCTTGACACTGATATACTTCATATAATAGACATACAAATATAGATATTTTTATCATACACTAGTGGGCCGCCCCGGCTTCGCACGGGGTTTTATTCAAGTTTTTTTCCCGGCAAATATTCGATTTTTTCTCGCCTTTTAAACCTTCCCTAGACCTCCACGAATATTTCAAGACTATGATGAGATGAATCCGTTCAGCCGTTCTCATCAGACTAACGAACAACAATTCATTTTTATTTATATAGATAGATAGATGAAACATCCAGACCAAGGTGAAACTCTAACGACTAAGTGAGAAATACAGCGCATATTTGCACTATACCGTTTAAGTTTACGTATAGCGAGTGCAAGATCACGTAACAAGCTACGTGCCACGGCATGCCTCCCGTTTATTACAGCTTGAACACTGCCTATTTCTAGTCTTGTTAGACTTGGGTACTCTGGAATCACGTTAAAGTATGATTCAACTATTATAAAAAATCTAAATGCAATAAAAAGTTTAACGTTAAACATTAAAAAATTATATACTCGTCAAATAAACAAACGCCTTTTTTGTCAGCTTAAAAACTATTAACAATGTAGTTTTTAGTTTCACCTGTATCAGTGTTTGTCTTTTTTAATAAAAAAATGCTTTTTTAAATACTTGGAAGATATAACGTATCTAACGGATTAGTTAAACCCAAACTAGACTGCATTAAACCCTTTTATAACTGATTTCCTAGGTCTTTCTTTTAATTACTCGTCGTTAGATAAACTCTTACATAGGTACATAAAACATAGTTTGCTTGTTATAACAGACTTATAGAAGGTTAATAGACTGAGAAAAAAGTTTTACAAAAACCAAAATTAGTCAAAAATATTTACGTTTAATAACAGTTTAAAGAAAGATTTTCACCCTTGTTTATCACTATAATATACGCAAAATAAGGCATAAATAGGCCTTTTGTATGTTTTTGCCTATTCGGTTATATAAGCCAGAAATAGCAGTTTTTATGTATACCAGCGTAGCGTAAATTATCACATAGACAGATTATGTGTCTAAAATGTTAGCTCGATTGGGAACCGGAAATTTTGTCAAATTTTATTTATCTTTTTGTACAGAACCCCATTTTAAACCTTTCACAAGTAGATATTAAAAAAGCAAATTATAAAGATATTTATAAAAATCTTTTCAAAAAAGCTTTCTATAAAATATCTGATTATCTTGAAGACAAAACTGCTTGGAACGAAATCTGCTTCAACAACAAATTAAAAAGCCGAACAAATAATTATTGTAAAATATCTGAACAAAATGAGCTAGAGTTTCTAATGGCTTCAATGCTCTAGTGTTATAAAAAGCGAAGCGACCAAATACGATTTATTTATTTTCTATTTTTCTACTAGTGTGTTTTGTTTGACATTTCTAAAATTAAAGACATATTGGATTGGACATAAGGTCAGACATAGTTTATTTAAAGCGCTAATCTCAGTCCAATTTGAAAAATATCGAGCCCATTTATCGAGGAAGGCTATAGATTACCTCAAGAAAATACGTTACTCTATCGAAGAACCAAAAACACGGACAATGCCGTGGCGTATAAGCTAGTCTTATAGTACAGTTAATCACTTTTCCTTCTCATATTTCAGTTAGTCTAGTCTACGACAAGTTCCAATATTCTCCTATACACAGTGAATTTCCCCGAAACTCGCAGATGTTTCTAAGTCTCATTCGGAAGCTGTCAGCGCATAGTTATAGTTATTGCATATAGCGCTCGTGCTTTACGCCGCAATTTCTGAACGGAAATGATGGTACATTTTGAACGTAATGTTTCGTAGCGCACTATATCGTATTATAGGTAGATTTATAATCGAAACTAAGGCATTTTGATAGCACCATGCAGGCCAAATAAGTAATTTATTGAAAAAAATTAATAGTGTTATTCGCGTATGTTTTGAAAGTGGAATAGGTACATACTGATAATAAATGACTGATTAAAGAATGATTTAAAAAATACTAGTTACTTTATGTCCATCATCAATAGATGTAATGATTGGATAGTGCATAATATGAGATAGAAATTTGACTACTAAATCAAATTTAAAGTTACTGATACAGATCTGAAATCTATACAATATGGCCGTATTAAATTCATGTGAAATCTGCAACGACTACGTCTACCAACAGATTAATAAAATAAAATTATTAATATTATCTGACAATCCAAACAACAACATCTAGTACCGTGGTAAGGTCTAAGCTTGTGTTACGGGTACTAGACATCTGACATGCTTTATATTATATAATAGATATACATATTATATAGTTTTTTTTTATATCAACACATTAAAAACAAATAAATAAATAAACACTCAGATGGACGGAAAATTTTTTGAAGGCCGCAACTCACGGTGGTATATAATTTATTTATTTTATTATAAATTTCACACATATTATGTATATATCTTAAATTAAAAGGTTATGAAAACCCTTATGGGTGATACAGGTGACTTCCAATCAACATTACTGAGGCGGCCTCAGCATGAGCAGCTGCTAAACATAGGCCTCAGTGAGGCCTCAGTGAGGCCTATGTTTAGCAGTGGACCTTCTACGGCTGCAATGATGATAATGAAAACCTACACGGAAAATAATTATCGTTCCTATACTCAAGTATGTTGACTATTGATTAGTTTCGGCCAACAAAAGCGCAGTTATCCTGATAGATATTTTTCCTACTTCTGGACAAAGCTTCCTTTTGAAGCTTTTGGGAAAACTTTTCCTTTTCCTTAAAACATAATGTTTCTTTGCGCCTTTCCCTATTCGATGAGAAAGGCAAAATAATATCTAATGCCTTGTTACATACTACAGAATAAAGGATAGTGAAGTGATTGGTTAAGGTAAAACTCTGCTTGAAGGAATCAGAGCGGACCAAAAATATCTGTCTTATAGAATTTAATACCTATTGATTTATTTATTATCTATCCGCATATGTAGGTAATTTAATAGTACGCATATAACTTAATCTGTGAAACGGTTTAAGCGATACTTATTTGGGTAAATAGATGTATAAAACTTTATTGCACACCATCGCTTACAAACTAAATAACAATGAAAGAAACAGTATAACACTGCTTCTTTCTTTATCGCTAAAAGCGGATGGATAGGACTCACTCACGTATTAAACTAGAAAAGGCTACTCGTTAGTTCAGGGGCTACGATTCCACAGACTGACTCATCAAACTCATAGGACAAGACAAACATCCGACAAACTTCTAACACTCCGCCATTTTTTTTCGCCGCGTTGGAACTTGAAAATAATATCCATTTATAGCAGTACTCCACGGTGTTACCCGTGTTTAAAGTTACCCGCGGTATCACATATAATCCCGCGGTACACTGTAGCCTATGACACTTTTTAAGCTTTAGAGAATTTGTGTACGAATTTATTCAAATCGGTTGATTAGATACTATCCCCTACTACGTCACAAACATTCTCACAACTTTACCTCTTTATAATATTAGTAAAGGTAATCGTTTTTGATAAAAAAACAGCTATGCAAATTTATATTTCAAATCCTCGCTTACTAGTGGAGAATACATAATGTAAACACCTATGTACATACCCACCTATTTGCATATCATCTACTTACTAGTTTATTCAACCCAATAAACCCACCAATGCTATTTCACGTAAGCTAGATGCATTACCTATACCTGGTCATAGTATTTGCAGTTTCGCTATGATAAATTCGTTTTAATAAACGCGCCAACCGCCGAGGCACGTTCTTCTCCCACAATGCATCGCCTGCTCTGAGAAATAGCGTTAAAATGGTTTACATTTTAGCGATAGCTGCAGCCATATAGAACTTTATGGTATGGAATTTAATTAAAAACTGGCCAGTGAGGTGTGAATTTATTTATGACGATATGTTGCATTGTGTATTCGACGCGCGTTCAGAAACTTTTAAACTTGTGCTTCAACTAATTAACGATGGACATCCAAGGTTTAAGGCGATCACAAACAACGTGACTTTTTTCAATTTGACGTTTCGTCTTGTGTCCTTTTTGTGTACCGTTTGTTGTAAACTTATTCACGGGACGCAAAATGGCGCTCAACTGAGTAACATTTTTTTTACTTTATAATTTTATTTAACTCGACACTGGCAATTGTCACTTCAAGCGCAAAGTCCAATTACAAGAAACTGAACTCATTAACGTAATGTTTTGATGTTTCTAAGTTTTGTAAAATCCAAATATAGAAAAAAATATTTTTATAAGGATCATTCCAGAAGTTCTTGCATTTAATATTTTTAAACAAACTTATTCGGTACACGAACAAATGTGGTGACCGTTTTTTTGTTAAAATAACAGTTAATAAAATACACGTAGAGATAAAAAATATATATAAGATCAAAGTTGTAAAACCGTCGACCGTTGATGTAGGTATGCATACATGATGCAAAAACTTTGTACTTCTTAAGGAACTGCAAATGATAATGAAATTGACTTTGGAAAATTAAGTTATTAAAAGCTTTCAAATCGATTTCAACCGTAGCCCATTCTCTGTTGGACATTGACCTCTCACGTTGATGCTTATAAGAAATATCATAATGAAAATGTTTGCGCAAACTAAAGACAAGGCGAGCGAATTAGGTGTGTTTTCCAATAACAGCCAGCCAGCTGCCTAGCTTCTGGTAAACTTACCTCGACCAGCAACATTCTTACCCGTTTAAACTGACTGAAACTGACTACAAGTAGTTGATAACTATGCTGAGTTTATTCGAGTAAGGGGCAGTAGTCCAAATGCTTTGTCCAACTAGTTGAACCACGGGCCTTTGCTAGGGGCAGTAACATTCAACGGAGGGACGCAGCTGGCCACCAAAATAGCTGAAAACATTTTGAGGGAGACCTATGTCCAGCATGTACGTCCTACGGCCGACATAATGATAAATAAATAAATAATCCACAGCTCTCAAAAGTTGTTTAACTATTAAAAAAGTAGAACCACTTCCCCTAGCAAAGCCACGTGGTCCAACTAGTTGGACAGAGCAGTTTGACCACTGCTCCGTACTCGTTTATTCAGCTCTAATAAAGCTAGAATTTCAGTATCGTGCATAAGAGTACTGTTACTGTGTTAATTGCTCTCGAGGGTTCTGAAGGGTCATTTTATTGTTGATTTGGACTCGGAATGACTACGGAGACCCATATAAAGATACTTGAACTTTATTATGTAACTAAGTTTAGGAGAAAATTTTAATAGGAACGTAATACATACTAGAGTGTAAGTCTTTGTTACTATATGGACCTATCTACAACTTTACCTTAGTATGCAAAATGGATAGCAACCTATTATATTTTAGCATGAGTTTTGTCTCTTTCTAATAAACACAAATTAAAATTTGATCGATAAGGACAAGCGAATGCTAGTGGCATGTTATCTTACAATAGGTTTAGTTAATAATTTTTATATCTTGATATTTTGCAAAAGGGCGTTATACAGTAATTGTTAACAGTAGAATTTATTTTTAAATTTTACAAAGGCTCGTAACATATCTAGAGGTATACTTGAAAGTATTGCAAGTGCTCATCATTGTTAGTTTTAATTAAGTATTACATAGCTAATTAACCCAGTTAACGTTTTCTTAAGCCTGCAAAGGCATTGGTTAATTTTAAAACCATATGTTATTTTACGGTAAAATACATTAAAACTTGGATAAAACTGCTCGTTAAACCAAACTAAAACTAAATAAAAAGTAAGTTAGCTTAACTAAAAGAATATTGGAGTTTATTATTGAAAAAGTACCTAATGATAATGCATCATCATCATCATCTCAGCCGTAAGACGTCCACTGCTGGGCATAGGCCTCCCTTAAAGATCTCCAGTGGTTTCGGCTGGCAGCGGCCTGCATCCACCGTGAGCTAGCAGCCTTCACCAGATCGTCCGTCCATCTAGTTGGTGGAAGTCCTACGCTGCGCTTGCCGATCCGTGGTCTCCATTCGAGAACCTTTCGGCCCTAACGACCATCTGTTCTTCGTGCTATATGGCCTGCCCACTGCCACTTCAAAGAACTAATCCGTTTGGCTATGTCGGTGACCCGCGTTCTTCTACGAATCTCCTCATTTCTGATTCGATCCCGTAGAGAAACCCCGAGCATGCATAATGCATAGATAAATTTAAAGGTACATTATTATTACAAGTCCACACCATCTACCGTTAGTACACTTCAAATTTCAAAAACATAGCATTTTCATACAAAATTCCAAGTATTTTGAATAAAGTAGGTAGTCCAGCTACAGCACCCATCCTAACCCAATCCAACCTAACCCAGTGCACCTTCACGAATCGCACCTGAACGCGTCCATTTACAGCACCTGTTAATATTTCAACACAAAAGCCTAGAGCTTGCTTCTACTAATGGTATTTGTTAGAGAACAGATACCTTTTTAAGATAATATACCAATTTTTTCGTTTTTTCGACATTTCCACGACTCCGTTGTTTCCGTACTCTTGAATAGCTTCGCAGATATGCTAATAGGTTTGTAGGTGCTATGGTGTGTGAAACAGGCTTAATGGGCTGTGTTGATCCAATACTGAGTTTATAGGAATGTAAATCGAATGCTTTTGTGGTATTTGGTTGGTTCAGCGCTTGATTTATCTGAAACGAATAAACACTATTGGTTCACAGCCGTGAATAAAAATTTCGAAGGCGAGTCCAATAAATAATTTTACTAAATATACTTGTGATTATAATGATGATCTTGCTTATTTGCAGTTGACTGTGGTTTACACTTAATACATGACCTCTTAATAATAAATTAGAGCGGTATAACAAGACACGTGAATCGGTGTATTAATAATTTAATATGGACTCTATCTCGTTGAAATAAATGAATAAACATATAAAATTATATTTCCACACAACAACATCTAGCCCCGTGGTAAGCTCGAAGATTGTGTAACGGGTACTAGACTTCTGATATACTTAATATAATAGGCTCTCATAGATAGATATATTTTTTATTATAAAAAAAAAATAAAAAATAAAAAACAATAATTAAGAAAAAATAAATTTAATAAATTTCGATTGAGAAACAACTATAAAAAAGAGGTGTAAAAGTAATGATAAGAAGCGTACCCGTATGTAATTGTTACTATGTATTTAATTTAGTACTTGTTACTTTTGATACCTCATTATAATCGAGTAACGAACCAAATCGTATTGAGTGCACGTACAAATATTGTATGTCTTTGCGGTGTCGCATCATTCGTAATTTGTAAAAACATTATTTACCTATCCATAACTATTATTTTATGTATTTCCGTATGTTCTACCAGATTCATCATTATCATCCTATTAACGTTCCCACTGCTGGGACACAGGGACTTCTCTTTTAGCGAGAGAGATTAGGCCTTAATTCACCACGCTGGCCAAGTGCGGTTTGGTGAATGCTACATTTCCTTTAATCGCATTTAAGACCAGATTCTCTACCAGATTATGTTCATATTATTTTAATTTTGTTTTATTTAATATTTGTAAAATCTGACGGATCTACGAAATTTGCAATGGATTAACTATTTTAAACATTATTTTTACAACAAAAACATCCATGATGTATCAATTTATCATTCGATACCGCATCAACGGTACTTGCGTATACTGAAACTGTGTTGTTACCGATAAAACGAAATATGCGAGTAACGAAAAATGTATTCGTGAGTAACGATTCGATACTCGGTACTGGAAGGAGTTCCCGTTACTCAGTACAGAATACATACGGTTTGCTACAGCTCTACTATAAAATCTACAAAAAACAACTTATGTAGGTACAAAACGAAGTATAGTGACCAGATGATAGTGACCTAAATTCATTATTTTGTTCAAGGATTCTTGAAAGGGATCAAACTAAGCAGAATTTGTGAAAACTTGCGAATTTCGTGCATAGAAGCCTTTTATTGTAACGGAAGGTTGAACTCTCGAGAGAGTATTTTATTACTAGTAATAGAAAGTTCCTTGAAGTATTCGATCAATATTTAGATTTTTGTGAATATTTCCAGCATGATTTGTAGTTATTATGACATAGAGTCTACCGATGTGAAATGTGTGTGTGTGATGTGAAGTATTAAAGTTTTTTTTTTGGTTTAAAAGTCTTTTTTAATTTCAAACAAAAAGCTCTTTTAATATTTACTAAATTTAACACCACAGCTTTGCCCGTGTTTTATAGTTTTCCTTCAGAAATAACGTATTTTTACTCGATGTGGGTAGGTAAATATATATGTATACTTTTTTCAAAAATTAATTTTATAAATTTTTTTGCCTAAAGCATACAAAAATTCCAACGATCATTGAAAAATAGTGTAAAGGCACCCTAATGTTTTGTAACCCTAATTAATTGAATGTTATAAAAACCTGACAAGTAATATAGAGGTAGAAGCTATAAGATTATAAGCCGAACCCGCTACCTCCTGCACTATAAGAGAACCTTCGCTCACAGCGCCACTGAGGCTGTCACAGTATTATAAAAATTTGGACGACAACAACGTGGCCAAAATATTGTACCTATACTAGCTGACCCCAGCAAACGTTGTTTTGCAAAATGAAAAATAGATAGTAGCCGATTCTCAGACCTACTGAATACGCATATAAAATTTGGTAAAAATCGGTAAACCCGTTTCGAAGTAGTACGGTAACTAACATTGAAATTTTATATATTAGATAACCAAAGACCTTCCTTCAATTAAATCCCTAGGTCGTAAATTAAAATCAGGATCAGCTGAAAATGTGAAAATTCGCATAATCTCTCGCTAAAGTAGTTCGGGCCAGCATGGACCCTATAAAAGTTAATCCTTGCGTTATATCGGTTATGTTTATAATGGATGGGTGATTTGGAGCTAATGCGATCGGGCTGGGACCAGCGATTGCCCCATTAATATCCGGTCGTGTACACATCACGCCTGTAGGGTTGGCATTTGTCAAGGTTCTGAGCATTAGATGCATATAATTTAAATACATGCCAAAGTTATAGGTAAAATAATAAATAGGAACCTAAGATGTAAAAAGAAAGCATTTTGTCGTTGAAAACTTCAAATAGCAACAACATTATTACAACAGTCCATAATTAATTTATTGATAACAACAGGTTTATTTTAATATACAATAAAAATACAAAAATTCTTTATTGCAACACCACAATATACTTAGGAGATACATATAACATACAGTGACGCCCATAGGGCGGCCTTAACACTAATAACGATCTCTTCCAGGCAACCTTTGGATGGATCTGAAATTAACTGCAGAACATTTTACTTTGTCTTACGAATTCATAAGTTAAGAGTAAGTAGTTGTTTAATCATTTGCATTATTTGAATATCTATAATGGGTTGAACGACCTTAAATCCAGGACACATTGAATAATATAACAACCTGCCAATCTAAATAAATCCCACTGTCACAAGTGTCAGCCTCTTGAACTGATGACGTCACTTGTACACGTTTGTAATGGTAGAGCAAGAACCCCTATTTTAAAATAGGGGTAACTCATACCCCGTTGCCCCTTTTGACCTCATTCACTTTAAGTACTCACTGGCAAAATCAATTAATGTTTCAAGTCTTATTTGTGTGGAATGCTTGATTGAATATGTTATTGGATGTTGCCAACAATATTTTAATTAAAATCTGAAGGATACATTAATTAAAATGTTAATGGTCTATGTGAGCGCAAAAGAAAATAATTAACGTCATCTCATGGATTTTTTTTTAAGTTATAGTGAGATAATTACAATAGCTTTACATATGGTAACGCGAGATTTTTATAGATATTCATAATCTTCTTTATTTATGTTTCGATGAAAGTAATTTCAAGAGTTTTAAAAATTAAGAAAGGATTCTTATTATTTTTAAATAAAAATATAGCCTATGTTACTCAGGGATAATGGAGCATTCCAATTGTGAAAGAATTACTCAACATAATACTTTATAACCCAAAATTTGTTAGAAATAATATTTAATTAAAAAACGATTGATCTAATAAACAAATTAATGAGTTAGAAAAAAAAGCAGTAAACATTTTTGAACAAACTTTTAATTTACGAATTATTATTAAAGATCCAATAAATAATCGGCTTCTTCCAGAAATGCGCTGCTACGTTTTAATGGCAGCCTTAATGCCTACTGTAAGAATGTTGTCCTATCTCCTTCCGTGGGCGCAAGAATTTTCGAATATTCTCAATATCAATTTATTGAAGATAAATCGAGAACTAAAAATACACGCTATATTTAGAACGTCCTTCTTTTTTGGATACGGATCTAAATTTAAAATTTAAGAAAAACCCCCGAACACAATTCCTTTATTTTCTTAAAAGTAAAACACCATAAAATTTTGCAATTTGCACGCGTTGCGCTTTCATTTGATATACTCGAGTATATTTGCAGATTTTCGTTCCTTCCCCACTCTAACCCGGTACAACCGATACAACTGATTTTCATGAAACATTTCTAAGAACACTCGCGCCATACTCACGTTTCATACAAAAAAAAACTAAAAGCTCTCTGGTCTGTCTGTCATCATAAAAGTCTGTCTGGGACATCATAGTCCCAGACAGACAGACAGACACGTCAAACTTATAACACCCACTTTTTTGGTCGGGTGTTAAAAAACGCCAAAACTGATGCGCGAACACCTGAAAATTATAAATGATACTTGAAAAGTAAGAGATCGTCTTATACCTAGGGTTCCTTGTGCCTTGCCAGAGCGGTCTGACTCCAAGTACTGGCCTCACTAAGGTCGCTTAACTTTATAGGTGAAAATGTAAATTGCGGTTTATAATGTATTAAAAAAACTTGTTACTAGATCTCGTTCGAACCAATTTTCATTGGAAGTTAATGTACATCCATATACCTATACGTATTTTTCATATTTATCATTCTCTTATTTTAGAAGATATAGGTCACGCACACATTTTACCATTTGGAAGTGTTTTTGCAAAAACTATTGAGTTTATAAAAAAATTAATTAAAAACATCAATATCAATAATGAACATTAACCCACACACAAAAAATGTTATTCCATTAAACCCGTTTGGTTCGATGAAATAAAATTTTTGAGTTTCAGTTCTTTTAAAAACAAAACCCCAAAGCCCAAAAGCTTTAGTTTATTTCTAGTTTTTTTTTTGTGAAAGTCTTAATGCGGTTTTCAGTACACATCTATTTACCATCATTTCTTATAGTTTCGGCAAAAAAGTGGCTGTGTCATACAGATGAAGACACTATGAGCCAAATATTGATTTCAACACTGTTACAGAACAATACATTACTTAAGTAAACTGTACTAGGTAGGTATATTAATACCGTCAGTACTGCAGTGATAAAATAGAGAACTCATAGCTTTACCCCGTGGTCGACTAACAAGCTTAGAAGCAGCCGTGTATTTTCATGGCAGCGTAAATAAAGCAACATGTATGAAGCAAGTTGTATTTTGGCAAGTTCCTAGAGGCCTTGTCGTTAGCCGGGTTACCAGCTATGCCACAGGGGTGCCACATGTAGCGGAAATTCCTATAAATTTAGACGAGGATGTGGCGCATTAATACTTTGTAGTAATTAATGGGTTAGCGTTAAAAAAATATTGTGATATGTTTTGAGAATTGTTAGTCTGTATTTGATATTTTGAATATAAGAAAAACTCATTTCTGAGAATTACAAAAAAAACAAATAATGGATAGGGTTTGATGTCTGGGTAGCTGCACCATATTTCAAATAAAATAACAAATATAAGAACCTTCTCTTCGCACTTGCTTCAAAGTTATAATCTTGACTTAAACCGTTCCGACTGATAAGGCTTCCTTAAAATTAAATATTTGGAATTGAATTTATTTTAGTCACAATATTATATAAACAGAAGTAAAATAAATAGGAAAGGCACATAAACAGTGACCCAAAAAGGCTTCCAGCACAGCATTTGTTGACTAGCAAGTAACAAGACAATGCTGATCTTCCGTTTTAACCCCTTTGAGTCACAGCATGCCATTAAATAAAAACAAACTATTAAGAAATGTTTACTAGTCGAAATACAATATTCACTTAATAGAATTTAAATAAAGAACAAAACTACACTATTCAAAAACTAAAACTTCAAATCTTTATTTTGTTTCGTAGTATGATTTCTTTAAAAAGGCTTCATAGTAGGAAATATCACATTTTGCTGCAGCTACAGGGTGTTGCGGCTAGCGCGCGTGCTTCTGAAGTGAGGTATGAACCACATTAATCCTCGCACGGCGCACGGCATGCTACGATTTTTCACCAGCAAGTTTTATTGCGAGATAATTTAGCGTTTGTTCTCATGGTTTAGTGGCAATATTATTCAAATTAATGGTTATAAAATAATTTTGCTTGATTAGATCAAACAACCCTACTCTTATTTAATTAAACAAACAATATACCTACTGCATAATGTGTATAAAGCGTCGATTTTTAATACTTTGAAGAGGTTCATACTATGGTATGGACAAAGGCCTCTTCATAAATTTCAGTTGCAACGGTTACAATGCATTCATTAGTCTGTATTCATCGAGTTATCACCTCGTTATGGGACATCTTAAATTTTCTTTTTTAGCTACGAATTACCATATACTTTAGAATGATATAACAACTTAAACAATTTTTAACCCCCGATGCAAAAAGGGGTGTTATAAGTTTGCCGTGTGTCTGTCTGTGGCATCATAGCTCCCGAATGGATGAATGATTTCAATTTAGTTTTTAATGTATTAAAGGTTAATTTAAGTAGCGCATTATTATTAAGATTTAGTAATCGGTTTTTTTTTAAACTAAAATTATCTAGTTATTTCATATTATGTAGTTGGTAAATGCAAGTAAAGGTAATTAAAAGGTAAAAAAGGTTTAAGGTAAATGCTTTAGTTTTTTCTTCTCCACTGTAAGAAAGATAAATATTATATTATTACCATTTCAAAGAGGAGTTATCTTATACAAGCATATCTACTTCAGATTCATATGATTGTAGTGCATTAGGAATCCAGGACGCTTTCTTTGCCTTTGATCCCGCATTCAGAATTATAACCTTTTGAACTTAAAGAAAATGTATGCTTTCAAACTATTTGCTTAGACAACTCTCTTAGCTGTTACTTTTTAAGTAACTCAAGAATACAGCTACATTCATATTTAATATCTACAAAGCATTAAATATATTTTTTTATTATAAAATATAGAAAATTATATCATATTTTTTTTTAAAACAAAAGCGGGTTTTTACCCTTATAATGCACACTCAACAGCATTCAATACAGCTTGGTGACAGAAAGATGGGCACTAGAGGCCAGATATAGATAGTATTTATTAGTCTAGATTAGATAGTATTTGAGTTTGGTGAATATTACAGAAAATATGTATTTTCGTTCTATACTAGCTGGCTCATTACAGCTTTACACTGATGAAAAAACCTTCATCTTGATAAACTCTTCCTATTGCTTATATCGCAAAGACTCGTTTAGTGGTTTTAGAGTTTATCGCGAACATAAAGACAGACAGAAGCGGCTGGGGAATTAAATTCACAATAAGAACCTATAAATTGTATATAATTTATTCCCTCCTTATACTGGTTAACTAAACCATTTCAAGTTAAAGTCCAGCTAGCATCTTATGCCTAGCATTATTAATGCTAAGCTGATGGTTATTTTCATCTTTATTTATTCAGCAAATGTAGCTCAGGGGACTAATAAACTACCATGTTATGTAATAAAAAGGTAACCTAGTTTTATATTTGTCTCTTGGCGAGCATTATTTAAATCTTTGCGAGCAGCCGTTGAAGCTGAAAATTTTCTAGCCCATCCCGCGTCGCGCTGCGAAAATATTAATTTTTACGTAGACCTTGAGGACTGACTTGTTTCATAAACTACACACTGAAATATACGTGAAAGTTTGTGATTATACTGTACTGTATTTATTCAAAAGACTTGCAATAATGCGTTTTTAATTTTGCAAGACAGATAGATAAATGATAAAAGATTGTGATTAAACTTATGTATTGCAAATGTTGATTGCCTGAATAGACCTGCTAGGCAATATTTATTATCAACTATATGTCACTCAAAAGCTAGAAACCTCAATAATATTAATATAGTAAATAATACTTATTCGAATTCATTTCATTAGTTTATTACGTCGTCGCAACAATAACTTGTTCTAAACAGCAGATTATTTGTGTATGCAGGCCGTTTCAACAATTCCAAGACATTAATTCCCTTAAAAGTATATTATTTAAAGGTATATTATTTTGTAATGTGCAAGTGCATGTGATGCGCTTTAATTTGAGTCCCCCCCACTCTTGTATATTTGCATACATCCGGTTAGTCTTTCTCACTTTCACCACCATAACATTTAAACGGCTGAACCGTTAAATCAAAATCGCTTCACAAGTTCGGGAGTTACGATACCACAGATACGAGTAGACAGACAAACACGTCTATCATATAACACTCCTATTTTTGCGAGGGAAAACTAATATTTATGGAAGATGCTTCTTTTTTTGAAATGTAAATTCTGTATACCTTATCGAGAGATCAAAACATTGCTATCATCAATCCTTCACTCTGCAAACTCAGAACGCAAACATCCCTCAAGCGTCCGGGCTATCGTGATCTGTGGCATGAACATTAATGATAATGAATGGGTTGTATCGATCCTATTGACCTATCTTTCCTCTCACGCCCTTCCGGACGTATTAGAGAGACCCTTTAAATTTCCAGGAAAACATCGTAAGCTTTTCCGATATATTTATCACATGAATTATGCATTTTGGGAAGTTTTGAAGGGCTTACTTTTGTTTTTTTTTTTACTTTCCTACTAATCCCCTTATGCACAGTACAGAGAGCGCTCAGCAAGCGAATTTAGTTTAAAAACGGGTTAAGTCTCAAAATCATGATGATGTTCAGTCGGTTCTAAGTCTTTATTCTCTTTTTATTTAATTGATCTAACTTTTACAGTTCTGAAGTTATTTCGTTTTTTGATTTACCCGCTATTTTTAGAACCGAGTGTGTAGTTAAATAAGAAGACTGTGAAAATATTTACCTTAAATTGGAATCCAAGTTACTAAGACATAACTAAACTAAATTAAACTGGTTAGAAGGATAAATACTTTATCTCCCAATTAGAACAGAGCAGCAAAGTAATAAAACTTGTAATTGCAATTATATTGAGTTGTTGTGCGAACTCTGTTACTCAGCCTAATGCCACACAGTAGAAACTTACACGTATTTCTGCTTTGAACTCGCTGTTTATTTTACCTGTTCAACAATTAACAAGCTTGAACGGAATAAATGCCGATCCATGGCAAGCGCAGCGTAGGACGTCCACCAACTAGATGGGTGGACGATCTGGTGAAGGCTGCGGGCTCACGGTGGATGCAGGCCGCTGCCAGCCGAAATTATTGGAGGCCTATGTGCAGCAGTGGAAGTCCTACGGCTGAGATGATAATGATCATGAACTGAATAAATAAATAAAACAATGATATTTTTGAAGTGAAACTTCTTTAGAATCGTTGTGATTTGAAATCGGATGCAACGGAAATGGAAATATGATTGGCTTACCTGTCGGGTAAGCCAATCTTAAACGCTAACAAGGTTAAGCAACTCTGCGCGAAGCCAGTACTTGGATGGGTGACCGCCCGAACAAAATCTTTTTGCATAGTATTTTTTTTTATTATTCTCATTCTTTTGTCGATTTACTGAAGTTTCACTTCTATCATGTGTGAATCGCACACACACCTTTTTTTTTGGGGTTCCGTACCCAAAGGGTAAAACGGGACCCTATTACTGAGACTTCGTCGTATGTCTGTCACCAGGCTGTTTAACAAGAACCGTGATAAGTGACATTTTGAGGTCTGATTTTTTCTTCTTGCCGAATAAACAAATACTGAAAACAAAGAATAATAGCAATTGGATGGGTGACCGCTCTAATTGCATCACTTTGAACTTTTGCATTATTTTTTTTACTCATTTTTGTCTTTATTTAATTGCGAAATGAGTATAAGCTGTACACGGAACCCTAGGTGTAGTATAATAAGTTTGTAGTATTAAGATTATATTTTCTAGGAATTTTATAAATATAGATATCGTAGGATTCTTTTAAACGAGAAATAAATTCCGCCAAAATTTTCAGATATTTACGAGAAATTAACGAACTTAATCGGTAAAATAGTCTTACGAACTATAAAACCTAAATATATGAATAATCTCGAGCTAGGCAAGAGAGAACAGCGAGCGTGCCGCGATAGCGTTCATAAGTTTATTTCTATTATACGTTAAAGTTCAATAAATATGAAATGCACCAATCTTAGTGTTATTTTCCTTATTTCAAAGACATGTAAAATTAAAAGATCTTCTATGATTGGTCGAACCGTTTAGAGTCTTAAGAATGAATATCCCCTGAATTAATCCTTAACCGTAAGACTTTTATAAAATTACCGAGTGACTTCGTAAATTTATAAATATACGGCGCTTGTTCTTTTCCTGTAGCTTATCTGAAAACTATTCGATTAAATATGCATAATTATTTAATTGAATAATAGTGAATTTTTATCTTAGCATCTTCCATTGTAGTAATATGAACGTTTTAATAATATTTATTTACTTATTTTCAGGAATTTCGCAAAGATGAAGATTTCAACATATTTGCTGTTAAGTTTTTTAGGTAAGTGACCTGAAACTGTAATACGACTATTATATAGGTACTCATGTTTATTAATAAAAATCCAGCAGTCCTGTAAAGTGTGTGTAGTATAAATATATACTTTTTACCGTGGGAAAATCAATTAAACACTGGCAACGCCGTGGCGTGCATATGAAACCTTTCCTCGTCATGAAGAAATATGAATTTTTATTATTATTCTTTATTTTTAAATATTTTATTAACACTAGTGGGCCGCCCCGCTTCGCACCTAGTTGACCGTATTGTAAATCTAAACCATTCTCGAACCCACTTAAACACACACAAAAAATTATCACAATCGGTCCAGCCGTTTAGGAGGAGTTCATCGACTAACACACGTCATCATCATCACCCTATTAACGTTCCCACTGCTGGGACACAGGGACTTCTCTCTTGACGAGAGAGATTAGGCCTTAATTCACCACGCTGGCCAAGTGCGGGTTGACTAACACACGTACAGAAGTATATATATAAAGATATATAAACTAGAACTTTAGTAAAGTGAGTATAAATTATTTACAGCTAGCTCTAGACCGGAATTCATGGTCGCAAATAATCGCTGATCACTTTTGATCAGTGATTACGTCTGTATTGCTAACAATAGGAAAAAAAATTGGCATTCGGTTTAATCCGTATAAAATACTGGACACTAATTTTTCGCTTTCATCATCATCACTACTATATTTACGTTCCCACTGCCGGGACACAGGGACTTCTCTCTTGACGAGAGAGATTAGGTCTTAATTCACCACGCTGGCCAAGTTCGGGTTAGTCAATATCACATGTCCTTCAAACTCTTTAAAATTCTGAAGAAAAGTCCAGAGGTGGTGGAGTTTGAACTCACGACGTTCGGAATGAAAGAATTGTGTGCTCCCACTTAGCTAACACAGCTTTTTGCTTCTTCAATTTTATTATATACTCCCAAGATATGGAGCATCAAAGTTTTGGAGTAGGGCCTTGTCGTGACGTATACATTAAGTACATTTTGCTCGAAAGCATTACGTCACGTGAAACTTCAATAAACTGTATCGTTTGATTTTTCTTTTACCCGACAATTGAATAGAATAAATATGGGTACAATTCTAAATAACGGACTGCTTCATTTAGACTAATAAAATAATCTTCTTAATATATATAAATCTCGTGTCACAATGTTTGTCCTCAATGGACTCCTAAACCACTAAACCGATTATAATAAAATTCGCACACCATGTGCAGTTCGATCCAACTTGAGAGATAGGATGGTTTTTACGGCGAGAAAAATTCGAATCATTTCCGGGAAAATTTTACACCCGTGCGACGCCGGGGCGGGCCGCTAGTTGTTATATAATATTTTAGTCATCTACCCTACGGCAATGTAGGCAATTACAAAGATTATTTGTGACCATGAATAATCAATTTGATTAATAGCCTTGAATAATCAACTTACACTTAATCCTTTTGTACAAAGCAATATCCTGTCGAAGACAACAGGGAACAATATCAAAGATAAATAAAACCGAAACGTCGGGATGAACTTTTCCACAAACAAATGAACATTTAAAACTTCCCTCGAGCTAAACTTTGTATTTAAGGAATCAGAAATCTTGTAAATCTATTTAATTTTCTCCTTTGTAAACTAGCGAGACTCGGTTTGGAAGGCTGTAGAAAGTTAGGATATCTTATCTCTTTAGCATAGCTTAAATTACTTACTAGCTAGTGCAGAGTTTTGTTATAATAATTTAAAACCGGAGATAGAGTTGTCTTTTATGTGATTTTCAGTTGAGTATAATCTTAATATATATAAATCTCGTGTCACAATGTTTGTCCTCAATGGACTCCTAAACCACTAAACCGATTATAATAAAATTCGCACACCATGTGCAGTTCGATCCAACTTGAGAGATAGGATGGTTTTTATGGCGAGAAAAATTCGAATAATTTCCGGGAAAATTTTATACCCGTGCGACGACACACCAAGATAAAACAAAACAAAAATGGACTTAAAGCTAAATACAAAATGCGTAAATGGCGGCCCTATTGCTTAAAGCAATTTCTTCCAGACAACCTTTGGATGGAGAGGAAAATGCTCAGCAAATAACTGTATAGTTAGTATTTTAATAATTATTTAGTTTATCTTTCTTTGTTTTCCTATAAGTTACTGAGGAATAAACATATTATTAAACAACCCTTCAAGTTGACCCTACTTATAGTATGACTAAACCGATCAGTAGTTACGAATTCTTCAAACAAAAACCATCATATTAATTAATAATTTGGCGCGTACATACCTATTATTAGCCCCCGACCAAAAAGAGAGGAGTGTTATAAGTTTGACGTGTCTGTCTGTCTGTCTGTCGGTCTGTCTATCCGAACGGATAGAGCGATTTAGTTGTTTTTGTATGAAAGGTGAGTTTGGCGCGGGTGTTTTTGGACATGTTTCAAGAAAATCGATAGAGCCGTTTAAAAGTTATGGGGGTGAGAGTGGGGAAAGAAAACCGAAAATCTGCAAATATACTCCAGAGGGGTATCAAATAAAAGCGCATCGAGTGCACATTACTAAATATTATGGTGTTTTAATTTTAAGGAAATTAAGGCATTGGAATCGGGATTTTATCTTAAATTTTAAATTGTGATTAATTTTATTTTACTGACACTAATTAGGCAAGAAAAATCTATTTAACCGTAATTAAAAAATGATTAATTTTATTTTAAGATTTTAGGAAAACTTACAGCTAGCTAATATGTAAAATGAAAATATAAATACACTTATGTGCATATTGAAGGCCATTTAAAAGTTTATAATTGTCATACACTTGTTAAATGACAAAAATGAGATAATCACTCAATCACCGACGTTTTTCACGATTTTACTGGAATAAATCTTAAAGCACATACATTTCACTCGAACTTCTTAAATAAATGGATGAAGTCTTCCTGGCGAACTCGCTCCCACCTCACCTTTAGGCTTTAGACTAGACCGCAGTCAAATAATATCGAAATGGGTATAGAACTAAGCTATTATAAATGTGAAATTTCTTAAATATCTAATAGTATGACGGCAGAATGCTTAAATACCTGATAAAATAACTACGCTGTCCTTTTAGAAAATCATAATAGCTTATTTGATAACACTTTAACGGAAGACAAGGCACAAATTTAGACTTAGACAATGGATAGTATGTGTACAAATATGAATACAGCTAACAGCACTGGGTAGGCAAACCACCATTTTACGCGATTTCAGCAAAGTTGTAACATAATTCATAAATTCATAATTCATTAAACTTTATTCAATTCACAATTAATTGGCACTGTATTTGAATATTAAAAAATCGTATTTATCCTAGGTACTAATTTAACATGACAGATGGCCGTTGGGGCCGGAAAGTTCTCGAGTGGAGACCACGGATCGGCAAACGTAGAGTAGGACGTCCACCAACTAGATGGACGGACGATCTGGTAAAGGTAGCAGGCTCGCGGTGGTTGCAAGCTGCTACCGAACAAAGTCACTGGAAGTCATTGAGGGAGGCCTATGTCCAGCAGTGGACGTCCTACGGCTGAAATGATGATGATGACTAATTTAACCTTAATTAGTTACAACAATTTATCTTATTCTAATTATAATTAAAGTAGTTTTTCACACTATCATCTTTAAGAAAGTCACTAACCGAGTAATAACACCCCTTCAACAAGATCTCTTTTAATGTACGCTTAAACAAGTCATGATTGTCCATAGTTTTCATGTCAATCGGTAACGCATTGAACAATACTATGGCTTGATACCTACAACAATGTTTTGAAACCTTAAGAGTAGGTTGAAAAGGGGTACTCAGATCTTTTCAAACAAAGGCTTTGTCTTCCATTCAAAAGGAAATTCCCTGTTTATGTTTCTTAAACAGATTTACAGGATTTAGTTTTATAAGTTACCTTATTGTTTTTTAGGAATAATAAATATAATTAATCCTAATCCATTCTTCATTTTGATTGTTTTTACGACTCTATCCTGTTTTGTCGAAGTTGCCGTATTTTTTTAAATAAATGTCTTACTAAGTGACAACACAAAAAAAAAATACGATTTGTAAGTATTATGGTTTTTATAGAATCACTATAATATTTATCATTTAACTTGCAGTAGGAACGTTTTAACGAGAAAATACTACACATTTCACTTGCTTATTTGATATAACTTAAACAGACTATAGGGCACAGGTATTAGACAATAGACATGCTTTATACCTAGTACAAATTATGTACAATGTATATTTTTGAAAATATGCTGTCCGAATTGATAAATGATTACAAGGCATTACGCCTGCAACTAAAACGTGCATTCGCTAGCATATTTTTGATAAGCCTTCATTTGACCACAATCTCACCTGATGTAAAGTGAAGATGTGGTCTAAGATGGAGCATGAAGGCCTAGAAGATGGCTTCTCCGGACCACATTACGAAACACGAAAAAATCGCTTCACGCACTGGCCCAGCCCGGAGGGTGGTGACAAGCCGCAGCCGAAGCCTCCCACCAGAGACTGTTCTTAGCACCACCCGGAGGTCACGTGTAAGGATTCAGAGGGTTACCACTTACGGACGTGAACAGCCAAAACCTCCAAAAAAAAAAAAAAGTTCCAAAAGTTCCTCCAAAAGTTTTTGACAAAGAACACGTTTTCTTTTTGCAACTAAGAATACATATAAGAGCACTTTAGCAGTGGTCGAGCTAATCTCCGAACACTACGTAACACGTACCTACTAGTTCCGTACCTCTGTAGCAGGTGGTTAGTCTAACCTCCCTTTTACGTGATTTCAGCAAAGTGCTAGAGAAAGGCTTTGTGTTTAATTTAAAAGGAAATTCCCTGTTTAGGTTTTTAAACCAATTTGTTTTTAATTAAAAGTTATTTTAAGTTTTTGAATGCTAATTTAAAATGCTTTTCACGTAGAAACGCTACAAAATAGTTTAAAATATTTGGGAATTAAATATCTCAGAAAAAATAAGGCATTATCCGTCATATCCGCCGATTTTTAGTTTAGCAAATGATGTTTTTCTTGATAAGCAACATACAATGTTCTAAAACTATTTCTTGCAGCCAATATTGCATGCCACCC
The DNA here is from genome assembly GCA_929108375.1 of Gymnoscelis rufifasciata. Classification (NCBI taxonomy): domain Eukaryota; kingdom Metazoa; phylum Arthropoda; class Insecta; order Lepidoptera; family Geometridae; genus Gymnoscelis; species Gymnoscelis rufifasciata. The sequence goes on along the minus strand of OV815317.1, from coordinate 6,934,746 downwards.
AAAACAGTTAAACTTTACCGTGCACCTAGTTTGAGAAAGTAATTACGCAAACATCTGGTTAAATGAAATAATTCACCAGCAGCGTAATAATTCAGCATGTGTTCAACAAACCTACGCGACTCGGTGACGCGTGCTCCAAGTTCCGGCAGTTACCGCAGAAAGTTGCAAGTTTCCAGTTGCTGGTAGCACTGACGGCAACTTTGTGCCGGTTCACTACCTCGACATCTCAGATCCTGGCCCGAGAGTTGCAAACAAACTCTATCTGCTCCCCAGTTATTTACTATGTGCCTTGCAACGGAAATATTCCCTGGAAAGGTTTTTTACTCGTAATACACAATTTTTTTTAAATGTGAGCTGGCTTTGTCGGAAATTCACTGTTTGCTTTTACTTTTTTCACCGTAAAAACATCAATGTTTGCATTGAAACATTTTTGGCATTCTGCGAAATCTCTGACTTTATAAACTGGCAAAATATTTTTAAACGAGGTACAAGTCAATACTAAAATTGATCTTAATAACAAAAGCGGATATAAAAAAAGCGAAAGCTGAACTTTGTTTGAATTAAGAGATCAATAAACAAAAAAATTAAATAAGAATAGAATCTGCAAGGTCTTTTGCAAACTCGACCAATCACATAGTTGGCAATGCGTACAAGTGCATTCATCCACGAAGAGTAAATTTCAAGCACGATTTGCGAAGGTAGTATCATTTTGCACGAGGGAGTCATTCCTGAAAATACTCGTAGCCTGGGTGCAGTTCAAAAAAGTTTAACGAAATTGCTCGAAATGTTCACTTTTGCTATTGCATTTTTCTTTATAATAAAAGATTACATGTAACTTTACATGATTACATGTAATTATATGTAACTTACATTAGTATAATCATTTATGTTAAATAGTTGTAAGTATGAAACACTAACTGGGTTACAAAATATTGACGATAAATAAAAATGTTGATCGATTCATTCAAAATCGGTACAACGCCACTAAAGCACAGCGATATAACAATAGATTCAGTTTAGCATATTCATTTTAATAGTAACTAGGTAGGTACCTAAGTGCCAGTTTAAACCGGGTTTAAACTGTGCTTCTAAATTAAAGCAAAAATGCGACTTGTTTTTAAGATTTATTCGAAAATTAGCGCATAAATTACGAATAACGACCAATTTGTCCTCTATTTCCGTATTTTCATTTTGATGTTTGGAAAAGCTTGAACGGTTTTCCGTAAATAAAATGCATAAAATATACTGACAACAAGTATTTGCTAGTATTTTGTTACACGTTCACTTTACCTTTTGTCAGCATTTTGTAAAATGAAACTCATGTCATGGATATATATTTTTAATATGAAACCAAAATTTGGGTTGGAAACTTGAAACCGTTCTATAGTATATATACTGACTATTATTTACCTAATTAATATTATAATATACTTACATCAAATGTAGTAATTTTTTTTTTACCAGCTCACAATGAGAGTATTCACAGTTTTATAACTACACGCTCTGGTCTACCAGCACAGGTCAACTGCACTGGTACCTACTGTTCTGAGAAACCTTTTAGGTATACCTTAGCGTGTCTACCTTACGATACGAAATTTGATATTATTTTCTTCTTTTTGAATAGGAAATATCATCCATACTAGCCTAGTAATGAATACCAACTGAAGACAATGCCCGATTCGCCATGAATAAAGTCAGGGTATATCACGATCGGAATGAAGTAAAACAATTTATGATTAAATACTTATGTATAAAATTTATAAATAAAGTTTCCATATAAATAAGTAATTTATTTTTATTATCTATCTCCAGAAATTTATTAACGCGGTCTTTTGGTAGATATTAATCGACTGACTAGGTATCTAGACTCAGATGTCAACTTGAACATCCTTTTAAACCTTTACAACAAATAAAGAGTCAACATCACGGGACACGAAAACCTGTTCACGGCTTATGCATTCCTGGTAATTAAGCCTTGAAGTAAAATCTCATTAGATAACTACAGTGGTTAATATGGTTATCGGGCGCCAGTTAAAGCAGGCTACTTTTTATTCCATTTATATAACCAGTTAAATAAGAGTTAATCAGTAATTAAGAGTGCAATATGTTTTTTTTTGTAATGAGTTAAGAAAGTGGATCAACTAATTCTAATTCTTCAAATTTTTTTATGTTTGACCTTTTTGCTCCTTCAATGGATTTTAATGATTATTTTTTTAAATGGAAGTTAGGTACTAGAAATTGCATTTGTCTTTATTATGTAAAAATCGGCCCGGTTTTTCTCAATAATTCTCTCGTTAATTTTATTAATATTTTAAAATAATTCATTAATACGTTCCCAAACAAACATGAACAAAGATGATATAATATAAGGCCGCCCTTTTAACTTCTTCCTCATGTGATATTTGTAACTATTGTTTTGTTTTGGTGTACAATATTTTTTTTTATTTTGTAAAGTTAAACATATCTCAAATTTATGAAGTCTTAAAAATGATACCATAAAAAAAATACCTATTTATTATTTTGTGGACATCTACAGCTAATAGGCGAGCGCAACCTTCAACAGAAACGTGTCTTCTCTCTCGAGTCTGCTTATTCAGTTACTCCACCCTTGGGATACATAACACCGAGAAAACCTTTGCTACCTCAACTCTACTTGTTATTGCAATATGCACCGTAATACGGCGACTGATGGTGCTAAGCTGTGTTTTTGTTTCAGAAATGGTTCAAGTTAGAAACTTGGTTTAGCAATATTAAGGGTTTTGAAGTTTGATATTAAATGCATTTCGAGTCCACTGTGGTAATACAGAACATAATATGAATATTTCTCAAACAGTACAGACTGGCATTATTTTCGAAAATACAACACGCGATGTATTTCAATAAAGGACAAAGAAATTAATTCCATTGCTCGATCGTTTTTAGAATTCGTTACGTTTGTCCATCCGTATGTCACAGTTACTTTTTTCTATAAGAACTATACCGTTGAAACTTAGCAATGAGGTGTATACAGTGAACCGCATTAAGACTGGAACACAAAAATAGAAGAAAACGTTGGGGGTTTCCATGAAAATAATGTTTATGAGTTTCGTTCTAAACTAAAACATTTTAACATTATTTTCATAAAACCCACACACATGTGCAGTGGGGGACCTAACCAGGTCTTCAAAAACGATATTGTGGTTTCAAATATGATATTTTTCTAAACTGATTAGTTTACACGAAAGATACTTTCAAAGTAGTAAGACGAATCTTGAATATGATAACTCATTATCAATGTTGTATGGAAACGACGTGATGGGTAATTAAATAATAATATTTATTCAGAAAGTCACTTAACGCTAATGCTGACAAAAATCCTTAACATTTAATTAGAACTATGATGTATTATTGTGTCTGAGATAGGAGAATCCTGTTTTTCAGGCATACATTATTTACTACAAGTTTATTTTATATGATAGAGTTTTAACTGATTTAATGCACATGTTGCTCTAACATAGTTGTTGTATGAGTAAAATAACATATCTTAATCTAGTTTACAAATTAATATTGTTTGCTTACAAAATACTACTTATTTTATTACGGTTAGAGGTTTTAAGTGTCATAGTATGTAGTTTATTTATCATAGGCAACATTGTACACTTGATTTCGTTAAGTTAATGTATGACAAACGTATGAGAAAAATGTATTCTTCGATTGGATCTTAATAACTTTTGACATTCCAAAGTAAGTCTCTTTGCCTTTGATAACTATAAAATTATTATATTGCTCAGCGGAATGCCAATTATCTTCCTCAAAACTCAACTTGCAATTAACTATGTCGCGCCGATCGCAATAATTTTAACATTAACCTAACTGGAGACGCGCGGGAACCCTGTGCCTTCGATACCACAGGGCCGCCTTGGGGAATAACAGATGGGTAAAAATAATAAGGATGGAAGGGAAAGCGTGCACTGACCTGCAAGCGAAGGACTTCCAGCCAGGTGTCACGTTCCTTGCGGGGGTGGGGCAGCCCAGCAACTCAGGGCGCCCTCAAGCACTTCCACACTGTCACCACACACGGCTATATCGTCTCGCATAAAATGAGCGGTAGAAGACCAAATATTACGTCCAAGATCGCAATGATATAACAGCGAAATCAAACAGCGGAATTATAATGTTCCATATGGCGGGAAATTGGAGATGAAAATCGATCACGCTATCGATTAGTGTCCACTCCACGCGACTGCCCACGGTCAAGTCTTGTTCTTCAGTTGCCATTTTTCTTCTTCTTGTCGCGCCAGCGCATTGACAGTGACACTAGCACGCTTATGTCAGGGAAAGGAGAAATTGGATAGGATTATGGATAGATGGCGTTACCATTTCCTCCCCCCCTTGATGTGTCAGCATAAAGACACAATCGTAAGTGAGACTAGAAATTTCTAATATCCCTAGCGGAATGGCAGAGACTAGGATGAGCCTAATATCTCTGAACTCATTATAAGTAACAGCGGTTGAAAAAGACAACTGAATGCGGGATCATTATAATGTGCGGTACAATATATAAAACTGCGGGAAAATTACTTAAATGAAGCGGTGTTACGTGTATTGATAAATAAACCGTAAGAACTTAAAACTAAGGCTTAAATATATATCTTAATGTTTATTGTTGCGGTAGCGGGCATATGCGAACGGTTGGCCGAAGCAACACTGCCCCTTTCGCGGTTCTAATAGTACACGTACGGATAACTCCGTCCTTAGAGGGATGAACCTTTTCTACGATGGCTAATGGCCAGGCTAAACTAGGCACGTTATCTTCTATCACGACTGCAATAGTACCCGGAGTGATAGGCGTGGAAATTGTATTCCACTTTTGTCTAGCCTGCAGACTGTGTAGATATTCCATCCTCCACCTTTGCCAAAATGACTGAACTAATTTATCCAGTAGCGAATGCCTTTGGAGTAGACTGATACTTTCAGGTTCTACGTTAGGCGCGGGCAAAGAATACAACGGCGCGGTATGTAAAAAATGACTAGGTGTAAGTGCGGTAGGTTCAGCGGGGTCGGAACTTAGCACTGTTAGCGGCCGCGAATTAAGTAAACACTCAACTTGTGTGAGTACAGTGCAAAGCTCTTCATATGAAAGAATCTGCTGACCGATTACTCGGCGCAGATGCGTTTTTACTACCTTAATCATACTTTCCCAAGCCCCTCCCTTATGAGGTGACTTAGGAGTTATAAAGAACCAACTAATGCGGCTGTCAGCCAACTCTCTTTTAAAACTTTCGCGGTATTCATTATTTAAGAATTTGTATAAGTCGCGTAAATAGGCATCAGCGCCTTTAAAGTTCGTTGCATTGTCTGAGTACATTACTTGGACAGGACCTCGACGTGCGAGGAAACGTTTAAGAGCGGCTATGAAACTAGGCGTACTAAGGTCGGTTGTGACTTCAATCGCTGCGTAATCGCAGCCTGTTTGTGCGAACGCTTTTACAGCTTGGCGAGCGCGACTTTCAGGTAGGTCTGACATGAGCGGGTAAGTTGGACGCGGATTTACTTTAAAGCATTTATTGCACAAGTGGAATCTTTGTCTCACGAGGCGGCGAGCGGATAAAATCCAAAACCTTTGTCTAAGAAGTGACATTAATAATTCCGGACCTGCGTGTAGGTATTTTAAATGATAATAATCAATTAGCAAGTTGACAATATGGTCACTGCGCGGTAAAATCAGCGGGTGAAAATTTGTGTAATTCAAGCCTGAATTAACAAGACGACCACCTACTCGGATAAGTCCGTTTTCGTCTATAAACGGCCTTAATTTATTAATAGCGCGTGAGCACGACTCATCTTTCTGTAGGCTATTAAATTCTTCTGCAAAATATTTTCTTTGCAGGGCGAGTATTATTTTATTCTCTACAAACTGAAGCTGGTCAGCCGTAACTGCGGGTGTTCCTTTACGTTGCAATAACTTAGCAAACGTAAAGACATATACAAGAATTCGCATTAGTTTAGTCCACGACGAAATGCGTAAAGCGAGATTGTAAATTACGCAATCATTAGATGGTAAACAAACCGTAGCGTGCGATAATACCTTTTGATCAGGAATCTCCTCAATAGGCTGGCCATCGAGGGAGCGGAGGGGCCACTGGCATGGATCGAGCGCGATCCATGGGGGTCCGTGCATCCACAGTGGATGTAACATTAATTTTCGTGGCGTAAGGCCACGCGACAGACAATCTGCGGGATTCTCTGTGCCTGCGACGTGATAAAAGCGGTCAGGCGGAATATTATCCGTCACCTGAACCACGCGGTTGGCAACAAACGTGTGCCATCGATGCGGTGAGCTTTTTATCCAATACAAAGCTACTTTGGAATCTGTAAACGCGTATGTTTGTATAGGGATTTTACCTGAGTAATTGTCTAGCACCGTGCGCAACAACCTAGAAAGTAGGACTATTCCAAGACGAGTTGACGTCTTATCATTACGTACAACACCGTGGTGCGGTATAACGTACATAGGCGATGAGTTATTAGGTAGACCTGGAGGCGCGGGTGAAATATATTTTTTATCCAAGTATTCCTTAATGACGTCATCGTACGCGGACCTTAGGCTTAAAGAAGCTTCTAACTTCTTCTCGAGACACAGAAAGCGTCGTCGGGCGGTTTCATAAGATTTGCCTAAAGAAAAAACATCCCTACTAAACGGTAGGCCTACAGTATATCTACCGGAAGCGGGGTCGCGGGTTGTAGTATGTTTATAAAATTCCTCACATTCTATGTCAGCGGAACATAGAACGCTTGGCGCGGTAGCGGAAGGAAGCTCGTCCAGTTCCCAGAATTTCTGAACGAGATCATGTACATTTTTTAGACTATTCTCCTGCACTAGACAGCAGGTCATAGCCTCGCGGGAAAATAAAGTAGGCGCTGAACCTATAACGACACATCCTAAGACTGTACGTAAATAATGCGGGGTGCGAGTAAAGTCGGGCGCGACGTTTGGTAATAACAAATGCGCAAACAGCGGAGCGCCTAATAACATATTTATTTCACCAGGTTCTCCAAACAACTCGTCTGCTAGCGGTAACCCGTGCAAATGCGATAAGGATCTCTTATCTATAACTGCACTCGGTAATGAGTCAGTAATGCGATCGACAACAAGCGGCGAAATATTAAACTTAATATTTTTATTAAAACGAGAATAAAAATCTAAGCCAATTGAACTAGAATTTATTGTGTTTTGCGTTCCTCCAAAACCTTTTATTATTGTACTCCCGGCATGATTTACTTTTATATTTAACAGGTCACAAGTATCTTTCGTAATGAAATGAGACTGTGACGCGCTATCTAACAAGGCTCTGATATGATGTTTAACTCCGTCAGTATCGTAAACAACGACCTGAGCGGTAGCTAGTAAAACCGTGGTACATTGCTCGTTCCGTACTGGGGAGTGAGACGCGGGCAGGTTTGATGCAGCGATGGAGGTCGCGCACAGCGATACGTCCGAGCGCCCAGGCTGAGATAACGACTGCGCGGGCGGCGCGACGGTCGCAGCCTGGGAGACGCTTGGATGGCGTGCGGGTTCGATTCTCGACCCGAAATGCAATAAACTATGATGTCGCGATTTACACGAGCGGCAAGTCGTGTTTGACTTACACAGAGCGACCCTATGCTTTATGCTAAGGCAGTTTATACATGAATTATTTTCCTTAACATAATTAAAACGTTCCATGGGGGTCATTTTATGAAACGGCGGGCATTTGAATAAATGATGATGAACAATATTAGTACATAGACATTTATCAGCGGTATCTGAGGAATTCACGGAATTCGCGGAAACAGCGGCGGCAACGGCGGGTGAAGTGTTTACGTAAGCGTGTAGCTGCGGTGCACCTTTATTAAAATTATTATTACTTTGCTTTGTAAGAGTTCGCGGAGTACCTTTACGCGGGCCTGGACCCGGTGCGGGGGCGGGGGCGGAGATCGTTCGCTCGAACACCTTCGCGCGATTTTTTATGAATGACTCGAGTGTATAAAATGTAGGTATATCGGACCCTAAACTCAACTCAAAAGCGTAAACAGTACTACGATCTAATTTTCTTAAAGCGATGTGAACTAGAATTAACTCATCTAATCTTTCTATCTTTAAGTTATTCAATGCGCGGACTGTGTTGATAAATTGTTCATGAAACAAATCAAAGCTTTCTGTAGATGCGGTGCTTATAGGCGAGAAATCGAACAGCTGATTTAAATAAGAAGTTGCTACCATTCGCTTATCTTCATATTTGTCAACAAGCGTTTGCCAAATGAGTTCGTAATTTTCTGGACAGTGCGTTATACCTATACACACTGACTCGGCCTTACCCGTCAACCTACCAACTAAATAATATAATTTCTCGGCATCGGTGAGGGATGGATTTTCATGTACAGCGGACTTAAAACAAGAGTAAAATATAGGCCATTTCCTTATATCTCCTGCGAAAGTGATTAACTCAATAGGTGGCAACCTATGCGGCAATTTATTACAAACAACAGAAGGTTGTGTTGTATTGATAACAGCTGACGGAACAGAATGCTTATCATACAATCTTTTTATGCGGCTGTATAGTTGCTCAAATGCAACCATACATTTATAATCTGGTACGGCGGTTGGATCGACCTTTAATAACTGTAAATTATAGTCGTCCAGTAATTTTAAGAAATCACTGCGTAAAATATCAATATTAGCACATTCAGAGAGAAAAGATTCCTTATTCGAAGCACTTACGTCTATATTCGAAGAAGAATCATACATGTTTTGAATTAACTCAAAGATAGCTTCCCTTTTAGCTTGCAATATTAACAGCTGGGAATCATCTGTTTCGATAGGGTTTTTTGACCTAGTATTAGCCATTGTAGAAATTATAAAATAACTGCGGTGTGTAAGAAATGAAAGATAGGCCTTATGTTATGATAGTTATATAAAATATAACGAAGTAAATTAGTATTTACAGCGCGTTCGTATAACAAGCGTAATAACCTATCTAACGCGGGCGCGGGGGCAATACTTGCGTCGGCAAACCGGTTGCGATACTCGTACTGTGCCGGGCAAAAATGGCGTGTTCTATCAAATAAGCAGGGGGTAGTGCTAAATAATTATGAAGGCAGACAGAAAATTTATAAACTGCGTAATTGCGGTAAATTTATCAATACGTATATGCGTAAACACCATAGAATGTTAAAGTTATGGAACATTAAATATAAAACAGCGGGTTATAATGATATGACCAGGTCCAACTGCAATAGATGCGTGTTGGATGCGGTTAGTCTCAATGACAAAAAAGGTCAATCACTCGAATCACGTAATGTAATTCGATTATACAGCGAAAATATAACTTGTTAGACCAATAACTTAGGTATTCTAACAAGCTATGCGGGGGAAATAAATTATATGTATCTAAGGTTCGTTTGAACCACAAATTTGTATCTTGAATAAATAAGTAATGTGGGGATAAATCCGTCTCAATGAGAAACCACACTTTAGGGACAAATCCGTCTCGAATAGGACCACACTTATGGAGACGCGCGGGAACCCTGTGCCTTCGATACCACAGGGCCGCCTTGGGGAATAACAGATGGGTAAAAATAATAAGGATGGAAGGGAAAGCGTGCACTGACCTGCAAGCGAAGGACTTCCAGCCAGGTTCCACGTTCCTTGCGGGGGTGGGGCAGCCCAGCAACTCAGGGCGCCCTCAAGCACTTCCACACTGTCACCACACACGGCTATATCGTCTCGCATAAAATGAGCGGTAGAAGACCAAATATTACGTCCAAGATCGCAATGATATAACAGCGAAATCAAACAGCGGAATTATAATGTTCCATATGGCGAGAAATTGGAGATGAAAATCGATCACGCTATCGATTAGTGTCCACTCCACGCGACTGCCCACGGTCAAGTCTTGTTCTTCAGTTGCCATTTTTCTTCTTCTTGTCGCGCCAGCGCATTGACAGTGACACTAGCACGCTTATGTCAGGGAAAGGAGAAATTGGATAGGATTATGGATAGATGGCGTTACCACTAACTATAGGTACTTATTAGAAATAATTGCAATAATTTGGTAACTATCTCTTGAGTGAAGTTTTATAGACATTGTTTGAAAAATCTTTCATTGGTCAGTTATTTTTGAACGCCCTACTGTACAACGCTTACGTCATACAATCGAATTCACAAAACATTCGTTGAACAAAAACAACTGAGAAAAATTTCTAAAAACGTCTCAGGAATTTACCTGGAACCCACCTGTTTAAGTTCTAAAGTTAATTCCATGTCCGTTTTGTGCTCTGTTGAATATGCAAAAACTAAACTTCCTCTTGATGTTCAAGCTGAGTTATAGTTACTAGAAAACTAATGGTTTTAGTTCTAAGATAGGTGAATAAATCATTATAGACACACTATTTTTACTGTCATTAAGGTGGTTGGGCGTCAAATGTTAATTATATTTACAATTGAACACAAAAGATTGACGTTGTTTTTTATTTTTTTGTAATTAATTGAGGAAGAACGTCTAAAGCGTTTGGCGATTTGCGACGTAAGGGTGACGGATTTCGTGGATTAGGCCCCCAAAATGACGCCCCCGTCGTGTAGGCCACCAATTTTCAATTAAGTTATAACAGTCGATTCGTCTACAACTAAATAAGTTAATTAAACTTCACGTCCTCCTTTTTTTTAATTAATTTAATAACGTACGTAAAGTACGTAATTAGTAGTTTACAACTACTAATTACGTTCTGAAACCCAGAACGTAATTAGTAGTTGTAAACTATAAAAACAAGCAAAGCCATGAGACGAAAAGTCATTAAATTGTAGGTAAATCCTACAATTTACTACTACAATTTACAAAAGTTAGTAAGTTTTAAATTTATTTTTAAGACCCGCTAAAATTAATTGCTACTCAAGTTAATTAGCGTCACGAGACAAAGAGACAAAGAGAGACAAGAGTTTTAATTATTTTAGTAAGTTGAGGTGTAAATTAGTTCGTTTAAACCAGGGTTTTGGATATTATAATTATTCTGTTTGCCGTGGGGCAATATGTGTTGGGGATAGAAAGTGTTTTTAGATTTCTGTGACTTCTCTCATTTATAACCTAGAAGCACTATATAGAGTTCTTTGTCAAGAGGTTAATAGAGAATTGCAATTTAAATTGAAAACTTTATGCACATGTGTAATATATCTACTAAACTTATAGGTAATTTTTTTGTGAGAAATTGTTGATACCTGCCTAATATTTTGCTGATGATACATCTAATCATGTAACTGGTAACTTAATTAACTAAGGCCCTAAAACCACCAAAAATTGTTATTTCCCAAAACGCCCGCTCTCGAAATAATTTCATTAAACGTCTCAAAACACTTAGGAGTATTGCATAAATTTTCCGTGGCCTAAATCTTAAGGACGTATAAAATAATTATAAAACTCGTAAAGTTCATTTTGAATTTATTCGAGTCACGTTTACATTTTTATAATTAGGTCCGAAAAACCGGTTTGGGTAATCTTACACTTTATAATTAGTATGCTAAATTTTATATCTTTATAGATAATTGCAAAGTAGGAGCATTCTCTAGGAGCGCCGTAATTTATAGTCACACATAACTGATTACTTTCAACAATAATGATTATCTGAAATTGCTAATAATTTACTATAAGAAATTACAGTTTCAAATGTTTAAAATAATATATCCATCTAATTATTGGAAAATTTAGATTTATAACGGGATTTTTATGATTGGTTGTCTTTTAAGTTTCCCGATATTTCGCATCACGGTTGAACTGAAGTTTCAGCAATTTGGGTAACAGTTTATTGTCAGACGTTCATTCACAGTAAAAATCTGGTTAAGTATCAAAAAAAAAAAGTTTACTTGTAACATTATTACAGATTTGCACATAAAATAGAGAACGATAATACACGCAGTTGTTGATAACTGTGTCGCGAGTATTAACTCCCACCTCCAGATACAGATACGGGTTGTAGATATCTAGATGACATGAACAGGTTCTTAAATAGTAACATAACATTATCATATAATATACATATACTGTATCATCAACATCATCTTCCTGACCTTATCCCACATTACGTGGGGTCGGCACAGCATGTTTTCTGCTTCCATTTCTCTCTATTACCCGTCATCTCAACACTCACCTCTTTTCTCTTTTTTAAACACGAATTCACAAACAAGGGATAGTATAATAAAAATGATGGGAAACAAATTTTAAGGTACCTTAATTTCCTGGTTTTATTCAAGAATGCATTGTGGATGTATAAACCTAAATTGTGTTGATAACGATGATTAAAAAAAATGGAATTTGAAAATTGACCTTAAAACAGATGTAAATTTAAATTCTAGCCTAGACTCTCACAAAATATTATGTTGCTCTAATAAAATAAATCAGTATAATAAACTGCAATAAGCCTACTTATTTCAGTTATCTGGGCCACAGTTGTTATGCAAATAGAACCTAAACTCGATGTCCGGTTTTCCAGCTGACGCCTCGCAACTATGATACGTGTTTCACATCTAAGATAACTCGACACCAGATGGTCAGGATATATTGCTATGGATGTACAATATTGTGGTGAAACAGGGTTTATTTGAAGAGAGCTGGCTGAAAATAAACATTATCAATGTGAAAACTAACTTCAAAATTCAAACTTCAAAAAGTCATAAGTAAAAAATAAATATTGCAGGTCAATCCATACGGCATCATCTAGTTCAGATCTAAACTCTAACCTCATATGCGAAATGATCAACTAAACCTAGTTTAGATAATATGCCGCTAGCATTCGTTTGTCCTTGTCAACCTCATTGTCATTTATTTATCTTTGTTGAAAAGAAAAAAATAATGCTAAAAAGGTTCGCTATCAATTTGCATAAAGGGTATGCTTGTGTTACGGGTGCTAGACTTCTATTGAGTAAATTCAAAGTTTTCTGTATACATTTTTTTGTATTCCGGTATTTTCATGATGAACTAATTTATCGTATATGTCCTTTATATACTGTTTTCGCGCAAGACTCCGTTCTTACATCTATACTTAATATTATAAAGCTGAAGAGTTTGTTTGATTGTTTGTTTGTTTGTTTGTTTGAACGCGCTAATCTCCGAAACTACTAGTTCGAATTGAATAATTCTTTTTGTGTTGGATAGTCCAGTTATCGAGGAAGGCTATAGGCTATATAACATCACCAATAGGAGCAAAGATATAGTGGTAAATGTGTAAAAAACGGGAGAAATTATTTCATCGTTGAAGCCTTCCGTTGCGTACGCCGTCAAAACGGTTCAAGATACACAAAAAATATGTATTAAAGAATAATAGCTCTTTTAATGATCTAAAAAACAGTCCGCGATAGTATATGTCTATCTTTTAAGATTAACTCACAAAAACCGTTTTTATGGTACCTAATTTGGTCGAAATAATTTGTTTAAGTTGTATCAACATAATAATATTAATCTTTATTCAAATAAATATGTTGCTGGTTAAGAGTACTTCATCCATTATAACGCGGGTAGCACCGCAGGGCACAGCTAGTAATTCATAAGACCTTGATGTTACAACATGATTGCAAATAAACGATTTATGACATCCACCATCGTTGTTTTCTTAATTCAGTCGACTTTTCAGTCAAATTTGTGGCTTGTCAAATAGCAAAAGAATAAAAAACTTTTATGCATAGCAATGGAATGTTCTCCAACATCATCAAGTATCTTTATTTTTATTTTGTATCGTGCATCGAATATATATTTGAATACTCCAGGATTACTTATTTATTTATTCAAGCTGCGATAAGCTGTCAAGAGGTCGACGCGATGAGCATAATCAAGCTGTATTATTTGTGGCTCCGATATAATCCTGCAGCCTAGACGGACTTTATGCGTCCGTGAAATACAGCGAAAATACAGCGATTATCATAAACGGCGCGTTTTCGTCATCCTCAGAGCCATTACCGTGACAATAGGACGAGAGCCCGTGCGGTGATTATGATACGTCAACTTACAATAAGTAGTGGTGTATTAAATATTTTCTGTAATATCTTTCGGATTTTAAATATATTTTTTAAAAAGAATGATGGTATTTGTTAATTTATAACTTATTGTTTAATTTTAATTACTTGGAGTACCATTCTCCGAGAGAGGATTTCTGAGAAAAGTATTCTCTCTAACGTTATATGAAATATCCAGTGAGGAAAGATGAAAGTATTTTTGGCAGCTTTTACCTCTGTTCGATATTCATTCACCCTATTAGGGAATATGCACGAGACTTTAACATGGACCATTTCTTGTTATCAATATTGTTTCAAAAAAAATATTATTATTTATCAAAATTCCATAGTGAGAGATAATCCTCAAAAAGTTACTATTTTAGAGGTACATTGTCTCGCAAATTTCCATAATACATCGCTTGGCCGAAATTACGTGTGATGGTATCTAGTATTGGACGAAAATATCACGTCACGCGAAACTTTAATGCAATCGTCTTGAATTTTCATGTGCATGAAAAAAAAATTGTAAATGATGGTCAAATTGTATTTTTTAGGTATCTAATCTATTAAGGTTTAGTATAAAATATGATATCAAGCCACGTTATTTCTTATGTTCTCGACAGTACACCAAGTTTAATATCAAGTCACGTTTGACGTGAAAAATAAAAATAACATTCAGCTCCTAGCTCTACCCTTTGGACTAGCGTCTGACAGAATGCTGGAAATGGACACCGTTATGACCCTTTGCGTATATTAGGTACAATTTCAGGCTCAACTGCGGGTGTATTAACATTTTTTGTACCAAGGACCCCTGGGATGACAGGTTAAAGAGCCTATTTATGACGTCGTGTGACTGGAATAAGAATATATTGCTCCTTTTATAAGATAATACAATTTTGTCACAGCCGTTTATAGTTTCGTTTGCTTTGATGAACTGGATATTTTAGTTTGTTTCTTTTTCGCTTAATAAACAAGTGAACTTACGTGTATAAAACCGATGGAATTATTATCTGAACTAGGTATTGCATTTTTTTTTTGTTTTTCACGAATACTTTTATATGCCTATGATATAGAATTACCTCTTGATCTTACACTGTAGAAGCTACTTTAACGAAAAATTATATTAAAGGGTATGCCTTTTAAAATATTTTTTCGTATATTTTTCTATGTTTCATATACTAGACTAGAGAATAGGGCCTTATTAAAGATACCAAAAGTTAGATGCCCTCTCACTCTCTTCGGATCAGTCCGGAACTATTTATTTATTTACCTAAACTCTTGATTGCGGTAAAACAGTTATTTCCACAGAGATATCCCTTACAACGGGCAAAGCCACCAGAGAATTGACTCAGAAAACTATTCTACGTGCGCCTTTACTTCAGAATTGTCCAAACCCCAACAGATTTCTTCAGCCACGTACTAAAAAAGGCAAAGTCTTAAAGCTAGTAACCGTTAAACTGTGTTATCAAGTTGGAAACGGGGGCCAGTTACCGTCGGACAAGTGAAGTTTAACTTGCACAGCGCCAGCCAGTATTGAATTAGTGCACTCACTGATTCTCTCCTTTTGCGAGTAAATAACTGACACTGACTGGATGCAACTTTCTGTGATAAAGTTACACAATCAGCTAGTTTTGAAATAAAACATGTATACTCAGTAATGTGTCTGTGTAATGATATATATTTTTTCACTTTATTAAAACGTGCTTCAGCATAGGCCTCCTGAATAGGCTTAGTGTTGTTCAGCGACCTATGAAAAGGCTTATGCACGGGGTTTGAGCCAACTCTCGAACTTTCGAGACGTCCTACAGCTGATATGATGATGCTGATGAGTATAATGTAAAATTAATATTTGGAAATGATTCTGATTATCAATTTCATATGGTTTGAGTTGCTTAGTTAGAGTTAGAGTTATATCGGAATATAAACGAAACTTGGCTGATTCTATTGTATTTTCTAACTCTAATCTCTATATAGTTATAGGCTGCATTCTATTAAACGCTTTAACATGATAGCCTAAGTATGGGTCGTCCGATATCTAGTAGGTCAAATGGATTCCCCCAGCTAAGGTTCCGCCCACATTCGCCTTCAAAGCTTTGATATTACAGTAGGTTAAGAGAAGCATCGGTTTCGTAATGGATGTATTGACATCCTAAGAAGCCCGTTTCACTTATTCAATCACTAGAAACGACTACCACAAAGAAACTTGATCTTAAAAGGCAATTCCATCCCGTATTATTTATTCTGCGGTACCGTTTATCTCTTTGAACGTTGGATTAGAAGCAACGCCCTAGCATGCACCCCATTCATTATTCCTGACGAAGATGAATTCTTGTTTGTGGCTGTGTATAAATACAGGCTATGTCTTGAATGCAAACAACAAGAACAGTATTTCTGTGATTGAATCCTTCCCGGTTGGAATGCAAAGTGAGTGTGCCGGGGAATACCAATTCTGTATTAGGATGGTACTTGGTACTTTCATCGAAGCACTGGGCTATTAGCCCTCTTAGGTATTTTGGATTCTTGGCGCGTGTCTTCCGCGTGGATAAATTCTAGGAGTGGATAAACTCTACGTGCTGCGAAATTCGGCTGTGGAATGTAGTGTTCAAATTGATTGGATTGTGCTCATGCTATGGTATTGCGCTGCTGTTACGGTACAAGTGTTTTTTTGTACAAAACAACCGACTTCAAATTTGCCAATTACTGGGTCTTACTGGAGCACCACTGGTACAATTATAATGCATTTTATTTACTACCCATTTCACTTTTATACTAGTACTAGACACTTCAATCAAACTAGTACGAGACTAGGACTAGTTTGAGGACACCGATAGTATTTAGCTAGCTAGCTAGGTACTCGGACTAGCCAAAACTATACCATGATGAGTTTCATATTTTTTTTACAAATTGTCCGTGGCTGTACGCAATACATTTTCCCCCAGCCTACTGTCAAACTTTGAATAATAAAACCTACTGTGACACATTCTATGCAATAAAAAGTTTTCAAACAACATGTCTGTATCTTAACGTTATCATTTCTCGTAAAGCTGGGAGTCTGTACATGAGCTTCACGTCACGTTTAAACTTCTCTAAGCTTATCTTTGAACTTGTAAAGTAAATTTCCTGTAAGCATCGTGTGTGCCACTCAAAACCAGGCTTATAGCGTAAGCGTGGAATGCGGACTGAAGGATTTAAGTACCTATAGTATTTAAGTCCATATAGTGTATCTGTAATTCTGTAGCTACATTATATTAAAATTAAGACTGGCCGTTAGTAACGTATTATTTGAGGAATAAGATAAAAAATAGTATCGTAACCTTTTACTATTTTCAGATTTTCCGTTTTCCTTCCCCACTCTCATCCCCTTAACTTTTAAACGGCACAACCGATTTTCATGAATCATGTTTAAGAACACTAGCGCCAAACTGACCTTTCATAAAAAAAAAACTAAATTGAAATCACTCCATTCGTTTAGGAGCTATGATGTCCAAGACAGACAGACATACAGACAGACGGACAGACACGTCAAACTTATAACACCCCTCTTTTTTGGTCGGGGGTTACCAAAATAGTACAATAAGTAAATAAAGCGATCACGTACGCCCATATAATAAAACGTGGCACGTTGCACACCAAATATTTAGTTACTATATCCCAGTACAGATACAAATGGACGTGACCAGGAAACCGGGACATGAACAAGAATTACCAGATGCGAGATATTACAAATAACTTGGCTTATCCGAAAAGTTCTCGAGTGGAAGCCACGGATCGGCAAGCGCAGCGTAGGACGTCCGCCTACTAGGTGGACGGATGATTTGATGAAGGCTGCACGTTCGGTGGATGCAGGCTTCCAAGGCTAGTACTTAACTGGAAATCTTTGAAGATGTTTATTTATTTATTTATAAAAATAGGCTACACCAACAGAATATATAACCATCACTTTAAAAATTATCGATACAGTCATACATTATTATACTATGATATATATTCTAATAAAAGGTGAGCACAGCATTTATAAAAAAACATATATAAGACACAAACAACAGCTTGTTCAATGTTCAGCAGTGGACGTCGTACGGTCGAAATGATGATAATGATGACTTGGTTTTTAATCGCCTTAGTACTTTGACAAAGCCTTCGGAAAGCTACGCCCAAACCAAAGCGACCAAAGCGACTGCGAAGCGGAAGCGTCCGCGCCGTAAACGCTACCCATACTTTAGTATTCTTAAAATTCAGGATAAAGCCATAAATCAAACCACCAACTTGTTTATAATAAATCAGTATAGTTCTTGATTCTTAACAAATAACGTTTGCTTATTGCCTTGAACTCGCCAGGACTTGACACAGTCTCTCAACAGAATGGCTGCCCGTCATAACAATATCAAAATTTCAGTGACGTTCCTATAATACGCATAAAAATTAATTTTAAATAGTAAAGCTTTTACGTCTAATCGTAAAAGCTTTTACTTTTTAAAATTAAATAAATAAATTAATAGTAAAGCTTTTACGTCTAATCGTAAAAGCTTTTACTTTTTGAAATTATCTTCAAAAGTAAAAGCTAAGTTGAATTTACACGTGTTTTCAGGCGATTGAATTAACACGTGTTTTCAGGCAATGGCCAAGTCTCAATATATATATACAAAACATTAAAGAATTTTGAGACGAAATTTGAAGACTTGGATTTACTTGGATCTCACAACTTTTTACCGCAGAACAACTGAGTTGCGCGAATTGGTTTTTTTGACAAGTATTGTTTTTGATGGGATCTCATTTCTTTTTGTATTTTGTAGACAGTTCTACTTTTTTCCTTTTCGGTACCTTCTACTTATTGTATATATGTTATAATTTTCTTTTTGCCGGTCTAGATTGGATTTATTTATATTTCGCATTGTTATTACTATAGTACATATTTCGTATATACGTGGCGTTGCGACAGCGCCTTCTATACCGGTCTTTTCTAGATTTTTTAGTTTTTCCTTGATTCATACACCAAACACTACTTATATTCCAAATTTGAAGCTTCTAGGTCTGCTAGAAGTGCCTTAGAATTTTGATGATCGGTGAGTCAATGAGTGTCAAAATTAAGAAATTTGACCCGTTATAATTTTTAAAATACTGGTTCAAATTGAATGAAATTTGAAATATACCGTGTCTTTACAATGCTTGCATGGTTACTGAAAATTTCAGTCTTCTAGTTTTATCCACAACGAAGTTACAGGGGGTCGAAAATGGCTTGAATTGCTTCGAGAAAAGGTACGACAGCGCCCTCTATACCGGTTTTTTCTAGATTTTTTAGTTTTTCCTTGATTCATATACCAAACACTACTTATATTCCAAATTTGAAGCTTCTAGGTCTGCTAGAAGTGCCTTAGAATTTTGATGATCGGTGAGTCAGTCAGTCAGCCAGTGAGTGACAAAATTACGAAATTTGACCCGTTGTAATTCTTAAAATACTGGTTCAAATTGAATGAAATTTGAAATATACCGTGTCTTTACAATCCTGCATGGTTACTGAAAATTTCAGTCTTCTAGTTTTTTTCCACAATGAAGTTACAGGGGGTCGAAAATGGCCTGAATTGCTTCGAGAAAAGGATGGTACGGCCGTGCCGCTTTTTTGCTCGACTTGGTGGGGGCACTGCCGTGCCCCCAGATAAATCCAATCTAGACCGGCAAAAAGAAAATTATATGGACATATAATACAATAAGTAGAAGGTACCGAAAAGGAAAAAAGTAGAACTGTCTACAAAATACAAAAAGAAATGAGATCCCATCAAAAACAATACTTGTCAAAAAAAACCAAGTCGCGAAACTCAGTTGTTCTGCGGTAAAAAGTTGTGAGATCCAAGTAAATCCAAGTCTTCAAATTTCGTCTCAAAATTCTTTAATGTTTTATATAAATATATTGAGACTTGGCGTATTATAGGATCGTAAAAGCTTTTACTTATTGAAATTAATTTTAATGCGTATTATAGGAACGTACCGTAACGTAAGTATGGCTCTTTGCAAACTTACGCGACAACAAGGCTGGTTTTTTTTCAGGCAAAATGTCCCGCGTTGCCGACGCCCTCGTCTTGCTGACGCGTAGATTTGGCCTTAACCAAAATCAGTGTTATAATATCTTAGTACGTTAAATTGCATTAGATTTTGACAACAATGGCTTACCTCAATTTATTTTTAGTCGTTTTATTGGAAGCCCTGTATCCAACGACAAATTTGGCTCATAAATACCATTGGTACCCCTCGGACATTTCTTGCCCTGAAGGCAACAGTAGTCACTTTAAGCTTTAGACAAAAATCAACCCTTTATAAGTACCTACTACTTGACTAGCTCAGCTATATTTTACCGACTTACAAAATATATGCCTAATGTAAAAGTTTCCAGCTCTTAAAATTATTCTAACCATAAAGAAAGGGATGAACTGCATGAACTTTTACCACCCATTTGGGGCGTATTAACATAAACGTGAGAACAGATTCTACAGACTTAGTTTATAAAATGAAAAGGATTGTCATAACTCAATAAATAAATTTGATAAGAAAAAAATTGAGATGGACTCATACTACACCAAGGGTTCTGCCTAAAGGTTGTAGTAAACTGCAAAAAAAAACAAAAATAAGTAAAAAAAAGATTCAAAAGCAACTTTTGGAGTTTACAACTTAAGAAACGATTTGAGTTATAAGGCCCGGAAGGGTACGGAAATTTTATGGGGAGTAAAATCAAGTGTAACACGAAAAGTAGAGGCGTTACGTAGAAAGAGACAAACATATATATCTGTAGGATTGAACGTGTAAAAGAATGAGATGGAATACATTACACAGCGTATCTATAAATTTCCAAAGTGAAAGAAATCAATCATCCTAAAATTGGATTTGTATAAATTGAACACAATTATTATTTAAAATATAGTCATGAGAAATATCTGTCTCATGATCCGTTTAACTCACAAAGTAGGGTTGTAAAATCAAAGTTTCTTTTATCTTTCCGTTTCAGTTGATTTCCCAACAGAAACGATTCTTGTTCAGTAAAAGGCAATGGTTGGTAGAATAATGTTGTCTGCAATTTAAGATTATATTTGCACAAAACAATACTTTAACTCACTCCTTTTTTTACAGCAATAAGGCCGCACATTGTTCCCTGTATTATTTATAAGGTCTTAGTAATATTATTTATTTTTTGTGTGGTGTTCAATAAAAAGTTTTCAATTCCAAAATAAAAGATAAGAACTATTTTATTTTACCATTACGTATGCTAGGTTTAAATGTTACTTTACTATTAATAATTTTGTATTTAGGTTCATTGGTGTGTGTAATAAAGAATTTTCTATTTTATTCTATTCATTTTTAAAAGTATAGTTGACACGAAAACTCTTTTCCATAATAATAATGTACTGTATTAGATTTGAAGCTCAAATTTCATTAGCTAAGCAACTTTTCAATCGTCAACATTAAATGTAGGTCCCCTACGTTGTAGGGAATAATCTGAGGAGCTTATATTATTTCACTGCACTGTAGCCCATTAAATTCAATTCGATTCAATGTATTTATTTCAGATTAAAATCCATACACAAACACACAATTCAAATTTAAATAAAGAAATAAAATGTCACAAGAAAAGAATTAGTTATATGCAAGAAATATAATTTATCTACAATTATTATGGTAAAATTAATTTATTAAAGATATTAATAGCTTTAATATATCGAGAAAGGCTACTTTACATTAGGAGAATACTTAGGCTCTGGTTGTACGTATTTAGACTCAAAAGTGGTCCATTGTGCGTGTAGAAGGTATACTTTATTCCTGCAAGAAAAAAAAATATCCGTAATTTAGAATGAATGAAAAAATTGTACCAAACATTTTTTAATTTTCTTTCAAACGAACAATCTTCATACGATATGCGATGATGATATACGATAATAAATAATAATAAATATTTCCGGACCACTCACACAGCATCACCTAACCCCAAACTAAGCAGAGCTTGTACTGTTAGGTGACTGATATACTACATAGATACATTTTTTTTTGTAAATACATACATATGATACATAGAAAACGCCCAGACCCGAAACCAGAAATTGTAGATCGTACAAAATCTGGTCCCCCGGCGGGAATCGAACCCACAACCTCCTGCGCCTCAGGCGGACGTTCGCCCACCGAGCCACAGAGGTCGTCAAAATAATGATTGTCATTGAAGTTTTACGTGACGTAAACCTTTCGAGCAACATGTACGAAGTGTATACGTCGTACAAACCGGAACCTTAATACACTGTATCTTGGCACTTTCTTATACAAAAAACAGATGTCCAGTATTTTTGGACAGGCTAAACAGAATATTTTTTTTTGAAGTAGTCATCATGCCTTTTAGGACAATGCTGTGGCGAAAAACCAATTTTTTTGGGTATGTGTAGGTATTAAAAGTATAACAATAAAGCACAATTTCGTGATATTTCTGCTCTATCATTGTAAAGTATTCATGCTATCTTTGTTATTGTTAATTGTTATTTTCTACAACAAATTTGCTATTTACAACAAATTGTTATTTTCTAAGTCCTTTGTCGTTTGTTTCTTTGACATGGAATTTTGCGGCTTTAAATTGTTACACGTTGTATTGTTCGTTTCTTTTGTCGTGGTCTTGTTAATATTTAGTCATTTTATTAAAACGAAATGGTGTCTCGATTAGCTTAATGTCAGACATTTCTACTAAAAAAACCTTCCTAATAAATCGAAAAGAATTATTTGGATATTCATTCATATCTAAACCCATCGATATTAGATTTTTGGTCTACTAAACGAGATTTTTTTTCATTCGTAGTGTGGGATTTTGAAGTGAAAATTGTACAATTCGTCAAAATAACTCAAAACAGAGAGAAACGCCTTCAGTTACATTTAACATTTTGACGGGTAATTTAACATGGGCACATGTGCCGACCACTGAAATATGAACCTCGAGAAGAATATATTCAGGAACTTCCTCTACTAATTTTAGAGCTGAGTATAATATGTGGAGGCTCTAGGTAAACTGGTGGTATGAGTGAAAAGTTGTTCGGTAAATTTGGATGTTTAGGTCTCATGTGAATTTGTACGAACATTATTTAAGCATGGTGATTAAATATTTAAGTTCAGCAAGAAAATGTTGACAATTTGTTTACCTCAGTGGCGCGGTGGGCGAAGCTCCGCTTACAGCGAAAGAGGTAGCAGGTTTCATTCCCGCTGGGGGTCAAGTGTTTTTATGTTCTGTACCGGACGAGCACTTTGTCCTTGGTACCGGGTGTAGAGGTATAATATGTATGAGTATTATATTAAGTATATTAGATGTCTTGAACCCTTAACACTTTTGTGCAGTCCTTAGTTCCCCCAACTTAGAATAAGCATTATGGCCATCTGCACATACATAAATCTAGTGTCTTTATGAGTTAAAAAAAACAACACCAGAAGAACTATAGGTTTAAAGTGTAAAGAACATTTTATCATCATCACCCTATTAATGTTCCCACTGCTGGGACACAGGGATTTCTCTCTTAGCGAGAGAGATTAGAAATTAGGCCTTAAATCACCACGCTGGCCAAGTGTGGGTTGTTGAAAGTCACATGTCCTTCAAACTCTTTAAAGTTCTCAAAACATGCAGGTTTCAGAAAAAAATAGGAATTAACGTACAGTAGATAAATATAATAAATATAAATTTATTAATAAAAGGGAAAATTATTAAGAAAATTATCAACGGTAAAACCTCTGATACCGCGGTCATCTTTCATCTTTAATTAAAATTCCGATTGAGTTTCAGATTCATAGGACTTCATAATTTTTACAGGCCTTTTATTATTTCATTTTAAGGAATAAAACGACCTTTACAGGAGATATTTGATAAAAATTCAATAAAAATTTTATTAAGAACGCAGGATAGAAATGACAGAGTTTTAAGCTGTATCGCGTGATCGCTTAAACGAAAACGGCTTAAGTATACATCAAACTAGAACTATTGCTACACTCCTTCTCATACTCTCTTTACCAGAAAAAACACATTTTACCACAGTGGAAGTGCCTCTCCTGCAAAGTATTCGGCTTAGAAAAAAAATATGAAACCTCAATATCGATTTGAAAACCTATACATAGATACATAAATTCACACGATCATATACACACAGAAATTCAGATCTAACAATAAGGAACCCCAAAAAACAAATGTTTATTTTCTTGTTTAGTCTAAAATCACAATTTTGTTCATATATAATTACCAAGTTTTAACAATATAATATAGTTCTTATAGTTTCAGAAGAAAGTAGCTATGACCACAGATTACATAATATATGTCAACTTCTGTGGCTTGGTGGGCGAAAGTCAGCTTGCCGAAAGTGGTTGCGCTGGAGGCCAGATTTTGTACGATCTACAGTTTCAGGTTTCTGCTCAGGATGTTTTCAATGTATCATAAGTATGTATTTCCAAAAAAATTAGTGTATCTATGTAGTATATATCAGTCACATAACACCCATAGTACAAGCTCTGCTTAGTAAGTGATGCTGTGTGATTAATCCGGAAAAAATATATATACGGAATGACAGATAGCCAGACAGACACATATGACGAATCAGTTCAGGATTTACTTTTCTTTTAGCTACGGAACCCTAAAAAGGACTATGTCTAAAATTCAGCTATTTATACAATTTCAGCAATGCATGCAAAACAGAAAAAAACATTTTGGCATAGTCGAGGCTTTATTCCTCCCTAAAGACTTGCACATGATAAATGGCCGTTTGCGTATTCTATTTGGATATTTCAATTGAAACATGTTTCTCTTCAGGGGATTCTAGATGATCCTTTGCATTTCAATTATTATTTATCATATTTGAGGGATCTTTAAATGCTAGATAGAAAATAAATTTAGGCACGAATGAGAATTTAGAAGGCACTTGACATCTTCGCATTCTAATAAAATATTGTATAATATTGACTAATAGTAAAATATATTAGAGAAATATTTTTCTCAAGGGCATTATATTTGAGCCTTTTCGGAAAAAAACTTTGCTTTGTTTTGGTGTACAATAAGGTATTATTGTATTGTATTAATAAATGTATGAAGACCATTGTACAATATTGGACATCCAACAGCTGATGATGATGATGATGTATTTGATAAAATTCAATATATATTTTGCATAAGTTTAAGATATTCTCCATACTCGAACAGGTACCTTAAAAGCAATTTGACAGGCCTCAACTACTCGTACTTGCACACAAATTACAGCCTCGCTAAAATCGTATCAATCATTCACACGTTCTGTATGTAAATAGGAGGCGGCATACTCCGGGATAATGTGTTCCCCTGGGCTGGGTACCGGGATTTGTCGGTGTAATGCGATCCCTACGTACATTAGTACGTGCCGATAGGAACGTCATTTTAAGTCGGCGAGGTGTGTAGGTGTTAGAGGGAAATCGGTAGGCATAGGATTTGCACACGTCTCGCCACTTACTTTGTATGGCGCATGCAGAACGCATGTAGAACTCATGGTAGGTATCAATTAAATGGATTTGAAAAGTATTAGATGGTATTAAACTACTAATAAATATTTCCGGACTACTCATACAGCATCACCTATCCCCAAACTAAGCAGAGCTTGTACTATGGGTGATAGGTGACTGATATACTACATAGATATATTTTTTTGTAAATACATACAATATATGATACATAGAAAACACCCAGACCCGAAACCAGGAATTGTAGATCGTACAAAATCTGGTCCCCCGGTGGGAATCGAACCCGAAACCTTCTGCGCCTCAGGCGGACATTCGCCCATCGAGCCAAAGAGGTCGTCTCCATAGAGGTTTATAAGCAAAAAGATTCAGTCAGAGCGGTCACCCATCCAATCGCGCAACATTGGTTAACCTTGTAAAAATCACGTTTGTCGTATGGGAGGCCCCGTATAAACTATGTATTTATTGTAACAATTATTTATTATACAGTATTTATTGTTTGTTTTTTAATATTTGTTTTACAGTGGCAACAGAAATACGTCATCCCTCAAACTCAACTCTCAACTTTCAACTCTTTAGCTATCACGATTCTTGAGATACAGCTTTGTGATAGAAAAACAGACAACAAAGTTATTTTTTTTATTTTTTTTAGTTTTATAAGCCTTCATTTGACCACAATCTCACACCTGATGTAAAGTGACGATGTGGTCTAAGATGGAACATGAAGACCTAGAAGGTAGATGGCTTCTCCGGACCACATTACGAAACACGAAAAAATCGCTTCACGCACTGGCCCAGCCCGGAGGGTGGTGACAAGCCGCGGCCGAAGCCTACCACCAGAGACTGTTCTTAGCACCACCCGGAGGTCACGTGTATGGATTCAGAGGGATACCACTTACGGACGTGAACAGACAAAACCTTCAAAAAAAATGTCTGAAGTCTCAGCAAAAGAGTCCCGTTTTGGCAAACTGACGCTTCAAGCGCAGAGTCCAATAATAAGTAATTTAATTGAATTGAGTCCCGTTTTATCCTTTCGGTCGGAACCCTAAAAGTTAATAGCACTTGGCTAGACATGCGCCATCACTCGCTTTAGCTGGGATTTTTAATCTATTTGTTAATTAAATGAAACGTTTAATATTTCAAACTTAATTTGTTAAGGTTTTGTCGAAGACCTCATCCGTAATTTATTTATTTATTTT
This sequence comes from Gymnoscelis rufifasciata, assembly GCA_929108375.1. Classification (NCBI taxonomy): domain Eukaryota; kingdom Metazoa; phylum Arthropoda; class Insecta; order Lepidoptera; family Geometridae; genus Gymnoscelis; species Gymnoscelis rufifasciata. The sequence continues at coordinate 6,908,082 of OV815317.1, read as the reverse complement.
ATTTACAACTTTTATAACGTTACAGAAATGTTCGTCTAAGATGTTATACCTCTATATGGCACAGGTAACTATTAACTAATAATAAGTACAATAAACTATAAGTCCAGAGTTAAATTAAAAAAAAAAACAAATAAAATATTAACTCCTGACCAAAAAAGAGGGGTGTTATAATTATGTATGTGTGCTGTCTGCCTGCCTGTCTGAGCCATTGTAGCTCCCGAACTGATGAAAGATTTAAATTTAGTGTGTTTTGCTCGAGTGTTCATAGACGTGTTTAAAAAATAATAATATCCAATTATCCCCATCGCAGGGAATATCTGTAGTAAGGCTATTCAAAGAAGGTACAGAACAAAGCTACGCACTTTTTGCTATGCATGTTTATTCACACACATTGTTACTGGAAAAGAAACGTGTGGAAACAATCTGCATTCTAATCTGTGCTGCGCGGCACGAAGGGTTGCAGTGCTTTTAATTAGGATACGAGGGTTCGTCAGTAGCTTTGATATTGAACTTTTACACTGAAAAGGCAAAATATATGTCTAAGTACAGTGTTATTTATGAAGCTTCGAATACGTTTCGGATAAATATTAGATATAGATAGATAATACTTTATTACACATCAAACAAAGAAACAATACAATAAGAAAATAAAAACTAAACCTAGAATGCGCAATTGTCGGCCTTATTGCTTAAAGCAATTTCTTCCAGACAACCGTGGTTGGAGAGAAAGGGCTATTAGCTATGCTATGGATTATTATTATTGGATTTTTTTAAACATATTAAACACCCAGATCAATGAGAGTATGCGTGCAGAACATACAAAGTCTTCAACCCTCGGTGGGAATTAATCGAACCCTCTTTCATCCCTAGCGGACCTTCGCCCGCTGAGGCAATGTGGCAGTGTTGATGAAGATTCATGTTGCCTAAGATGAATAAACTATTATGAAACTATAATACTCACCTATGCATAATATCGTCATTCGCTTCCCACCGAGGAGTAAAGTGTTTGTATGTTCTGCAAGTAATTTCTCCTTGGTCTGGGTGTTTAATATGTATAATAGAAAATGTCTATACATTACATTATGTCTATTATAATAAGTTTATCAGATGTCTAGTACTCGTAACACAAGCCTAGAGCTCACCACGGGGTTAGATGTTGTGAGGATTATCCGGAAATGTTTTTATATTTATTCTATATGTTTGATTAGTAAATATTAGTATGCCGCGTAAATAATGCAGTATTTCAGTCAGCAGTAAGATGTTCAACTTGAAAAACACGTAAAAAGCGCAGATTTCCATCAGTAGCCCACTATTTAGTTTCTTTGCGCTGAGCACGAACCGAGGAGCTCCGAGTTCCAACAATAGATACGCTAAATGAACCTCTTTGTTTCAGAAAGATAAATGAAAAAGTCCGCCCTTTTACTAGAAAATTAAACATTTTAGAAAAGTTTTAATGGTGAAATGATTTGTTGTAGCTATGAGATGATTGACTGGATTCACTATTTCAAACATTAAATTCGTTATGCAAAAGTTGCGCTTATTTTAGTAAGAAATTACTTATTTTGTAACCAACACAAATTTCAAAGTGATCAAGAAGGACAAACTTACATAAAGGCAATTTAATATCTAAATTTCACCTAAAAAAAATTTGGTTGACATTATTTTTAATTCTGTTATAGTGGGTAGCCTATAAATACCTTTAGCAATCTTTGAATAACTTCCGCTTTCTGTTCGCTCAGAACTTTTAAACGTATATATTAGTGGATTGATAAAGCCATATAGCCTATAAAGAAGATGATCCTTGTGGCGTAAAAGTTTTGTCCACAGAAGAAACTGCGGATCGGCAAGTGCAGTTTATCTAGGACGACCAACGACTAGACACCTAACTTTGTAAAAACAGCGGGTTCAACCAAAAAAAAAACATTATAATTATTTGCTACTAACTGTGAGCGAAGCGAAGCCTGAATTTGAAACTGTGTAAATGTATAAATTATTATTGAAAGTGACTTATCCTCTAGTTTTGTATAATCATCAAAATCTGTTCACTAAGAAAACATAAAATACAAAGTCAACTGAGAACCTCCTCCATTTTTGGAGTCGGTCAATAAAATAATTAAACTCGGAAAAACACCGTGACGCCAACAGGATACGTACGGTTCCGAAGTAAAATTGGGTTAATGAAACGTCTGTCAGTCAGGTGGGTATGAATTCCATTGAACTGTTTGGAATGATTATTGAACTTTGCAGTTCTAATCGAATGGTTCTGTTATGATTTCCAGTGTGTGAAATTGTACTCCGCTTTCATGGGTATGTCCAGGAGTACATAATGATCAAATAAAGTCCGGTGTTTCGGAAAAAGAGACATGTATAAATCTTTGTTAGCGACGAAATATCGGAAAAATAAAAAAAAAACCTTCAAATCATGGTGTGTTACCCGATATACGTCTTCATATTTCGGCACCTCTTCTCAAAACTCAAATTATGTGTAAGATTTTTGTAAAAGTAGGTACTTAACAAGAGATGAAATTTGATAGACAGCATGCAATAAATAACGTTAACAAATATTATGAATGTTACTTATAGTAAATCTGGTACATCGTCAGAAACGCAATCTCAGCGTGGCCTTTCTAATGGACATTGTAGTGCTTTGTCAATCAATAAATAAATAAATATTTCCAGACATTTCACACAACAACATCTAGCCCCGTGATAAGCTCTAAGCTTGTGTTACGGGTACTAGATATCTGATATATACTTAATATAATAGTCATACATATATAGATATTTTTTATTATACATATTAAACACCCAGACCAAGGAGATCGTGCTTGCAGAACATACAAACACTTTCACCCTCGGCGGGAATCGAACCCGCCACCTCTTGCGCCGCAAGCGGACCCTCGCCTACCGCGCCACTGAAGCAGTCGGACCCATACTGCCCCTGCCCTAACCCTTGGGATCAGTGATCTTTACAACATACCAGTTAAATAATTAAAAATGCTGTTCGTTTAAATAGTTATTAAATCTGGTACCTGTCAGATTTAGAAATAAAACATATTAAACTGCAACAGCAATTTTGCCGTGTCATCACGTAATTTATAAAAAAAGAGATAGCTCGCCTCATTATTCTACGTTTTAGTAGTGCAATTTCAATAAAAGGTGTAGAAAATTTCATAGTATCAATAATAATTTTGATAATTACGAGTATCCCTCTTATCTTCCCATTTCTATATTCTGTTGCTCTATTTTAGCGTGAATTACCGTTAATGGCTTTCCTGTTTGGGATAATCCTAGTGCCTTTATCACCACTGCAGACAAAAGATTCCACCAGACAATGCCTTGAGGTACTTTGCCGAAGAAGTAACCAACTCAAGCGAGGATTTTGTTACATAATAACTAAGTTAGGAAAATAAGTTTAGGAGTTAGTCGGTATTTTGATCGAATCACTTCGATGACTTTGAAAGAAAAGAGAAGTTACGACTCTAGTCGGTCGGTATCTACTTTTATTTATGTTTTATAGAGTGTAAGAATGAACTTATTTAAGGAATAAGATAAGAACATAATGAAGTACTTAATACTGCTGAACTAATTTATAAAGCTTAAGTGTTTGATTGTTTGTTTGAACGCACTAATCTCAGAAACAGTCGCCCGATTTTAATAATTATTTCACTGCAATATAGCCTATTTATTGAGGAAGGCTGTATAAAGGCTTTACCGCGGTAAATTACGTTGCCCATACAACATGGGCAACACACACTAATAGGAAACTAATGGGGCCGTGGTGTGAAAAGCTATTTTTAACCCCCGACCAAAAAATAGGGGTGTTATAAGTTTGACGTGTCTATCTGTCTGTCTGTTCCATCATAGCTCCCGAACGGATGGAACGATTTCAATTTAGTGTTTTTTGTATGGAAGTTGAGTCTGGCGCGAGTGTTCTTATACATGTTTCATGAAAATCGGTTGTGCCGTTTTAAAGTTATGGGGGTGAGAGTGGGGAAGGAAAACCGAAAATTTGTAAATATACTAGTGTGGGGTATCAAATGAAAGTGCATCGCGTCCACATTACATAATATTATGTTGTTTTACATTTAAGGAAATTAAGGCATTGGAATCAGGGGTCTTTGTTAAATTTTAAATTTAGATTTATTATTGATATAAGTAACACAAGGATGGAGTAGGTACTTACTTACAAGTAAATTATTATGAATAAGTTTTGAATGAGGTATCTATTCATCGTAAAAAACGTTGGGACTGCTCCGGTTTCTATTATAAAACTTAACCGTAGACGAAAAATGTGACATGTCCGAGCCATGGTACTAAATGTCATCACTGGCAACATGGGAAACTTTCATCTTGGGCACTGAGTTGTTGCAAAGTTTCTTTAAAATACGAATTGAATTTGCCTCTTTAACTTGTTGTCGAAGTTGGGCCTACAGTATATGTTAATACATATTACAAAAACGTAACAAAACGTAACGTAACGTAACTTTAGCTACGTATTTTTAGTAATGAGACGTGATTTGTAATTGAGAAAACATTACAAAGCCACTGTAATTGTATTTTATGAATAAAGAAATTGAATGAAAGTTAAAAAAAACGTGTATGCTATTAATATGTACCTATCAACAAGACTAAGTGCTAGAGCCCAAATTACAATTACAAAGGACAGAATTAATTAAAAAGACTAAACACATTGTTACTAAATGTAAAGGGTGTAAATATTTTTTTTAAACCGAAATAATTTATACGGTATTTGAAATTATAGACGGTTTTTTAAGATATCCCTATTCAAATTGTAAAATATTTTTCTTATCACACATACATAGACTGATACTGGTAAACACATTACCACACCTTTGCGTCGCGAAGGCGGGTAAAAATACTAACCAACTTCTGTTCTAAGAAAAGAGATAAGCTCCTCAGTGAATATAAGAACCTTTTATCTCAGCAAATAGCATCCTTGTCCCTAGGAAATGGAAATTCTTCTGCGAAAACTAGAGGGAAAACTGGAATTTAAGTGCTGGACTAATCATGTTATCCAAGCCTTGGGCGTTAAAGACGATTACTAATCTTAGACGCTGTAAAAACAATGATTCTCTTTTCTTTGGATAAAGCGAGCCTTTAATATTTAAAACAGAAAACAGAGATGAATTTTAATTTACTAAGACTGAACGTTTTCATTATTATAAAGTATCTAAATTATAAGTGAAAGTCCCCCAAAGCGCCTGTCTGTTATTATGTTCGGAATATACCTACTCAAGAGCCACAAAAAGGATTTTCATGCAGTTTTCAGGAAAAAGTGGAATTTTAGAGGAAGGTTTTGGTGTGTGTATTAGTTGGATTGTAATGAGAATCGTTGAAAGAGTCGGGCAAAATTAAAGTTTTGTTTATTTACATATGTATGTATCCATGGCAAGTAACAAAAGTTAAGTAAAAAAGTATCGCAAAACAACGATCGGGTCAGCTAGTTGAATATTTATATTATATCAAAACAAATGCATAGGCACGCATAACTTTTTACTGAGTAGTCCAAATCTGGTAATTATTTTATTGAAATTATTTTATACCTAGAAGTTGAAGCCACAAAATTATGAATTAATAAATCAACCCAGGATGCACTTATAGGTTATAAGGATTTTTCATTTACTGGTTTGAAACGTAGTATTTTTAAGTGCAAATATCGAATCTATAAACCCATAGAATAATAAATTTGCCCTCACTAAGGGTGACAAAACAGGTTATAAGGATTTTTTATTCACTGGTTTGAAATGTAGTATCACGTTTCTGGCAAACGAATTGAAGATATAAAAGCTGTAGGTACTTTTGTTAAATAATAAAATATGGCCAATAAAGATACAAAAAATCCATTATTTTCAATTTATGTGTGCAATTACTTCTAATTGTAACTTAGTTATTTCGTGTGCCATTACTTTTAATTACAATTTATTTGTTCATAAAACCCTCCCTATACAAAAGCACTAAATAGATCCACAAACAGTGGATATAGATCCAATGACCCCTAGGAGCGTCCTGCTAAAACACCGAGGATATTGGAGGCATTGTGATGGTGATTAATTATCAACCTTAATGCCAGTGGGTAAGGTTTCAAATCCCGTCTCATGGCGCCAAGAGTCAAAAACCAATATTGGTGCCGTTACAGCAATACAAATTGACATAAGCACTCCCTTTCCAAACACATTGAAAGTTTATCCTTATTAGGCAGGATGTGGAAAACAGGAATTAGGTGCGAAATCACTATCGCTTGGAAAAAATCTATTCGGAAATTCTAAAAGATTTTATATTATACTCGAACCTGCTTAAATCTTGCATGATCGTGATCATCACCCATATTAGATATAGTTATGCATTTTTAGATGTACTGATATAATAAAAACATGAATTACCTCTATAATAGTTCTAAGTACATTTGTGGAACAACTACTGGTTAAAAAATGTAATCGTAAATTTGTAAATATCTGAAATGGTGGGCATCATAAAATAAACTGTTTCTCTCATTTAGAATCCTACGAAAGTTTTGGTTATTTTCCGGTGACAAAACATATGTATAAAATAGCTTCACGCTCATTGAAGTCATATCTGTTTCAAAACATTTTGGTTTCAACACAGACTTGTCGTTGACAGTTTTTGAAACTGTGAACGCATTATAAAGATTTTTCGGTTGAGGTTTTAACTGAGACTCAAAATGGCGTTCCTCTGAGTAACTAGAGTATTTTTCACTTTATAATTTTATTTAACTTGACTTCAAGCGCAGCTAAATAAATCTTCCATTAGAATAGTGTTCGTCGAGACCTAAATCATCACAATGCAGAAAGCATTCAAGCCTTTCTCTTTTACAGGCTACTTTTCTAGAAATACATAGAATTTTATTCGTCAAAGGAGTTTGCTTACAAAGAACTCAGTTTCGCTTGAAAAACTAAGTTATAACAGAATGCTACCAACTTTATTACAATGTTTCTTATCAATCAAGAGAACAGATTGGTATGACTGATCTCTCGGCTAATAAGTAAGTTGAAATTAAGTTGTTGTAACTAAGTAGGTGGTTTTAGGCAATGTTTTACCTAAAGGGTTGGGCTTGTTTCGAGTTTGTAACTTTTGAAAGTTGGCCGAAACTATAAACATTCCTGTTTGTACAAAAGTTTCCTTCCGCTAAGGAAAATAAAATTGACATCTAACCGTCACTAAAAGAAAACTAGTTTTTGGTATTATTATTTAAATATAATAGATATGTAGGATTCAGTTCCCTAAGAGTAAAACGTTACCCTATTACTGTCTGTCTGTCTGTCTGTTGACATTTTGGGGGATGATGTATTTATCTTGCAGCTATAACAACAAATATTAAAATCACATAATAAATAAATATATAAAGGGGTCCCGATACAACAAACGTAATTTTTATAATGTTAAGCGAGGTTGCGAGGGGCCAGTGTGACCGCTCTAACTGCATGTTTATGCTTTTTGTTTTTTTTTTATCGTAAAATATGCATAAACTGTACACGGTACCCTAGGTAGTATGATTCCTTCTCATAATTATCTAATTTTTATTTTTCACTTACTTGGTCTTGGTGTATATAATTAAATACTAGGTTAATTATTAAACTATTTGTCTTTAATGTGAGTCGCAACCAATCGCGTCTTCTTGTTGGTAAAATATATTGTTAAAAGAAACTTGTCATTCCTCGTAACGGCTAAAATAAATTATGCAAAAACAAATCCAATGATATCCATCTTGGATTTTCCGAAACGAACGGAGATTTCGGCGTAGCGTCCTTTTACCTGGCGGCTTATGGAAGCTTTTCATGTCCCTTCACAAAAACCTTGGCATACATAGGTACTTAAAATAAAAGGAGAGTATTTTTCCATAGAGTTGGGCGGTCGATCTTTTGTTACTCGAAAACTACTTCACTCTGAAAATTTTACACTATCCAAGATGAGTTAAGTGAGTGATTCAGAAAGATAATATATCGCTCACTTTCGTCGTACTATGGGCATGGTGGCAATGCCAGTGGTTCTATGTACACAGAGAATTTCCTAGAGCATTTCTGTGTGAATGTATTATTCTTGCGAATGCTCTACGTTCTGTTCTGTACAATGCTCTGAGCGACATTTATAGGTAATATATTTTTTACCTCCCGGTCTTTGTAGAAATCTCCCACATTCGTGCAGATTTCCGAGAACATGTAACTTACCCTTGAAATGTTTGGCTGACATGCATCTCTCACGCTCATGCAGAGGAGAACTGTAACAACTATATGCTTGTTGTTTTTTTTCAATCTGGTAGATAAGTAAAACAAAAATTGTCCGTTATTGAGATAATTATATAATTATCTCAATAATAGACCAAAATAAATTGTACATGTATTTTTCTTTGTTCTTGCTAACGAAAAATCTAAACGGCACCTTTTTTGCGTTGTTTTTAACGATTTAAGTTCTGCGTTATCCCAGCGTTCCGTAACGATTTCGTTCGATTTGCATTGAATAAATACTTCACAAGCCCCCCGGAATTTTGATGTTTTTGATGATCTTGGTACTTTTTATAATAAATAAATGTTTCCGAACTAATCACACTGCATCACCTAACCCCAAACTAAGCAGAGCTTGTACTATGTAGATACATTTTATTTTTGTAAATACATACTTATTATACATACTCGTAGAGAACACCCAGACCCGAAACCAGAAATTGTAGATCGTACAAAATCTGATACTCCGGCGGGAATCGAACCCACAACCTCTTGCGCCAGGCGGGCCTTCACCCAACGAGCCACAAAAAAAAATCGTTTCGGAAAATCCTAGATGGTTATCATTGGATTTTTTTTTGCATAATTTATTTTAGCCGTTACGAGGAATGACAAGTTTCTTTTAACAATATATTTTACCAACAAGAAGACACGAGGTCTTGGTTATAAAATTGATAATTAGAGAGAAATAGATATTTATTATAATTTGTATGTTTAGGATGGGCTAAAAGACTAAACAGATTACCATATTTCTTAATATAATGGTACAATTTCTTTGTAAGACTGTTAGTAAGGCAACGTAAAGATAACATGTGCTTGATTCGTCAACAAAAGTGTATTGACTGCTTACTAGAATCAGGCGCCTTAAACAATCAAGCAATATTGCTAATGTTATTAACAAAGGAGCTCTTACATTCTCATTTTGTAACCTATATTAAAAATTAATTACAAAATCTTACTGTAGGACGTATTAGTTACCACTAAATTATAGTATCACTGTTTATTTTATTTTTGTCATCTAACCTGATAAGGTTAGCAAACCAGCGAGCAGCTAATTTTTCTGGAAAAGTAACAACTCTTGGCTCGTACCCAAATCACCACCTTGAGAATTGCATGGGATACGTTGAATATGGCTAAGTGAAAACAGTAGGTAGTTTTCTCATGCATTTTCACCTTAATTAGCAAAGGAATAGTAGAACAGTAAAATAGATTTCGGATTTTTGCCGTTTCATAAAATTATACGTTTCTTACTTCTACTGGTTTCATGGAAGTTTCATGTCGCGTTGGCGTGCTAAAGTCATCGTGATATTATTTTCTACATTAGCGGACAATTTTTTTTTGCGTTACGCGCTACAAGATTCTGAAGTGACGTTGGCTTAGCCACACCCACGCCAAACTTCGCCCGAATACTTCGCGTTTCAACGATGTACTCACATCGCGCTGACACGAATATTCGCCGTAGCCAGTTATATAAAATTTTATAAGGTTTTCACATTCTAGTTACCAAAAATGAAGGCAATCCCCATTTGAAATCTAAAGCCGCGCATTACAATAAAAATGCAATCAAACCATTGCCGAATAATTTATTTTGCTCCGTAAGAAGTTTCTTGGTCGTTACTCACCTTTACGAGGTAAAAGTCGTTTTTAACAGAGTTAACTCGCACGCAATCTCGCCCATTATTTATGTTCTGGAACGACTGGAATTATATCACCTCTAGAAGTAGGCAGTTTCCTTCTCAAACTGGCAAATTGAATACTACATAATATGTCTAGCTAGCTTCATAGACTATGTGAGAAGAGATAAAGGATTGTTGGCAGTCGCTTCTTGAGTCCACCATAAGACGCCTATTAGGTTAAGGATATAGGCCCACTGCGTATTTAATTTAATAATAATTAATTATTTCCGGACTAATCACACAACATCACCTAACCCAAAATTAAGCTGAGCTTGTACGTACTGTGACTGATATACTACACATTTTTTTTGTAAATCTATAAATCTGGCGCCGGGAATCGAACCCCTCTTGCGCCTCCGGCGGACCTTCACTTACTGAGCCAATTTGCTTTTTTTTTCAATAAAATAAATATTTCCCCTTAAATTAACCCTCAAAATATAAGTTCGTGATATTTGAAGCTAACACAGGTTAAATATTCCATTGTTGACATTCGTATCCATTGTTAATAGTAATTTTAAATTGACATTATTTATATTTCTTGTTGCTACAATTGTTAATGTATTTCAGATTTTGACATTTAATAATAATTATCGCATTAGTTATTTTGTTTTGAATAAGTTGTGGCATAGGGAAACCACGTTAAAAACCATATTGTGACTTATAATTTATATTATCAATAAATGACTATTATGACTATTTTATTATTATTATTATGTTAACCCGCTGTTTAAAATTCCTGTTATTAATTATCATGTATAGATTTAGTTATTATGCTGTAATACGAAGTACACATAACTACCGAAAAACGGTTCGGTGTTCGAAATAACTCGTATGTATACTTAGCGATTTTATTACTACATGTTATAATTAAAAACGTTCTCAACAAACTCTGTTTGTCTGTACCAAAATTTTAGCAAACTTACCCCGTATATCCACATAACTTATTATTTACTTAACGGTCTAAGAAAACGTTACATAAACTTTGTTCACAAATACATAGGTCGGGGTGAAACCTCAAACCAACATGTGCGGTTGGCCTAAGGCTTCATTTTAGCCAATATCTTTGAAACTACTAAGAACTTGAAGTTCTCGGCTTGGCCAACTAAAATTAAATGTAATAGGTTGATTCTTAGGTTGATAGTTGATTCTGTAATAACTAGAACTGCCTAGCTTGTTAACATTTAAATACTTTTCTAGGAACGCAATGTTCGTTTCTCCAGATTTCCATATAAAATTTGGACCAAGGATGTTGAATAGCAAATCCATAAACCGCTACTTACCATCTAATCTGTCCTACCATCTAATAAAGTGATTTAGTAGTGGAGGGTCGACTTATTATTGTTTGTACCTACTCTGTATTATTGTATGTAGGTATCATGTATATTGACAAAGAATGCAACCACATAAAGAAGAATATTATTATACCGAACTATTATCTCAGAAAATTGCACAACTAAAATTGAATTTCATAATAATTTATTTACATTTAAAAATGGAACCACCTACGCTGCAATCATTATGTTAGTTGACTGCACATTGTCGAGACAGTTTCATACATGCAAATAATATTCATGACGAGACAATATGGCGGGTGTCAGCTACACCCGCCATAGGAGCTTTAAATAATATTATCGAAGAGAATGGTTATCTGAAATAGATGACACCGGCGGACGCTACCCATACCTTATTAAGGCCCTTTGCACACGTACGCGACAAAAAAGTGCGACGATTCTATCAAAGCCACGTTGCTGACGCGTTGGTATTACCTAAGCATTATTCTATTACGGCTCATTCACTGTTGAAGTAATTATTATTACAGTACATACAGTATTATTTACAGTATTGGGCTCTATCACAAGAACATCAGAGAGGTTTCTGCTCAGCACTGCCTCTAGAGAGACTGAGATTATTTTTTAAACAAAAACCTATTCTATAAAATAAATAGTAATCACTTTGAGCTCTAGGCAAAAATCAAAAGTATTGAAAATATTTTCTAGGCAGCCCAAGGCCAACCCAATTTAACACTTTTTTAATTGTTACTAAGGAACAGTTTTCCCCTAATAACAGCGGTGGCAAGATAAGTATTTTTTTATGATACTTTTTTAGTGTTTTTATCGAAAAGCCGTTCTCAGGAGTCCAAAGATCCGAAATTACGTCACAAAAATAACTCCAACGATGCAAAGTCACAATCTGTCCACTTCATTCGCCCCGTTACGCTTAAAAACGCCACCACCCTGCTAATAGTACTCAGTAATAAGATTCAACACCCCATCGACTTCAGGAGGCGTGCCCTATCACTTGATCGTCCGTAGCACAAGATGAATTAGGAACGGTACATCCTTGCTACTGGTGCGAAAAAAACGGTAGATAAATTGTAAAAACAAAGTGAAGTTTAATCTAATATGTTTTCAAATTAAACAAATAATGTTACCAAGTATCAGTGCATTCTATCTGCACCCATAATGGACTAGGCTTGAGAGTGTACCAAAATTGACATCTCATAAGTTCTATGGCAGTGAAATCTTCTTAGGCGGTGTACTTTTTGGGATCAGTAAAAAATGTTGAATAAGCCTCAGATCGTCAGCTCGACACGTGTCCTGATCGACTTTTATACTGATCAATAAATGATCAATAGCATTTCTAGTTTTCATTTCTGCCACTCCCGATAATAATAATAAATAACAATAATTACACCGAAAGATGCCTCTTGTTCTTGTCTTCTGTTAGAAAAAAAATACAATATAAGTAGGTAATAAAATAAAATAAAAAATAAAAATAAAATAAAAAAGCCTTTTATTTCCTACAAAAACTAATACAATAAAATTATACAATTTGTGTTTAATATTATGTGGTTGGTTATGTAGGAACCCCGTTTTGAGTAAAGGCCTCCTCCAAAGTTGTCCACTGCTCGCTATCCCTTGCTATTTCGTGCCACTTTGGGCCAGCTGTCTTCTTTATCTCATCCTCCCATCTGGTTAATACCTGCCAACACAGCCTCGAACGGAGCATGCTAAATATAAGAAAAATAGATAAAATCAGAAATACCAAAATAAGATCCATTACAAAAGCAAAAGACATATTGGGCTACGCTCAAAAACTAAAATGGAAGTGGGCAGGTCACATAGCTAGACTCACAGACGAGAGATGGACAAAAACAACTACCCTATGGAAAGGACCACAAGGGAAGAGAAACAGAGGAAGACAATATAAGTACTTACACTTTATAGGGCTCTTAAATTAGTACTAGAACTTTTTCAACAGCCACGTGTGCATAATTAAAACAGGATTGTTGAAACAGGAAGCGCTGGCACGGGCTCTTCAACTGGAGAGTGATAAAGCATGATTCTGATCAAATCTATTGCGTAGCCTATGTTATAAAATACTTTTTGACAGGATAAAAAGGAAGTACTTGTGTTGGGCCCCAGAGGAAAAAAGTCTGGGAAGTCGTTGCGTCTTGTTCTATTCTTATTTTATCTGAGGTAAGTTCTGTTGCATAAAGTTGCTAAACGTACTTTTGCTGAAACGACTATCATTGGTTGTATCTTGGAAGTAACTATAACGTAGGCCACGGGTGAAAAGAGATGTTTTTACCAAATCTTAAAAATATTTTATAATCCAAAGAGGCCTCCTTTTATTCCATGTTTAAACAGTAAAATAATAAGGAGTAAACAGTGTTTTTCAGTGACTTTCATTTCGCAGGTCGTGGGTTCAAACCCAGCCACGCATCGCAGGTTTTTTCTCTTGAGAAACTTATGTGCGCTTTACACGTGCTTTAACGGAGAAGGCAAACATCGTCAGGAAACCGGCATGTTCTGAGAACTTTAAAGAGTTTGAAGGACATGTGACATTCACCAACCCGCATTTGGCCAGCGTGGTGAATTAAGGCCTAATCTCTCTCGCCAAGAGAGAAGTTCCTGTGTCCCAGCAGTGGGAACATTAATAGGGTGATGATGAGTGTTTTCCTCAGCTTGCTTTTAGATTAGAAATTTGACCAATCCAGTCATAATTATGAAAAAAGTAACACAAAGTACGTGCGTCATAAAGTAATTTTATTAGGAATAGATGAAACAAAAAATTCGTTTAGTTTGAGATGAATTCATACACATTTGAGTTTCATGTAATTTCTCAACGACAGCACTCAACGTTGCCCTTCTTTATTTATGGTGTGTTTTTAGTATTTTTTTATATAGCCGGAACATCTTCCCTCAAAATTGAAACTCTCCATCTGACAGACGGACAAACAACGAAGTTTTAATAATAGCATATAATATGTGGTAATAGAGACCCGTTTTATACTTTTCGGGACGGAACCCAAAAATGGTGATATAATAAGGATGTGATTTAAACATCTTTGATAAGAGCGGCCAGATAATAGGGCATCATATATGTTAGGATATAGAGAAATCCTTTAAGCTTCGGCCAAACCTGCGCGACCAAAGCGTCTGCGAAGCGGGAGCGTCTACTTCTCCCGGCCTTACTCTTTGCACACCTACGCGACCACAGAGCGGGACATTTTCAGTCTAGTAAAAAAGTTACGCGTCGCGGTTTTTTTTTTTTTGTTTTTTTTTTTTGTGCTTTATATGTCTTCATTTGACCACAATCTCACCTGATGTAAAGTGACGATGTGGTCTAAGATGGAGCATGAAGGCTTACTTTACTTTATAATATATCGGCATATTTTTCAATGCGTACTCATTACTCAAGCATCTTCAACAACCAAACGAGCACTTAAAAACCGTGTCGCAATTACTAAAATGCATCCAGAAACAATCCAGCGCAATTATTGGCGAAGTGCAGTCTCGGTGCAGTTAGTGTTGCCAGATGCTTGGTTTTTTTTTGCCGGATTATAGTTTTTTCAATAGGTGGTATGTTGTTATTACGTTGATATAAAAATACTTTATTTTAATTTACTTTAGTTATCTGTACACTCTTAATCTAAAGTTGATAAAAATACTTCAACTGGAGTCAATGTGATTTTTAGTTTTCTCAAGTTTAATCCCGTCTTTCATCATCCAATCATTCGCGTCCCTTATATTATAGAGATTATCATACTTGTAATTCGAAACAAATAATAATTTTCTTTTTTATACAAACAAATTAGATATGTTAATGAATGTAAGCTACATTCACAACTGCACCTAACTTAGCTCTGATATATCTGAATCAAAAAATATTTAATATAGAAATAAAATTCCGTCTTTTTTCAGTCAATCACCCCCATCCCTTCGATCGAGCGATCGAGTCTGGCCACACAATGGTGACTCGTAATTAAAAATGGCTGACTATTCAAAGCACTAGGATCGTTAAAACTTTAGAATCACATTCAGAATGCCGAAAGCTTTTATTATAAGGTTTTATAAGTTGGAAATGAAAGCAAATTATGGCTTGAGTTAAGTATTCTTGTAACTGATGTTTTGAATAAAATTTAGAAAGTATTATTATGTTTCTAAATTTTATTTACAAACAGAGGTTGGGAGTAACATATTATATCTTATGTATAAAAATGAATCGCAAAATGTGTTGCTATGCGCATAACTCAACAACGCCTGAACCAATTTTTTATTAAGGAAGGGGAAAAAATGGAATAAAAAGCCGTGCTAAGCCGGGGCGGGCCGCTAGTTATAAAGTAGGCCGTAGTAAATAAATTTGTATTTTTTGCTAAGAACAGATCGCTAAGGCCGTCTATGTTTATTTCTTGTATATTCTGTATGGTTTGCAACAGTGTTGTCTAATCTCACTAATACTTCACTTAGTATAAAATAAAATATTCACTTAAGTCATATAATATTATGTTAACATAAACATTGTGAAACAGAATCCATCTTAGATGTTGTTCTTTTTACTCAAGTAATTATTAACTGATACATAGATTGAGACTTTTAAGAAAAGTCTTATTATTATAAAACATGAAATCTCTGTTTAAATTGTTGTAAGCTTGCATTTGTTAAAACATTTTTTGCAAATGAAAGATGTTTGCAAATTATACTGACCCTAAAGTTTAGCAGGTCGTTAGGTAAAGCAACGCTTTGTTAGGTGCTAACTGGGTCGAATTAATGCTCTCGTAACTTTGGAAAAAGTTCATGGTTGACCTTCGGTTACTTTGTAAACTACTCTAATTGCTTTTGCAAAGTGTGATTATAAGGCTTGCCGCAAACGGGCTATCGACTACAGCCAACGGTGGCGGTCAAGTACTAATGCGACATCTGTATCATTTTGTAAGTGTCAGAAGCGAGTAAAAGCCATCGCTTGGTGTTCGGAAGCCACAACCTTTCATAATACCCACGTATTCATTAAAAATATTTTTTTTTATTGTAGGCTTCTATTTATTTATTTATTTATACTTTGTGCACGAAAAACAATGTACAGAGGAGTACTTAATGCTAGAAGCATTCTCTACCAGTCATCCTGGGCGTGCAAGAAAATAAATTAGGCACTATCTATATAAAGTTTATTTAAATATATAATATACATAAAAATTATTAAGTATTAATAAATACATACATTTATACATACATGAGGGATTTTTATATATCAATATATACAGATATACCATAAGCAATACATAAATATGACACTGAGTATAGAATTGTAATACATAAAAGTTTATACTTAATTACAAGCCTTGTGAACATTTCTATGAGGTTACCTTTAAAATAAAAAGTTATTCATAAACCAAAATTAGGTCCAAATCTGTTTGACAGTTCAATAAAAGCTTTTTACCCTTGTTTACCTCTATAATAGTCGCAAAATAAGGCGCAATAAGACTTAGTGTTTGTTTATCATATTAATTTGTAAACATAGATTACGAATATAGAGATCTCAACAGCCTCGGACAGTAAGCGGTATTTAAGTTGTAAGACCTTTAAGAAAATATCTCATGTTGAATCACAGCTACGAGTGTAACAAAATAAAACTCATCTAAACCGAATTATAATATAATTATAAACAATTCCTCCTAATAGCAATGTAGCATACCTTAAGCTCTTGCAGAAAAGCACAATTTATGGTTTATTATCTACCTAATTATGGATGCAGTGCACCCTTGCAGTGGTGGTTTGTATGCAGAAGGGGTTACCTACCAGTTAGCAACGTATACTGTACCGGCATGCTGCAATGGACACAGGGACTTCTCTCTTGACGAGAGTGATTCGGCCTTAATTCACCACGCTGGCGAAGTACGGGTTGGTGAATGTCACATGTCCATTGTCATAGAACAGGCCGGTTTTCATCACGATGTTTGGCTTCACCGTTAAAGCACGTGTTCAAATCAAATCAAATCAAATCATTTATTTGCTTAAATGTAGGTACAATAGATCTTATTTTTATGTCAATAGTAGTTCCATTACATTCTGCCTGTCCAGACGTGCAAATTATTATTTAATTCATATGCTAGTTATGTCAATGTTATATAAATGAAAAAATTCTACATGTCAAATAATAATAAGGAGAATAACAATAATAATAACTCAGAATAAATGTCCTTAAATGTCAAGAAATAAAATGAAAATAAAATTAATATAATAATTATAATAATAATGCAAAAAAAAAATATATACTTTAATTAAAATTAAAATTCTTACATTCTAAATATTCCCTGACGTCATAAAAAGTGTTTAAAGCGCACATAAATTATTAATATACCATCACGTATTTTTTACCAATTACTAGGTAAGTATTACTGGTATATTACATAGCCTTTCGCACCATGTAAAGCTTTTTTACACTTTTCATATCTTTCCTTTCTTAATAAATGTTTAAAAATCATTTAAGCAAAAACCACATTGTAAACACGTGCTTTCTTTCATAAAACACGGTAATACTTTGCGTATCACGTAGCCTCGTAAAAAGTGTTGCCACGTACTCGCGCTATTTATTTACCCCAGAATTAGGTAGGCGAGCTTACCTACTGCTGTTTATTCGCTGGGAAATTTCGCTGTTAAAAGTTGATAACTGTACAGTGCAGATGTTACGATACAGAATTTGCGGGAAATATTTTACCTGTCAAATAACGGTAGTAAACCGTTTCTATTTAACGTTGCGTTCGAAACTCTGCATTTAACATTTAGGTAACAAAGGTATACTGAAAAGGTAAACTGTTTCATAACAATTTTAGGGCTTTATCATCCTATTTTGTGTGTAAAGGGTTCCGATCCATCTTTGTATAGCGCCTGGCATACCTACTAATTCGTCATTTTGAAAAACAGGGTTTTGAGGCTAGTGATGAAACGCATGTCAATAGATGTAAATGCTTACACTAG
Source organism: Gymnoscelis rufifasciata (assembly GCA_929108375.1). NCBI lineage: Eukaryota > Metazoa > Arthropoda > Insecta > Lepidoptera > Geometridae > Gymnoscelis > Gymnoscelis rufifasciata. The sequence goes on along the minus strand of OV815317.1, from coordinate 6,889,890 downwards.
ATATAATGAATCTGCATAAAACTAATTTTGATTTTACTCGTAATATTGATTGGTCCAATGAAAGGCCGCCTTGAATAGAAATAGTTAGTAAATAATAATAATTTATTTAGTGCCACAATAGAACAACTTAAAACTAGAAATGGGCAATACAAACATTTAGTCAACTTAAAGGTAGACGATTGTTTAATCCAGTAGCTCAGAGCTGCCTATCACTGATATTCTGCGTCCCCTTACATGTTGTGCGTACGCGTCAGTGAACTCTTTGCAAATATATTATAAAGTTATTATTATTAACATACAGTATGCTACAATACAACTATCTGTCAGCAGAGTAAACTCACCTATTTCGGCCACTTAGTGAGGAGGGGGGATGAAAGCCTGGAGAAGCTGATCGTAGTTGGAAACACGGAGGGTAAAAGAGCCCGTGGTCTCACTTGATCGGACCATCTGGTTGGAGACCCAACCAGATGGTCCGATCAAGTGAATCCTCTCCCTCATCTAAATTCTGCTCGGTTGTCCGAGACGCTGTGGATAGGCATCGTTGGAGGTAGATTATTAAATCCAGGTGCACCACAGCACCGTTGTCCACAACCTGTGATAACCATTTTCCTCAGCCATGAGGGAACGACCCCAGAGAGAGAGAGATGCTACAATAACTGGTAACCCATTGTGCATACAAACTACTACTGCAAGGGGCCAGAGCTGATCAACTCTGGCACATACCGGATGTATTTCACTCTCAAATTCTGGACAAACCATCTCATAACTCTACATACTATCACGATATAAGAACATTTTCATCCACTTTATCATCCCAACTGCTAAAAATTACACAGGAAGTCACGGCAGGGACAAGAGTAGTCGCAATATTTTATGATTCCCACAAAACTTGTCGGACTAGGCTTATTGCGAAGTTTTGCGGACGTTGTAGTGGAGTAGTTTTTGCTGCGAAATATCTCCCGCAGGAATAATTCAGGATAAAAAGACGTGTCCAGTTTTATATTTTTAACTGTGTTCCAAAAATAATTGTTTAAGCAGTACGTTTTGGAAGAGTTTGTTAAAAAATTCGGGCTTTTATAATTGGTTGTTTCTCGTAGGGTGTCTTTTTGTCGGAACAGCTATTTGTTTTGCAAAAGGTCCTGTGAACTCAGTTCTTAGGAAAAAATTAAAATCATCAAAACCAATTAACACAAATATTTTCTGCAAAATTTTTCTTAAGACTTACCATACAACTCAGAACTTGTCTCTAGGTAAACCGATTTTGTTGTTTTTAGGGTTCCGTACCGTAGTGTAAAACAGGACCCTATTACTAAGACTTCGTCGTCTGTCTGTCCGTGTGTTACCGGGCTATATCTCAAGAACCGTGATGGATAGAGAGTTAAAATGTTTAGGATGATGTATTACTATTGCCACTATAATAAAACATACTTAAAACACATGATAAATGAATAAATATACATATTTTATAAAAATTTAACAATTTGACTGCTTCAGTGGCGCAGTGGGCGTGGGTCCGCTTGCGGCGCAAGAGGTAGCGGGTTCGATTCCCGCCGAGGGGTCAAGTGTTTGTATGTTCTCAAGCACTTTCTCCTTGGTCTGGGTGCTTAATATTTATTATAAAAAATGTCTATATCTAGTCTAAATCAGATATCTAGTACCCGTAACTCAAGCTTAGAGCTTACCACGGGGCTAGATGTTGTTGTGTGAATTGTCTGGAAATATTTATTTATTTATTTATTAAAAAAATTTTTTGTATTTTTATTTTTTCTAAATGTGTCTAATGACCTGTACATGGAATCCTAATGGTGTAGTATGAGTCCTTCTCATACTTCTTATATTGTTTTTTCATTTGGATGTTTAAAAGCTGGGAAACACCCAGCCTTAGCTCAGGACAGCTAAAATAAATAAACAAAATAAATTAAAAATAGAGAAATCGATTGATGGGATCAGAAACGTAAACAGATAATATTTTTTATCTGTATAAGTAATTTTCATAAGATACAAATATTAAAATAGTTTCAAGATAAATAAATTATATGGTGAAATCTTATCGCGTTTCCCTTGTTTTTTTATATCAGACCAAGTATTTTTAAATTTCATGCTGAAAAAGATTAAGACATATCCGTGACCTTCGCGCACATGATTCGAACCTGCTTTTCCGGGATAGCGCCCCGACGCGCTACCAATTAATTACACCTACGCGCCATTACGTTATAGACCGTTCAAACAAACGCGTTCGTTCTTCAGCTTTATACCTCTAATATGGAGATTCATGAACCTATAGCAAATTGCAAGTCGCAAAAGTTCTCCGGATGAAATTCTCTGAATACCCGTCTCCTGTTGCCACACAAGCCGGTTACTACATCTTGCGGTATATTGACTTCGATATTGGCTCGCGAACTTTGTTTTCTGCGGTGCGGACTGGAGTTTGCAAAACTATTTCCTTAGTGATTGTATTTTGACATTCTGCATGCCTAGTGCGCGCTGACGAGGAAATTGTTCGGTTATTTTTATTGAATATAATGAGACACGTTATTCAATACAATAATAAAAATATAGAATCTCACAGTTTATGTTTAGAATTCTTAATACTAACAGCTTAAATTTAGTTCTTTACTGGTTGATTTAGAACTCTTTATGGAAAGGAGGTCATTGCCTATTAATTAGAAGGTAACTACTGTTTTCTATTGTGTGCCCGAATGTGGCTGGCGAAGCTAAACTTAGTTATGAAAACTTTGTTGCAGGGCGCACAGTGCATTTGGCCACTGCTATCATAGGTGTAATTGTAGGAAGGCTTCGGACAGATCTTTTTATTAAAGCGTTTTGCGTCAAGGTCTTCTAAACCACGCTCTTCGAAGTTCGATACGGCCTTATATACAGAGCTACGCCATTCAAGTCTCTGTTTCGCGAGCTCTTCCCAATTAATATGCTTATATAATATATGGTTATTATACCAGTTGTGTTTATTATGCACTCAGCTAAGCTCCAAATAGAAACTAATGGCTATGTATTGAATTCAGAACTGAATGCTTTGGCGCTCTGCTATTTCAAGTTGACTGTAAATCGTATTCTTAATCACCCTATTAACGTTCCCACTGCTGGGACACAGGGACTTCTCTCTTGGCGAGAGAGATTAGGCCTTAATTCACCACACTGGCCAAGTGCGGGTTGGTGAATGTCACTTGTCCTTCAAACTCTATTAAAGGTCTCAGAACATGACGGTTTCCTCACAATGTTTGCCTTCACCATTAAGGCACGTGTTTAAAGCGCACACAAATGTCTCAAGAAGTAAAATCCAGAGGTGCGTGGCGGGGTTTCAACCCACGACCTTCGGAATTAAAGTCGAAGTCCTCCCACTTAGCCAACACGGCTTTTTAAAGCGTATTATGCAAGCTTATTATCGTAGTAACCATCATTGACTAACACGATTATTATTTATTGCAGCACTATGGATGTGGCATTGCTCACGCCGCCATTTTGTTTTCGTTATTCGTTTAAGTGTCGACCAATTTCACTTGTTTCGTGACAAATATAATTAGTACATATGCATACATAAGTTGAAATAAGGTTAAATTGTAGATTATAATGGTTTTTGCGACTATTATAGAGATAAACAAGGGTGAAAAGCTTTTATTTAAATGTCATTAAACAGATTTGTCACTTTGTAACTCGCGTTGGTTTTGTAAAAGTTAAATAGATTCGTCACTAATTTATTTATGATTAACATTTTTATTAAACGTTCTATTAACCTCCTATAAGTCTGACAATAAAAGTGAAATATTTTTATGAATACGTGTGTGTGTGTTTTAGCCATTTCTGTTGTATAAGGCAGAAAAGTAGTTCTTATGAATGGGAGCGCATGTATTTATCTCTTTTATCTGATCACTGTCTACGCAAACCAAAACTTATCATAACGTAGGTATTATACATAATATATCTATCTCTTCTCTCCATGGAGACGTAAATGAGGTACTTGTCCCGTAGTGTAAGTACTAGGGGGACAGTAATAACATACAAATGTAGGTTTTACGATCAATGAATCAGTTATATTACGAAATCGCCGATTTATATGTAAAATGAAGCGCAATAAAGTGGGTTGAACTGTAACATAGCTTTCTTACGTTCCAATCTACTGAATATAAGATATTTTGAGAGTTTAAGCTACTTTCGACAAGTGACAATCACAACAAATAAATTTGATAAGTACGTGATGGAATCATACTCCACCGTGTTCAGTTTATACACATTTTTAATTAAAAAGCAAAAGTAACTAAATATGTTTTAAAATTGCAAAAAAATGCATTAAGTGCTGTCGCTCATCCAAATACTGGCCTTGCTCAATGTCGCTTTACTTTATAAAAACCATATAATGTATGTGATGATGATGATGATATATGTATGTACTGATAAGCTATTTGTGACTTTATTCAGTGAAAGATGCCCCTATTGTATTGAAGCGACGATAAACACTAGGTGAACGTGTCTTTATATTTGTAAGCAATTGTGCCTGCTCTGAGTGGTAATTTATTAAGGAGCTTAAATTTTTAGATGTTGCTGAGTGTGGATTGTACAGCAATATTTATTAATCAACTATCGTAATTTAGATAAAAATATATAAAACGCGAAGGAAAATACAGATCCATAGATAAAAATAAAGAATCGGATGTTTTTCAAACGATATCAAGAGGACCCGTGGACCCAAGAAGAACTGAATTTTTTTGATATTTACCATATTATTTCTATCATCAATTTCAGCTGTAGGACTTCCTAGACAAAGGCCACTTCAAATATTTCCAGTTAATTCGGTTGGAAGCAAATTGCAGTATGCATAGACTACAATTTATTTAAAATTCGGTTCAAATAAATAAAATATTAAAAATAAAACTTTCTCATATTTTTAAAATAAATCTCATCATTGTTGTAAAATGACATGTCAAAACTCGTAGAGAAACTTTTAACGAGTTGTGCGATACTTAAAAACAACGAAATTACATAAAATAAATGTACTTTAAAATATTTTATGCTATAAAATAACACCGACAAACGGTGGTTCTCGTGGTTCAAAACTTTACAAGGATACCATAAAAAATTGACACTAGTTTCAAAGTTTTTCAAAACAACCTTAAGACATTATTAATTCATTAGGTCTCGTCTGAAAACCGGCGCAATTCCACTTAAAGGTGGATTTGCATATGCTGAGGCGAGACCTTTTAACACAACGCACTCATTAATTTATGTTAAACTAGTATTTAGAACTACATACCTTTTTTATTGAATTTTTCCTTGTTAATTTTTTTTTGTGTGTTGTGTCAATAAATGTTCTCTCTCTCTCTCTCTCTCTCTAAATGAGCAATACAACTATGTATACTGCTGGAAAACTATATACTCATTAATGTTTAAAAACAGTTTGAATAATGAAGTTGTTTAATGGAAAGCATCATAACCAAGTAAAAAAAAAATTCAAAGTCAGACTACTCAGTGAAAAGTTATGCGTTTTACATTAAAATAATACAATATATTTGAGCTTCGTATTGAGAACCTACTCATTTTCCTTTTTTCGTTTGGTTGACTTTGACTCTTATGCTAAAATCTTTTAAAACCAGACTCATTCTGTGCGCAAGGATGGAAAGCTAAAATTAAATAAAAACCGATTATATAGCCTTCGTTTTTTTTAATCGTAAGATGTTGTACTATTTTGTAATGCGCTTTCATTTGAGACCCCACTATAGAGTTATTTGCAAATTTATGGTTTCACTTTTATCCCTCCTAATTCTTAAACAGCTCAACCGATTTTCATCAAACATCGTCTTAGAACACGCCACAAAACTCACCTTGGACACAAAAAAAAAACAAATTGAAATCGCTTCATCCGTTCGGGAGCTATGTTGCCACAGACAAACAGAAACGTCACAAATAAAGCAACCTCTTTTGCATCTGGGGTTAAAAATATAACCTGCCCTAATCTTATTACAAGTTTAAGCTTAGCCCATTTCCATTCCGCAAACAGAGTCTTGTCTAGCACCCTCACCCGGAAACCGAGGAACACCCACTGCCAATGAATTAGCCAATAAAAACAAATTGAACCTAATAAATTTAGCATTACGTCTGTTTTCTATTGCCCCAAGTTCGGGCGTCTTGTTTATTTACCGGACGAAATCACGTACAAGCGTTGTTTTTTGTGATTACAGATGGTTCTTTGTTGTAGAATTGAAACTGGGGTTGTAGAGGCTTCTAAGGCGGGGTAACTTACTAAATTCACAAAATCCTCACAAATTATCGTAAAGATTGGAGGTACGATCACTCACTGGGCATGCACACATAAAATAGCTATAAAACACATCGAATGAACGTCTCCCCGTATCCAAACTACTTTAAATAGATGTAATAAGCCCAATGTTTTAATTGTTTTGTGCATGTTTTTAATTGACTAAGCAAAGTAGATTAAAACCAAAATAAGCTTTCCTTTTCTTATGTTAAAAAAATATTATCAATTGGCCAACACATTTTTATCAACTCCCTCATATGTCGTAGCTATGCTACTGAGAAAGCTACCGCCCACTCAGTCTACCTGTGAATTTGTATACGTAGTTATATATGTATATTATAGTAGTAGTTGTAGCTATATCTGTATATTGTGATTTTAGTACGTAATACGAGTTTGAACAAATCTAGCCCCGGTTAAAACAGAATAATACGGGGTATCGTGGATAGTGCAACAATTCTTGTCTGACGTTTCCTACCACGGAGATAAAACGTGATGTTACTCTCCAGTTTCTAACATTTTCTGATTAACTGTGATAACTTTATTTAACAATTACTTATGAGGACTTTTTCTACATATTTAGAATATGTTTTGCCGATTGATTTAAGATAATACGAATGTAATAGTTCTGTTTAGAGAATGGTAAGGTATGTGAAAAAAACTGAGTAGTTTTTGCTATGGAAATTAATTAGGCAACATTTTTGTGATTTGTTAAAAGTAGAGCTCAGACTAGATAAGAGATATGAAAATATAATAAAAAATTATAATTATACTCAGAATACTTGATATTTAAATTTTTCATTAAAATAAAGTCTCTCATTTTCATAACTAAACGGCCGAACGACGCCATTTAATTTTCATATTCTGCGTCAAATGTGAAAATCTGCTCGCTTTAATACCTCATTATATTAAGCCGAACCACGCTAAAAATTCGGTCAGAGATAAATTCATCATAAAAGACGCTCAGTATGCGGAGTCCTTAAATTTAATTACATTTACAAAATGAATCCCTCGACTCTCATTACTTATAATTATAAGTTAAATTATAGCTTAGTCTTGAGGTTCTTTATGAGCGAACTTGAAATTGTGTTTTGCGTATAATGTTTACGAAGTTGAAAGTTGATTGTCATGCGGGCTTAAAATTCACGGAGTAGTTTTGGTAAGTAAGCTTACACAAGAGATTTAGTTGCCTTTGGGAAAATCCTTTGTGGTGATGCTTGAAAATAAATTGTAATTACAATATTCGTAGGGTTAGATAGATAGATAGATGAAGCGTTTATTTGTACTCCAATCACACACATAAAATAATCGTGCAAAAACAAAAGGGTTATTGCTGCAAGTACTTTTTTCTAGGTTTGTGATTCTGTTTTGTGGCAAAGTAAATATGACCCATGTGATTCTTGTTCTTTCAAATCAGACTAACAAAAAAGATGTGAATTTATTTTGAATTTAAGTACTAAGTTGAGTTAAATATATTAGTAAATCATGCCATAAAACTGAAAAAAGTTAGGTAGGGCAATTTATGGAGTAAGTTTTTGATATTTTCCCATAAATTAATGCTTATTTAATTTAGCTTTCATAAATTTATCTTATCCTCATTTAGGTAGTATAGAGGTAGATCCTGCGTTGGGTTGAAGTCTTTGTCTGACTTCTTCTTCTTCTTATAGTGCCTCTCTCTTACGTCGGCTATATGTATACGGTCGGCGGTCATCTTTCCAAACTTAACAAAACGTAAGTGTGAGTTCAACTTATACTACTCCTAGGGTTCCGAGTTCATTTTATACACATTTTTCAATAAAAATCATAAATTTTTTTTTTTTTTTTTTTGTGAGTGCTTAGGGAGGTTGTCAGATCGGGAAACCGCCCAAGTACTGAATTCATCTCACGCAACGTCGCTTAACCTCATTAAAATTAAGTTTGTAGTATGGGACCATCATTATATCTATTTATTACGTGTTTTTAGTATTTGTTGTTACTCGTACAGCGGCAACAGAAATAACATCATCGCTCAAAATTTCAAATCTCTATCACGGATCATGAGATACTGTCTGGTGACAGACAGACAGACACACGACGAACCCTTTGGTAATGAAACCCTAAAGAACAACATTACATAGGCCGCATTTCCGATAAATTAAAACTTTTATACCCAAAAAGGTGCGAAATGAGCGATGAATTATATTAACGTTTAACGTTGTAACTTTTTATGGTTGTCGCCTAAACACATACGTTCTCATTACGCTACCTTTCCATTATCATGACAAATATATGAATTGGGACAGTAAAACAATTTTCTGGGAAATGGATGTGAAATTATCGTTTTCTACCTTCGAGATTAAAATACAGGAATTAAAATACAGTAGGCTAGCTGATTAGAATTTTTTTTATGATAGATAAGCCTTCGTTTGTTCACAATTTCACCGATGTGTTCTAAGCATACATCGGAGCATGAAGACCCATAAGGTAGATGGTTTTTCCGGGCCATAAAATGTAATACGAAAAAATCGTTTCACGCACTGGCCCAGCCCTGAGGGTGGTGACAAGCCACGGCCGAAGCCTACCACCACAGACTGTTCTTAGCACCACCCGGAGGTCATTTGAGGATTCATAGGGTTAACACAATACGGTCGTGAAAAGACAAAACCTCCAAAAAGTTAGTTTTTTGGGTTTTGGGATAGGAAAAGCTAACTGACGTAATTCACTAATTGAGTTGGTTTCATAATACAGCCGATTCGTTTTTGAGTTTTTTGAGCTATGTGGTGAACTATTCCAGAATTGATTTCTTCTGTAGGAGTCTTCCATCAGTGTTATAATCGTAGTTTCAGGGATCAATTTGTTAAATGGCTATTGAGCTTATTAAATAGAACTACCTACCTAAGCGCTACTGCACAAAATGCCAGCGCCGCGCCGCTACCGGCCGCAACCGCGCCGCCACCGCGCCGCCACCGCACCGCCACCTCCCCAACAAAGCCTAATCCGGTCCCCTATACGGCTGTTAATAATACATTGCTTATTACGAAGAATATTACAAATAACATTGATAGTTAGGAATAGCTAAGTAAACAGCGACGCGGAGGGACAAGCGGTGGGACACCAACGTCATAAAAGGGTAAAAAGCCATTAAAATTATCAAGTAAGTGATCAAACGACCCATCAAAAGCTACGTTAAAAAAAGTTTGACCTCATTAACACTATTCGCTGGAATACTTCCAATCTTTTCTATTGTCTTCGGAACTGAGTGGACTCACCCATATATTTGCAGCAGAGTTCATTTCTGACCTAATAATAAATGGGGCACTCTAAAGTCTAGAATTAGAATAACTTTTATAGATCAGTGGTTTTTTACTCAATGGGTAACAAAATACTAGCAAAGACCTAAATATTTTTTATTTTTTTATTTAGATAATATGACATTGTACAATATTTTGTCGGTCGCTGATCTAATGATAAACTAGAAGATGGACTAATTCTTGTATCTTAGCGTTCCGTGTACAATTAATGTACATTTTACAATAAAAAAAAAATTATAATAATTAAATCAGCATAGAGATGAGATTAGAACGGTCACCTATCCAAGTACTGACTTCGCGCAACATAGTTTAACCGTATAAAAAATTGTTTGTTTTCAATGCATCTTATAAATTTATTATTATTATGAGCCGGTATCATCCCACTGTTGGGCAAAGGCCTCCTCCCATCAATCTCTCTTATATCTTATAAATGTAAAGAAAATCCATGTTACGATGTAAGTTACCGTACTCCACCGAAACGACTTTACCGATTTTTATCAAATTTTATATGCGTATTCAGTAGGTCTGAGAATCGGCTACTATCTATTTTTCATTTTGCAAAACAACGTTTGCTGGGGTCAGCAAGTATTTGTATAATAATAATAATTTAATCTCTTTATTTCACACCAACATTTAAAAGAATACAAAAGGCACTTGAAGCTAAATACGAAATGCGTAATGGGCGGCCTTATTGCTTAAAGCATTTTTTTCCAGACAATCTTAGGATGGAATTATGTATATTTATTATGTGAAATTCAGTAAATTATTTTATTGCAACAGAAAGTTACACAATAACATTGGCATGGTTCGTTTATAGTACTTGTTGTAATAGTTTTTTTTTTGGATCTACAATCAGTTATTTTATAATATTTATTTTATTTATATTATTTTTTCAGGGTAAATAGGTACACTCCTGCACTGTCGCTCCTTGTTTGTCTCTTTATAATACTTCATTTCTCTTTAATCTTCTTGTATATGAGGGAAATGTAAGTTGCCTAGCCAATTTATTTGGGTGAGTTTTAAGTCTTTCCTTGTATGTCTTTGCTGATTGTTTGATTAATTCAGTTACAGTTTTCATCTTTAGGATTTTATGTAGTTCTATGTTTGTATGTTTGTTGTAATAGTGGCAATAGAAATACATCATCCCGTCTTCCTAATTTTCTTAAATACATTTTTGTAAGTTAATAAAAAATATTTTCCTATAAAATTGAGTATCAAAGTAGGTAAATAAATACTTGAATTTATCACAGAAATAATACTGGCCTTGTTTTCAAGGAAGGGTAAGAGGGTTTTAAACAAGGATTGATTGCCTCTCCCAGGGTTTCCTAATTTAAATAAATAATCGAGTGATTCAATTATTCTAGTAAATAATCGAATCACTCTGCTTCGACTCGATGCCATTGAACTTTAAACTAATTCTGAATTGAACAGCTATCGAACAATTACTTAAGAGCCTGTTGACCTATTTAACTGAAGCTGGGTTTCTGCGAAAAACATTAGTTTGGACTTGAGGCACTTGTCTTATAGTTTATCTCAACTTAATAAATTAGTATCTAATGTTATTTTAGACAAAGCATTCTACATTGCAGTGAACTGGATTCAACATAAATGGTTCTACCAAATTCGGTATAACATGAGAAAATTTATCAAAATAACACAAGAACCACTTTACCAATTGTTATAAAATTTTAAACCAAATTGCAGGTCAGCTTTGATTTTATAAAATCATCCAAAAAAATAAAATAGAAGGTTTATAAAAGATGAAGTTAACCGCGAACAAACAAAAAAAACATATCGGTCGAATGAAGAAACCTCCTACTTTTTAGAAGTCGGCTAAAAATCATACAATAGAACATGTTCCGTCCCTGTGTCCTACTGCTGGGACACAAGGACCTTGACGAGAGATAGTAATTCACGACGCTGGCCAAGAGCGGGTTTATAAATGTTACATATGCTTCAAACCCTTCAAAGTTTTCAGAATATGTCGGTTTTTTTCACGATGTTTGCCTTTATAGTAAAAGCGCGTGTTTAAAGCGCACATCATTTTTTCATGGAGAAAAATCCAAAGTTGCCTTTCGTAGTTTCAAAACACGAATGGAATGAGAGTTGAGTGTGCTCCCACTTGGCCAAATTATGGACAATGTTACGTTAAAATGCAAAGATGCTTAGAAAAAAGATTAGCCAATTATTCGTTTGTGGAATACAAATCATCATTCTCATAAATTCTAAAAAGCTTTAAGACGATTGTGTTACTTGTTATAATTGCTCGAAGAATATCACATCAAATCATTATAAGAGTTTCCTCGCAGATTTTCCGAATAATTACGTAAAGTACTGAAATTGAGAGCCAATTACGTAGATTGACTCCCCCTTGACCGATTTATGTTATTGACAACCATTCGGATTTTACGAAGCTCCATTATTTCATCGGATGGAATTACTGAATTTTTAACAAGTACCTACACCAGCCAAATATTTTTATGAGTGTAGGTATTTCGAGCACTTTAGAAAGTTATTATCAATCTAATAAAAAAACTATATTATAGGTTTAACAACGACTAAAAATCTAAAAGACGTTACCATGCAGATAAGTTTCTAGAAAGTGTCAATGGCAAACGAAACAACACGTAAAACAGATAGCCGTTGTGCTGAAAACTTATCTAAGGTTGTAAGCCTGCAAGACAGATGACAAATCATTAATAAATTTTACTGTGATACAATCGTTTTCTTCCACAACTTCTCATCAAATCAACATATATCTCAAGATGACGGCTTACCTTTCATACATCTAAATCGCACTAAAATATAAGCAAAAAAAATTACGAGTGAAGTAAAACAATTTAACCTTCTTTGACCTTTTTATAACCATTTATAAGTATGTGCATAGTTAAGGTAGTTACACGCCATATCATATTTTCGAAAAAGTAGCTACATGCGAATAAATTCTGCGTGGTACATAACCGTAAAATATATTTTCCTGCAAACAAAATTAAAGAAAAGGTCCGGCCGTACGTTAACGGATAATGGGTCACATAGCTCGGGGTAAGTGTACTTACTGTACTTGTTGCAAATAGGACTGTAAACGAAACGGCAGTGTTGATATTTGGTGGTGGAACGCAAAGTTTGTTGAATAAAAATATTTTCTTTCTTCCACTGTTTTTGTCCATGTAAATATATGCATGTATATACGTAAATGTATTTATGTATAGTGTTTTCTATTGAATGGTTGTAACAGGGCTTTCATAGCTAGGAAACGGCTCAAAGCCCTATAATTTGCAATTTAAAAATAAATAAATGTACAGTGTTTATGTATAGTCTTTATTATACTATTGTATGTCCGCAACGGATAAAATTATTGATGTCTACTAATTGTTAGCACTGTGCTCATTACGTCACACATAATGTCTACAAAAAAGATTTTCGTTCATTATTTCATTCTATTTTGAGCCTGCCTTTTCGACTTCTCTACAGATTTCAGTTTATGCAGGTAGGTTTTTATTTTTACGAGTAGAAGCATAAAGTTTTTCGAATGGACCGGTAATTAATTACTTTTGTATTGTTCTGTACCTACTTCAGATTGCCATTAGAGCGTAATCGTAAAGATAACGTAGTAATAAATGAAAAATATCGACAACTTTTGTATTTTATTTAAAGCCGATTCAATGTTGTCAATAATTTTAGACTACCAAAATATTAAAGTTGAAAAGCATCAGAATTTATTCAAGGAAAAGGAAATATTTCTAAGATAAGAAACATAAACTCACTTATCTTGTCAGCCCAGAAACAAAAGCCAATAATTGTCATCAAACAGGCAATTTGCGATGAATCTAGCTATTTTCCCAAAAAGTTGGCAACATTGAGCTGTAAATAAGTAACCGAACGCCTGTTGCCTAATGGCGCGCCCTTGTCGAACTCTCTTTAGCCAAATAAAAGTATATTGATATTGCTAGGGGCGCGGGTCAAAGGAAAATGGACTTTATTGTTTTAGCTGTCAATGATAGATGGGCATCAAAAAAAAACATTTTAAAAGTGGCTTTATACTTGCTAAAAAATGTGATTCAAGCGATTTTACATCACAGGAAGTATTTGATCGAATCAACTCTATCTGACATTGAAACTGATTTTTCACAACTAAAATTTTATCTTTATTTGTTAAATATATGGGATTACAACTTGTTGTAATCTCCAACAGTCTTAAGTAAAATGAATAATAAACTATAAAAATTAATTTATTCGTTATGAAAAGTTAATTATGCTAAATTATTACTAAAACAATACAGGTATGTCCATGTAAACTAGACACTACGAAATGGTCGCTGACTCAGCATTGTGTTGGTTACCAGCAGTCTAGGAACCAACGCTGATCTTCCGTCAGCTCCATTTTCTGACGATACGGACTTAACGAACAGATTATTATAATAAAAATAGATACAAAAATAGTTAAACTACAAATAAACTAAACTAAAAGACTCAACTGCTTGCCACTTAAAGTTTTCTAGACTATAAGTGGTAACTCGTGGTACGGCTATATACCTGGAATTCTGAATAACGTATTCCACTAACCGCTACATTTTCCAGAATTTATCACAAACAATTGTGCAAGCTAAATTGAGGCTTCGCGAAATTCCAACCTGCTGTCAGAAGCTTTAGACAAAGTGGGTCAGTGTGCCTTTTCCCGCCAATTTGTTAAGTGACGTTTGAGACAGTCTCAAACTCATTTGTTTATTATTGTGTCAGTGTGATTCAAAGAGTCAAGCTCTGTGACTAATTTATTCAGTAGTCATTACGAGCCAGAGTGGCTGTGATTGGTCGTTCGTAATAGACGTGAGAGCTTCTGTCTTGCCCCCTTTCAATTCAATAACTGCTTTGAAAAGTATTGAAGAATTGAGTACTTTTCGATAAATAAATAGTTTTGCTAGACTATCAAGCGTGGTAGTCTGTTATGTGTCTAAATGTTAGGTTTCGAAGTTGTTATGGATATATTATTTCGTAACATTTTAAGATATAAAAAAACTGACAGAATGAAAAACCTAATTGACTTCTAAAGAAACACCTTTTTTTATACCAAAGTTTTATAGTGTGCAGCGATAGACACGTTTTCACTACACTGTTTCATACAATGGAGTTTATTTAAATATTAATTTTGGACCAAATTTTAATCCAAAGTTATAATGAAGCCGTGTTTTATAGAAACAGCATTTTGTATGGATTTCAACTATTTATTGTATAGCTAAACATGGAAAATTTGGGTGCATCATAGAACACCCTTAACAAGGGAATCAAAGTTTTTTCCAGTTTCCGAAACGTCATAAATTATTGCCAGCATAGAAAAATATTAATTACATGTTTAAGTGTTGCAATAATAACAAACAAATTTATTTGCAATAATTAAACAACTGTAATAAAAATTAATAAATAAAGCATATTATATCTTTGCATTACGGATGAAATTAATATTCCTCGTCCATGCTTTGCATTTACCTAAGTATCCTGTCCCTACGTTTTGCTAGCGCACTCTTCTGTGAATTCTAAGCTCGAAAGAAAAACACTCTTTCGTAAAATAAGCTGAGCCAACGTATGTCTGGTTTAAGGGTTGCCGTCGCATGTCAACGTTTTGTTTTTTTAGCGGCTGTCAAAAGGATGACATGGGTTGCCAGCGGAATGGGGTTATAAATAATTTAACTTTTAATCCTGTTTTGAAAATGTGCAGTGGGAATTAAATTTGCTAAAGAGGTTTTGTACTGGATTTTAGATTTTTAATATAGGAAGACATTATTAACACAGATTTTCAAACTTAACAAATTCCCGATGAGGCGATGTGGTCGTTCAGCGACAAAGCCTTTTATTATTTTTTGAAAATAAATAAAAAAACTAAACAAACATAACCAAAAGATCAATACATTGAAGGCACTAGGTAATAAAGTAGATATAATGAATTATAAATTAACTCTCTGAGTGATAATCATCACAATTGCGTAGGTGACATGGTTATAAATATTTTATTGTTGGCAATTATTTTCTTCATGTATAAGTCAATTTAATTAGAATAGTAACTTAAAGGTATCTTGATTTTTTAATTTTTCTTGTAAAAGTTTTTTTTTAACCGAGGATTGACGATTTGGCTGTCATTTTTAGGGTTAAATAACAGATTTGGTATAAAATATAAATAAAAAATAGTTTTTTAACATGTGCTATCTCATATTATAGGTTAAAGCAGCTTCTCCTTTCCTACTTCTCTTTCAAATTCCAATAAATTACCTAGGCTATAAATTCCCAATCCATAAATCCCATATAATTTTAAATATGTCCTTGACATAATTATTGTTGATACTATCTTATGGCATTCCCAGAAAGCCATTTCCGAGCGGCGTCAAGTTTATTTTCATGAATCTTTAGCATTTCATTACCAAGTTTAGATTAGTTTGGCTAGTTACTGAGGCTTTGTGGTTAATATCTTAAGACTTGCTAGCAAACCATCATTTCAAATTCAAAGCAAATCTTGATGGATGAGGAAATAAATAAATTTCTCAAGTCACGCGAAGTCTCCGGACGTTGCCCAGTTAGATAAAGTTTAGATTGGTGTAAAAAAAAACTGACTGCAGGTTAAACACGAACGGATTATGTTTGAAAAACTAATCGTGAAAACTTATTATTAGCTTTATGTATTTGTATTATGGTGTTCGGCTGTAAGTTTTCCTTAAATAAATAAATTAAAACATTATTAATGAAACCCGATAAAAGATCTGTCGCATGAAATTGAGAACCTTTTGCTTTTTTGCAGTATGTTAATTATAAACCCATAATTAAAATCATTATATAAAAATTGACTTAACAGAATTATAGATTTCACAAAGTCAAGCAAAATAAGATAACTCTATAATTTAAGTATTGCCTAGTTTTAATCCGGGATGGTGAAGGAATGACTTTAAAGTGCGCTGTACAAAATAATACCTACCTAGGTTTTACTGTTTTTTTATTTTTACGAGTATTAACTTTATCCTTGTGACAATCAAGAACTTCCACATTATATATTATGTTGGCTCCTTAGGTTGATTCTGTACAAAATGTAGCTCTATTCATGTTAAAAAGATTTTTTTTCCGTCAACGAGCATGAAAGGAGTTTGGCTTCGGGTTTGGTTTTTGTTTCCTTCGGGGGGAAAAAAATTAAAGCTGGCCGTTTTCACTTGAGATGGGTCCCTGCTGCTGCGGTTTTATTGTGATGATGGATTCAAATTATTGAATTACACAGTTAACTGCTTATTATGAAACAATTTCTGAGGTGTTTTTTTTATTATTCATTTTAGAATTTGTAGATATAAGTTCTATTTCAATGCATCAATCATTTATTAGAAACCAAAGAAAGTATTACATTATTAACGTAGACTAGGATTTTACCTTCTGTGCTAGTTAGAAACTGTGTTACAGCAAAGATATTTGATTTTAAATTCTGAAAAGCCATAGATATGTTCACAACCTTGCTTTTAAATATACATAATATGTATTAAATTTACCACAAAGCGAAAAACGCAGTTAAACTTCGGTGCCAAATTTTAAAATATTGATCGTTTAATTTTTCCTATGAGACTAAATTCAACAATGAAAAATGACGAGGTTTCAAAATGTCCACAACTGACATAATTTCGACAATTAACCAAGACAGGAATTAATGTTGATGAATAAACATGACAACATACTCGTATAACAATAATCAACATATTTTTTTTATATTTATAAAAATGATTATATAAATTCCATCTGTCTTAGAATACCTTAATTCCCAAAATGCTTTATAAATATTGTTTCGCATTGTTGTCACCCGTCAAAAGCTTTATTGAATACTGCGCATAGTTCTGCTAAGTCGCCGAGAACTCTTTCCGAGAATCTATCGAGTACTGCCTGAACCGTCTATATCAAATTGATCGAGGTTTTTTAACCTACTTTCTGGTTCAGATGAAATCTGTCGAGGACCTATTAATAGCCAGGTTCAGAACGAACCCGTCTGTCTGCTGAATAACCATCAAAGAATGTTAACGAGACTACGATAGAAGCGTTTCGATACACCCATCGTAAAACCATTCATTTCCTGATCCGTTGTAAAATGGCTGTCTGAGGCATAAACAATATTGAGGATAAGCTTTTAAAATTGTTTGAATTTTGACGAAATTACTTGGCTGGCTTTCTATAGCTATAAAATAGCATTCCACAGTTTATGGCATACCATACTTAGAATAACATAAAATTAAATTGAGAACGTAAATTAGAGAATGTAGAGAAAATGAAGATGAAAAACAAGTTTTTTTTTTTTTGTATCAATATATTGAAAGGCATCAGATTCGAATATTAAGTTTTGAATTTAGAATTCAATGTGAGCGATGTTGATAAAGGAGATTTTTATCTTTAGAAAAGCCTATATTTTTAGACTTACCTATATTTTGTTAACGTAATATTGTATTTAAGGAATCTAGTTCATCAAATAACCATCTTCTTAACCCCAAAGGCTGAAAATCTGCTCCAATTTACTGGCAAGGTCGCCATTTTGTTTATTTATTTGTCCTGGGATTTGCTGATTGGCTATTGTTTCTATAAACAACATGCTTGATTGAGGATAACGTTTATTGTAATGGCCATAAGGCATGTTTTATTCATGGATAATAAATTGTTATTTTGCACGTCTTGCAATATAGATCAGACTTGTTGTTTGGATAAACAAATAGTAGCATAATAAACTCTGTTTCTATACTCGAACTGAAGATATACTTAATTATACTTACGTTTTCACAAGACAAGTGGCATAAGACAGGAGGAATATGGGGAGGAAAATCGAAACTAACCTCAGTTTCGATTTGTATAAGAAAACTAGCTGACTCCAGCAAACGTTGTTTTGCAAAATGAAAAATAGATGTTGGCCGATTCTCAGACCTACTCAATATGCTCACAAAATTTCATCAAAATCGGTCAAGCCGTTTCGAAGGAGTATGGCAACGAAAACGGTGACACGAGAATAATATATTAGATAGAAACAATTTTTTGTCTTATTAAGAAATATCGGGATATCCAGGAAGGCACGGGAATTATCTTGGCAGTAAAAACACAGCTGTTCTTTCACGATTTATTGCGAGACTGAAGCAATCTTAATCTACCTACCTATTACAAATAAATAATAAACTTTTACACCTCCCCGCTATATATAATCTTATCATACCTATGTGTAAAGTTGCAAGTAGCACTTGGAAGCAACTGTCGCAGGACCTTAATAAGTGGCGGGCGCTAGGGACGGGACGTATATGTACCCAGCAGTGAACGAAGACTGGCTATGGATGATCACGATGATGATTTCAGAGGAACGATGAAGTAAAAGTTGCATTAACTTTTACCGAGGTAAATATCATATGTTTACGATAAAAGCCAAATTCAAATTCTCAAGCAGATCTGGGAAAAGTTATAAAAAACAACACAAAAACGCAAACTTCGATAGTACAATACAAAATTCTCGAAACTTCGAACGTCAAGCTATTGGCATAAGGTGTAAAATGATAAGACTAGTTTTCTACCCTCATTGAATAGGGTGGGGCAGGACTGATTGCTCATTAAGCAAACAATGGATGCAATACAATGGGACGCAGTACAAGTCGGCTCACGCACCTCTAGCTCGTGATTAACCGCATATATGAGCAAGACATAATAATTCGTATGCCATTGCGATAGTGAAATGTGTTAGAAATGGGATAGCGGAAATAAGTACATAAATGGTCCTGGAAGGCAAGTCTCGCAAAGGCAAGTCTATGATATTATAAAGTATTCGATATTTAACCTAAACTCGGTAAAAGTATTTTTTTTTCGATATGCAATATTTTGACAAATGACAATTTTTATTTTTTCAGTTTGTATAAATTAATTGACATTAAATGACTTATTTAATAACAAATATTTAATCTTATGTCCATTTTATTTGTTATTTTATTGAAAAACGTATATAGAAATGAAACTATGTACCTTTCTACAAACCTGACCTGTAACCTATGTTATCAATAAAGAATCTTGAATCTTGAATCTTTGTTTATGATTAAGATTATTCAACCATTGGCTTTCAGAAGGCAATTCTTTATTAATACGATTTACGATATGATTCGCAAGACAACTGATAAAAATCTTCTGAAGTTAGGAAACATATTGAATTCGGTATAATATTAAAGGCGCCAGAATTGCCCCCTGGCCGTAGAATAAATAATAAGTTTGAAAAACGGGAGAAAAAGAAGCGTAAGTTGGCACTTACGCTTTAACTTAAGCTAACTTTAATGGCGTTCAAAATCCTATAGCTTATAGTAACTGTACTTTAATAAATTCATATAGACGCAAGGATATTATGTAAGCAAAGAACCGCGTTAAATGGATTGTCCAGCAATATATATTTATTAGACTCTAGTGTTTGAGGTATCGACGCTGAATTAATAATAATTTAAAATGATTATTAATTCATTCAAATTTGTTGACTCTTTAAAAAACTTTGAATCCCCAATACCTACTCGTCAGTTTATACAGTAGAACAAAGTAATTTTCAATATCCACTTGAACGTCCAGTGGTACTGTAGTGCCACAAAACTTTATGCCGACTTACGTCCATGGTACTAGAGTGCCACACGAGTTTTTGTTTTTTTTATTTCGGATTTTCTTTATTTTCTAATAAGACAAGTTGCTAGTGTCAATGTCAGATGTCATTGTCAATAATTATTCTACTAAATTCTTATTAGAAAAATCCATACCTGGCAACAAAAATTATGAAAAAAAAATTATTTTGACAATAAAGTGAGAGAAATTTTCCGCCATTTTCCTATTTTTCGCAAGTTAATTTCTTTATCCACTTGAACGTCCAGTGGTAATGTAGTGCCACAAAACTTTATGCCGACTTACGTCCATGGTACTAGAGTGCCACACGAGTTTTTGTTTTTTTTATTTCGGATTTTCTTTATTTTCTAATAAGACAAGTTGCTAGTGTCAATGTCAGATGTCATTGTCAATAATTATTCTACTAAATTCTTATTAGAAAAATCCATACCTGGCAACAAAAATTATGAAAAAAAAATTATTTTGACAATAAAGTGAGAGAAATTTTCCGCCATTTTCCTATTTTTCGCAAGTTAATTTCTTTATGATTTACTTGTGATATCTGTATTAAAATTAAATAGGTTATTGAAAAAACTAGACTCCAACTCCGTTAAAACGGTACCAAAATAATAATTAAATGTTCAGAGGAAGTATTTTAAATAAATTTATCAAAATAGGTCTCCAAATCAGTCTAAAAATGCTACCATCCTATGTTTGATAATTTTTTAGTAAATGAAGATGTAGGTACGATGATTCATATTATTATTCAAGTTTACATAATTATAATAAAGAAAATAAATACATTTTTGGTTTTGAAATAGGTTTAGTACTTTTTATGTGATAAATAGTTTTAACGGAAAAAACACGGCGTTTTTCACGCTCGGCGCGCGTAACGCGCGCTGGGACGTTAGTCCCTAGTTACGCCGCGGGCGCTGGACGTTAGAGTGGTTATGATTTACTTGTGATATCTGTATTAAAATTAAATAGGTTATTGAAAAAACTAGACTCCAACTCCGTTAAAACGGTACCAAAATAATAATTAAATGTTCAGAGGAAGTATTTTAAATAAATTTATCAAAATAGGTCTCCAAATCAGTCTAAAAATGCTACCATCCTATGTTTGATAATTTTTTAGTAAATGAAGATGTAGGTACGATGATTCATATTATTATTCAAGTTTACATAATTATAATAAAGAAAATAAATACATTTTTGGTTTTGAAATAGGTTTAGTACTTTTTATGTGATAAATAGTTTTAACGGAAAAAACACGGCGTTTTTCACGCTCGGCGCGCGTAACGCGCGCTGGGACGTTAGTCCCTAGTTACGCCGCGGGCGCTGGACGTTAGAGTGGTTATAGCGGTCGCCCAGTTTTAACCTTTCGACCATAATGATTTACCACAAAGAAAGAATCACTTTTTCTCCATACACATTTGAAATTTATCACTAATGCTAATATTATTTATAAGAATAAATATTATTTATCTTTTTTTTTTAACAAGCTAGCCAATCATTTTGTACACTTCGATAATATCGCCCTTCGAATCTCAAATACCTAGAGAAAAATATAATATTTTTCTTTAACTATCTATATGTCTTGCGAAGTTTATTCCTGGGGGCTTTCTCTCATCGAGAAGATTGCGAGCAGAATAAGGCCAGTGGGCAGTCTAAGGAATGCCATTAGGTAGATATTACTGCGCGTACCTTCTACGTTCCGTTCCCACATTTTTTACAAATATTAAATATTCATGAGATTTCTCACGCAATTCCTCTCAAGAACGCGTAAGGATATAAAGCTGAGATTATAAATGAGGTGAACTAGGGGTAGGAATGCCTTTAATAATTTGATAACTTAATTTTTCATACCTGCGTGTTTGTTTACTTAGTTCCAAGTCGCTTCCTAGAGAAACAACTGGAAATTGAAAAACAAAATATAAGACGACTATTTATGACTATCAATCAAATAAAATAGACGAAAGTATTGTAATTGACTCGAAATCTAAACGTTTCTGTAGTAAAGGTTTCATCATTTCATCTGCAGGACGTCAACAACATTTCGGCATTCGAGTTTAAGAGATTAAAATGTTGACCCACAAAAAGTGAGTTTTAAAAATTTACGTATAGGCATTCATGGCACTAAGTATTTTAGTACAGTAAGCAATCCGTATAAGCCAACCAAAGTTCCATTGAAATGTTGTATTCAATTTTTTCACATTGGACATCTATTCTGTGATGAAGCAAAAATTATTTCCACATTCTGCCTTCAGTCGTGAAGCAAAAATCATTTGAACATTCTGCCGCAATTTCCGTTGGTAATCATTTTATAACTGAAATATTTTACACAGATATTAAAGTCCCGCTTACACATAAGAGTAGATTTGATTGAATGTTGAATAAATGTTACAATCCAATTAACATAGAAAAGTTTGGTATACTCGTCATATTTTCTTTGTTATGTTTTTACTGTGGTTGAAATTTTAAACAGATTATATAAATGCGTTGTATAAACGACAGGCAGTTTTGGGATTATTAAATCAAATCAAATCAAATCAAATCATTTATTTGCAGAATACATTGTTATAATAGAGCTTAATACTCCTTATTTATTAATTGAAACCAAAATAGAGGTATATCACTGTTAATGATAAAATTGAATAAATATTCCAATTAAATTAAGAAATATATAAAAATTTTAAGCAAAGTTACAGTACCTTACCTTATAAATTGTCCTTGCCTATAAGGTATTTTATATTAAAAAAGGATTAGTTTCACTACGAGAATACAATGAGAGAGTCCTTTCAGGTTAGCAATTGGTTATAATAATAATATAATAAATCATTTATTTCAGGCATCTAAGGCCCATATAAACATATACCTTATAGACTAACATACATAAATCTTATAAACTAAAGTATGACTTGCCACGAACTTTTAATTATTTTTATTCGTTAGAGTACGACTTTATTATTTGCTTTCAGTCATTGGCTAGTAGTTAAAGTTTATAGCTAGATATACTAGTGAGTATTTTCGCAACACTAAGGGGTGTATTTTGTATCTAAAATTGGTAAACTCCAAGCACAGATTCTATAAATTTGTCAAAGTGCAAGATTTTAGTACATTATTCTATATCTACAGTTATTAATCCATATGAGTTCGTAAGCCTGTCTGGAAGTAGGATGGTGATTAAGCAGCGGGATATCCAGCCATCTGCGTTAATTGGAACGTTAATTAGCATTCCGCAGTCGGAAACCACAAACAATATTGCTTTTTTTTCTCTACCGCAGTGAAATCATCAATCAAAGGTGGCTTTGAGTTAAAATTTTTCATTTTACGTGAAAATTCGAACTTTTTCGTCCTGGCTTTGGATCTCATTAGTAGCACTTTAAGCCAAACTGTAACTGGTATTTCGATTAGTTCTGAATTGACGAATTAACAGCGATACAATTTTTTTTATTGATAGAATAAATTGATTTTTTTGCAATGTGCCTTACCCCAAACATATGTATGTGTTCTAAAAACGTGCACAGTAACATGAACCCTTCACTTTTTTGCAAATGACGGACTAAACATTCCTTAAAATTACTAAAATAATGTTTAAGCTGATTAGAACGTTTAATAGAATTCCATGCATTCGTCCTGAAATACATTTTCTTATGAACAAAGTAAAGTTGAAAAAGTGTAAAATCATAGGCAAAATAACATTACATTATATTTGGGCATTCTTAGAATAAGTCAAAGTCAAAGTCAAACACGTTTATTTCCTTAGACGCTTATGCATACATGGACAGGTCAACTTAAAGCTAAATTAAATAAAAACCAAGAATAATCAAGGAAATAACATTGTCTTGACAGTTCGCTTCAATTTCTTTTTTATAAGCTAAGCTATAATAAGCTACACACCGCCTACTTCAAAGAAATTTTAAACGGTTGTGTTTCACCACTGCTAATCGACGTTAAATCTTATCACATGCACCTATAATTCATTGCCTTATAGGTAACATCATTGAGCCTATCTGCAGAAGCACATTCAGGAGACGAGGACCGACAGACCGCGGGAATGGAACGGAAATCGAACTGTGCGGTCTGCGGTATTTGTCGACGGGCTTGCTTATCTGTGCATAGACATGTATATAAATGTCTCCAGTAACGCTGCGTTCACATGAAGTCGTTTCTCTCTCTAATGGTGCAGCTACATTAGCGGCCTATTCGTGTCAACGCGATGTGTATGGCCGGGTACATCGTTACAACGCCAAGTATTCAGGCGAAGACTCTTTTTGGCGTGAGCCTTGCTACAATTACGTCACTTCAGAATCGTGCAACGAACAAGAACATCGCGTTAACCTGTTCACGATTAATCTTCGATCGCTAATGTAGACACACTATGTCAAATATGATTTTTTTTAGGATCCTGGTAAGTGGCAACACTATTTTAATGCTAGAATTCACACGAGGATTCGGTTTTAAGATCCTATCTCAAAGTTTATAGTGATACTTTTGTTGCACATTATTATATATTTTATATTTATTAATTTATTAAATAAAAACTCAACAAATTTGTTCGTAAGCAATTGGTTAAAAATGCACCTATTCAGCTTTTATTAAAATCTTAGCGATAGACTTCGTAGACTTTTCTAGTAATCAAGTATTTTTATACAGTTCCTTCTAAAAGGGCGTGGTTTTTTTTTAATTGTATTTTTTTTAATCTGAGGCAGTTGCAGTTGTAGTTGTTGCTTGCAAGTCAGTCCAATTGAATTTTTATAAGAGTGAGTCCGGTAGTTCACGTTTTCAAAAACCCATAGGTTATTACATAACAAATACCTTAGTTGTTTTTTTTGCCCTAACTGTGCGTTTTATTTTTACATAAAGAGCCTGTTCCAAAAGTTAATAATTTTGGTCAGTTAGGAATTGAAAATTGTCAGATAACTTATTAGCTATACCATTGACTAATTTTACTCGAAAGTAAGTCCTAAAACTACCAGTTTATTTAGTGGCAGTGATCGTTCTTAGGCATCTTGGCTAGACTAGCTGATTAGTGTGAATTAGAACGGAAATTGAACTTTGTGGTCTGCGGTATTTGATGGGGGTGTTTGTATGGATATCGGCGGATATTGTCGAGAGGAAACGTGTTAGTCTGGAGAATAAATCCATACAATCGTAACTACAAAATTGTACAAGGAAATAATTTTAGGCTTTGCACTTAATAAAAAAAATATTCCGAATTTGTTCCATTTATCTGATTACTGATAAGAGGGCGCGAAATGTCTTCACCATGTAATTTTTCAAGGTAAATAGGAGCCAGTGTAATCTGTATTCTCATATGGTGGTTATTATGTACCTACCACCTCATTCTTTACCTAGGTTCGCAGATATCTCATCTGATTATAAGATTCGTTAATAGTTGCATTTGAACAAACAAAAAGTTCCCTATTGATCACTGATCCAAAGAAACTTGGCACTACCTTGCTGTATTTGTACCGAAAACTTACGCTGGTTTTGGGCAAATCAGTTCTATCTTTATTCTTACAAAATGGTGAAAATTATATTTCAACTTAAAATTTGAATATCCCTCACACGGTCAAAGATAAGTTAAGTTGAACAATGTGGGACAGAGCAGCTGACGCGTTAATAAGTGCCTACAGCTGGCTTGAGAGTCGTGCGGACCTTATTACATTAGAGTGCCAATATTCACGCCAACTCCGCCCGAACGTGACGTCGCCAGATCCGGGAATGTGCCAATTATCGGCGACTTTTGTTGCGAATTCTAAGGGTCCTCATTGAGGAATGCGACGTATTGTTGAAAGTACGTTTTAAATATACTGTCTGTTATAGAAGCTTGTATCATTGCATTGTATGTTCTACACTTTGAATAAGAAACTGTCTATTATTCGTGATGTTACGAGTTAGTTATTTGTTCAATAAAGTTATTTTAAGTAATGTATTTTCTCGAATGGTAAGGCAAAAGGAGGGTTCAAATTCAGGTGACGGCTACAGATCAGATGGAAAGAAAAAACTTTCCATTCTTTATGTGAATGCTGAAAAACTACTGATGCAAACACGTAATAGGTTAACCTGGTTAAACAACTACTAGAATTATACTGTTTAATAGAAATATACTTCATAATGATAATAATAGTCACTATATAAAATAGCCATTTATTGATACCTTATTTAAATTATAAGTAACAATTTGTTTTTTTAGCGTGGTTTTTCTTATACCACAACGTAATTAAAATAACTAAATGACACAATTATTCTTATATGTCAAAATCAAAAAATACGTTAATAATACGGTTAAGTAGCGTGATGCCAACTATCGCACTAATCCCATATTTTTGTTTTCACTCATAGTTCGTTGTCAACTTTTTGAAATTTTTATAATTAAAATAATGTCTTTAATCTATACGAAAATAGAAATAATGACAACTTATGATAACTATCATACACAATGGTTACGAATATCAAAAATGTATTAATATTTTAATAACATACTCAACAATTGATCGTTTCTCATCCATTGACAGCCTCCTATTTCCGTCTCACCGACGAATCAACCCAACAATAATTAACTGCTGAGTTCAGTGAACATTACTCAAATGCCTGGCTTCCTAGACCATAAAGGCCATACATAAAATAGATCTCTTCAGCCAATGGGTCTTGATTGCCTCCATTCAGAGCCGCGATGAAACGTTAAGCTAGCGTAATCTTCGACTCCAGATGCGTTTGAGGCTTAACCTATATTCGAAGCGTATTGAAAATTTGCTCGTCAATAGCCTGCAGGGGAACTATCGTTATCTTGTTTGGATTCTTTTGAATTTCTACAAATCCAAAGTATGAAGTATTTTGAGACAATAAGTTTTATGAACGCCTTGTATTTGTCTAGTGTTTCTTGACACAGAAGAAGAATACATTACTACACGAGTGAAGAACTAAAAGAACATTAATATCCAGACCAACCGCCGACCATTTTACGTATGGGTTTATCGGCCGATAAAATTAGATGTATGTGACATCAACGTTTACGTAAAAAATTAAAAACCTCTATATGCGTTTGACAATTGGTGGTTGATCGTGTCAAAGGCGCTTTTTTGTTTTATTTAATGAACTATTGACCATAAAGCAGAAAGGCTATGTCTGAGCAACAAATAAAATACTCGAATCAATAATGCCCTCAAAGATAGAACAAGGCCGCCCATTCACTAATATTGTTCAATTTTTATAATTTGTATGTTTTTGTAATGATATTCTCATTAAAGAGTATTCTAGTATTTTATTGTATAAGTGACATTGTTATTCGATGAATATAACGCTTATCGAATACATACGACTGAAATGTAATGAGCGATTGTGTACAAAATGATATAGAGGTAGAACATAATAATCAGAGTGTTGAGGCGGTAATTATGGCATAGACAGGAGATGAAGGATGCGGGTGGAAATTGACGTGGAGCCTGTATACGACACGTTACGTTGACGAATAGACTGTAATGGTCAATCAATTCTTTTAAAATTGTACTCTGCACTTGAAGCGTCAGTTTGACAGTGTCAAGTTAAATAAAATATAAGGTGTAAAAGATGTTACTCGGATGCCATCTAATAAAAGAAGAAGAAGAAGATGTTACTCAGTTGAACGCCATTTATTTTTCAATGAGGCAGTTGTTTAATTGAGATAAAATATCACTGTAATTGTCTATTAATAGCTATAAACAAAACAAATACACGAAAGTGGTACAGATATTTAAAAGTAAAGAATATAATTTTCGAAACGTTATATGTTTGTAAAATTTTCTATGTTGATTATTTACCCAGCCTATTAGATAATAGTGTTTGGCTATTTTGCGGTTTGTACTTGACGGACGTTCGGTTATTAATTTTATTACTGATTTTACGCCTAAAATAGAGCGAACAAGCTAAATTTAAGTAAAACTAACTAGTAACTACTGGGACTCAACTTTTTAGGGAATTTAAACTTTTTATCTATAAGCCTATTATGTGCGAATGGTTGATAAGCAATTTTAAATCTATATAGATCTTAAACGGTTAGTTGGATCGAAAATATTGAAAACAAATTAAACGATTTTCAAATACTAATTCAACGAAACCCCACATGATATTGTTAACATATTATTTTTTATTTTATTGAATTTTCACTAGCTTCATATCTTTAGTGACACGCGCCGGACTAAGAGGAATCGATCAACGTATGAATTATAAAATTTGGCCTAGGCTTTTGCTAAGTATTGTAAATCAGAGGAACAAACAAACATAGACCGATAAACACATATAGATTCCTTTGTGTCGCGCAGTCGGGGAAAAAGAGTAGCTGGTTATAAGAAAATGCTTTATTTTTGGAGTTTACTCCTTAAGAAACGATTTGAGTTATAAGGCCCGGTACGGAAATTATATGGGGAGTAAAATCAAGTGTTAACAAAAGTTGAGGCGTTACGTAGAAAGAGACAAACAAATATATCTGTAGGATTCAACGTGTAAAAGAATGAGATGGAATACCGTCGAAACGTCTCGTTCGAAATAAGAACTTTAACGCATTTTGATTGGTTGTTTGTTGTGTCTCTGGAATGCGAGTTACCATTTTTGACATTCGAATACGCGTTCGAAAAAGTATTGCTTGTAAAAAGGTTCCATGACGGCATTTAAAATTAAAAAGGTTGTATGCTGTTCTTACGATATTTAAAAATAAAGAAGGGTCTTTCACTTTTTGAAAACAGATCACGAGGCTGTATGCAATATAATATCACTTGGCTTTATGGTCAAGTGACTTTTGCCTGCTTATGACAAATAAAAAGAAACTTTCTATTAAGTTAAGAAATAATTAACTTAATATAATTATTTATATTAAGTTAATTAAGTTTCTTTTTATTAAGTTTCATCTACTGTTATATTTCTGAAGTGAAATGCAAAAATATTCCATAGCCATTACATTTATATATATACACATAGAGCATATTAAGCATAATATCGTTATTTTACGAGTATTGTCGGTTATAAATATAATCAATATTTATGATGTATCGGTCAAAAGCTATAAGCACACTGCGTGTGCGCAACGTGCGCAAGTTCATTCGGTTAAATTTACTTGCCATTTTTAGTTCAGCACTCTGATATTATTAAAATCAATAGGATTAAACTCCAATCGTGCGTCGTAGCTGACACACACACACTTTTTTTGATTTAAAATAGATTTTACATTTATGTCATGAAAAAATAATGTTATGAACTTGGAACTATACCGTGCCACGTTGAATGGCAATACTAAAACGCTGTCCAGTATACAAATAATAAAGAATAAATTACACTGTGTACAAATGTAATATCTCTATATCATATCACATATAACCAAATGCTTTCATTACCTGTCTAATTTAATGGTATATTCATATTTCCGGCGAAAACAGTATTCGGCAATTAAAAATTTATTCAAGTATTCAATGAACTTAAACTTCGTAATGTTGAAACATGTGGAATAAAAATACTGTGGTTTAGAAATACAACGTGAAAACAGAACTATTTATCTGGGAAGAATATTGAGCCCGATATACGACTAAAAGGGATGCGTATCTTTGACATTTTTTGTTGACATCTGAGCACAAGGGGGTTGACAGTTGACATTTGGCAATCAGAATTTTCTTTTCCAAATTAAAGGTTTGCTTTTACCATGTCTCATAAATTGTAAACCGTGTTTTGAAATATTATAGCTTTTATTGGTATACCTATTACAATGGATACTTTTACAGGCAAAACTGTTCAACCAATACTGCATTAGACTCATTTTTAAAATCACTTAGTCATGAGTCACGACATGACCGAGCATTTTATTTATAAAGATGGACAAACTGACATATGCCCGAGTCTACATAAAGTTAATGGAAAGCAGTATATAACCCATAGTGTGAGTGGTTTGGCTCAGTGGTTTGCAGATTGACATTTTCGACGACACTCGAGTGTCGACAAATAGTCACATCTGTCTTCTTTCTTGCGGTGATTTATCCGTTTGTTTACCGGCGATATTTTAACGGAAAAGGATTGTTATGTCTTTGTAGTAGTAACTATTACCTAATCTATGCGTCGGTTGTTAGATTGGGTTTTCTTATTTCGTTTGTCTGATTACTTTCAAGATTGTTTTATAAACTACATAATATGTATATGTCAACGAGAAGGCAATCAATCCTTGAGATATAATCAAGGATTGACTTGATTTATAATCCTTGATTTACATATTTTTAATTTTTTCAAGGATTGACTGATACTGAAGTTAATTGTTAGAAGTTATCTGATCAGTTATTATTATTTATTGTTTTATATGTATAATTATAATTTGATTATTAATGTCGATTTCACCTTGTTTTATCATCAAATTTAATCTAGTTATGTTTTGCCGTGTGAATAAGTCTTTGTTAATAGTTATTTCTAATTGTTTTTATGATTAATTCATTTTTTAAATAAAAACTAGGTTGATTAAAGGCAGACTACATTTTAGTAATCAAAACAAAAAACTGCAAATTTCATATAATAAATTATAAATAATGGCGAAATAACCATATTTCATTTCCACTAGGTAAACTAAAAGCAAACTTCATGAAACACGTAACCTCATTCAAATTTACTGTTTTATAAAATAATTCATACAAAACTGGAGTTTAAATACCTAATGCAGAACATGTGCCTAACCCGGCCGTTGTTAGTGAAAAGCCAGCCAAACTGCATCCAGTTAATAGCTCAGGGCATTAGCGCTTGAATGCATCTTACTCTATGAGATATTTAAATCCACCTTAAACATCTGGATACATGTGAGGCGCAGGTACGTAACCAGCGCCGTGAGGAATGCAAAATGGCGTTCAACTGAGTAACATCTTTTTTACTTTATAATTTTATTTAACTCGACACTGGCAAATTGTCGCTTCAAGCGCAAAGTCCAATTACAAGAAACTGAACTGAACCTGCGCCGTCAAATATATTATCTATAACGGTATGACATAAATTTTGAAAATAAGTGGTACCGAACGATGTTGGCGCAGAGGATTTAACTAGTGAAGGGTTTGATTGAGTTTGAGTATTTTATGTCTATCTGCAACCTATGCAACCAATAGATAAGTATGTTTATTCTCGGATCTAGTCAGTTTTCCATGTTATTAATATTAATAATATTAGTTAGTCGGATACGAAAGCTTTTATGTATGTTGTTCCTTTACGCCAAAATGACTATACAAATTTGCCTATAGCAATTTTACATAATACGTTTCGTAGTATTTTTCAAACATACATGGAAATGTTGTCACTATTTTTAAAATGGGTATATTTTAAAAATAGTGTATGTGAATAGCAAATACATATTTTTATGCTGCTTATATTATAAACCTAACTCTATACAGACGACGTCGCGGGCAACTACTAGTTACTTATACAATTGAAATATATACACACTATTCAAAAACTTAATTTAAGTCATTACTTCGAACTATAGATGTGAATAAATTGATAAAATTAATTCTAGCTAAAATTGTTCATGTGTATGTTGCATGACTAATAGGTATTTTATATGTGTCTCCCAAAATGATTAAAAGAAATGCCCGTGAAGTGTTTAGAAGACAGCAAACTGACAAGAGACAGCTCACACTAAAAGCTCAGTAGCTTCGAAGGTCTACGCTATTTCACACATCTTTCGCGAGAAGGCAACCTAAGACCCACCAAATCCTTCCTAAGCTCTCACACTTACAATAAGGGAGGTAACATAGTCGAGCGCTAAAGTAGTTCAAGTTTGCTCAGATTAAATCAATGCAGTTGCAAGATTTTCTTAATTAGAGCTTGGTTAAATAGGGAGTTGCTAAGAAACGCTAATTGGAGGTACAAAGGTTAAAGGAAAAGCTGAGTAGTACGTTTCCTCGTGAGATCTCGAGCCACAAATTTTAACTTCGTAGCTGTTAAACGTACTTGAAACATGGATACCGTTGTATAGTAGATTTGAAAGGAATTATGAAATTATTTACATAGAGATGACTTTTTGTATGACATAATGAGATAGCGGAGCTTATCGCACGGTACATAATTTTTTAAGACTAATAAAGAAGTTCTTCATTTGAAATAATTGCTCGATTTTTATTTAGTCTCTTAATTTATTTACTAGTTAGATATATTGATTGATAATCTTTATTGTACACCACAAAAATAATACAAACAGAACAGAAGACATCGGATTACAAAGGGCGACTTTATCGCTGTAAGCGATCCCTTCAAGTTACTTTGAGATGACCTTGTTCGTTTATTACGAGAAGGTACATACAGATATAAATGTCTCTGATCTTTTCATAAAATAATTCTTTTGAAAGAATATACGTAGATTGTAAGTTAAACTTACAAAAACGCTGTGCAAGCGTTTGTGTATTATTATCTTTATATATATAATTCTTCTGTGAGTGTGTATGTCACTGAACTTCTCTCAAACGACTGGACCGATTTTGATGAATTTTTTTGTGTGTGTTCAAGGGGATCTGGGAATGGTTTAGATTCACAATACGGTCAACTGGATATTGTTTTTTGAGACGTGGAACAGGACAACGTCTGTCGGGTCGACTAGCCTTATATATAAAATTCTCGTATCACAATGTTCGTTCCCGTACTCATCCGAAGCGGTTTGACCGATTCTCATGACATTTGGTAATCATATTGAGTAGGTCTGAGAATCAGCCAACATATTTTTTTCATTTTGCAACACAACGTTTGCTGGAGTCAGCTAGTATTTTCATAAAATGAAGAGTTTTTGTATTACAATTTTTATGTTGATTTATCATGTCACATTCAAAGCATCACATATTAAGTATCTGATAAGGAAAAGGGTCTTTTATGTGTCCCGCCTTCATTTTAGGGTAAAATAAAACGACTATTGTGGCATTATTATTCAAAAAGTTTTAAACCTCTTTATTAGTCGGACGACTTTTTATCTAAAGCTTATCTAGAGCGATAATGATTTTCTAGTCAGAATTTGAAGGCGCTCAATTTTCGGGTTATTTTGAATAAATATTTTTTTAATTTAGTGATTAACAACTTAACTGTTTCGCCTCGCTTAAGCTACAGCGAAATATGCAAAACTGACTGCTAACCTTCACTAGTTAAGCAATAGAAGAAGAAACTCTCAACCATTTCGATGTTTACGATCGTCGTTTCCGCTGATGATTTATTGAATTGAATTTATATTCCTGTTATTATTAATTCTTTTTATGTTGGATAAGCCTTCATTTGACCACAATCTCACCTGATGTAAAGTGACGACGTGGTCCAAGATGGAGCATGAAGACCTAGAAGGTAGATGGCTTCTACGGACCACATTACGAAACACGAAAAAATCGCTTCATGCACTGGCCCAGCCCGCAGGGTGGTGAGAAGCCGCGGCCGAAGCTTACCACCAGAGACTGTTCTTAGCACATACAGAGGGTTACCACTTACGGACGTGAACAGACAAAACCTCCAATAATATTAACAAATATTCTTTGTTGCAGCAGTGCGAGCATCCCCCGAGCCCCGGAGAGCGCCAGTCATCCAGGAGCCGCCGCACCACATCGAGTTCTCCAACGACACGGGCCTCGTGCTCAGCTGCAGTACGAGAGGAGAGTACCAGGTACGATGAGAACTATTCTGTCTCTTTCTCTCTTTAGCCGTAGAATGTCCACTGAACTTGAGCTAAATATATTTACTACCTTTCGGGCTTTACCTGTGTAATAATAATAACAGTTATGTCCGTGCCAAATTTCATTCAAATCTGGATTTGCACGCAATATTCAATTTTCCGGCTAAATGTGGTAACGCGGTAGTAGCCCTATGTATTATTCTGATATTTAAGGTATATTATTTTGAAGTTTCATCCAAACGCTTTGCAATTCAAGCACACGTCTGAAACTGCCAAGCACACTAGTGCCGATAACTCGCTCAATATATTGTAGGTTAAGTTTTTTAGAACTACTGGCAATTCAACTTCCTTAAAGAAAAATATAAGAATAATATTAAACTTAGTATTTATGTTAGAAGCTATGTTATATTACTTAATTTGCATTGTTAGGCATTTGTTTATATTGTATGCAATATCTTATTGTTTACTGAAATACCCCCTAAGACTAACTTTTTTGTTGTCTTTTACAACAAGCACACTTATTTACACACTTACATCATCAAAAACTTTCGACACACACTACTACACATAATGTACTACTACTACTGTGTTTTACTAATGTACAGATAATGTCATCATCATCATCATTATCTTGCCCTTACCCTACATTACGTGGGGTCGGCACAACATATAATGTACTAGCAGCCCGCCCCGGCGTCGCACGGGTATAAAAATTTCCCGGAAATTATTCGAATTTTTCTCGCCGTAAAAACCATCCTATCTCTCAAGTTGGATCGAACTGCACATGGTGTGCGAATTTTATTATAATCGGTTAAGTGGTTTAGGAGTCCATTGAGGACAAACATTGTGACACGATATTTATATATATTAAGATGTGTATGAGATACCATTCACCAATTAATACAGAACCAGCAATGGGCTGTGCCGATCTGCCAGTTAGTTTAGAGGCGAACCACATATTTATAGACCACTAAATCTAAATGGTTACTAAAACGTTCTATTAAGTCAGTGTTGGTAAAGGTGGGGCACACTCGAGTTTTATTCCAAAGGTAGTGTACTGAAACTCCCGACGCGCACCTCTGGATTTTTTTGATTTATCTCGATAATTGATGTGCGCTTTAAAACACGTTATTTAACGGTGAAAGCATCATCGTGAGGAAATAGGTACGTTCTGAGAACTTTGAATAGTTTGAAGAACATGTGACACCTACTAACCCGCACTTGGCCAACTAGGTACATTAAGACCTCATCTTTCTCGTCCTAAGACCCTGTGTTCCAGCAGTGGAAATACGTTCCCACTGCTGGGACAAATTATTATTCCCCTATTTACGAATACACTGAGAAAATATTATTTTAACAAAGGACCTTTTTGGCTCGGTTACAATCATATCGGTCATTTTTAAGTAAGACTTATCTAAAAATTTATAAGCGAACTTGGCATAGAGTAGACTTGTGTACATTGTTATATTTTCTCGGCTGATAACAAATAAGACATTAGTAATTTTCAATTAGCTTAATTTGTAAATTATAACACTTTCAAACTTGATTCAAAACTACCAAGAGAATTAATTTAAATTTAATAAGCATACTGTTGTTTTTAAACAAGTATTTAAATTGTTTATTTTTACACACCATCTGATTTATTTATACACGAGTTGAAATTATTTAACTTGAGTCAAGCTACTTATTTCCGTTTAAATAAGTAAATTTAATCGTTTGGTCCTAGCAAATGACCATGGTCAATAGCAACCGGCTAGTGTCATTTATATATAATCGAGTACCTCCCGGCTGTTCTCTACCGATTTACTCGGTAGAAAACACCCGAGACAATTGCTTAAAAATAACTGTGCGCTCAGTTACAAATACAAAGATGATTGGTTTCGTTCGGCTCATCACATCACTCTTCCGTCGACTCGCGCCCGTGACGTATGGCGTGGCGTGATCCATGTGGCAGTAAAGTAATATTTGTCTACTACCACATGGGTCACTCCGTACCTGTGTGAAATATTACTGTGATATTTTAAAGTGCAGTGCAGTTTCAAATACGTTGCAAACTAGGTACGGAAAATTATGGATTAGGAGGTCCGAAATTTATTAGCTGCTTGGAATCTCGAGTCTTACATCGAAGTGTTTTAAAGGTCAGTACAACTTTCATTGTTTTCTTGTCATAGCCTGCATGATAAGTTTGGTTACATACATCAAAGAATTAACTTCCTTTCTGTGTTGTTGCTCGTACTTTCTTTATTATGTACTTACTGGCGGCTCCACACTCTTGGAAAACAAACAGCATAAGAGCGAACATAGCCATAACTGCTGAACGGATCATGCTTCATATTTTGAGTACAGGTACGCCTTGATTAAGTTATAGGCTACTTTTTATTCCATTAATCAGTTCCCATGTGATATAAATAACTGTTAAATGTTTCCGACTGGTATTGGTATCGTTGTGGCTATAGATTGTTTAAATTAATGCATGTACACTTTTATTGCATTTAAGTGCAATAAAAGTGTACATACATAACAAAATAAAACTTAAAACATGATCAGTACAATAGATGACCTTATCGCTGTTGGTGTAATGTTAGTGGAGCAGAAACAGTTAAATCAAAGTGTTTGTTTAGTAGTTTAAGAAAAAGCACCTCACAGTTATATTGAAGTTATTTTCAGACTAAGATTATGATTTTGTTTTCAGCTGGAAAAGGAGTTTGAAGCTATGATATGATATGCTGGCACATATACAGCCATTTGTAAGAGCTTTCCTCCTCTAAAAGAAAAAAAAAATAAACTGGCCAAGAAGAAAAATAGCAGTCACAACAAGGACACAACTTCTCCGTTTGCAAGATTGTAAGTAAAATCCCTTTAAAATCTTGAAATCGTTGCCTGTCCGTCTGTTTGTAACAACTCTGCAGTGCTAAGAAATGCTTTTTGTTTCAGCACCAGAAGAGAGCTCCAACATTGCCTGCATGCTGTTGATCCCGACACTTCTGGCTATATCAAGTGTGCGTCTGAAAAACGGCCCGAAAAAAGTGTACCTACTACGGCGAGACTACCTACTTTTTATTTAATTAATTCGCTGTAGGTATATTTCTTAGGGAGTTATTCAGTTTCACGGGTACAACAACCTCAAGTGTACTATAGGTTAATTTTTACGCCTTATACTACATAATATTCATGTACCCCGGTGATCATTGATTTTGTTAAAGTTAAAACCAATGCCTAGTTTAATCCTTAACCTGTCCAAAATTGTCTCCACCTTATTTGAACCTTGTGCATAAGATTTGTTTTCATAACTATAGTAGATTTGTATAATTTTGAATACATTGTAATATTATAATTATGAAACTGCTCAATAATAAATCAGTATTCATTAAATAGTTTTTTGATTTGTATTGTAATAAATTTCCAAAGAACCCCACGATCTTTTACAGCAATTCTATTCGGTAACTATAGCCACTTTATAGCAATGCTTTCAGCAACTTTAAATTCTAAACTAATTCAGTAGGTAAGTAAGTATTATTTATTAAATAGTTACAGCAATGTTATTCAGTTCACGTAAACAATTCATTCGTTACATAGACATAAGTACCTACATACTGTATTATTAAAAAAAATATTAATAACTTATTAGTAAAATATCTGAAAGTACTTGTTTAGGTACTTTTATTATTTTATTAATATCTAATTAAATAATTTTTATTCATAATACAGTAAGAATGTATATCTATCTATGAAACAATTGAATTATTTACGAGTACTGAATAACATTGCTGTAACTACCCAATAAACTAGCTGTATTTACCGAGTGACATTGCAGCAGCTACCGAGTGAACGGTTGTAGTTACCCAATAAATTGGCTGAGACAACCGAGTAACATTGCAGCATCTACCGAGTGAACCGGTTGTAGTTACCCAATAAATTGGCTGAGACAACCGAGTAACATTGCAGCAGCTACCGAGTAAACCGGTTGTAGTAACCCAATAAATTATCTGAGACAACTGAGTAACATTGCAGCAGCTACTGAGTGAACCGGTTGTAGTTACCCAATAAATTGGCTGAGACAACCGAGTAACATTGCAGCAGATACCGAGTAAACCGGTTTTAGTTACCCAATAAATTGGCTAAAACAACCGAGTAACATTGCAGCAGCTACCGAGTGAACCGGTTGTAGTTACCCAACTTTACTCTGTTGTTACTAATGTAGGCAACTGTATTATTATTACAGAAATATTTTTAACCAACCTTAACGGTTAATATTTAACAAGCAATAATAACAAAGTTGACGTATTTGTTTTTAAGCTATCAACTTTGCAGGTGCTATATTGACAAACATGCTGGGTTATTTTCAACAGTATTTCGTTTATTTTTAACCGACACGTTTTTTCAGTGTAGGGGTGGTTTTTCTTTTGACACAGTATAACTATATAGTTTGAATGCAAAGGAAAGGGAATATAATTGTATAATATAACAGTATTATAGCGTTGTAGCAGCTAGTTGTGGTTTAGGTAATAGTTTTGCTAGTAAAGCAAAATACTAATTATTTTTGTACATACTTATCTCTTTTGCTATTTATAAAGAGTTAAAATAGCAGCAATTGCAATAGTTAAACTAAGGAAACGATACTATAAGGTATAGATAATAAGTCTTTTTTAAGATTTTAGATTAAAATTACAGCGATCCATCCCTAAATATTTATTTTCACAGCAAAGTAAAATTTTAGGCCTAAATCAGCTAATTATTATTCGTCAAATATTATAAATGTGAAACTATTTTCGCATAAATTACATCACATTAAGAAGCACTCAATTTTATATGGAAAGCATCTAAAATCGTCAAAATAAGTCGGGTTAAAGTGATATATTTTATATTCCTTCATTTAAAAAATGAGGCTAATAAGTCAAAGGTTATAAGGTTCTTCAGCACTAGTC
This sequence comes from Gymnoscelis rufifasciata, assembly GCA_929108375.1. Taxonomy (NCBI): domain Eukaryota; kingdom Metazoa; phylum Arthropoda; class Insecta; order Lepidoptera; family Geometridae; genus Gymnoscelis; species Gymnoscelis rufifasciata. Next base: position 6,851,178 of record OV815317.1, on the reverse strand, counting down.
AATTTGTGTCTTGGAAGACAATTTCAAAATTGCCGTTAAATGTAATTTAACGGCAATTTTGAAATTGTAGAAAACTTGGATATAAATTAGAATATCTTATTTTTTCGTGATTTTGAGTGTAAAGATTATACAGTTGATGGCACTGGTCAAGAGGTTTTTGTTATTATGAAACGTTTTAATACTTTGATTGAACTAAAATTGTAACGTTTTTGTACAAGGAGGCCGTGGATTGGTAAGCATCGTCGGACTACCACCAACAAGATGGACAGATGACTTGGTCAAAGTTTGCTGGCTCACGGTGGTTGCAATAAGCGACCAATCGGAATGGTTGTTCGTCTTTTAGACTTATGTCCAGCAGTGGGCGTCTAATAGCTGAAATGATGATGATGTAACGTTTTAGTAATCTATTTGCAGGCATTCAATTAATATAGAACCGGAAATGGGCTGTGGTGATCTGCCAGTTTAGCTCAGACGGACCACTTAGTTATAGCTTACTAAATCTAAATGCCCTGGGGACTTACACTAAGTCTTCTCTACTATTGAAGCTGTATACTAGTCTGAATGCAACGGCAAAGGGAGGATAATTATTCAATATCTGAATGTTAGACGTGCTAAATTTGGTATAATAGTATAAAGGAAATACATGCCTCAAAGAGACCGTTAAACATGTTAAGTTTTAATTTGCCGTATTATGTAAAAAAGCCGTGTTGGCTGACTTTCAATCCGTAGTTCGTGGGTACAAAAAACGGCATTTTTCTTCTTGAAAAATGTATGTGCGCTATATCGGTGCTTCAACGGTGAAGGGAAACATCGTGAAGAAATTGGCACGTTCTAAGAACTTGGATCAGTTTGAACGACATGTGACATTCAACAACCCGCACTTGGACCAGTGTTAGTGAATTAAATAAATAAATCTTCCCGGACAATCAACATAACAACATCTAGACCCGCGGTAAGCTCTTAGCTTGTGTTACGGGTACTAGATATCTGATATACTTAAAATAATAGAACTACATACATAGATATATATTTTATTATTCATATTAAAAACCCAGACCGAGGAGAAAGTGCTTGCAGAACATACAAACACATGACGCCTCGGCGGAAATCGAACCCGCTACCCCTTGCGACGCAAATAGACTTTCGCCCACCGCGCCACTGACGCAGTCAGTCAATTAAGGCCTAAGCTCTCGTCAAGAGAGAAGTACCTGAAAACTGCATGAAGGGTCTTCATGTTTTGAAAGCGTTTGATTATTTCCCGAGCAGACAGATGCGGCGGGGGACTTTAACTTATAATCAACATCACCCTATTAACGTTTCCACTGCTGGGACACATGGACTTCTCTCTTGACGAGAGAGATTAGGCCTTAATTCACGACGCTGGCCAAGTGCGGGTTGGTGAATGTCACATGTCCTTCAAACTCTTTATTAAAGTTCTCAGAACATGCACTCGACTTTAATTCCGAAGGTCGTGGGTTCAAACCCTGCACGCACCTCTGGATTTTTTCTTCTCGATAAATTTATGTGCACTTTAAACACGTGCTTTAACGGTGAAGGCAAACATTGTCAGGAAACCGGCATGTTCTGAACTTATAATATGTATAGATAATCATTTATAAACACCCTTGACAACAACCCTTCTGGTCGAAGAAAAAAGTTGTTTAATCTGACAAAAATATTCGAATCAATCCAGATGCAAAAGTTATTTATTGGATAAAACCTCATCTGCTTAAACATTCCCACTGATCTCCAAATCACGCTAGAACAACTCCGGAACATTCGCCTGAAGCCGTAAAGTTAAAAGGCTAAGAACAAATTAACTTTTATGTTGCCGCCCATAAAGTTTCGCCCTCAATATTACGAGAAATCAAATTCTGGACTAATGGAAAACACAATAACAAATTGACGACGGCGGGATGTCTAAGCGGTCGCAAATAATAAATAATAACTAGGTGAGTATAAACAAATCTCTTCCGGTTCTGTGAATTTATCGAAGCAAGCTGAGATATTTGTATGGCTTTCATGTTGACCTACTTACTTTTAACCTATTTTTGGATTTGCTCGTGAATTATTTAGGTGAAGAGCTTTAGCCCCAGATTTATATAAGTACTGGTACCCTGGGACCGTGTATATTGGCTTGGGACCGTTGTAGTGATTTTCGGGAGGTGGTATAAGAGGATGCGACAGGTTGGTTTCATCTCGTCACATCCTTATTGTATTTTTATAATTCGTCAGACGGTGAAGAGTACGGTATAGATTCGTTGTCTTTATCAATAACTGGTACGTAGTTGGTAGTATCAACAGCTGTATCTGGTGGTATTATGATGTCTGAAGTTGTGATTGTGCAGTGTTTTTATTATTTATCAGAAGGACTCTTTTGTCATCCATACAAGGTTTATGAATGTTTGCCAGTCTTTTACTTAATATTTTCAAATATATGTTATCCTATACCTTATTGATGGAATACATTCTATATTTATAGTAAACAATTAAAAGCATATTTTGGAACTATTTACTCAGCATCATATTACCCTAAAATAACCAGAGCTTGTTAATAAAATGGGCATCAAATACTTAATATTATAACATTTAATAAAAAATCTTAGCAGCTTCACCGAATAACATTAAAATGGAAATATGTAGTACAGAAGCTTCCCTGTGTTCTGATTTCGTATTCACAAACCAGCTCCTGACTCAAATATAAATAAAGTTTTTCCATTTGAGGGAGCTCTGGAAGTTTACGGTCTCGAGACCCTACAGGGAAATGAAGATATGCGCCCGGCCGGTCCATTCATAAATATGGAAAAATGTCAGTAGTGAAGCCCAAATCTCCTCATTAAATCACTCCCATTAACCCCTTAACTCAGTATCCTACTTCCTCCCTGTTTTCATAATGCAAATCGCCTTCCACCTGACTGAATAATATTGTAGGCTTACGGTCAACTCGTCCGCAGAAAGAAAAAGCTTTTAAAAGAATTGAACCATGGATAAAGATAAGTACTTACTTACCCACAGGACAGAATACCTTCTTTTCCTCTCTAGTAGATATAAGCCGATAGCTATGACTCGCAGAGCCCTTCGGAAAATGTACCGCAATTTATTTAATCCGGTCCCAAATAAGCTTCGAGTATTTCTTATTCAATGTTTCTGAGAAGGAAAATATTTCATAGTAGTGTGTCTGTATAACTTTACAGATGTGAGGTTTGAAACTTTTCACATTTCGAGCCAGGCAGGTACTCCCACCTTACCCTGGGGACCCGTCATAGAGCTCACCGAATTTTCGCGATTAATTTCATAACTTTTCAGTCGGAATTTTATTCGAATTTCACCCCTCATAGAAGTTTTGTTAATTCTAAAGGTTGTTTGAAAGTTCAGTTCCTGCCAAATAACAACAGAATTTAAGTCAAAGTGGTATTCAAATACATAGATTGATTTATCATCGACTTTTAATACCTATCTAATAAGAATGATTGAACTCACGTGAAAATAGTAATGTAATGCCACTAGACAAAGCCTTCAGAATGTGATGCAACGAAGTAAAAATTACATTGAAGATAATACCACAAATTCATAAGTTCTAGTCCTGCCAATAAAGTTTTAGTTATTGATAAAAAGGTAGAGATAAAAGACCTATATTATCATGTGTAAGTACCAAGATAATTATGTTATTTTTTGTTTATTTCCGCGATTGATGTATTTCCCAGGAGTTTTCTTCTACTTAGATTTTAAAGTTTGAGTATCTCAGTAGTCAAAAATATGTGGGTTTATTATATTAAGTATATCAGATGTCTAGTACCCGTAACACAAGCTTAGACCTTACCACGGGACTAAATGATGTTGTGTGTATTGTCGGGTTATATTTATTATTAGATACTTTATAATAACTTTAATAGTACTTTCCGGATTTACCAGAACTATTTTAATATAACCAAAATATTGTACGTATCTACGAGAAAAGCTGCCTTATTATTTGAAAGCATAAAACTGTTGAACTCGTGCTTGTGTGCTAAGCCTACAGAGGGTATGAGTCGTGACAAACAATCGCAAATGCGGGTCGCAGTTGCTAGAAAACTAATGAAGTGCTTCCATGCTTTTAGGAAATTGAATATACAGTACTTTCGCTACGTGAACCGAATGTTATGCGCACAAAGCTACTGTTTTAGTGCAAGGTATAACGTCGTACTACATGTATATTCGATTAGATTCATAGCGGTCATTCAATTTTATTTCTGGAAAACGAATTGAGGCGTGAGTTTGACCTAGATATAGGCGATTTTTGGCATGTTGTTTTAGCTACAGGTTTACAGGTTAAAATTGATGGCCAAATATTAATTTAAAAATATACTTATCACAACTACAATACTATCTTAAGTACGCCTATTAACGTTACCTACACAGGGAATTCTCACTTGACGAATTATAGCGAGTTGATGCATGTGACATGTCCTTGGTTTTCATCGTAAAATAAATGATACATAAAATCATGCAAATTCAAATACCATTACGTACCTGGTTGTTAAAGAAATGAATCCTACTTATACTTATATTAAGCGGTAAAGCTTCAAAATTATCTTACCGTCAATTATTCGATTTTTTTTCAGCGTAAAAACCATCCTTGCTACGGACATTATAAAAAAAAGAATTGCTTAAATTGTTTCAAGCGTTGTTGTGTTATGCGCTTACCAATACATTTTGCGCTCCATTTTTATATTATCGGAGATATATAAAAAAAGCAATTATCGTGCTGGCTTAGAGCCGTGTTAGCAAGGTGGAAAAGTATTTAGACTTGACTATAATTCCGAAGGTTTTGGGTTAAAGTACGAGCAAAGCACCTCTGGATTTTTCTTCTTGAAAAAAATAGTCATGAGTAGTATTTTCATCATTCATAAGTAAAATTATGCGCGGCCTAAACACTGCTACTGCTTTAATGAAGAAAAAAATCCGTATGTATTTTATTAGTAATTTAATAAGCGCCGCCACTTGAAAATAATTTTTAACGGTGTAGAATGGCTTACTGAGATACTTAGGAACTTCCTTATCTCAGCAAGTTGTGGAGTATCTCCATGTTTGCGAGTTGTTTCGTATTCATTTCAAGCCTTGCCAAGTGTACAATTAATTCAACTTCATCCATTTCACTCCGTTCATGTTTTAATTAAAAGTTTTGGAATAGCTGTGACAAAAGTTCAATTAAAAAATGTTAATGGAGGCCATATGAGGGGTTTCACGTAAACAAACGGAAAGTTATCTAAATTGGAAATCCTGCTTTTTTGTAAGCTCGTTGCAGTATAATTTTAGTGGAAACACGTACTTAATGAAATACAAATTGGGTGTTTAAAATAGGCTTACTCCAGAAATCCCCTGCGAGCATCACCTCCTAAGGGGATAATTGGATTTTTTTTCCAAAAATCCCTTGCGCGTCCTCTCCTGCGAGCAGCGGCATTTTATATTTTTTTTAATATTGCTGGAGAGTCTACTTTTACCATATTTAACATCGGGGTAGGCTTAAACTATGCGCTTGTGACATCTTATAGAATAAGTGTTTTATCCACAATTTATACTTATATTTATAATTGATTATTATTTTAGGTGCATCAAAAACACCCAGACACTGGATATAACGTAAATTATAATGTTAAAAATATGGTTAATAGAGACTACGCAAATGTTCTGGATACTCTCATAGAAATACCTCTCAGCCGATTTCAAAGCTACATTACGATTTCGGTTAAGTTCGTGGTTTCAGATTTTATTTTGTGATTCCACGGACTTCCGGCCGCCGATAAAATCGAAGTAACCTCTCCTCCAAACACATAAACAGTAACATTCACGTCAGATTTCAGGGCCCGGACTATGTTTTACGTTTTTGCACGGTAGAAATTTTATGAATCGTACGTACACCTTTCTAGAGATGTTTTGAGCAAACACACATCAACAAAAAATATTCAAGTAAGCTATCATTTTATAGTTGATCAATAAAATTATTATCTAACATAGTATTAAGTAATTATCTTTCAGAGTAGGACTCCTGCGACGAAAAGTTAAAGATAAGCTAAAAATTTTGTATTGCACACATTTATAAAAATAACAAAACATTCTTTAAAATAGGTATGTGAGAAAATAGCGGTTTTATCGCTGCAAATTAATATCTACTAGACAAAACTAGATGTGATATCCGACCCAAAATTCGTCGTTCGATCCATTCAATCCTCCGCAACTGCCATCTTGTCGAGCAACTTGGCGTCTCCACCGCCATTTCATGGTTATTTTTTTTCTACAACTTATTTAATATCTAAATAAAATCAAAATTGGTCATTATTCGTATAGCAAACGGGTATAACTCACGTATATTGTGAACTAGTAATGCCCCGCGGTGCTACCCGCGTTATAATGGATTTTCCTGTGGAATGTCATTTTTTCGCGGTGAAAAGCGCCTTTGTCCTTTCTTAGGCTCTACAGATTTGAGTACTAAATTTCATTAAAATCGGTTAAGTAGTTTTTTCGTAAAAGAGGAACAGACAGGATGAGTTACTTTCGCATTTATAATATTAGTATGGATATTTCGAATTTATAATAATATGTGTAACTCAAATTAGATTTGAAAGTGAAATCGTTCAATAATTAACAAAAAGAATGTCCCAGACTCAAGGCCAGCGTTGTATAGTTTATTTACCGCACGCAGGTCGTTTCGCTCTCATGCTCGAGGAGATAAGGTTATATTGGAAACGCATCATAGCCGTTTAGATAGCTTGATGTGCCGAAATGTGCTTTGTTGCCTTGATTGGAACGGAATTTAATAAGGCGTTTGTGTTTATTTGGTAATGAAAGCTGCATTTGGTAGATTAGTTATTTTAATTTTATGTATAAAAGGTACTTAGCTCGTTCCTAGGGTCTCCAGCAATTGACTATTTTTAATTAAGATTCCAGTCGAGGGGTAAATTGTTGGTAGGTTCTGCAAGCACTGTCTTCGTGGTCTGAGTGTTTAATATTGTATACGAGTAATAATAAAAATATCAATGTGTCTATTATATATGTGTTATATTAAGTATATCAGATGTCTAGTTCCCGTAACACAAGCCTAGAGCTTACCAGGGGCTAGATGTTATTGTGTATGTTGTCTGGATATATGTATGTATTTATATTTAACATACATAACATAAGAAGATAATTTCTCTGTATTTTTTGGTTGTAACTTCTCGGAAAATATTTAGTTTCTCGTTTTTATTAATTTTATCAAAAGTGTTTACGGCAAACTCGCAAGTATCGTACAAAATTAAGCGTGACACTGAGAAAAATGCTGGCATGCAGCATTTTAAAGTAGGTTTACGAAAATTATGACAATATAGTAAATAAAACTTTTTTTTCGGAAACTGTTTGTCTTTATTGCCTGTCTATTTATTATAATAAAAAATATATAAATTATTTAATTTTAATACTTATATCACAGTTACTAGAATTATTTATTTAAAATTTACAAAATATAGCATTTTGTTTATGTTATATTTTGTAAGTGAAACAAAAAAGGATGAAGGTATCAATTCGTTTCATTTTCGTTTTAATTAATATAATGTAGTTTTAAAAATCATTTCTCTTGGTACAATGCCTAAATTATAAATATTCTCAACTAACTTGTTTTCCAAGTTTCTCATCTATTGATAATTTTTTTTTGTCAAATTTTCATACAGCTTCCGAACTGATGCTGAAAGGGAAATAAAGAAAATCTCTCATAACTTATCTTAATAGGACGGACAAATACTATATTAATCGAAATATTTTCTCAACTAACTCATATAGACAGTAAAATTTTCTACACCAACGTACTGATCATTTACAAAAATAAGCGTAGCTACGCCACGCGATAACATTGTTTATGCTTGAAAATAACTGTTTCTCACAAAGCGGCCGTATTCCAGGAATCTCTGGCCAGTTTTGGAATGTATACCTACTTGGTTTGTTACTATATCTGTTTCTGATTGCATTCAAATCCGTAAGTAAAATATACGGTGAGAACTTTACATTTGTTGATATAATAAAAAGCCCCAATATCTACTGAGAAACACGTACACATTGACGCGATATCAAATACTAACAAACAAAATCCAAGTCAACTTTATTTTTTATTATGATGAAAGACGAAACGTATCTCGAAGACTGTGTTGCAAGGCGGTAAGTCAACTTCGATAATTTTAGTTGGAAATATTGCTTTAATATTGTAAGGAAATCGATATGTTCTGAGAACGTTAAAGAGTTTGAACCCCAACCCGCACTTGGCCAGCGTGTTGAATAAATACCTCATCTTTCTCGCCAAGAGAGAAGTCCCTGTGTCCCAGCAGTGGGAACGTTAAAAGGGTGATGATGATGATGATGATGATTGTTTTTATTTGTATATGAAACGAAGTACTCAGTTACAGCACCCAGCCTAACCTGGACCACTTCTATCAAAACACGTATGCTTAGCACCAAACGCGTTTCAGAACGTACATTAATTAAATTAGAAATAATATCCGAATAATTATGTGCCTATGCAAATACTAAGTTAAGTAAAGAGACATGTATGATAACATTATGTCGGTACAAAGATAAGGCGTACATTTGGATATACGTAGCAGCCATCCAAATAGAGCCTTAAAATAATATCTCTTACAAAATTAACAGTAATATCCAATTCCCGGATGCCTAAACTAATAAGTAACCCCCAGTTTAATTAAAACCAAAATGTTTAAGTCAAAGCACGTTTCATTAAGTAAAAGACAAATTCTTCTAATTAATTAAATTATACTTCTCCGTATTTTAATACTCTCTAATGTTGTTTGTTTTGTCCGGAGACCTTTTCGTTTCTTTTTTTAAACTTCAAACAATTTCAGAGCCACCCTTCGTAGTACGAGTATTAACAGTTTTCAATGTGCGATTCATTGAACAAAGACAGACGTCAGAAACAGTCTTTGACATTGACTTGCGATCGGATGCCCTGGAATAAAAGGTATTTGTTCCGGGATACGCTGTGTCCTTTCATTCGAAACAACACACCGAAAAGGCGTGGGTATCCTTTGAGACGGATTGGGACTGATGTATAGGTTTCACGGGCGAAATGTATTACGTTAAGCCGTAAAAGCATTGCACATGTCTATTTATTTAAAAAGTAAGAGTGTTTGAATTCAACAAAGTTGAAGGAAGTTTTTCATAATAAATAAAAAATCATAAATTAAAATCTCTCTATTTAGCACTCGTTAAAGGGCTTAATGGTTCTTAAGGGATTAGCTAGATGGTGTTTGGTTGTTATATTTTATAATCCCTTTGGTAAATGTTGTAGGTAGGTAGGTACCTAGGTTTATGAACTCTTTGAAGTTAATTCAAAAATATGTAATAAATGGTTTCTATTTAAAGAAGACGAGACTATATTCGAGCGAGCGCTCCTGTGACGAATCACTTTTGTACATGTTTGACGTAAAACGACGTCCGCGCAGCGTCAGGACTAAGAACTACGTAAAATACACAGATTGTTAACTTTATTGTTTACTAAGTATTCACATCGGAGGTTCACCTCATTAAATCAAGATTCTGCTCCAAAACCCGAGATGTATCCTTGAATCTACAACACGAAAAGTAATCCATCCCGTTCCTAAACAAAAAGGATCATCCCTTTGAAACTTGACAGAATTTATTTTTCTTTCGCTCTTGAGCTATCGAAGTTCGGTTTTGTTCAAGATCCCGCCCTTAGGCTTCATGTTAGTATTTGATCGACATTGACAAAGTACGGACACTTCAAGTTGAACTTTTGCGGAGGTTGGTACCGAGAACTGCTTATTTACTGAGAATGTTCACAGGATCTTCATGACCTGATTCCACCATCTCCCTTCCACTCCAGGACAAGCAGACGCACAGCAAATTATCATTCTTACTTAGTGGTTATTCCATCCACTCGTACCAAGCGATTCTCATCCACCTTCATAGTTCGCACTGCAAGGATTTGGAATTCGCTCCCTGCTGCTGTGTTACCTGATACCTACAATCTGAGTATCTTCAAGTCAAGAGTGAATAGGTACCTTCTAGATGTCTGTGATCCATCCTCGTCCGCATCGACACTTACCATCAGGTGAGATTGTGGACAAACAAAGATCTATCGTAGATAAAAAAAAAATCTATATATATTTTTTTAAATATATACGATAATTTTTTAATATTTTTTACAATAATAATGTAAACCTGAGCAAAAGTCGATATCTGTATTGTATTATCATAATATAAATGAATTAATAAGGCGTTTTAAGGAAACCTTGAATGTCCGTCGATTTACTACCACAACTCTGGGAGTAGATAATTTAAATCGACGGGCACACAAGTTCATCCATTGTCTAAGTTTGTAATATTTTTGGAAATTCCTTAGCCGAACCATAAAAGAACCGTTAAATATCTATCGTAGAATATTATAAGGGATTTCTACCTACTTCTGAACAATCTTAATATATATATCTCGTGTCACAATGTTTGTCCTCAATGGACTCCTAAACCACTAAACCGATTATAATAAAATTCGCACACCATGTGCAGTTCGATCCAACTTGAGAGATAGGATGGTTTTTACGGCGAGAAAAATGCGAATAATTTCCGGGAAAATTTTAGACCCGTGCGACGCCGGGGCGGGCCGCTAGCACATATATATGTTTTTTTATTATTTTAGATAAGCCTTCATTAGAACACAATCTCACTCGATGTAAAGTGACGATGTGGTATAGGATGGGTCATGAAGAACTAGAAGGTAGATTCTAGGCTTCTCCGGGCCATATTAACGAAACACGAAAAAATCGTTTCACACACTGGCTCGGCTCGGAAGTTGGTGACAAGCCGCGGCCGAAGCCTGCCACCTGAGACTGTTCTTAGCACCACCCGGAGGTCCCGTGTAAGGATTCAGAGGTTTAACACTTACGGACGTGAACATAGAAAACCTCCAAAAAACCTCCTCTTTTCAGATTTATTTCCAAATTGAAACGCTCAGAAAACACCAAATTTTTAGTTAGAGTTTATTGAAATAGTGGCTGAACAGTAAATAAGAGATGTTTATAATGCTCGTGGGAATATTCTGAGCGCACGAACACAGGATTCCCTCCTCGGGCGGATTTCATAAATCCCGCGCCATTTTTCTTTGTTTTAAATAAGATGCATTCTTATTATGCATTTACAGAATTTTTAAAGTACGAGCAATACAAATGAGCTGGATTTATGAATAGTATAACCGAAAAGTATTTTAGGTAATAAAGCTTAAGTTACGCTTGAAAGTTTTCCAAAAACATTTTTATATAAATAATAGGCATACTACTTAAAAATATATAATATATTCTGTTTAGTACGTCTGTTAGATTGTCCGAAAACAATGGACACCTTTTTATCGCCTTATTTATTAAATATGAAAGTGCCCAGATACTACAGAGCATAATAGTTTCGGAGTGGAGGCATTTGACTTATAGTGTCTTGATTTTTCGTTTGCATAAAAAAAATCGTGTACAATTGTGTCAACCCTATCTTAAGTAATCGCAAATAGTACCCTCGGGCGCCCGAAACTATTCGAGAATTAGTACGGACCATGGCATCATTTGGCATGGAGTATCTATAAATATCGATTGATAAATCGTTGATTATAACATTATAAATTAACAAGAAAAAAATTTAATATATATATATATATTAAATTATTTTATAATAGTTTAAATCCGTCTAATGTGTTAGTACATTATATTGTTTTTACTCATTATTCTGTAGGTACAATAAATTGTTAATTTATTCATTATTACGAGTAAATAGTTGAATTATAGGATGTATAGAACACTTTACCTAAGCCTTCGGTAGGTCGGATGTCTTCTGTTAAAAATATGCCTCTCTTTCGATTTCAAATATTGGTCGGGCGGTTTACAATCACTATTAACTCTGAACGCTGCATGAGATATGTTAAACTCTAGGGAAATGTGGGGTAGCATAATATATTGTAGCAAAAGAGGTTTCAATATTATGACATACCTTTGCCCGCTATTTAAAAAAAACGTGATGTTTCAGTGATGCTAGTATGTCAGGCTCCATATTATACCGTACACCATAGTATACCAACTAACTAGGCTTTTACAAACTGCTAAGGTAGTTTGAAAACATCAGCTAATTTATCTTAAGTATACTAATATTATAGGTGAATGTCACACGTACTTCAAACTTTTTTAAAGTTCTCAGAACATGCCGGTTTCCCGCACTCGCACTTGGCTTATCTCTCTCGCCAAGAGAGAGGTCCCTTGGTCTCAGCAGTGGGAACGTTAATAGGCTGATGATGATGATGAATATTATAGTCTCTCTCTAATCTCAGGTACTTTTTGTCTGATTTGAAAAATATGATATATGTAATAGCAATAGCGATTAAAATACGCGGGCAAGTACGAAAAAACTCGGACAACACCACGGTGTTAATGCTAATCTACAACACTCTATACCTAACTCTAAATTCCTATATATAGAATCAAAGCTCTCATATAACTTCCGCTCCGAGAGCTAAATCAGCCTGAACGTGATGGTTCGGGTTCTCTGTGAGTAAATTTGCATTTTTCTGCACCATTTACTGACGTCCCACTGGGGTGAGCATAAAACGATAAAACAGCTGGATCAATCACAAACCACATTGGATTTTTCATTTTCTGAGAAGTTCGATTGGTTCAAAATGCGAAAGAATATTGGAAATCAGCAAAAAATAAAATGCTGAAAACGAAAGTTGTTCATTTTCAATTTGTGCACTATAAGCGACTAGCTTTCGTGACTTTACATTCGAAAAATATTTTTACTTAAGAGTTTGAAACCCAAAAGCAAACGGTTCTTAATATCCTCTGTAAAATTTAAAGTAAGTTATGGTAAAATCATTTTATATTTCATTCGATCGTGAAATATCTAAATAGTTCAGCTATGTGCATAGTCAATTTGTTGGGAATAGATCGAGTTTCCGTTCTCCAAATGTGATTAGGTGGCCTCGATTAGCTTCCAGATTTGGGTTAGATGATTTAAAATTCATATTACTGGCAGCTCGTTTCATTTAGGACCATATTTCAATGAAACAACTATATACAATGTCCGTGTCCGTGCTTATTATACCCAGTAGATATATTAATTTACCCTAACTTTTAATTATCATGGTTTCTAACAATATTAAGACTTAAAACGGGTACACCATGATTTGATGTTTTTTAAAGGTAGTCAATAACTAGCAATAAAAATCTCAGAAAGAGCGGACCTTTTCGTTTTGTCTATAATTACCTGCTTGCCATTAATATGAGTAGGTACCTAAAATCTGTTTATGCCGTAATAATTGGCCCTAACACGAGTTGCCACTTACGACTGTTTTTAATTGACAACATGTTGTACATTTGACAGATAAAGACAAAATTGTGAATAATCTGTGGTTGCAACTCGTGGTGGTACATGGCATTTGCAACAGTCAGTCAGTTCAGTCGAAATATAGGATAACTCAAAAATCACCAAATCATCATAATGGTACTCGTTTTATGTCTTAATATTAATTTACTTCATGTCCGTTTACCATAATAGTTGTTTTGTAAGTGCCGGCCTACTTAAAATGTGTTTGGTTGGGCCTAACAGTGTATTCCTACAATGAATAAACACAGAACAGTCTCATGCTGTAGGCCGAATTTTATTTAAACAACGTTAAAGCATCTTATTTCAATGATAACATAAAATAACATTTCCAGGTACAATTTATTTTTTTGGTGATAATATACATATGAAATTGGCGTTTTTCGTACTGGCCACTTTAATCACAAATTTCTCCTCTTTGGTAAGGAATTCCAAATTCAAATTTGTACAGCTATAGACTCATGTATTTGTGCTTCGATGATCGTCATTCATTTGTTTTTTTTCTTCTGTTTTTTTCTGTTTGGGTCACTCATTTTACAAAATGGAAAACTTAAAATATCGCATTATTTACGAGTACGAGTTCCGCCGTGGCACTAGTGCTGCGGAAACAACTCGAAGGGTGAATGATGTGTATGGCGGTCGTGTTGCAAAAGAAAACACAGTTCGTTTTTGGTTCCAACGTTTTCGTTCTGGAAATTTCGACTTGCAGAACAAGCCCCGTGGACGGCCTGAGACTCAAGTTGATAATGAAGAGTTGAAGGCTATTGTGGAAGCGGATCCATCGCAAACCACGTCCGAGTTAGCTGCAGGCTGCGGTGTTAGTGATAAAACTGTTTTAATTCACTTGAAGCAAATTGGGAAGATTAAAAAGCTTGAAAGGTGGGTACCTCACGAATTGACTGAAGCAAACCGGCAAACGCGCGTCGACTGCTGCGTTACATTACTAAACCGGCACAATAATGAAGGTATTTTAAACCGAATCATTACCTGTGATGAAAAATGGGTTCTTTACGATAATCGGAAGCGCTCAGCGCAATGGTTGGATCCTGGCCAGCCAGCCAAATCCTGCCCCAAGCGAAAATTAACCCCAAAAAAGTTACTTGTAAGCGTTTGGTGGACTAGTGCCGGTATTGTTCATTACAGTTTTCTCAAATCTGGCCAGACTATTACGGCTGATGTCTATTGTCAGCAATTGCAAACCATGATGGAAAAGCTAGCGGCTAAACAACCTAGGCTGGTCAATCGCTCCACGCCACTGCTGCTTCACGACAACGCTAGACCACACACTGCGCAACAGACGGCTACTAAATTAGAAGAGCTTCAATTGGAAAGTCTAAGACATCCTCCGTACTCCCCGGACCTTGCTCCAACAGATTACCATTTTTTTCGAAATTTGGATAACTTCTTGCAAGGGAAAAAATTCAACTCCGATGGGGCAGTCCAAATCGCCTTCAAAGATTTTATTGATTCCCGTCCGACTGGTTTTTTTAGTAAAGGGATCAATGAACTACCTATAAGATGGCAAAAGTGCATAGAAAATAATGGTTCATACTTTGATTAATTAAATATATTATATTAAAAAATATTCGACTTTTTGTTCCTCCCATACAAAACGCCAATTTCATATGTAAGGACCTAATAATAATATATTTATTTTTCTTCACAAAAAATTTCTTATAATAAATAGATATAGGTGTCAATAATTTACTAAGCCTATGGAACCACATTGCGAATCTGGTGTCTGAAATAAAAAAAGTAAAATTATATATATACTATATTACTTTTACAATTAAATATATTTTAAGTAAATATTTTGTGATAAGTACTACTTTGTACTTTGTTTTTTATTGTGATCAACTTTGTCTAAATTAAATTGATAATTCATTTAAGACATTCATTACCGGAAGTTCTAGGAAAAACAAATCTATTAAATATATAATTAATTGTAAAATTAATTATTATGTCGCATACAACACGAACGGAGGCATTGCGAACGCTAACTTCACAGCGCGCGCGCCTGAATGATCGATCCACAAAGTTATAATATAACTTAACTTCTTACGAACAGAAACCAGAAAAATAATTCACTTAATCACTTTTATTAACAGACGGACATCATAACGACTTATAACTCTGGTATTTTCCGTAGCTCGATGAAGACTGACCGTTCAGCCGCATGCTTTGGCTTTTATCCAAAATTTGAAACAGAATGGCAGTTCTCATTAGAGCTACAAAAATAATTAAATACAACAATATGTATTAATCGCATCAAAAATATAATATATGAACTGAATATATAATTAATTTTACAATTAATGATATATTTTTAACTTTAATTTTCAACAAATACCCTCATTGCACAGCTGGACTGGCTAATGGCAGACAACACCGCCGTAACAATCATCACCGGCGTCCGAAGAATCCTCTCCAACGGTTCCCTGGAACTGGCGCCGTTCAACGCCGCGAGGTTCCGACGGGACGTCCACTCCACCACCTATAGATGTCGCCTGCGGGTTGCCGGCCTCGCCGTGCTGTCCAAGAACATTCATGTACACGCAGGTTAGTAACCTAGGTGGAGTTACACAGTATAATTACGTAGGATATATTCTAGGGCGTACACAGCTCAGTGGCCGGACACGGGACGGGCACGGGCAAGTCATGCGAAACACTTTAATACAAAATCAATGAACGAACTAGCACTTGAACTTTTTAGCCCAAACATAGCAGAGATGATCGGTGTTGCCCGTGTTTTTGGTTTTTTTTCCGCTGGAAAATAAGTTGTTCTAGCGGTAAAAAGCCTATGGCCTATTCCCATTACTCGATAAATGGGATATCCAACACTGAAATAAATTTGCAAAAATAATAATGTACTAGTCAAGTTTGACCCATAAGGTAAGCAGTAGTCAATTTAAGCTGTAGGCAAAAATCAAATGTAATTTAATACCTATTGCGTTTTAGATAGCCCTAGGCCAACCCAAATGTTTACTCAAATAACTGAAATGAAAAATAAAATTGGCAATACCGCTCTTTACAAATAATTTTCTACCAAAATGTACACTGAATTGAAAATTGTATCTATACTTATACCTAGAACAAAATATATCTAAAGATTAAATTGTTTTGATGAAAAATACGATATTTTACATTCAAATTAAAATTCAATTAGACTTCAAACTATACCTACCACTTTCAAAATTATCGAGAGTTACACTATTCATTTTAAAATCAGGATTTACTCAACAATACTCGAGTAAATCCTGATTTTAAAATGAATAGATTTTACTCTTTCAAATGATGTAAACAATATTTAAATACCTAACGCAAAAATTTCAAAACAGTAACCAAAGTGGTAATAAAACGAGTGCTATTTATTAACAATCAAGATTGAGTTTTGTCCCCGTCTCTAGTTTTGAGAGTATGTCAAAGAGAAGCAGAACACCTTGTGATTTCGATGTTGCAACAAGCTGAGAATCTGATATTATAGTCACTTTAACAAATTTAACCTAACAACCTGACAAGATTTCAATCCGTGGTCAATAGAGATATGCCTAAGGGACCGTCTCCACGAGCGAGGTAATCTCGACCCCTCATGTCATATGTCATCGTCGCGTCTTGCCAAGTATTTTATATTTATACTCTTAGCATGTGACTCCACACGACGATGTAATCGCGGCGAGCGACAAGTGGTTGAATGCGGGCGAATCATCATTCACTATAGTGGCGAGAAAACCGCGCTCGTCGCGGGTTCGCTGCAAGTTCGTCGCGAAACGTAACGCGAACGTGGCTTTATTCGTGTTTAAACATGAAGATATCCATGTCCTACAGGACTTTCCTTTCTTAATAACAACACATTTGAGCACTAGAGTATTTGCACAAGCACCCAACAATGATGCACCCTTAGGAAATAATTATTAAATTGACTGAATTGGACGCTACTTATTTTGTTCTTGTCTGTTACCACTAAGCTCTAAACTAACTGATAACACAACACGTCGTCAAGGAAACGTGGTGATTCCGTTACTCCGCTTCCGTGGTTGCAGAAATGCTGGCAGAATACTCGCTCTTTCGTGGAGATTACCCGACGAGGGAAGGGCGGACACGTCGCTAAGAATGCACGTAAAAAAAACATTTTTTACATGCGCACGCAATAATTTCTCGTGGTGCTGCTTCACTCATGCGAGTGAATTTGGGTTCTTTTCTAGAATAAGGTTTTTTGCCGCGGTAGTAATTCTAATTTAGCCATTCTCATAAAATGGGATATTCAAGTACATCAATTTTGTAGACTAAGACTATTTATTAGTATAGATAGATAAGTATAACCTCCATGTGTGTGTATGTGACAAAGGCAAGCAAAAACGCTTTAAAGGGTGAAACCAAGGTGAAATGTTTGAAAGGATTTTACGTTCAATTTACGGATTACGCGTGAAATCAGAAGTTTCATCCTTGCGACAGTAATTGGAGTACGTTGACGATTCATTTTCCTGTGTAATAAGTAGTAGTATTACTTTTTTGTGACTACCAAGTGTATGTGTCGTTTCACGTAACGTAACGGCACGTAACATCAGCCACGTTTACAGGGAGAACTTTATAATGGAACTCATAACTTATACCTATAAACATGTGACTCACATGCCACATTTACAATGCGTAAAGGGGTTCCAACAATTTGGCATGCCTACTAGTCCGCCATTTTAGAAAAAAAGAATGCAGCCGTTGGTGAAACGCATATCAATCAACAGAGTAAATAATGCTCTTAAACAAGAGATAGTTGGACTAAAACTCTATAAAAGCTTTTCTGCCTATTTTGAATGAACGTGATTTTACGACGACTGATGAAACTCATGTCATCAGTGTCGGCAAAATCAAGTTTTTTTTTTCAAAATGGTGGACTATAAGGCATTCTAGGCTCCATATAAAAGTGTCGGAACCACGTTTCTTATATTCAGGTACAAGTCTTCTTATAAATTAAAAACTTACAAATTGTTGCTCAATCACGCAAAAACGTCTGCAATGGAAGATTGGCATGCAGGTATCTTAAGGTCTGGATTATTTCAGAAGCTTTTCTTTACCATCTGCGAGGAAAAAAAGCGGGCTTAAGCTAGCATACAATAAAATCAAGTAGACATCCAACGTTGGTTTGGATTATAGGGATAAAGCGTAGTCCGCAGTCTTTTAATTGCTCCCTGTGAAGTGAACCGACCCGAAATAATTAGAAGGGATATGCAATGATTTTTAAGGGGTTTACGGTTTTACGCTATTTTCAATCCGGCTTATTTTTATCATGGCCGTTACAAAAAACATTTGATAACGTTTTGTCCTTCCAGCTTAATTAACTACAATTAAAAGAACTGATAACCATTGGGGTAAACGTGTTCTGGAGTGGAGACCGCGACTCGGCAAACGTAATGTGGGACGCCCTGCGGCCAGGTGGGATGACGACCTGCGAAAGACTGCAGGCAGATGCTGGATGCGTCAAGCCGAGGACAGGACGCTATGGCGCTCATTAGGGGAGGCCTAGCAGTAGACTAATATAGACTGATGATGATTAAGATGAAAAGTAATAAGCTTCTTACTCAAGTGTTTGTTAAGTAAAGTATGTTTGTTTAGAAAATCTTTAAAGTATAAAAATAAGGAAAAAACTGTGGTTCATCGGCCGACAGTAAATACAATGTGAAGTTCTCGTGAAGTCAAGATAAAAGATCTTTCTTTATTTCCCAGTATTGTATTACAACTTTACAAAGTATCTGTTAAATGAGTCTCTAGAAATATTATATAAGAAATCTTTTCATCAACAGATGGAATAAAATTATAAGGGCAGCCTTAGAAAAATATGATTAGGTTCTTTAAAAGTCAATAAAACCCTGATAAGATTTTAAGGCAAATTTCTAAAGGTGATAACTTACAAATTACTAATATTCTTATTGTGTTACAGCGTTAAACGTACCGTGGGAAGTCCATGTACCAGATGAGTACGTTATTGCCGGCAACGCAGCTGTGTTGCGTTGCGTCGTGCCACCGCACTGCAACGACCGAGTCAGCGCCACCGAGTGGCTCACTGACGACGAAATCAGCGTGTTGCGGTACTTAGGTAAGCTACGTTACAGTTGACAACGCAGCAGTGTTGCGTTATGTCGTGATAACACAGCAACGACTGCGTTGTCACCATATGGTTGTCTCGCAAAATTCCTTGCTCGCAAACGACGAAGTTAGTTTCTATTCAGGAAAAGATACTCGTTACTAACAACAGCATTGTTACGTTTCGTTGCTACGTACCATACCACTCTACGACAAAATCCTTACTTATTCATATTTCGTAACAAGGCTTAACCTTTCATTTGTACCTAGGTATATATATATCAACATTTCATACATCTAACGAATCGTTAACCTTTATCATTTTTGTAATACCAACGTACCTTCCCCAAGCAAAAATACAAATCCTCACATTAATTTTACTTTCGCAAAAATATCTCCAAGAAAAACCATGTATCTAAATGTCTCATCTAAGCGCTCGTCAGGTGACAACACACACAATTACGTTTTCATCACGAATCTTATTTCCACGAAAAGAAAATCTCCGAGTTTAGGCGCAAGCTCTTTTCTCAATTTTCCCCTGTTTGATTGGAAGGGAAAATTGGGCTTCGGCCTTGTATGTTTTATTAAACGTTGCTTTAGCCGTACCATTTCACCTACGGGTTTACAGAGTAACACCTTCGGGATTATCTAGTAATTTATTAATTAAAATGGTTGGGAACTCATTTATAACAGCAAATTTAATCTCTGGAGAATTAAATTATGTTACTTTATAGTGAAAGTTTCATTATACTCGTAGTTCATCGAGTGTGGAAAATACGAAAAGGTACCTCAAAACGAGAAATCCGTATCTCATGGGCTTCCTTGGTTCAATTATGTTAGTGATTAATTTGACCCTATTTAGTTCTTCGTTTTAGGCTCAGAGAAGGTAGTTTTCGGACACGCCTTTGTTTGGATTCTCTCTCATTACATTCCATGAGTGAAAAGATTTAGGTTTCTAAGGACCCTGTTTCAAAAGAACATAGTGGCGCAGTAGCTACGAGTATTAGATGTCTCAAATGTGTACATTTTCAGATAATTTGTGCGTATTTTTAATTGTCAGCCCATCTGTGAAAATCTCTACAGAAAAAAGATACAAAATTCGTGATTTATATAGTAAATCAACGTTGAGCGCGGTCAGTATTTGGATGGTGGACCGCTGGCTGCTTCCTTTCAAATATTTTTTTATTTATGTGTGAACACTAAAAAAATTATGCTAAACCCTCAGTGTCCAATCTCATAATTAACGAATTTATTTAAAAATAAATCAATTATTAACAGACGCTTGAAAAGTTGACCCATAAACAGTTAAAATAACAAGTACTTGTCCCTTCTGTTGTGTGTTTTCTATGTATGAAAAATATTTCCATGAAAATAATAATATTCTACATTCTATGTACTTAAAAAAACCTTTGGCTTTCATCGTAGGTTTACGCTGAAAGCGATACACGACGCGGGAATGTCTGCTGAATAGTTTATGTTGCAATACTAAAATTACTTCTAAGTATTTCGTTGTTTTGTAAATATTGTATTCTCTGTTAATAATTAACAATAAGGTTATTATGTGACTGTCATAGTTTTCAGTTTAAAAAACCTTAAAAAAGATTATAAGAATTACAAAAAAAAAGTTTAAGTTGTATCAGTCACCTAACACCCATAGTACAAGCTCTGCGTAGTTTGGGGTTAGGTGATGCTGTGTGAGTAGTCCGGAAATATTTATTTATTAATTTAACGTGTTCTTTTCCCAGGGCCAAAGTACCAGCGCCTGGACGACGGGTCCCTATACATAAGTGCTGCTAGCTCGGACGACCGACATCACTCTTTCCGCTGCCAGGTGCGAGACAGGGTGACTGGTGCCACATACACCAGTGATTATTTTGGTAAGTAAACGAATTCAAGACATTACACAGAGGTAAAGAGAAACACAAAGGACCGGTAGGTCTATCACGTAAAACTTTGCAGTAGCGACACCAACAGCAAAGCGGCGGCAGCGACCGCTACGTGATTGGTTCCAATTTGTTGCAAACCTGCAGACGCATTCTGTAAAAAATCGAATCCGAATTCGAAATCACTCAAGTGACCGAGCTCACTTCGAACGCTCGTCACTGAGGCGCTATCGAGTTTTACAGAATACAAAACTTTAAACTCACCGCGGATTCAGGTTAGTAAGGATCGAAATGAGTTTACAGAATGCGTTCTACTGTTTCTGTAGACGTATTCTGTAAACTCATTTCGATCCTTACTAAGCTGAATCCGCGGTGAGTTTAAAGTTTTGTATTCTGTAAAACTCGATAGCGCCTGTAGCGCCTCAGTGACGAGCGTTTGAAGTGAGCTCGGTCACTTGAGTGATTTCGAGTTCGGATTCGATTTTTTACAGAATGCGTCTGCTGATCTGTGTTAACCTATCGCGTAGCGGTCGCTGTCGCTTTGCTGTTGCTGTCGCTACTACAAAGTTTTACGTAATAGACGGGCCGAATGAAAAGTTTGCAGCCTTGACATTTATACTGGTATCTATTGAAAGTCTAAGGCTTCGACCTACGATCGCACGTCATCAAACGCGGGACATATTTGCCTGAAAACGTCTTGCTTTGTGGTCGCGAAGGTGTGCAAAGTGCCATAGTAAAGTATGGGTAGAGTCCAAGAGTAAAAGATTACAAGATCGTTGAGTTAATAGTATATCACTTTAAATTAGAAAAAAAAAATTAATAATAATTAATAAAAATAATTTAAATTTAATTTTTTTTTTTTTTTTTTACTTTATTAGGATGTCCCAAGGCCATGCCACATGGAAGGTCATTAGGTACCTTAATTATTTCACTTATGTATATTGACTAGACAAAATATTTCCTTTATTCTAATGAAAAAGTAATTTATTTTAAATACATATTTTTATAGGTCTTGTATTTATACAAATGCTATTTAACTTGAATTAATTTGGATAATATTGGACAAACACTTACGATTAGAGATTTTTTTTTTACAATTCGGCGGGTAGTATATTCTCTATTCATTCCAGTCTAAAACTGGCGATAGTTCATATTCTTTAAATGCAATTTAATTTGTTGAAAAATCAAATAAAGCAAACATTTTCTATCATCAATATTTCAGGTACTTTCCCTCCACGTGGCTGTATATTACAATCGTAGCCCGATTTCCATTATTATCAGACTTTCTTTTTCAATATTGAACACTTGGCTTATTTTCGTACACGGTTGTGACGATATTAAGAGTAAAGTTGCTGCCATGTTGGAATACAGCGAATATTTCGTAGATTTAGTTGAATCTGCCTCTAAGGATATTAATATTCGTCGAAGGTACGTAAATTATGGGCTGGATTATGAGACAAGCTGACTTCTTGTAAAATTCCGACTTCTTAGAATACTTTCTTATATTCCTTTTATGGAGGAAGGATATGGTGATATTCGCTGAATAATCCATAGAACTGTGGCGCGAAGAGCTTGTTGTACAGAATAGTCTGTAATTATAATAAAGTTCATCCTGTCTAATAATAAAAGCTAGATATTCACTAGTTTATTTATTATTAGTACCTTCCAACAAAGGATACACATACAATTTGCTTTACTTATTAACTAACACAAAGTTTAAAACGAGTGCTCCCTCACTTATAGAGGATAATAATACAATATACCTAGTTACGGGATTACCATTATTATTCTCAGTCAGTTTTGGTCACGGCTGAACATAGGCGTCCCAGAGTATGTGCTATCCATTGCGGTCCTAGCTAACATCTACAATTGACGATTCGCGACGCGTACTATGTCGTTGTTAAAACACGCGTGCTTTAACGGTGAGGGCAAACATCTTGAGGAAACTGATATATTCTTGCAAACCTTAATGAGTTTGAAGGACATGTGACATTCACCAACCCGCACCTGGCCAGCGTGGTGAATTAAAGCTTAGGCTTAGGCCTCAACCAGCAGTGGGAACATTAATAGGGACACATGATGATAACTATGTCGTCGGTGCATCTCGCTACGGGCCATCCCACGCGACGTTTGTGACAAGATTCTTATCTTATTCTATTTCTTTACAAATTTAAATAGTTTATATATTTTTTGTGCAGGTCACGTGATAGTGACGGAGCCGAAGGGCGGAGTGCGCCCGCGCATGGCGGTGGAGCCGCGCGTGCGCCGCGTGCAGGCGGGTCGGAATGTGCGCCTGCCGTGCGCGGCGCATGCTTGGCCCGTGCCTACGTATAGGTAAGTACATTTTATCTTGGTATATCGTTGTTAGTTTAATAGGGTAGATGAGCAACACAACATAATTAGTCACTTATTTAGATTATAACCGTGTTTCTTTTATTTTTTGCAACTGTTAAATGAAGACGTTCTAGTGAATTGAAGTTTCGAGTTTCGTAGCGCTTTCGCATGTATGTATGTTCTTAATTTTGCAGTCACAATCCCCCACTCCAAAACTTTGATTCCCTAAATCAATATAATACACTTTCTTACCATTTTGATACTGCAAAAAAAATAGGTGTCCAGTATATATACTACGTTCATGACTAAGAGTACATTAGAAGTTAAAGGAGTTAAAAGTTACTGGTTTTTAAGAAAAAACTGTTATAAGTTTTTAATTTGAAACACTTTTCTTAATAATGAATATACAGTCGTTAAATAAAAATAAATTAAATTCATCATCATCAATACTTCAGCCGTAAAACATAATTAATTATTTCAGCAAAATCATCAAACGCTAGATAAAATCTGTTTTGTGTGAAATGTCTGCAATGACTAAGTGGGATCTTAAAACTTTGCGAGGGTAGCAAACTGAAGCTTATATCCTAACTTTGCCAACAATGTTTTGTAAGTTTATACTTAATAATTACCTTGCGGTCTCGGTATTTTGCGCGTTTTATATACACTAAGTACATAGATATTTATGGCATTATACTAATTAATTAATTAGTCACTAAGTTTACTAACAAAGTATGGATTATTGTTGTCCGAAATAAAAGTTTTTTTTTATTTTTTTTATTATTATTAAAGAATGCGTGCGTATATTCCTTCGAAGGGAATAATTAGAGTATTATTATATGTAGTAAAAGTGAACAATGAATAAATAATGTGAGTTAAAACGTAACTTCATTATTCCTCATCATTATTATCATTTCAGTCGTAAGACATCCACAGCGAGTTGTAGGCCTGTGTACAATTTTATTTGATTATTACATCAGTCCATGGAAAAAATACTCTTTCTATTTATAGACTTAAATTATCCGTTTTCCATAAGCTTCAGCTATCTCTTGTGGATCAAAAAATAACTCACATTTACTAATGTTACAGATATACGTTAAAATAATTCATATTTTCTATATAAAATAAATTTCGCGGAAAATATCAATGCCTTCTATGAAAGTACTTTTGAATTTCAGTGAATGTAAGTAATTTGAGATATCAGGACAGAAAAGCGTCATTTTTTTGTTCTGCTCACAAACGTGAGCTGTCGGGTGATTATTTGTTTTTATTCGTTTCAAGCTTTCAGGAATATAATTGTTTGGAGTGCGCTGTCCAGTTAACTGAATTTGATATAATACTTATGTTAAAATTTTAGTTCAGTTTCAAGTTGTGTTTATGATAAAAGTGGTTCGATTGGATACTAATTTGTTACCTTTGAATTAAAATGTACTAAATGTTTATTTTTTTTATCAATAATATGCGGACAACTTCGTGCGGTGAAAAGCTTGAGTATCAAAAAGCTCAATGATTAAGATTTACAACGGGTTAGTCTACTTTCTTAGCAAAATTTCTTAACTAGCTAACAAAAAACACTTTTTACTCCTTATTATTTAACTAGTTATAAAAATGGAATAAATAAAATAAAAAAGTGAATAAAAAGTGGCATGTTTTAACTGGCACCTGATAACCAAACAAATTCACAAACACACTGTAAATTGTCTAATGAGATTTTACTTTGTTGAGTAGATCCATTACTGAATCTTATGTGGCAGATTATTGCAAAATTATATTAGCATAGTTTTATTTCAAGACTTTATAACCAGGAATGCATTAGTTGTAAAAAACTTTTCGTTACCCGTAATCTTGACTCTATATGTATCTACGTACTGCTATCCTGGTACCTGATATCGATTTTGCTGTTTTAATATAACCTTACAAGTTATTTTGAGAAAAGTTTATAAGGATAATATATTAATTATAAGACCGCTGATAAAATTTAATATACATTACCATTATTATTTTATTATGTTTAACCTCTTCCTACGTACCCTACGTAAACATTAAAGTTCATAAAATTTTAAGTAATTAATACGTTGCTTCTAATCTTGCGTGAACTTATTTCTAGTTAAGAATTTTTAATCGTGAAATGTGTTCTTCTACACCAGGATCTAGTCTAAAAAGATTTGTGTCTTGGCATAGGTATACTATAAAGGAGCGATATTTCCCAAAATGAACCTTGAGAATACGTTTACAAGGCAGTCAAAGCGTGATTGAAAGCAAATTTATTTATAATTAAATAGGTATGTGTTTTGTTAAATAGGTACATAATTAATGATAGATTATCCAGACTAATTGCTTCAAAGGCAAGTTAATCATGCATAAACTGTGTACATAATGAGTATAGCATTATACAAGTATGTTCAAATCAATAACATAATATAATAGGCCGGTACTAATTAATACATACAGAACGGCAGTCTGTACTGAATAACAGAAATATTGTACAATCAACGTAATAGGTATAGCTGCTAGAATTTATAACTGCATCATTTACTATTATACGTTCACTATAGTTTCATCAAAATTTAGCAGATGGACGTCCACAGATACACTTTAACTTACAGCAAACGTGCAGCAGTATCAAAAACATTAAACTAGAAACCGGGTTTGATCAAATCATTTGTCCATATTTATAGAGTACATCATCATCATCACCCTATTGTAGTTCCCACTGTTGGGACACAGGGACTTCTCTCTTGACGAGAGAGATCAGGCCTTAATTTACCACGCTGGCCAAGTGCGGGTGGGTGAATGTCACATGTCCAAATCTTTAAGTTCTCAGAACATGCCGGTTTCTCACGATGGTTGCCTTCACCATTAAATCACGTGTTTTAAAACAAGTGCTTTAACGGTGAATTTAACGGTGAAGGCCCACATACATACATGTTTCAAGAAGAAAAATCCAGAGGTGCGTGTCGGGTTTTGAACCCACACATCCAACACCAACACTGCATTTGCTCAACCGGGATTCAAAAATGCAAATTTTAAAGAGATAAAAAAAGGTTTTATGCTTAATTACATAAAAACTTTAAACTGCACGATACATACGATACGAATAAAACTTATTCAATACTTTTAATTTCAAATGTTGTTCTAAATTCGGACATTTTATTAAACATAATTATTAGCTAAAAATAGTTCTTTCGTGTTGTCTCAATAACTTAATAAAACTATATACTTTTCACGGTGAAACTTCATGGTAATTTAAAAAACAGTTCTTTAAGCATTCTATAATTCAAATCAAGGTCTATATTCGAACGCGTTTATAAAACAATTGACGATCGTTCCTTCATTGTGAAAGTCGAGCAGTGCCACGAAAAAGATTTTTATTAATTCATTAAAACCTTCATAATTATAATAATGTTCTTTAGAAAATATCTTTCTATAAGTACACGCATTTTGGCGTCATACCATTGAAGTACCAAAACGGTCGACCCAACATTAAACAACGCAGAAACTTACCTGTGCACGAGAGTACGTCTCAAACTCGTATTTAGTCAAATAACAAACAAGCCGGGGACCAACAACTTGTTCTGCAATGTTTGTGTTGCAAGCGAAAACAAACACTAAGTCTGAAACCGTATCCACGTTTCTATTCAAGCGACTAGCAACAGACTTCATAGTATTTGACTTCATAATTTAATGGTATTAAATTATATGTGCAGTTTTTGGTGTTGAATTTGGCTTAGGCGACTCTAGAAAATGATTTTTGGAAAGAATCTAGCACTGATCTGATATTTCATGAATACTTGTAATTTTTTTCTTATATAAATATGAAAAATTTATTTAAACATTTGTATCGAAATTATTATTCATCAAGTAGACAGTTGAAAACTCGTTAAATGTTGGGTTGTTTTCGCGATGTTTGAAAACGTCGGTAACACAATAAAGTTTCTCAGACTACTAAAAACAAATATGGTAAAATTGTACCTATTTTATTTAACTTTTTGTTGATATACCAGAAATCACAGGCAGAACTCTTACAGAAATCACATTCTAAATAGCTTCTAGTCCCTAACTTCAAGTCTAATTCATGTTTAGTATGTAATTATACCTACGTCCTATTTTGTTGACATATTCGTAATACAATTTATATTATACCTTCTTATACCTCATTAATCATTATCACTCAAATATTTTGTAAAGTGAATATGGCTTGAAAATACGTTCAGTTTCTTGCCACATGAATTAGAGTTAAAGTTCATTTAAGAAACTTACAAAGATTTTTTATAGGTTTTTCTGCAAGAAAACTATAAAAAGGAAAGTGTTAAAGAAAAAAAATTATAATATATAAACACACAGATAGTGTCCCAATCATCATGGTGTAAGCAATTTTTCACATTGACAAAACAACGCTGATCTTCCTCATATCTATATCTTATTCTCAGAAAAAATCCATATAGCGTAGCGGAGTAAAAATCTGCCGTTATATCAAACATGTTTCTGACAATGACCTCTCCTCAGACAAGCATTATGACTCCCAATAACAATCCCAAATTCCTGGTAACTTGTGATCCTGTTCAAATCGCATAGACAATAGTTCAGGAAACTACCAATTATCCCGTCAGCACCCTAAACCCTTTGTTCGAACATTGAAATTGACAAGACAATCTCAATAGTTCGCATTCAAGATTCATAAATATTCGAAGCACGCCCCAAAGTATAAGAAGGGGTCCTTGAATACTAATATTTTACCGAATCAGCCGACAAATCTCCCAGTTCCGCAACATCAAAGTAACAGAGCATAAAACTTTGCCGATGTCGACGTGAACCGATAACATTTTATCTCTCCACAATGAATTACCCATACCTTTGCCGGTACTGGCTGAATAATATTATGATATTTTAAATTATCTAAATTCAAAATTTATTCCATTTTGTAATGTGCACGCGATGCGCTTTTATTTGATATATTATTGTATATTTGCAGATTTTCGGTTTTCCTTCCCAACTCTCGGCCCCATAACTTTTAAACGGCACAACCGATTTTCATGAAACATGTCTAAGAACTCTCGCGCCAAACTCACCTTTCATTCAAAAAAACTAAATTGAAATTTTTTAAGCTAATCTTATGGCTATGTCGGCGACCCACGTTCATCTCCGTATCTCATATATTTATCCTCATTTCTTATTCGAACCCGCAGAGAAACCCCAAGCATAGCTGTCTCAATAGCTCATCGAGCGACTCTGAGTCAATTCTTAAGACAGCAAAGAAAATAATAAATACATAAATATTTCCGCACAATCCACAAAGCAACATCTTGCCCCGTGGTAAGCTTTAAGCTTGTGTTACGGGCAGACTAGACATCTGATATACTAAATATAATAAACATACATTATATAGTACACCCAGACCAAGGAGAAAGTGCTTGCAAGACATACAAATACTTGACCCCTGGAAATCGAACCAATGCAATAAATGATTTAATTTAGATTAGTTTGATTAGCGACCACAGTTCAGCGTAAAGTTGCTATAATTTTCAGCTGTCACTAATAGAGTTCGCAAGCTGAACGAGATGCCAGAAGGATTTTTTGTTTTTTTGTATAATCTATACAATAAATGATTTATTACAAATTCACCTAAAACTATACACGTGCGGTCACAACGTATATATAAATTAAAAAATAGATCAATTTATCATTACCAAAACAAATCCTCCGAAAGCTTTATAGTTGAAATTTTGGTAGTAGCTCTTCAAGTAAGAAAAACACACTAAGATAGAAATAGGGATCTAAGTTGTGATTAAAGTTTAAATGGCAAGTTTTTAATGGTCCCTAAAGTGCTGACTTAAAAGTTGCAGTACAAACTCACATCATGAGCTTATCTTTGTTACATTACAGAAAGAAACATTTTTACTCCCACGTGGAAAATCGTATAAAACGTGGGTGAATCGGTATTGAGCGTAAAGTTACTGGTGAACAATAGCGTCTGAATAGTTATTCAATATATAGAATCGTATCTAAGGTAACACGACAAAACTGCAATTGACTCATAGAAAGTAATGTGTTTCCAAAGCGAACATTCAGCAAGTTAGCGACTATTTCCTATCGAAAATCCCTTGCGCGCTATAAACTTTAATACCCAGAAACCTTTTTGAATGCAAATGTCTCGTTGCATCCCGACTACTCTCAAAACTATTTCTAAAGGGTAGTACCTAACTAAGATACGTACCATTTTCATTTCCGTTGAAATTTCGCATGGGATTGGAGTTCCTTGGAGACTGTGTGTAATAGCAACGATGAGAGTGCTTAGGGATCTTGCGCACAACTTGCTAATTGAGCTGACTAAATGAAGACCTTGTGTAGTTTTAGAACTGGATTATGAAGCAATAACTTTATTATGCAGTTAAGGCTTTGCTAAGTTTAAGATATCACAGCGTCTTATCTTATATAGCCGAGATTTAGTTACGCTTTTCGAAGAAATACTATAGAACTCAATATAATAGTGTACATAAATGTGTAATAATTGTAAGCTCATTAATGTTAAATAAGTTAATTAAAAAGGCATGGACATTAAGTCTATGGTGAAATTTTAATTATTATAAATAAATAATATGAATATATATTAGTGTAAGTTTTGTATATAGCATTGAATATTATAGCTATTTGTCATTTCCCACTTCAACGACCAATTCCCAGCATGGAGATATTTAATGAAAATGCTTTGTCGATACCAATGATTATGGACGGATGATTTGCTAAAGGTGATTGCTAAAGCCGCGGTTCTTGGTGGATGCAGGCCGCTTTCAAACGAAATAACTGGAATTCTTTCAGAGTGGCTTATATCTAGCAGGGGATGTCCTACGGCTGAAATAATAATGATTAATGTTTTTTCACCAGTCCAAAGAAAACTATTGATTTTTTTATAAATTTATCAGCAACCTGAGCTTAGCATTTACCTTTACTCAGAAATTGAAAAGGTAGATCAACACTTATTTCAGTCAGTTAGAAATATGCGCACTGTACTTTATTTGCAGCCAAGCTCCAAGCCAGTATTTCTTAATTACTGCCGAGCTGCCTCGATTAGAAATAAACATGGCCAATCTATATCAATTGCACGGGAGCCAGCATTCTAGACAAAATGGCGGAGCAAGTAATAATTAAACCAGAGGTATTGCAGCAGACCACGGATATGCTATATACCTACTTGTACCTGTCTAGCAATAAGATGTATGAGGTTTTGCAATGTTTTAAATGAGCGAAATAACTATGTTGTGTTGCTTTTTGCTGATTAATTGTATCTTAAATATATAAATCTTCTGTACGTGTGTAAGTCATTGAACTCCTCAATAATCAACATTTATCTTTGTATGAAAATTAGAAAACGCATATTTAAGGATATTCCTACCACAGACTAATTCCGTTATTAAGGCAAAATAACGAATGTTTCGTAGTTATGTTTTTTGAAAATATTTTTGTTTATGGCAATTTCATACGGGCAGGTACTAAACATACTTTATCCCATTTCCATAAATGTCTCCTTAAAAGTTACATAAGCAAGTATAAAACCCTTATCTTAAGAAATTTGACATTATTAGTTCTATTAAATCCCGTCTTAAGCATTACATTCGACAGAGTAAGACACGAGTCCTTGAGAACGTAGCATTAGAAGGGCCTAAAATTTTAAGAACCGTAGGCACATAAGTATTTGAAAAACCGGAACGACTTTTTACCACTTACTTCCTCGTATTATGATTAATCACTAATTCTCACAAGGTAACCTATCTTTAAAGGGTGTATATGTCCGCTATAAACGGGTTTTACGAAACTCAACCACTATGGGGGTAAATCGGGGGTTAAAGTTTGTATGAAAGTCGTAAGTGATTGAAGTAAAAAACTTGAAATCGCGCACGAAGTCACTGGTGCTCACTAGTGATTCAATATATCAAAATACTGGCAGTGTTAACGAAATTTGGTTTATCAAATACATCGAAATCTTGTTATTTCAATATTGAATCCATCGTGATGGAAGTATTGACATTTGCGCTTCGCAATACCACATTAATAATCATGTTTGTTGATGCATTAGGTACGACAACCTATCATCAATTCGTGATTCGTATACCATGCAAGATAATTTATACGGGTAAACCTTTAATTAGCTCTCTGTAGTTATACTAATTTTTTTTATGTTAGAATAGCTTTCATTTGACCAAAATCTCACCTGATGTAAAGTGACGATGTGGTCTAAGATGGGTCATGAAGACCTAGAAGGTAGATGGCTTCTCCGGCCACATAACGAAACACGAAAATATTGCTTCACGCACTGGTCCAGCCCGGAGGGTGGTGACAAGCCGCGGCCGAAGCCTACCACCAGAGACTGTTCTTAGCACCACCCGGAGGTCACGTGTAAGGATTCAGAGGGTTAACTTACGGACGTGAACGAATATTGTAATGCTCAGTAAATCAGCTGTTGATTTACCTATAAAAATAAATAAATTGATGAATGGTCTTGTTATCAGATGGTTCCGCGAGCACCACGACCAGCTGGTGCCCATAGAAAAGACTCCTCTGTGGTCTCGGGCCACGCTGCTCGGCGGAGGCCTACTCAGCTTGGACAGCGTGCGGAAGGAAGACGCAGGCCGGTTCATCTGCTGGCTCAACAACACAGTTGGCAGTGAATCTCTGCATTTCAGTATAATTGTCACAGGTGAGAGTAATATGATAGATGATTAAAAAAAGAATAAGTCCGTTATTTAGATTTTTTAAAAAATAATGTATTTTATCTTTTTTCAAAATAAAGAGGTTATTTCAAGTTTCGCAGACACAAGCTTCCCACTTTGAACCTTCAATCCTCTATATCTAAGCACTTATTAAATTGATAAAGCAAATTAGATGTCTGGTATTTTTGGACGGGCTAACAGACGGTGCAAACCTAATACAATTTTTTTATGTCGTCATTATGCCTATTGCAGCTCAGTGCACGCGTCCTTTATCATGGAATAAAAGTTCGTGTTTTAAACTACAACTTACTTTAACGCTAAATTACCCTTTTCTAGGAAAACAACAACAGAACAGAGATTAAAAAATGTGGTAGATTCCAATTCAAATAAACCTAGTCTTTATGTTAATTAGTTTCTACCCGTACACCTCATGAAGTTAATGAGTTCCTGATTACGAAACCGAACACAGAACAGTAGAAGCAAACAAAACAGTATCTATAAAACATTCCTTGTTTCAGAACCCATCTCCGTCCGAACAAAACCCGAAGTTCTCCGAACAAAATTGAACGCCAACACTAGCTTGGAATGTAAAGTCACAGGGCACCCTATCGAGATAGTATACTGGATACATAATGGAAGAGTCCTCAAACCGAGCGAGCGCATCAAAATATCAGAAGACGGCCTAAGAATACATATCAGAAATTCTCAAAGGGATGACCAAGGAATTTATCAGTGCTTCGCGAGCAATTCGAGGGATCAAGCCTATGGCATCTCGGAGTACATTATTGAAGGTCAGTTCATTTACTTTCAATGAAATTCTCCTGTTTTTGCGATAGATACATCATCTGTGCGAAAGGGAATTTTGTTAGACCGCTGGAAATGTGAATATTTAATATTCAAATTCTAATATATTGCGTTTGGAGTCTTCACTTCCGTCCGATTAATTTTAAGATCCCTTTATACAGGATATTTCTCCGACAACTTTCTTTAAGCGCAACTTGAAAAAGTTTGGAATCGTAATTAAAAAAATTGATTGGATAACTTTCCTCCATTGATCAAAGTTTAAGACAGAAGTTAAGCTTTCTTTTAAAATACAATAAAAACTTTTCAATGTTTGATTTCCTTTAGAAAGGTTTTGTGTTTTCCTTTCAAATTAAGAAAATTCGTTTTGGGAGAAAGAACCTTTTGTTTTTAAACATTCAACTGAGCCGCAAATCTTACATTCAAATTACACCCGGCCCAAAATTAGTCTGTATTTAAATATTTCCAGTAGCACAGCATTGATAAAATTTTATATCCCGTTTTGTACCAAATACCGCGTTGTAATTCATAAATAATTCAGTCATAATTCAAAACGAAGGCAAAAAAATCTGTACTTTCAAACTCGTGATATAAATAATTATTTTCAGCGACGGAAAACAAACCTAAGTCGACGGCAAACCGCTCGCGGCGAGCGCCCTACGCAAGAAGCGCGCACACACATGACACTGACTGGAATTTTACTGGGACAAGAGGTATGTTCATCCAACAAACAATTATCATACTTTTATTCTATAAAGTTGTCTTGTTTTTAAATACGGTATGGTTACACAATGTTTTAAAACAAAAGTTAGGTATGTTAATACTCTGTTAGCGTAGATACGGGACAAAGTAAGTCGCCACGCTTTTCTGTAAAGGGGGCTTTAAGGTCTCAGATAGTTCTTTCTACCTTATTCCACTAAATCATCGTATAAATATAAACTGACCTATTAATTTAATAATCACGTGATTCAAACAGGAGCAAAATGAACCACATTAATTTAAATATGACTTGTACCTACCCCGTAATCCCTGCTGTTAAAACACTTGTAACCTCAAATACCACTGCTCCGAAATTGTGTTATGAAAATGCCGTCTTGTTATCTTAAGTATCAAACAAAATATCTTTTGTGTAAATAAAACAAAGGGCTTTTGTAACTCCTTGCCCTTTGACCCCAGAATAAAATTGTCACGTCATTTACGTAGAAAAGAAAAGCTGGTTTAACAAATTACTTTGGACAATACAACTATCTGAAATAAAGGAGCTATATAACTTTTCCACTTACCGTCTCGGTGTCGCAACTGCTCCTAACTTTATCATAAACAAAAGGTAGCAAAGTTTTGACATTGAGCTACGATATTCGGCCGTTTTTGCGGCCGGTTTTGTTGACTGTGTTTATCTTGGGCACCAATTACTGCCCAACATTATTGGTTGACTGTTTGGTGAATAATTGTTGACTTTATCTCTCTCTATCTGTTACTTCATTGAAGATACACTTTCGTGATCGGTAGATTCTTATATAAGCCGAACTCTAAAGATAGTTACCTAATACTATTTTTTGGTCTTTCAAGTTTTAAGTTAGAGACCTTTATTGAGCAGACCGGAATTATCAGGTACTTAATACCACAGCTACAACATAAATATTTACAGACCTTCAATTTATCTGAATTATGACTAATTTAATGCACCTTAAGTGAAGCACCATAATAATATACCTATGGTGCTTCACTTATAATAATAATAATCTACAAAATTAATCAACAACTTGTTTCATTTTTAAGTAGATCTATGTCTCAGTGGGCAACCCAACTACAGATACGCACTAACAATGTTATAATCGAAACGACTTCGATACAGATAAAACGAGGTATCTTTCAGGGAGATGCCTTAAGTCCGTTATGGTTCTGCCTTGCTCTGAACCCTCTGTCCAACCAACTAAATTCAATGGGTATGGGATACATACCGACGTCACCAACTAGTACCCAGGCAGAAAATACACAAGTCATTAGTCACCTACTCTATATGGATGACATAAAAATTTATGCATTATCTGAAAGAGACCTAAAACAGCTTATTAAAACCACAGAACAGTTTTCAAACGATATTGGGATGCAGTTTGGCATAGAAAAATGCAAAATTAACGCTATAAAATCGGGACAACAAATTGAGCTTTCATACGAATTGCAGTCTGGAGAAATCATTGATTATTTAAATGAAAATCAAGCGTACAAATATTTAGGGTATGAGCAATCAAAACAAATTCACTCCAAAAAGATTAAGGTTAGGCTTACACAAAATTTCAAACACAGATTAAACTCCATATTACGATCTCAGCTAAATAGTAAAAATACAATAAAAGCTATTAACTCTTATGCTATTCAATTCAATTTCAATTTCATTTATTAACCATAATAATACAACTGGGCGTTATACATGGCAAGTCAAGTTTTACAATTTATACACAATTAATAAAAATCACACAAGTTTAAATATTAAATAAAATAAAAAAAACATACAATAATTTGAAAATAGCATAAAATAAATAGTACCTAATCAAAATAAACTTGTTTTTATCAGTCTAGTGTAAATACAATGTCAATGAAAATGTTAATTATAAATAAATGTCCTAATAAAAATGTCAATACAAATACTAAATGTCATATAATTTTAAGCAAAATGTGATTTAATAATATTCATATTCATAAATTCATTTACATTATAAAAAGCATGGTTTAAGAAGAATAATTTTATTTTATTTTAAAAATTTTGAAAATTGTCAAGACATGTAATATTGATTGGCAATTTATTATAAAATTTAATTTTGGTACTTTCTCCCTGTTTTCTAACCTTGGCAAGATGTGTGTTTGGTACAACTAGTTTGTCTATATTTCGAAGATTATAATTATGTGTATCTTTCTTTTTTAAATATGAGTCTTTGTTACCATGTATTTCCAGTATACTTTTATAAATGTAGAGAGATATGACTGTCATTATCCTATACTTCTCAAAGAATTTCTTAACGGATGTTCTCCTATGTAACCCACATACAATTCTTACAGCTCTTTTCTGACAAATAAGCACCTTATTAATCAGAGAACTGTTTCCCCATACGGTTATTGCGTAACTTAAAGTTGAATGAACATAAGCAAAGTAGACCGATAATAAAGTTTTTTTCGTAACCACTGATTTAAGTTTTAAGAGCGCATAGTTGGCACTAGCTAGTTTTTTACAGGTTTTTTCAATGTGTAATTCGTGGCTCATTGTGTGGTCAACTGTGTAACCAAGGAAAACATGGGACATAGACCCTTCAGATTGAATTGTGCGTCTTGCTTTGTACCGCATAATAATACTTTTGCTTGCGTTTAATACAATACCATTTGTTTCAAACCATTTTTCAAGTATTTGGATTGCATATTCAATTTTCTCGTCTACTTTCGCTACTGTCTGTATTCCCATACTTACCTACTCATTTGGAATAATCAACTGGAATAGAACAGAACTTCTAAACCTACAACGCATTATTAATGTTACTATGACCAGAAATCGTAAACATCTCCCCCGTGCATGTATACAACGCCAAATACTGCCGAGAGCTGAGGGGGGTAGGGGCATGGTCAACATTCCAAATCTACACAATAAACAAATAGGCACGCTTCGAACATATTTTCATTTGAAATCAGAATCTTCACCTCTACATAACTCAATAAGCGAACAAGATCAGAAACTAACACCACTTAATTTGCAAGACCGACATCAGCAAAGAAATGAAAAACTGACAGACAAACAAACACTAATTTCTGAATGCTCCCAAAAGTCACTGCACGGGAGACATCACCAAGATCTGAGCTTGCAAACCGTCGACAATCAGGCGTCGAACGAGTGGCTCAGTCGTGGTGAGCTTTTCCCGGAGACGGAAGGGTTTATGCTGGCCATCCAAGATCAAGTTATAGAGACGCGTAACTATCAAAAATATATTATTAAAGTGCCTAATCTAACTAATGACTTATGCAGGCGATGCAACAGTGCATCTGAGACCATTCAGCATTATCACAGGAGCCTGCAAGTCCATTGCACAAACCGACTATAAGCACAGGCATGACCAGGTGGCCAACATCATCCACCAAAGACTAGCGCTTAAATATAGTTTGATAGAAAGACACTCAAGGCTTACGCCGTACTACAAATATAATCCCGAAACTGTGTTAGAAAATCCCAGCTATAAACTCTACTTTGACAGAGCCATATTAACTGATAAAACTACTCACAACAATAGACCGGATATAACCCTCCTAAACAAAGTAAATAAAACAGCATTACTCATTGACATAGCCGTCCCTAACACCCATAATCTACAAAATACAATCGGAGTAAAACTTGCAAAATATATAGATCTCAAAAACGAAATAACTAGAATGTGGGGACTACAGAAAGTTACGATAATACCAATAGTTCTCTCTACAACTGGAGTAATTCCAAAGGTATTATTCCAATCACTGGAAACACTTGAGCTGCC
Source organism: Gymnoscelis rufifasciata (assembly GCA_929108375.1). Taxonomy (NCBI): domain Eukaryota; kingdom Metazoa; phylum Arthropoda; class Insecta; order Lepidoptera; family Geometridae; genus Gymnoscelis; species Gymnoscelis rufifasciata. The sequence goes on along the minus strand of OV815317.1, from coordinate 6,813,480 downwards.
GAGACATACCTACGCTTTGTTGCAAAAAGCTGTGGTCCTAAATACTTGCCGAATAGTCCGAAAATTCCTCCAGTCCGACAATATATCCACATAACCTTACTTAATAGCAAGCTATGAACATCGGTGTGCACTTGGCTTAGGCCCGTGTACAACTGAAAATTCCGATTCTATGAATCGAGCTGATTAAATCAATAAACAAATAATAATAATAAGCCTCTTTATTTCCAATAACCTTAAAAAAGTTAAGTTAATAACCTTAAGTTTTTTTTTTAAGGTTATTGGAAATAAAGAGGCTTATTATTATTATTATAAGTGAAGCACCATAGGTATATTGCATCCTCTTGTTATGACTATGAGGGGTATCCCCTCTGTATGAAGCAATCGAGTAACTCGGTCTGAAAGACTTGAAAAAAGTTTGATACATTAAACTTACTACTCAAGTAAAATATTCAAGGCAAAAAGTGGCTATGTAGGGTTCTGTTTCCGAATGAGAAAACGAAAAAAGAGCATTAAGTACGATTTATACTGGAAAAAACCCCAGTGTCAGTCTATTCGCACTATGGCCAACCTCGTCCTAGCATTCGCGGTAAGACCACAGTGCAGGTCAGAGTTATTACAATATTTCTACCTTGTGATTATATGATCTATCAGATATTTTGATGCTGCATAACCTAGAACTCTTTTTAGACGCAAAAAAGCAATTCTGTTATAAGATAAAGAAAGAATTCAATTTCGTTCGCGGATCAGCAATTTTCGTAAAATATCGTCCCGCATGAAAGCCAGCGCAACTTTATGACCTGGCTCTAGCCGCGACGTGCTCTGATTTCCATGCAGATGTAGGTAAAAGAAAATATAATAAATCCAACTTTTTATTCGTCCTCTGCTCGACATCTTCATAAAATATTTAAAAGTCCATTTTGAAGCTCGGATCCGCTGCAAGCTATTAGAGTCAGCTCTTCAGCTCAAACAAAGAGCTTCAGTGACGCAGGCAGGCCGCCGGCGCATCTAGCCGCCGCACTAAATACTAAACCGCGGATTCTTCAATTAAGATTCTATCTCCTGGCTCATAAGGTCGCTTTTGCGCGCCCCCGAGATGCAATATAAGCTGCTTTGTTTCATTATTAATTCGTTCTCCGCTATTTGGTGTCGCTGCTCTCCAGAGTACGGTATAAGTAGAGCCGTGGTGTACACCCGACCACTTATTTCGCTACCGATTTTTTTCTACTTTTTCTTTGCACCCACCCCGCAATATAGCTTTCATGGGAAGTGGAACATGAATATAAACTGCCATGTATGGTGCTGTATGATATGGCCTCGGCGAGTAAAATTGAATACATTTTTCTTACATTGTTATTCACAAGCTTCAATAGAAGGGTACTGTAGCGTGCTCACGGCGAAATCGCAACAAAGCTAAAAGAAAGCTTTTATTGTTACTTTACTATTTCTAGCAGCTTTTTACTTGAGAATGTTTTAACAATAGAGATGAAAGAAAACTGATTGCATTTCCATAAAATATTCGAAAGGATACACGAAGTATGTCTGGCCTTCTGTTAACAAGGACCTTTGTTTCCCAAGGGGACCGGCACGACGACATGGAAGAATTATTTTAGGTCTCAAGTTATTAAGCGCTCACTAAACGGACGTTTCCGTTCAGACAGCGGACTTTGAAACTTCACCGATTTTGATCGGTAAAATAAATGCGACAGAATTAATATGATTGACTAAAAGTTGTTGTGTAACACAATTATGTAACTTATTTTATATACTAGAAGTAGGTAGATAAATGCAACTGCATAAAACACCTATCTGTATCTAATTCTAATTCTAAGTGGAGGAACTGAGATCTGCACTGACATCTCGCCTGGGAGTGTTTTGTGCATTATCCCACCACACCTATCTGTATTTTTTTAATACGTTTGGTTAAATGGGTTTATCATAAAAATGACTTTATTTAGGGCAAGTTCGTGCTAAGCACGTAGTAAGTTTAAGACAATGGTGGTCTACAACGTGCGTTTTCGTCCGCTCAGTGTACGCTCTTCGCCTTTCCGTTCAAATAAAGCCTGTTTGATGGACGTGAAGCTGTATCAATGTCATAAACTTGCGGAGCGGCAGGTGTGCTCAAGAAATCCGGACATCCAAATAATGCTGTGTAATTTGTCGTTTAAAGCAGTTTGGTACGCTTTGTTGCCGTGCAAATAGACATAAATTGATACATTATAATACCGCTTTTGAGTTAAACAGATTAGTTTCTGATTTTTATCTAAAAAGGGAACGTACTTTTCAGTTACGTTTTCCACTGTTAGTTCACACAAGCACTCCTCAGATATTTCCAGTTATTTCACCTAAACGGCCGCCTATCAGCTCGCTCGGTTAGAACCCGCAACATAAGCTAAGAACATACCACTAGGCTAGATGTTGTAGTGTGCATTGACCAGAAATATTTATTTATTTTATTTGGGCTAATTTCGGAGAGTCAAAAACTTCAGAGGTAAATATAAGATTATTTTTTTTGTCAATAATTAAAAACTACTTTTGTGTCTCGAAACTATCTTAATGATACATTATTATGCATTGAATTAGGTCATACTATATCCTAAACCATATTAGGGTAGGTACTTTTAACCGCGGTAAAATATGACTTTCCGCCGGTAAATCCATTATAACGCGGGGCACAGATAATGGATTTAACAAACAAAATATTTGTAGCCCTATTGTTTGATAAACAAGGGAACAGTAATAATTTAGTCCTAGAATTTCTCTATTTTTATTGTATATCCGTATTTGGGTCACTGGTTTTCGTAATGAATATCAAATTTTAGAGGGCTAAGTGTTCTCGAAAAAAATCGGAAGAAGGAATTTGCAGACTGCCAGATAGATACATCAATGCTTATAAAAATGTTCCGTATTCAATTTAAGTTCAAACCACAGCTCAGAACCTTAACACAAATCCTCCGTATTGTAGATACCCGAGTAGTAAATACATAGAACATCACAAAAATGTTATAGCGTTTCCATGGATGGGAATGCTTGGATTCCAAGCTAAACACGATGCACCTACGTTAGTTCTAATTATACCGCTAGTATTGACCGCCGGCGTCTGGCCGGGAAGTTCACAGACGTGCAACGCCTCAGAAAATATACCTTGATACAGTCAACAGCAAAAGGTGATCAAAATCAATGTTTCACAATATCTTCTAGAGTGACATCCAGATATAACATGTTTGCCAAAGTGTCAGATAAAAATGAAGTTTTAATTAATCTACAAAAAATTATTATAAAAAACCGAGACCAAGATATTTATGACACGTTATTTGTTCATTTACTTCCAATAAACTACAATAGTCAGTTATTTTTTAATTGTTTTATTGTTTAAATTATTTTGGGACCGTATATCACCAGTTTCTTTTGTTGTTGACTGTACATGTGTACATGAATGAATGTGAACTGTGGATGCTTGAAAGGTACAATGTCTAGATAGTTTATTAAAATTTTGGATGGCCTCGTTGAAAAAGGAAAATGAAAAAAGTATTTATTGGTAACTACAAACCTCACTAAGCTAATTATAGTAACAAACAGGTTATTTAACTAAAAGAATACTATTCCTGGATGGATGACATAGGTACCCAAACTAGGAGAGCCTGTGTGTTGGCGTAATTATACCTTGCTGGACATTATTATATTTAATACATATTAAAGGAATTACTATTACTACATATTTATTACTAACAATAATGATAATCAATATTATACTATACAAAATTATATCTCTATCTTATATTTCAAGTTCTTACATACTAAGTTTAATCACTATATATCAAGTTGTTTTTTAATAATTATAAAATTAAATGTTACGCCAAAACTTAAAGCAGATTTTCTGTTTGGTTATAGTTGAAATTAAGTAGCCAAAACTTTACTGACTGTCGAAAACTAAATAATGGACATAAGAAATATATTAATAACTTTATATAATTGATTGTATAAATAGGGCACAGAAAGAGTGAGTGGTGTGATGCAAATTTAGTGCGGCCTGAGGAACACTTAAAATTCTGTCAGCAGATCGTATCTGCAAGGTTTTATCACTATCAAATTGTGTATTTTTAGCCCCCGACCAAAAAAGAGGGGTGTTATAAGTTTGACGTGTTTGTCTGTCTGTCTGTGGCATCTTAGCTCCCGAACGCATGGAGCGATTTCAATTAAGTTTTTATTTGTATGAAAGGTGAGTTTGGCCCAGGTGTTCTTAGACATGTTTCATGAAAATCGGTTGAGCTGTTTAAAAGTTATGGGGGTGAGAGTGGGGAATAAAAACAGAAAATCTGCAAATATACTAGTGTGGTGTATCAAATGAAAGCGCATCGCGTCCACATTACATAATATTATGTTATTTTACATTTAAGGAAATGAAGGCATTGGAATCAGGGGTTTTTCTTAAATTTTAAATTTAGATTTATAATGTGCTACTAGTACTACGTGATTAATGTAGAGCTGATGAACCGTAAGAAGTGCTCGTTGGCTTGGTAGAATCCTTGTTCCCCGTAAATTACCAACGAAGTTACTTAAATTTATACTAATTGTAAAGCTGAGGAGTTTGTTCGAACGCGTTATTTTCAGGAACTCCTGGTACAATTTGAATAATTATTTCACTTTTAGATAGCCTATTTATCTAGGACTTTACTGCGGGAAAATATGTGTTCCCGCGGACAATCTAAAAACACGAGCAACGCCGTGGCGTGGCAAGCTAGAATTCAATAAATTGACCACTGAAAAAGGGATATATTATTCCTGTTCCAAAACTAGGTTTTGCATTGGAATTATAATTAAATTTAAATATACATTTATGTATTGATGATTTGATGGGGTTGTTACTTCCATTCGAAATCAATCAGAATCATTTTATTCGACGTATCAGATAAATTATACCTAAAGGATTGTCAGGTGTTTAAGACAAGGGATCCGTTTTGCAGCCACTAATGGATACCAAACATAATGTTGTGGATCCCTCCTCCTCCTTCCTAGGGAAGTTGGGAGGTGTCCGCTTAGACGGGGGACAGTTTTAACCCCCTTGTTCGACGTGCGCCACTTGATGGTAGTTGCGGTTCGCACACGCCGCCGCGCACCCCTGAATGCGCTCCGAAGCCGGTGGGTACGACGAGCGTCACTTGCGCGACGTTCGGGTACTTTGACCACTTGGTGGTTAGGACGACTATGTGAGCCGTCCTGGGTGGTGGTGGTAGAGGTCTCAAAGAAACACACGATATATCCGTAAAACAAGGTGTCGGCACATACGACAGACTGACACGATACGACAGACTGACACGATACGACTGACCGACACGATACGACAGACTGACACGATACGACAGACTGACGTTTCTTCTGGAGTCTTCTTTCTTGCAGACTTCTTCTTCTTCTTTCTTGCTGACTTTTTCTTTCTTGCTGACTACTTCTTTCTTGAGACTTCTTTGGAGACTGACTTGCTGACTACTTGAGTACGATTTCTACTGAGCGCGTGCCCGCTCTCCCGGGTCGAAGCTATACCGTCGAGAGAGCGGCGCTAATCGGCCTAATTACGCGACCTATTTTTCGCTACGTGCCAACACCTTTTTGTCATTTATTTATATTTTTCGTTTACAAAACATAATAAAACCTTATATATTTGTGAAGGGTACATATTTCCCTACTTAAATAACATAAAACATCACATAATATTCTTACAAGAAATAAAATACTCCCATAGACATCTTATAAGAACACGATTTTTCCTATTTTAACAATTTGAAATCTTTATAACTTTTTATCTACTTAACTTATTAACATAATTCCAACGACATAATATGCGCTATCAACAGATCTTTCTATTAATACTAAATACGCGACTATACAATAACAAAATAAAAAGCTATAAAACAATAACTTGTTCAGCTACACAATGTTAAACATTTGTACGTAGACAATTCTTTGTCTCGCTACACCTATGTCTAAGGAACGAATTTCAGTCTCATAACAAAGTACTTAATCTAGATTTGTAGGCCTTGATCCCTAACAAACAATAATAAAAACATAACTTAGAAAACTTTACAACTCCTAAATATTTGTACGTAAACAACAATTCTTGCTACACCTATACCTTAGAACGACTTCAGTCTCATAGTAAAATTACTTAACGTAGGTTTGCTGTCTTGATCGCCAACATTCTCCCCCTCGTGCTGTGCACCAACCTCCTGTGGCGATTCTCCCTGCAGCAGCAACACGATCCTGGAGCTGGGTCGGCGTAGCACTCCTCCTCTGGTCTCGACGTCGACGATCCGCACACGCCCGTCTGGTCCCGGATACACCTTCTGGATGCGTCCGCGTGGCCAGATGCCTCGTGGTAGTGTGTGGTCCACGATCAGCACGACGTCTCCGACTCTCAGGTCTGTGGGGCTGGTCCTCTTCGACGTCCTTCGCGGCAGTAGCGTGGGCAGGTACTCGCGCAGCCAGCGTTGCCAGAAATGGTCGGCAAGCCGCTGCGTCGCCTTCCATGTGTCCCGGCCCACGAGCTCGTGGTCCTCAAAGCTTCCTAGCCTTGCCGCGCCGCTGGACCGCCCAAGAAGGAAGTGGTTTGGTGTTAGGGCTTCCTCCTCAAGGCTCCCTGAGAGATGTGTCAGAGGCCGAGTATTGACAACGTGCTCGGCCTCCAGCAGGAGTGTGTGAAGTACCTCCTCGCGTGGGTACCTCTCGTGTAGTGTGGCGCCTAGTGCGGTTTTGATGGATCGCACCAGACGCTCCCATGCACCGCCCATGTTAGGTGCACCAGGTGGGATGAACCTCCATGTCACGCCGATCTTCTCCGCTTCTGAGATGAGGTCTTCTTTCTTCATATCTTCTATGGCGTTCTGCAGTTCCTTGCTTGCCCCGACGAAGTTGGTCCCGTTGTCCGTGAAGATCCTCTTCGGCATGCCTCTCCTGGCAGCGAATCTCCGTAGCGCCATCATCATGCTGTCCGTGGTGAGTGATGGTGCCAGCTCAATATGCACAGCCCTAGTGGTTAGGCATGTGAAAAGAGCTCCCCATCTCTTCTCGTGGCGTCTTGCTACGGTGATCATCATTGGGCCGAAGTAGTCGATACCGGTACATGTGAAAGGTGGACTGTGATGCATCAACCTTTCCTCCGGTAAATTGCCCAACGGGAGTTCTTGTGGGCGCGCCTTCCTCGTCTTGCACCATTGACACTGGTGCTGTACTGCCTTGACTGCTGACCTCAGTCCCATTACCCAGAAGCGTTGTCTTATCTCGTTCATGATCGTTGCGTGATTTCCGTGATTGTAGCGTCGATGATATTCCTCTATGATGAGCTGTGTAGTTTTCTCTTTACTGTCGAGCACGATGGGTTTCACATATTCCCGGGCGACGCCCTGTATCGCGTCGATCCTTCCTTTCATCCGCAGAATTCCATCTTCTATGACCAGATCGAGCCCTTTCAATTTCCCGCTGCTCTCCACTGGTTGCCCATGTTGAAGACGCCTTATGTCTTCTCCAAAACTCCGTTGTTGGCTTATCCTCAGTAGGAGACGTTCAGCTTGCTCTAGCAGGTCTTCCTCCAGCGGCACGTATTTCCTCGCTGGGATGGTCTTCATTGGCTTGGTCTTCCCCCAGACTGTCATCTTACGACTGGAGTTGACATGTTCTTTCTTTGTTCTGCAGAGCCTGATAAACTGCAGAACCCTTGCTGTGGTTCTCCGTAACCTTGTCCATGTTGAGAACCTCGTTAGATCTGGAGACGCGTTGATGATGCGCGCAGTTGCTGTGACGCCCGTTGACTTCTCCTCGCCGGTGGTCTCCTTCTTGAATGTCCTTGGTGCGGGCCAGTGTTCTTCTTTTTGTTTCAAGAAGTCTGGTCCGGTGTACCATCGGTGGTTGCAGTTGAAGTCGTCCGGCACGTCCCGCGTCGCGTCGTCTGCTGGATTCTGTGCTGTGGGAACCCATCTCCAGTCCTGTGGTTTGGTGAGATCTTCTATCTCCGCCAAACGATGAGCTACGAATGTCTTGAACGTCCTCGGGTCCGTCTTGATCCATGAAAGGACGACGCTGGAGTCCGTCCAGTACGTCCTTCTCGTCACCTGAAGGTCCATCTCCTCTGCGACTGCGTGCGCGAGTCTGCTCCCGAGCAAGGCGGCCTGTAACTCCAACCTTGGAATGGAGACTGGTTTCAGTGGTGTGACTCGTACTTTTGCTGCTACTAGGATGACGTGGTACTCTTCTCCTAGTCCTCTCGTCCTCCAGTAGGTGGTAGCTGCCAATGCCGTCTCGCTGGCATCCGTGAACGTGTGCAGCTCCCCCTCGGTGCGGTGTGGCGCCAGACATCTCGGAATTTGAAGATCCTGTAAAAGTTTTATCTTCTCCAGGTAGTTCGTCCATACCTTGAACTCGTCATCCTTGACTTCTTCATCCCAGCCAACACCGCTCCGCCAGATGTTCTGTAGCAACTTCTTTCCTTGGATGAGGACTGGCGACGCCAACCCGAGTGGGTCGAAGGTCGACATCACTGCGCTCGTGACTTCCCTTTTCGTGGGTACTTGTAGCCCTCTGGCTATCTCTTCTGGGGTGTTCCGTAGGTTTGTCCTGAAGCTGATGGAGTCCTTTTCTGTGAACCAGCGTAGTCCCAGAGTCTTTTCCTCTTTCTCGCCTATGTTCACCTCCGTTTTCTCTACCGTGTCCTCGGTCTTCAGCTCCTGTAACAACTCAGGTTGATTTGACGCCCATCCCCTGAGCTGGAACCCCGCTTTCTCGTGTATGAAGCCCACTTGTTTTGTAACATCCCGGAACTCCTCTTCTGAATGGAAGCTGTGCAGGTAGTCGTCCATGTAGTGGTTCCGCTCGATCGCTCTCGCCGCTTCTGGGAACTCGTTCTTGTAGTCCGCTGCGTTCCTGTTTTTGACGTAGATCGCTGTGCTCGGAGACGATGCTGCGCCGAAGATAACTGATGTCATCCTGTACTCCTTCGGCGGCACGTTGCGGTTGTCCCCTCGCCACAGGAACCGGAGGCTGTCTCGATCTTCTGGCCTGATGCGGATCTGCAAGAACATCTCCTTTATGTCGGCTGCCACCGCCAGTGGTCCTCTCCGGAACCTCAGCAGCACTCCAAAGAGCGACTGCAGGAGATCGGGACCCGGCAGTAGAGCGTCGTTGAGGCTTCTTCCTCCCGATCTTGCTGCGGCGTCGAAGACTATCCTGATCTTCTTCTTCAACGGGTGTACCACAGAGAAATGTGGTAGGTACCACAGCTTGTCCGTTTCTTTCGCCTCGGGTGCCTCTTTTGCGTAGTTGCTGTCGATGAGGTGTTGGATCTGCTTGCCGTATTCCAACTTCAGCTGTGGGTTCTTGTCAATCTTCTTTTCTATGTTGAAGAGCCGATGCTTTGCTGACGTGTAACTTTCAGGCATCGCGTCATCTTCATTCTTCCACAGCAGTCCAACCTCGAAACGACCGTCTTCCATTCTTCTACATGTCCTCTCAAGTACATCGAGAGCTCTTCCTTCGGAGTCCGTTGTAGGCCTTCTCGGTTGCACCCCGAGTGCCTCGATGGCGAAGTGGTCCTTGATGAGCTGATGCATCTCCTCTTCCGGCGTACTGACATGAAGACACGTGTTGATAAAGTGCACTGCCTTGGCACCTCTGTTGTCAGTCCCGTGGAGCACCCATCCTAGTCCCGTTCTGGACGCGACCGGTTCGCCTGGCTTCCCTCTTCTTAATTCTTGAGTCACGATCAGCTCCCAGTTGTCTTGCCCTATGAGCAGCTGAGGCGACTCCCCTTCGTAGTGAAGAATATCGGTGATCTTCTTAAGATGTGAGTAACTTTCAATCTTCTTCTTGTCCAGGAACTGAGGCGTAAGCTTTAAATCGTCAACGGTTCGAACCCTCTTGATTGTTCTCCGTTGCCTTTGATGGACCCCCTTCACTTTGAGGTCGATCACTTGTGAATCCTTTTTCTTGATGAGCTTCCCTCCAACTGTCTCGATGACCAGTTCTTCTTTGTTCCCCCTAACACCGATTTCTTCTGCCACTTTCTTGTCCAAAAGTGACACCGTAGATCCCTCGTCCATAAGCGCGAGGATCTTCCTTGATGCCTTCGGCCCGAAGACTTCCACTTGCACGATCTTCAGGTAGGCCCTTGCGTTGTTCACGGCGTTCACCGACACCGCGACACCCTTTTCTTTTGAAGACGTATCTTCACATCCACCAGAGGCCTTGTCCTCTGGCTTGACATGCAGCAGATGATGATGCCATCGCTTGCATTCCTTGCATGGCGGCTTCCTGCAATCCTCCTTGCGGTGTGTTCCCTGGAGGCACTTGAAGCAGACGCGACTCCTCTTGATTATCGCCCACCTGTTGTGGACCGATGCATTCAGGAACTGCTGGCATCCGATGGGGAAGTGTTCACCCTTACATGCTGGGCACTTCTTCTCCACCACCCTTGAGTCCTGATCCCGTTCTTGTGTTGTGTGCGTCGCTTGCCGTGTCCTCTTGAAGCCTCCTCCCTTGTCTTCTAACGTGGCGAAGGCTCCACATTTGTCCGCTTCTGCATCCAGGAACTTGGAAACTAGAGTCAGGTCCGAGAATCCCCCTTCTTCCATAGCAGCTGTGTAGTCGTACCAACGAAACTTCAATATCGTTGGCATCTTCTCGACGATCTGCTTCATGATCTCCGGCGAGTGTAGGTACTGCGGCTTCTTGAGTCCTTTGATTGCCGCCACGCTGTTGGAGATCTGATTCGAGAAGGCACAGATGTCCCTGGGGTTCTCAGTGATTCTTGATAACGCCTTTATCTTCTCTAGTTCCGCTAGCACCAGAGCGTCCGGCCTCCCGTACCTCCTCTTGAGGGCTTCCATCACTTCTACTGGAGAGGCTTCGGAATATAGGAGACTCTTGATTGCTTCTCTTGCGCTGCCCTTCACGGCTCTTCGTAACCGCGCCATATTTTGCACATCACTGAAGAGGCCTGCGGTGTCTGTGTACACCACCTTGAATGCCGTCCATTCGCTGCTACTTCCATCGAAGAATGGCAGCTCGTGTATATACTGCGGTTGTGACGGCGCCCCTCTGCCTCCAGTGAAGGCTTCTTTCAGAGCAGCTGTCAGGGTCTGGATCTCTATCGTGGTTCCCCTTGCTGAAGAGTCTTCAGGTTTCACCATCCTCTGAGGCTCTTCGGGATTCTTCTTTTCTTCCATAACTGAAGACTCGATCCAGTCCTGCACCTGGGCTGCTTTATCCTGTACATCCACCTGGTCTTCCACGGAGTCTTCATCATCGCACTGAGCCAGTTCCAACCTGACTCGGGCCAGCTTGGCTGCTGCCTGGGCCTGCTTCAGCTCCTGCAACGCCAAGTCCTCTTGGGCTTTGAGTTCCCTTCTTCGTGCTGAAGAACTCGTGGTCCTCACAGACCGGGCTTGACGACCTGCCCTCCCCGGCTTCAAGGTCGTGGCAGAACCACCCGCACCTTCTTCCGGGTCCCTTACTGGGGCTTCTCTGGTCGTGTTGGTCTCATATGTAGTCGTAGTCTCTGTTGTTCCAGTGGTCGTGGTACCTTGTGTACCCGAAGAGTCGGAGGTTGTTCCCTTGGTTCCTGATGACCCTGACGCTGTCGCAGACGTGACTCCTTCTTTGCCCAACCGTTCTTCTGTCTCGCCCTTTCCAGAGGCGCGGGACAGAGGGCGCAAGGAGGCATCCTTCTGTGACCTGGTAACTGGCATCTTCTCTTCTTTATTCATCCGGGTTCTTCCTTCCGATCTTCTGGCTTCTTATCCTCTGCAGGGATCCGGCTCGAAGGACCAAAAACTGTTGTGGATCCCTCCTCCTCCTTCCTAGGGAAGTTGGGAGGTGTCCGCTTAGACGGGGGACAGTTTTAACCCCCTTGTTCGACGTGCGCCACTTGATGGTAGTTGCGGTTCGCACACGCCGCCGCGCACCCCTGAATGCGCTCCGAAGCCGGTGGGTACGACGAGCGTCACTTGCGCGACGTTCGGGTACTTTGACCACTTGGTGGTTAGGACGACTATGTGAGCCGTCCTGGGTGGTGGTGGTAGAGGTCTCAAAGAAACACACGATATATCCGTAAAACAAGGTGTCGGCACATACGACAGACTGACACGATACGACAGACTGACACGATACGACTGACCGACACGATACGACAGACTGACACGATACGACAGACTGACGTTTCTTCTGGAGTCTTCTTTCTTGCAGACTTCTTCTTCTTCTTTCTTGCTGACTTTTTCTTTCTTGCTGACTACTTCTTTCTTGAGACTTCTTTGGAGACTGACTTGCTGACTACTTGAGTACGATTTCTACTGAGCGCGTGCCCGCTCTCCCGGGTCGAAGCTATACCGTCGAGAGAGCGGCGCTAATCGGCCTAATTACGCGACCTATTTTTCGCTACGTGCCAACACCTTTTTGTCATTTATTTATATTTTTCGTTTACAAAACATAATAAAACCTTATATATTTGTGAAGGGTACATATTTTCCCTACTTAAATAACATAAAACATCACATAATATTCTTACAAGAAATAAAATACTCCCATAGACATCTTATAAGAACACGATTTTTCCTATTTTAACAATTTGAAATCTTTATAACTTTTTATCTACTTAACTTATTAACATAATTCCAACGACATAATATGCGCTATCAACAGATCTTTCTATTAATACTAAATACGCGACTATACAATAACAAAATAAAAAGCTATAAAACAATAACTTGTTCAGCTACACAATGTTAAACATTTGTACGTAGACAATTCTTTGTCTCGCTACACCTATGTCTAAGGAACGAATTTCAGTCTCATAACAAAGTACTTAATCTAGATTTGTAGGCCTTGATCCCTAACAAACAATAATAAAAACATAACTTAGAAAACTTTACAACTCCTAAATATTTGTACGTAAACAACAATTCTTGCTACACCTATACCTTAGAACGACTTCAGTCTCATAGTAAAATTACTTAACGTAGGTTTGCTGTCTTGATCGCCAACACATAATATAACTGTTATCCTACTAGAAACATTATACTACTGTGGAATTAGTATGTTCTTAAATAGTTGGTTTCATGTAAGTATTTTACTGTAATCCTGCTGCTGTCTTTCCACCTAATCAGGTCTGAATATAAGCACCCTCAGTGAAGTATGCAAAAACCTTCATTCCTAACATAGTCCGTAAAACAACGATTTCCTTCCTGAATCTAAAATACTAAGCGACGTTTGCGAGTTTTCTTTTACAAGTGACAGTCAAAGGACAGACAAGACACATAGCATTTCTAAAAATTTGCATGCATAAAATATCTTACGGTTTTCCGTCGACATTCCTTCTGAGAATTACAGCGTGTGTTTCGTGTTTGGATCCGTTGTCTAGCGACAGGGTCTCGTTATTTTTTTTATTTTTTTTCCAAAATTATATTATATTTTCTGGTTATTTCTTCGGAATTTACTAAAAATATGTCTTTAAAAAATTGGTAAATAAAATAATTCTGGATAATACAGATATGGTTAATTGAATACAGTGTTTATATATATGTGTATAAATCCAAAAGCTGTCTAATTGACTGACTGCCTGGCATATCAACGCAGTGCCTAAACTTTAAGAGTTAGAAACTTGAAATTTTGCGGTTTCTTTTATAACGTGAAAAGCTAGTATAGAACGTTGTCGTTTTGAAAGAAATTCAATAACAATAATTAAACACATGTTAAATATTTTTTCACAATGGCTTTTAAATTTTTATGAGACTTGAAATTTTAAAATGTATGCTCTGTGGACCTATAGGTTTAGCACCCCCGTGTTAGATGTTTGTATGATTGATGCAAGATTTTTTAAAACAAGTTCCTACAAAGTATGTGCAAATGACTACCTCTACACGTACAAAGTCGTGGGCGTCCGCTTATTTAATATATAGCGATACTGTTGAAACCTAAAGCGGTTAACAAAACTGCGAGAATTCTAGCGTTTCCACATATTTGATTTTGTATGATTCCTTTGTTGCCGACATTATCGTGCCAGCAGCGGGTTGTAGTTATGCATATTTGCACAAAGACTGGACGTTCACCGCAGAGAAGTCCGCCCAGAGAAATTAGATGTTAGTGTTCTGAATAGCCCTATCTGTTCATTGTTCGGGATTGTTCTGGTGTATTCTGTAGATAGCATCTCCTGTTACTGTTATTGGCTTTACGTTACGTACGTTTACCTATCTGAAATCAATAGTACTAGGTAGGGTCCTACTCAACCGATTGAGTAGTATGGTAATATGATATTTGACGACCTCTGTGGCTCGGTGAGCGATGGTCCGCCCGAAGCGCAAATATACAGTTTTCTGGTTTCAGATCTGGGTGTATTAGTGAGTTTATTTTTGCTAAAGACAAATTGCTTTGTACACAAGTACATATATATGTGATATCAGTCACCTAAATTCATAGTACAAGCTCTGATAAGTTTGGGGTTAGGTGATGCTGTGTGATTAGTTCGGAAATATTTTTTATACAGTTTGAGTACGAGTATGATAATGGATGGATTGATTTCTTGTTATATAAAAACAAAAAAATTTTTTATGGTTGATAATCTTTCATTTGACCATAATCTAAACTTATGTAAAGTAATGAAGTGGTCTAAGATGAGGCATGAAGACCTAGAAGGTAGATGAAAAGGAAAGGAACTACGGGAAAAAGGGAAAAAACTAGGAAAAAAAAGGAAAATAACTAGGGGGAACTTGGGGGTAAAGGGAAGGAACTAGGGGTTTACTATATTCGACGTGCCCACAAAATATACTAACACCTCGTCTAATTCATTAGTCGCGACATTTTTTTTTAGTAGGTTCACAAAATACACAATTTTAAAAATATTTTCTGCCCGTCTGTTATTGAATTGCGGCAGTTTCAATGTAGCAATCCTTGTTAAAGCGGCCGACATTTTTAAATGGATGGACAATTTTTTATGGTATATTAAAAAAAAAACTCAAAGTTATAAATTTATTTTAGAATAAGTACTGGCCACAGTTTTGCAATGTTTGTGACAAACACCAGGACTCTAATATCACCAGTTTTTTCAAAATATCACTTTTAGTGAACCAAGTAGGTAATACAAAGAAAAACGTATAAGTTGAATATCTCGAAAACTATTTAAATATCGTTAAAAATACATGGGGGTGAAATCGATGTATAAAAACCTACATACTTGACATTCGACAGTTCATTCTTTTTAACTAGTCTGAAACACAATGACGTGTTTACATAATTATGTATAATATGTATGAGTGTGTTAACAGTCTTATAATCCTCGTTATTAACATACTGGAGTTTACCTACTAAACAAAGTCGCTAGTATCAAATTAAAACTTTTCAAGGCTTTATGTCGAACTTTAAAGTATTTTGTTAACTAGAGAACCCACAAAACATTTAATAACAAGTATTGGAAAAGTTGTGGCTAAAATACCCTTTTAAATAGGGTATACGTAAAGTATTAACACAGTATTACCTAGCTTACTATATCTTACACACGGACTAAACAAGATTTAATATTCAATTTTGGTTTACGAGTAAACTTAGAAAGCGTTATTTCAGTTAGTTATTTCGTATTTTCATTTAAATCGCAACGATGACGTTTTCTTACGGATTCAAAGCCCAATTTAGCACTATTCTTTATTTGAAGTACGTTTCCATGCCACGGATTTAACCCAGTCATATCTTCGACTTCCAAATAAACGAACAGATTTCTTAACTCAGCACTCACTTTTTAAGCTATTGCATAGCTTATATCACGGGCCTTGTGATGAAATTCCGTAACGAATAAAACCTAACACCCCCACTCCGACCGGCACAGCGGTGATACTTTTTTTAGTTTTTCCATCTATCGATAAATAGCAGAACTTTTAATGACTTTTTGAAATATCACGCTTGTCTCTTTAGCTCAGCAACCTGCCTTAATGTGGCATTGGTTGTATCGGCGTTACTGCGCATGCGTAATCTGATTCATTGTCACCACGCTCAAAGTGTAACTTGAATTAATATTAAAGCAAAAAAATACAGCATAAATAAAATAAATATATAATTATAATTTCATAAGTTGATAAAAAATGCTATGCAAAGCTTTACCGCGGCATTCTTCGAGTGCCACACGTCTTTTATTATATTTTTAAAATTCATCATTCTGCATCCTTCCTTGTCCCACAATATGTGGGGTTGGCATACCATGTGTTTTTCTTCAATTTTCCTCTATCTAAGTACTTTCAAAATCAAATGAATTTTAATTATTTATTTTGTTTGTAAAGCACAATTATCAATTTCACAAATTATTTCGTTATTTAATAACTTTTTGCTTCACGAACCAACGTACATTTCAATTGATATTATCTAAAATACTGGATCCCCAAGGCCTACCCACATTTAACTGACGCAAAGCATTATCGCTAAGACCCCTATAATACTGGCACATTAATTTAATTTACTATCCGTACCTGCGCAGAGATCATATCGGGCCATCCCTATTCAGAGAGTAATAAAGTCTACACAAACCTGAAATTGTTGCACGGTATCTACATATCAATAACACGAGTAATGACGTGATAACTTAACTGGGATGCTTTTGCCTCTATGAAAGGACTCACATTGTAGGCGTAGGTGTTTAGCTTGTGTTACGGGGATTAGACAAGACATAGGAACTTTATTCAATCTGTAGTTAAAACACCTACGTCTTTGAGAAAATTATGATATTATATTTTATAGTATGGAGTTTTGACCACTGGGCGATAATTATAACATCATCGCATTAGCCGTGAAACTAACACTGCTGGATAAGCCTCCATTAACATGACTTATTATTCCTATGGGAAGCTCGTTGCTTCCAGCGCGAGCCCGCAACTTTGACCAAGTTTTCCGGCCATTTTGTTTTGGTGGTCGTTCGACGCTTGCGTTTACCGATCCATGGCCTTCACAACAACAATTGAATAGAACATTGGGCAGATGATTAAAAAAGATTAAGTCCGTTATTTAGAATATTTTAAAATATTAGTTATTTTTCTTTGCGAACGAGTACATTGCACATATAGTGCTTTAAAGTTTCGCTTGCCATAACGCTTTCGTGCGATTTGTAATTAACTTCAAGCAGATACAAGCCCCAGCCCGTTTGATGCTCTATATTTTTGTACTTTCTTATGAAATTAATAAAACAAAAAAATAGGTGTCCATTCTTTTTGACGGGCTAATAAGTGCATAAAACAGAATACCAATATTTTCATGTAATCATCATGCCTATTCTAAAGATATTTTATTATTCATAAATCTAAATTTAAAATTTAAGAAAAACCCCCGATTCCCTTGCCTTGATTTCCTTAAACGTAAAACAACATAATATTTTGTAATGTGGACGCGATGCGATTTCATTTGATACCCCACACTAGTATATTTGCAGATTTTTGTTTTCCTTACCCACTCTCACCCCCATAACTTTTAAACGGCACAACCGATTTTCATGAAACATGTCTAAGAACACTCGCGCCAGACTCACCTTTCATACAAAAAAAACTAAATTGAAATCGCTCCATCCGTTCGGGAGCTATGGTGACATAGACAGACAGACAGACACACAGACAGACAGACAGACAGACAGACAGACAGACAGACAGACAGACAGACAGACAGACACACAGACAGACAGACAGACAGACACGTCAAACTTATTACACCCCTCTTTTTTGGTCGGGGGTTAATAAAAAATAACCCCCTGCGCTGTACTATATGACCCTCTGTTCACTGTGTTACTGAAGCTAACTACTACGACTAGTTAAACTAAGTTAAAGAACTACGGTGACTTATAGAACTCTTAGGATTGCTAGGCAAATCCTAACTAACACATTTAACGTCGGTTAAAGAAGCAGGTAGTACTAGAATAAAATAGGGAACCAGAACTTGCTCGACACCAATACCTACCGAATTAATTAGTATTAAATACACAAGTTATAGAGGTTTATTAATTAAAGCCTAAGATCAATATTACGAAATTAAAATTACATAGTAATAACAATAAAAAATATTAAGTATCTTCAGTTCGATTTTTAATTTCACATATATAAATATACAAGCGGTCCGCCCCCGCTTCGCACCTAGTTGACCGTATTGTGAATGTAAACCATTCCCGAACCCACTTAAACACACACAAAAAACTTCATCAAAATCGGTCCAGCCGTTTAAAAGGAGTTCAATGACTAACACTTGTGTTAGACATTGAACTCCTTTTAAACGGCTGGACCGATTTTGATGATTACTAAATGATATAGTTGTATTTATTACTCGTACCTGGTAATTCAATCAACAAAATATTAATTTCAGCACAACTGAAACAATTTTGTTATTTTGTTGGTATATCTACAATTTGACACGTTAATCTGTTTCGAATGTTTGAATTAGAATCACAAATTTCAATTTGGATGTAGCAATATATTGATTAGTTTTGTTATTAATGATTGTATTTGTTAATTTTCCATACAATGACCTCTAACAGATTTCAGAATAAACAATGTTTAATGTTAACAAAATGTAACCCGATATACCACAATATTTGACAGCTTCAGTGGCGCGGTGGGCAGGGTCCGCTTGCGGTGCAAGAGGTAGCAGGTTTGATTCCCGCCGAGGGTAATAGTGTTTGTAAGTTCTGCAAGCACTTTCTCCTTGGTCTGGGTGTTTAATATGTATAATAAAAAAGGTATCTATATATTTATGACTATTATAGTAAGTATATCAGATATCTAGTACCCGTAACACAATCTTAGAGCTTACCACGGGGCTAGATGTTGTTGTGTGAATTGTCTGGAAATATATTATTGCTCCAGGATATGTTTATGTTATTATGTATTTATATAAGAAAAGGTTTCAGAATTCTTTGTTGTGAATCCCTTAGCTGATATTGTTTTTTAAGGACAATGAGACAACTTGAAAATAGTTATCGAAAACCTCAAAAGTCATACACATACGAGGCACGTAAGCTAAATGTATTGCCAAGTCTGCAACAGATTCCGAGTAAATGCAATTCCGGGAAATATCCGTGAAAGCCTTGCGATGTCAAGTGGTCAGAAAGTCACGTTCCTGTGCTACTGCTTTGTTCTCTATTGTGGCTATGTAACGTGTGTACAGAGACAATAAGTAGTTGTATGCTGATGCCGTTATCACTGTCACGTTAGCCGAAGGATTGAAAGGTTATATCCGTAGAATTCTAGTTGATTAGAAGGACGTAATGCAAATATACCTTTCAGGTTCCTTACAATTAACCGTATAATTTTCTGATTGACACATCGATTTATTAAGAATCCTTCGATATTATATCACATTCATTGAAACATAAATTGTAAACGACGCTACAAATCCTGTATCAAAATAAAATATAAAAGGGTGTTTGACGATGCGTGAGTCATGTGGCGTTAAAAAAACTTGCAATGTGTCGCGTGCTACAAGCTTCAGATAGATAAAGACAGGAAATATCGCATCCTCGTTTCTCTATATGTTCTTTTTAGACGCATTTCCTGGAATAAGTTACAAGTTACAGAAAATCTCTCGAGAATTTAAATGTCTTGTGTAATTCACGTAGCAGTTCTACTGAATGTAGACTCTACGAGAAGCGTAGCACGTCTACGTCTTGAAACGCGTAGCATTTGCGTAGCAATGCTACGAAATATTCTCAGTGCACTACGATCCGTAAATACTTTGAATTACCAATGAATTGAAACTCACATATCACATACCAAAGTGTTAGGTAATATACATATATAATATTTATTTATGCTAATATTATAAAATGTAAAGTTTTTGAGATTTTAAGAATGTATATAGAGGTACATTGTAGGGGTTCATCTCTCGATCAACTGACCCGATTTGAATTAAATTTGGTACAGGGATTATCTAAAGCTTGAGAAGTGACATAAGGGATACTTTATACCGCGTACTGCTAGTGTTTTTAAAAATAACTATCAGTTATAATTGTTTTACCTTGTAAATCTTCATGAAATCTACGGACGCTCCTTCTTCAAACATAGATCACGCAGTGCTGCACATTTGTGCTCATTTTTAACACTCTTCAAATGTTTTAAACGGAGGAATTTAAATTAAAGTAATCTTACGTTGTTTAAATTCGCATTTCTAACAACAAAAAGTAATGAACGAATTTAGCACAATGCACACACTAGTATTATGCAAAGTCCTCCAGCAAATATGGCACAGCTCAGAGTCTACATCGGTTTATGCAAACACCACGACTGCACCTGACAAAACCTCTCGTATGCGAAATTCAAGAAAACTGCAGCTGTATTATGTAAATTGTTTAATCTACCATATGTTGCAAGCTGGAAGCGGAAGATAATACTTACATTTCTTTTTGAAATTATATCAAAACATGTGTGCTTGTGCTGGTGAATAAATTGACTCTGGTAATATTGATGATTCGATACTTCTCGTGGCCCGATTTTAATCGACTTTCAACGAAGAGATGAGGTTCTCAATTCAACGCGTATGTTTTTTTTGTGTTTGTTACCTCAGAACTTCTATATATATTTATTTTTAACCCCCGACAAAAAAGAGGGGTGTTATAAGTTTGCCGTGTCTGTCTGCCTGTGTGTCTGTCTGTCTGTCTGGGACATCATAGCTCTCGAACGGATGGGGCGATTTCAATTTTTCATGTTTTTTTTTTTTGTATGAAAGGTGAGTTTGGCGCGAGTGTTCTTAGACATGTTTCATGTAAATCGGTTGTGCCGTATAAAAGTTATGTGGGTGAGAATGGGGAAAGAAAACCGAAAATCTCATCACGTGAATATTACAAAATAATATGATATTTTATTTGCAAGGGAAATAAGATTTTGAAATAGGGTTTTTATTAAATTTTAAATTAGTATGTTTTTGTTTAGTGTTGGCGCATCTTTTGGGACATTTCATTGTAACGGACAAACAATCTGGAGTCAAGAAAAATATGACCCCATCGCGACTTAATTTTTTTGGAATTTATTACAGACCACAAGCCTATTAGTGAGAATGGTTGTTAAACAACTTTAATTCGACATATGTAGAATCCTTTAAGGTAAACCGGATCAAAAATATAAAAAAAAACAAAATCTATTAAATATTACTAATAAAATTACATAGTTTGTTTACTTATTATTTTTTATTTTTACAAAATTGTTCTAGTTGTCGCTTTTTAGAATTTTCACTAAGGTCATGTCTTTAGTGATACTCGCTGGACTAAGAGAAATCGATTGACGTGTGAATCATAGAAATCAGCCCAGGCGTTAAGTTAAGTGGGATAAAGGAACATACATACATAATTACATAAATACTTAGACATATTACATACCAACGCCTTTTTTGACAATTTGCGTTGCGCATTCGGGTAAAAAGGAGGAGATTCTGAATTTCACATGTATGTTTAGTTCTCGAGCTATCTTCAAAATTGTTCTAATTCAATCTAATTCTCAATTTTGTATGATAATAATCGAAAATGTTGGGTAATGGTTGCACCTACAGAAGGGCAACATTCTAATGGAATTATGCCAGTGCCCACGGAGCGTGCTATCTAATTTTTATTAGAAATATAATTAATGTTATTTTCCAAACAGAAAATCGGTTGTTTTTTTCTAAAATCTACTTATGTATTGATCAGCTCCTATAGAGATGTATAGAATGCAGCTTTTAATCCATTCAAATAGGAGCAATATTAATGGAATGGAACGGACTGTCCATACTTACTCATCATCATCAATCATCAACACCCTATTAACGTTGAGACTTCTCTCTGGACGAGAGATATTAGGCCTTAATTACATTCGCCAAGTGGTTTGAACCCACGAGCATCGGAATGAAAGTCGAGTGAGTTCCTACTTAGCCCACACGGCTTTGCTCCCACTTAGCCCACACAACTTAATATACTTTATTCATATACGTCATACTTTCTCACAGTACATAAAATAAATTACAATAAAAACTGTTAATCCTCTCATGGTGTTACAACACAGAAATAAATTTACTAAACGAACAACAAATTATAATTAATTTTGACTTACTCTAAAAGTACAAGAACAAAATTCAATAAACGTACTGCAAGGTTTTGTGTGCATTTCACTATTTCACTCGGTTATTACTTTTGGAATTCAAAAATATTGCATAATGCTGTTTAAACAAAGACGTATTAAAAGCTCAGTAATAATATAAAATAGAAGTAAGAATTAAGCAGGATTTAATCCGTGCCGTTGAACCATCCAAACGGATTTGTGCCATCCGGTCCAGTCTGAGCTTCTTACTGAATAATCCTAACCAGCCTAATTTTGATTACATGGAATATTCCGTTTTATATCTATGCTGATAGGTTTATCATACTCGGCGTGAATAGCAGCATTTCTGTTCATCATCATCACCCTATTAACGTTCTCACTGCTGGGACACAGGGTCTTCTCTCTTGGCGATAGAGATTAGGCCTTAATTCGCCACGCTGGCCAAGTGCGGGTTGGTGAATGTCATATGTCCTTCAAACTCTTTAAAGTTCTCAGAAAATGTCGGTTAGAGCGGTCAGCCTTGCCTCTGCAACGTCGCTAAACTTGATAAAAATCAATTTGTATGGGAGCCCCCTTACTCGTATATATTTGTTAATTATGTGTTTTTATTATTTCATCCCTAAAATTTCAAATCTATATAACGGAGCTCGAGATACAGCCTGGTGAAAGACAGACAGACGACGAATTCTCAGTAATAGGGTACATAGTAATAGGGTCTTACCCTTTGGATACGGAGCCTTAAAAATCAATGGAATAAATCTACTTACAATATGATATTAAAACTTGAAACGGGTAACATGATTAGACTGTTAAATTGTTTAAAAACGAAGATAATTTAAACGGTTATACGAAACACTTAGTGTAAATAGCCTAAAATTATAAATAAAACGATATTATATTAAATATAATGCTGTCAGTACTATTTTACCAGCTTATACTCTGCTAGTACTGAGTAGCTGATCGTGATTATACACTCTGTACAAATTGGGAAATTTTAATTCCCAAAAGAGTTTTTTGGAATCGTAAAATCATAGCTTTATAAAATGCTTGATAACTTACCAAAATAATTCACAAACCTTATAATATTATAAATAAAAAAAATTCGGTACTAGCGAAAGCTAACAGTAGTATATATTCGTTCCCAACACGCAATGCACTTTCTTTCACTATACAAGTCCGACATGCAATGAATCCAACCAAATACACAACTTTCTAATCAGTGAGACCATCTGCTTCCGGCACGACAGCCCGGGGCTATTCCTCTTCAGACTTCTATCCTGGCTCAGTCCCTTACAGGTCGCAAGTAGCTCATTTGTGACGCATTTTACAATCGGGTCTCGAGTCTATCTTCGTGACAAGGATACGTTTTTGTGTACATATCAATTTAATCCAGCCGATGCAAGTAATAAAGTTCAACGGTCATCGTCATGGCTCTGAATGGCATTGATGAAGCGACGTATTGGAACATAAATAAAAAAACATCTTTAATATGAATCATTTTGATCAAAAGAATAGAATAGAATAGAATATACTTTATTACACACCAAATGAACAATACAATATGAAATAAAAACTAAACCTAGAATGCTTAATGGGCGGTCTTATTGCTAAAAGCAATTTCTTCCAGACAACCGTGGATGGAGAGAAAAAAGATAACATATTTTATGGACGGTGGCTTATACAATATAAATACCTAATATCGAATGCTAAACCTACAACTAGCCTATACTAAATTAAATTTATCCTTATGCTAACATAGATAAATGACCAAAATTTTTATGAATTTTTATTAAAATAAAATTGTTTAATGCTATTCCGAAAAGAATTGAGTTCCGAAAAGATGATGTTCAATTATTTGTCAAACTTTGGAAGTGGACAAAGTTCAAAATATTTATTTGCAAAGTCGTACGGAGCGAATATTTATCTCATAACACTAAATTCTCGACACAAATGCACAAAACGTAATTTGTGTCAAGTTTTGAATAATATTTTAGCTATGCAGTATATGGGTTCCAACAATTATGTATGGAACCTTTACTGGCATTTTGAAAAAATATACGATTGTCATTCTTTCATCTCTTACCACAAAATCACCTTTTCTGTAAGTGTTGGTTTATTTATTTATAATCTAAATGGTTTAATCCTTAGTCTAATCCGCAGAAATAAAATTAGAATATAATAGAGTGGAGATGCTTTTTATGATGTGGCCGACCATCCAACTAAGTGGTTGTTATACTCCCTCTGTACACTCTCACGACTTAGTACACTCTCATCCACTCCTAAAATGGGTATTTCCATAGTTGTTATGTTGATACATTTTGTCTACAGAATCGAAGCCGGAGCTGGTATACTGGTTCTCAGAGCAGACCCTGCAGCCAGGGCCCAGTGTCTCGCTCAAGTGTGTGGCCATGGGCCATCCACCACCACAGTTCAGCTGGCTTCTCGATGGCTTTCCAATTCCTACCAACTCCAGGTTAGTTTAAAAACGGAAGGATTTTTAACGGTACTTAAGGTCCTATAAGTGGCAACTTCTCGCGAAGCAGCAGAAAATACATTATTGGACTTAAGTCTCCTAATAAATACATAATTTATAATGTATAATTTAATGGTTTACCTACTAAAGTATATCAATAAATTTTCTGTAGAAAGTATACAACTTGCCTATTTAATGTATTATAATTATAATAAATCTTGTAGCACCTCACAAACTCGTGAAAAATGTGAATTTCTACGAAAATGTAGAGATAAAATGAAAGCTCTTAACTTGTGATATGTCAGATACACGTAACTTTACCGGATGTTACTTGTGACTTGGTTGGAGTGAATCTGCTGAGTGCAGATTTT
Organism: Gymnoscelis rufifasciata; assembly: GCA_929108375.1. NCBI lineage: Eukaryota > Metazoa > Arthropoda > Insecta > Lepidoptera > Geometridae > Gymnoscelis > Gymnoscelis rufifasciata. Next base: position 6,788,587 of record OV815317.1, on the reverse strand, counting down.
ATGTTTTTTGACAAAACCTTCATCGCCTACAAGCTTATTAAGATGTACTTAAGTAACATATATCATAATCAATATTTAAATGATAAATTTAGTTGTAATTAAATTAATATAATAGCTTCAGTTTTTAATTGTTAATTTTCTTGTTGTTTTAATTGTTAAGTTTCTTGTTATTATTTTAAAAACATTTGCACACCTAATAATGGTCAAACATGTCTGAATTATATGTTATTTATTTTGTCATCTTATGTTACAAATGTTTTTTTGCAATAAAGTATCTTTTATCATAATCGAGAAACGCAACTGTAGCTACATTACAATAGTTGAAGTTTATGAGCAGAGTTTTTAATGTGGTCTTCAAGTAACCTCTAAAGGAGACTTCCATTAAGTGTAAAATCCAAAAAAAATACGTGAATCTTAAAACCATTTTTTTACAGATTCGTAGTCGGTCAACACGTAACCCTGCAAGACGACGTGGTTAGTCATCTGAACATCAGTAGAGTGACAGAACAAGACGGAGGAGAATACGCCTGCGTAGCCTCCAACTCGGCGGGCAAGGCCCTGCACGCAGCTAGAGTGAACGTGTACGGGCTGCCTTACATACGAGAGATGCCCAAAGTCACTGCGGTGTCGGGCAGCGATCTGAATATCAAGTGTCCTGTAGCTGGGTATCCTATTGAGGCTGTCACGTGGGAGAGAGGTGAGTCAGACAAACTAATAATGATCATGGAATCTATAAATTTATAGAATAGCCTAAACGTGTGTCAAGTCACGCTGATCATCGGCGCTGACAGTTTTTTTATGTTAGATAAGCTTTCATGTGACCACAATCTCTAAATTGACGATGTGGTCTAAAATGGGGCATGAATACCTAGAAGGTAGATGGCTATACATACAATTACATAAAAAAGTCGGTACAGAGCACAAACTATTGCTATATAAATGATTTATTTTTATAAGATGGCAGCTGAATTATGAGACTGAAAAGTCTCTTATAAAATTAATAAATATGCCTAAACTTCTTTCTGAAATATTTGGATTTTCATATAAATATGTATTTATATGATCAAAGTTTGCCACCATGCTAAAATGCGACTAGAACAAAACCTTAAATAATGCATCCAAAGTAAGAAACTTTCCGTACCACTCAAGAATTATGTTCTGCAGAAGAACATTATCGTTCTTTTTAAACTCGTCAATCCTTTGCCAAATATCTCAAGCGAGTTGGCTCAATTCCCAACTCAATTTTAGTAAAATATGAGGTTCTACATTTCAACTAATTTTTCGTTAATAATTCGGTTTTAGATTAACTTGCGTCGTTAAATTTATATTAACTTTTTCTTATTAATGGTTTCTTCGCATCGACCTATTACTCTTCATTAAGAACGGCCTTTTTGTTATTTCGGTAATTAATTTACAGTTTAATGAAACCAAATTACTACCGAATAAACATTTACTTTGTTAATTTATTTACAAAACCGCCTACTAGGGTAGACTGAGGTGAATAGGATCACTTTTTTTTGGGATAAATAGAGAACAAGTCGTTCACAATTTATATGAAGCTATTAGATCAAACATCTGAATTTCCAAATAAAGGAAACTCAGTAAAATTTTAGACAAACCTGTATAAGTTTCCCCTTTTTTGATTTCCATACTAAAAATACCCTTGTAATTTCCATTTCCTTAGAAATAAATGTCTCTAATTGAGATAAAATTGTGGCGACAGGAAACCTATTCCGTCCGAATGCTCTCGAGGTTCAATCGCGGTGATGATAGAAAATTGACATAATTTCGCGCAGTGCTCGGTACCTCCTCCAACTAAATGAAATAGCGTATTATTAGTTCATTTCTATTTATTTGATGTAGACTTGAAATAATATTACCACTTTATGATATTGAAAATGAATATACATATAGAATTCATAGCATATCTAACTATTCGCTACATTTATAAAGGAATTATAAGATACAAAATAATTTATTTACGTAGTTCGACTTAGGTAGAAACAATACAATACAAAAATAATAATATAATAAATCATTTATTATCCTCTCACAAAAAAATTACATTGTTGTTACATCTATGTTACTATGAGATAACATATTACATACCTAAAATATCTATTTTGTGAGAGACTGGTGCCAATGGTAGGCTAAAAGCCTGTGTTACTGGTCACCAGGTCCCACTCCACGGATTCACAAGGTGTTCTTTAATTAATTGGGACAGTCTAAAATGTAAATAAAAATAAAAGGAAAAAAATTGAATAAAAATATAAAGTACAACCAGGTATACCATAACCTAAAAACTGTGCCAAATTTTACCAAATTGATGGCTTTAAATGGTATCTCATTTATATATAATAGCTATATTCAAAAACCTGGCCAGTTTCAGTTAGGAACCTAATATAAAACTAAGATCTAATAATTATACATAGTTGAAAATAAAGACAAAGATAAGATAAGCTAAGCATATTTTATAACATTATTGTGTATGTGTATAGGAAAGTGTGCGTGTGTGTATTTGTAGTTGGTTATGCGTAGTTATGCTTAATTGTGTATGAATGTGTATGTGCGTGGGTGCGTTTTGTTGTGTGCGTATGCAAGTGTGAGCTTGTAAACGTTTATGAATGCTGATTTATGAATATATATGTAGTATCAATATAGTTTGACGACTAGACTGTTCATTTAATTGTCAATAGTAAATTTTCCGTCTGTTGGTAATTTAAAGCTTTCAGCCATTTAGTAGTACAAATTTTACATTTATGTTTGGTCATTGGGTAAATTGAAAGTTGATTATTAGCTTTGTTATAAATGAAATTTCCTAAAAAACAAAAAAAGTTGTGCGAGCGCCGGGAACGAAAACTGGAAGATTTGCACACAGATCTACCCTTTCTACGTTTTTCACTATCGAGATTAGGATCATAGAATATCATGGTATGTTTTTTAAGGATTATCTGCTGAATGTATAACTGTCTTATTGATAGAACATCCCATACATGAAATAGTTCCTGCGTGGGAAACCTGTAAGGAAGACCCGCTCCCACCTTCAGAATTGCTCGTTGAGCTTTTTCAAGTGCTAGCAAGTGTGTTTTAGCTACCCCACCCCAGGAAGTGATGCAGTAACTAGCAATGCTTTGACATAGCGCAAAGTATACAGTCTTGATAATTTCCAAGTCAGCAATATGCCTTAAAGACTTAAATATATAGATAAGTTTCCTAAATCTAGCAACTTGTATATCTATATGATATTTAAAAGTTAGGTTTGCATCTAGGTAGACGCCAAGATATTTCACCTTGTCAACCCTTTCCAGTGATGAGCAGTAACAGGTTTTCGTGAGGAGCCCGCATTGGTGGGCTAGAATTGTGAGGTGTGGTGGTGGAAGACCGCTGTTTCTAAAAGCAAAGGCAATAAAGTTAGTTTTGGAGATATTTAGTGTGAGAAGGTTCGCGTTAATCCATGAGCTGACTTCATTAAATCCTTTTTGTGCATACTGAAAAACTTCCAACCAGTTGTTACCCTTAAAGAATAAAGCTGTGTCGTCAGCAAAGGTCACTACTCGGCCATTAAGAATATTCATGTTACATAGGTCATTGATAAAAATTAAAAATAGAGTTGGACCTAATATGCTGCCTTGGGGGACGCCATATTCTAATTGGAGCTCATCACTTATGCAATTATCAATTTTAATTCGCTGACTTCTGCCCGAAAGATAATCCCAAAAGAGCTTAAGGGGGAGTCCTCTAACACCTATCCGCTCCAGCTTGGACGCAAGGATCGGAATTGAAACCGTGTCAAATGCCTTAGTGAAGTCAAGAAACACGGTCACACACTTCCCTCCCCCGTCCAAGCCCGAGATGATAATTCAAATTCAAATTCAAATTCAAATTCAAAATCATTTATTCCATAGGCAAAACAAAGGTGCACTTAGAATAGTCACAATACTTATACATTTATAAATTGAAAAAAAAATAGATTAAAATAATAATTATTACACAATATCAACGTCTTGTTTAAATTTTAAATATATATATATATATATATAGGTATATATTCTTACAAGTCTATTTAACAATTGCCCAGGCATCTTTATCTGAGAGGAAATCCCTGATAGCGTAATAAGCTTTCTTTTGAAGTATTTTTTTTATAATATTTTTAAATGATTTTTCATTTAAGCCTGTAATACTTTCAGGTAAAGTGTTATAAAACTTTACGCAATTGACCGCATACGATTTGCTAACTTTTGAAAGTCGTGTATTTGGTTGTAAGAGCTTCTTTCTATTTCTAGTTTCGTACATATGACAGTCAGAATGCTTAGCATATTTTTTTATATTTTTCCTAACATGCATTATATTTAAATATATGTAAAGTGAAGGCATTGTAATTATGTCTATGTTCTTAAATAATAATCTGAGGCTGTCTCTTCGTCCAAGTTGGTAAATTGCTCTGACTGCCCTCTTTTGCAATAAAAATATTTTATTTGAGTCTGCGGAATTACCCCACAAAAGAAGACCATACGACATAAGGGAGTGAAAGTAACTATAATATACCGTCCGAGCTGTTTTGATATCAGTAAGGTTTCTTATTTTGTAGACAGCATATACCGCAGAGCTCAGTTTTCCTGATAAAATGTCAATATGTTTGCCCCATTGGAGCTTGGAATCAATTGTCAATCCTAAAAATTTGGTATTATTACAAATGTCAATTTTATTCATATTAATTTGGATAGGTGCTGTCATAAGATTATTTGTCAATGAGAATTTTATACATTTTGTTTTGTCAGAGTTAAGCATTAGATTATTAACATTAAACCATTTGTCTATTAAATTTAAATTATGATTAATAAATGAAGTGTCAGGGATTTTACGGTCGAGTCTAAATAAAATTGAAGTGTCATCAGCAAATAGTATTATGTCAGCAAACTTTTTGACTAGAAACGGAAGGTCATTAATATATACTAAAAATAGAAAGGGGCCAAGAATGGAACCTTGTGGGACACCAATGTTAGAAATCAAAGCATTCGATTTTGCACCATTAATGTCTACTGACTGTTCTCGTCTTGACAAATATGAATTTATTAAGTCTAAAGCTTCACTGGTCACACCATAATGCCTTAGCTTTATAAGTAGTATTTCATGATTTACACAATCAAACGCTTTTGATAAATCACAAAATACACCCATAACATCGGATGATGTTTCCCATGAGCCATAGACGTAATCAACGAAATTGATCACGGCATCAGCAGTAGAACATCCTTTTGAGAAGCCATACTGCTGATTAAAAAGTATATTATTTTGATTAAAATAAAAGACGAGTTGGTTAAGCATAATTTTTTCAAAAACTTTACTGAGAACTGGTAGGATAGAGATGGGTCTGAAATTCCGGCGATCTGTTTTCGATCCGGATTTAAATAGCGGAATTATTTTGGCAATCTTCATCAGATCAGGAAATATCTTGTTATCGATACAGCTATTGAAAACAAGAGCAAGGTGTGGCGCTATGATTCCAATAATATTTTTTAAAAGATTAACTGACATTCCCCAAAAATCTTCAGAATCTTTCAACTTCAACGATTTAAAATTTCTTATGACATCATCAGCATTTACCTGATGGAATCTGAATTGATCTATAAATTCCAACTTCACATTGTCAGCTAGAAGTTCAGTTGCTAATTCTGGTGATGTTTGTAGATGATGGGTAATTTCATAAGGTATTTTAGAGAAATAGTTATTAAAGGAGTTGGCAATTTCATATTTATCCTTTATTATAATACCATCATGCTTCAGTTCTAGTGCTCGAGTCGATGTATTACTAGCCTGCCCAGTTTCAGCTTTAATAATCGACCATACTGATTTAACTCTATTGTTCGATCTATTTATCTTATTAGCAAGGTAATTCGATTTAGCTTTATTACAAACTAATTTAAAAGTTTTGCTATAAAGTCTTACATAGTCAGCAAAAGTATCAGTAGTATTAATTGTTTTTAGATGGTATAGTTCATACAAGTGGTCTCTGCTAATTATAATGCCTTTTGTGGCCCATTCATTAAATGTCAATTTGCTTTTCTTTTCGTATTCAATTATAGGAAATAAATCATTAAAATCATTTAGAATAATGTCAAACAAAGTCTTATAAATAAAATTTGGGTCAAAGCTATCGAAATGCAATTTACTATCTAAATTTGAAATAATATTATTGCTAAACTGGTCAATGTTCTTATTGTTAAGCCTTCTTGTACGAACCAATTCTTTCGAGTCTTCTTTTGTAGCAGATACTTCAATAAACTGACCAATGTGGTCCGACTTAATATTATGAAGGACTGTTTTTTGACTCACCAGGCAGTTACACCAAATATTGTCAATGCAAGTAGCTGAATGACTTGTAATTCTTGTTGGTTCCAGAAACTGGAAATGAAGGTTGTAACATTTCATTAGAGAGAGCAATTCATTTTTCTGGGTAGAGTCTCCTAATAAATCAACATTAAAATCTCCAGCTAAAATCACACTTTTATTACTATTCTTACTAATTATTTTCAAAACTTCATCCAAAACAGATAAAAATATTTTAAAATTACTCAAAATAGAATACTCAAGATAGAATCAGTTAGTTCATGAACCGCATCATTGGTTGATCTATTTGATCGAAACCCAAACTGAGAAGGAGAAAGGAGTTTATTACTTTCCAGAAAATTAACAATACGCTGGTTCATAAGTCTTTCCAAGATCTTGGAGAGGGAAGGTAAGAGAGATATCGGTCGGTAGTTGTTCACCCGGTCTTTATCACCCCCTTTATAGATAGGTTTGACCACAGCCGTCTTATAAGCGTTCGGGAATATTCCCTGAGTAAAAGCGAGATTACATATATGTGTCAGAGGTGCAGCAATCAGATGAGCATGTCTTTTTAGTAGGGAACAAGGTATTTGGTCAATACCCACGGCGCATTTGTCCTTTAGATTTAATAGTAGACGCAATACCTCTATTTCATCAGTTTGCAGCAGTACAAAAGATTTATGGGAAAGAGACATATCAGAAGCGATAGTAACGTCATAGTTACGATTTACGGTATTGTTGTGAACTCCTTTAGCTAGTGTTTTGCCTATATTACAAAAGAAGTTATTAACCTCGTTAATATTTTTTATTTGATTATCTGACGCGATCAGACATTTAGAATGGTCTACTGTTTTATTTTGACCACTGATATCTCTAATCACCTCCCACATCCTCTTTTTATTACCCTTCGCGTTATCAATCTTTTGCTTTTCATAATTTAATCTAGCTTTTTTCAATAAGCCTTTACAGTAATTTCTATATCTTTTGTAGGTTAGTTTCAGTGTCTCGTTATCAGGGTCTTTTTTAAGTTTTTTAAACAGATTATCTCTATTCTTCATGCACTTCAGAAGGCCCATAGTCATCCATGGCTTACATACTTTCTTACGATTTGATTGCTTCGTTATTTTGGTGTGCTTTTTAATTATTACAGACAAAAGACTGATTAAATGGTCAGTCGCCAGATTGACGTCGTCCAATTTTAGCACACTATGGAAATCAACATTGACAATGTCTTTGTCAAGAGTGTCGAAGTCAATTCGTGTGGATGTAGTGGGATAAATTTTCAGATTGGGTTGGGATAAGTTTAGAGCTACCGTTTCATGGTCCGTGATTGATGATTCAATAATCATTGTTGTAGCATTTAGTTTAGTCCTCATTATAATATGGTCAAGGCATGTACGACCATGAGTTGTGCAATTATGTCCTGGAAGGAGACCTTTACTAGCTAAGACATTTAGATATTCATAAGAGCGTGTGTCAGTAGTACCATCCCGGATGTCTATGTTAATGTCCCCACATAAAATAACATTTTTAAAATTATTGAGTTTAGGTAATATATTATTTAATGAATTTAAAAAATTGTCAATGTTGTTGTTTCTAGGAGGACGGTAAATACCTAAGATAGCTATGGATGAATTTATTTTGAGCAAAGTACAATTTACGTCAGCTATTTGGGGCTCTTCGATATCCACCTTCAGGTATTTTTTATAATAAACCACCACACCTTCATTTTGAGTGAAATTTCTAGTAGTTGCAGTATGGTTGTAGCCATTAAGTACCGGTATGTATTTGGTAGATGGAAGCCAACACTCTGATAGAACAATAACGTCCCAATCCAACTTTGACCTTTGCAACAGAGATAAAAAGCTGTCAAAATTGCAATTAATACTATTACTACTACTACTATATACTAAAAATGACTTTAACATGCTTATAGATAAATAGAAAATTACACTGCACTTATTGTGCTATAGACAATGAACGGCCTTGGTAAGTGAAAGTGGAATAATTCTAAAATAAATACATAATTTTTTTTATGCTTAATAATCTCACTTGATTTTAAGTGACGATGTGGTCTAAGATGAAACATGACCTAGACGGTACCTAAATGGCTACATCGTACATCGTATCTGGTCGCTTCGTTGTTTTAAACTAGAGAGCTGTTTTAAACTTTCAAAAGACGTGATTAAAAACTGTAGCTTATTTTTGATCTAATATTTTACAATAATTATGTCTTAGTTTTTTTTTCATTTGTTGTTGGAGCAGATTCCGGCCCACGCAATTTTGTCTACATGGTAATCTGATTAGTATGTTATAATAAACTTTTTATAAAGGTGGTTTCAATTTTTAAGTTCAATGGTAAAAAACTGTTGCAATGGTATTGTTCAAAACACATATATGTACATGGTCCATTGAAAGATACATTAACATTTTGCAACCTATATCGCCGGATGAGCTCGATACTTTTATTTGTTCGGGAAAATCAAATCGAGTGGGCGAAAAGCTATTAAATAATATACATTTAAGTTCGGTTATCCGATTACAATTACAAAAATAAAAGGCTGTAACTAATTTATTATTCTATGGCTGTAATAAAAATTATACCTAAACTGACAATTAAATCAACTAGTAGGTATTCGCTGTCCATAGCATCTCAACAGATCAGACCTTGGTTCTATGAGTTCTAATAAAATCACATTAAACATAAACAAAGCACATACCTACTTTTAATGAAAATTACGTCAAAATTGGAAGATGTAGAGAAAAATATAAGGTTGAAAAAGTAAAAAAGTGTCCGTCGATTAGTTTCTGAGTGAACATCTCTAAATAGGATTTATTGTATTTACCCGCTTGCGGGTTAAATCGTGACATGTACTTTAATTGAAATGTATTTGGCAAATAAATTACTGATTGATTGTGTTTTAAGCTTATTACAAACAAAGCAGAAATTTGCATACTATTTGTGAATAATCTTGTGTCGTATAAATTGTGTATAACATTTTTACTTTTTAACACCAAGAGCGTATTCAATATCGGCTCTAAACCTGAAATTGGGTTGTACGAAAACCGCTTATCCCGCCCTTCAAATATTTAGTAACCAAAAAATAAAATTACATTACGGTATTCAATATCCTCTCATTCCATTTCGACGTAGCACCAACAAAAGGCGTGTACCGTCCTTTACCAGCAAAATATTTACTGACAAATTTCAAAAGCCAGCATACATTATTTATAGCAAATACATTATGTATATAACACCACAAACTGTCAAACAGGTATTTTCTCGAATTTATAGTCTACTGCTGCATTAGTGTTAAACTTCATATACCTGATATAAGATTGGTTATATATGCTGATGACACTAATGCTATCATTCCAGCTACAGGAATAAAAGAACTTTCTATCAAAATGAATAAAACTCTTAAAGTTCTTAACGATTGGTTTACAGTTAACAATTTGAAACTAAATATAAAAAAAACCAATGCAATTTTGTTTCAGACGACTGCGCGTAAGCAGGATTCGATGGATTTAACAGCTAACGTTGTAGATCTAAAATTTGCAAAGAGTGTAAAATTCCTAGGTGTAAATATTGATGAATACCTAAACTGGAAACCCGAATTAGAATACCTTGAAGATTCCATTGGTTCAGCTTGTTATGCACTCAGAAGCTTAAGAGATGAATTAAATTACGAGCAACTTAAAATTGTATATTTCACCCTTGTAGAATCCAAAATAAGATATAGTGTTAAATTTTGGGGTAATAGTTACAAATATAACTTTAATAGAGCATTCGTTATGCAAAAAGAGCGATAAGGACTATAGTTAGAATACCACCATGGGAATCATGTCGGGAACACTTTCGTATGCTCAATATACTTACCCTTCCAAGTATTTATATTTTAGTGTTACTGATGGATATAATACGCCATCCTCTTAAGTATGAAACCTCAGAAGAGCGTAGGCATCGGCTAACGACTAGGACAAAAAACATAGCTGCTATTGTAGCTTGTCCCCGGTTACATATAGCTAAGCATGATTGTCGCTATCAGGCCGTGAAACTTTTCAACAAGCTACCCAGAGATTTAAAATGCATTGATAGTCCATACATCTTCAAAAAGAAACTGAAGGATGTTTTGTTGCGAGGTTGCTACTATACCATAGATGAATATGAGGCTGAGAACTTCCTTTAAATAATATACTACTATTATTATTGTTATTTAATATTTTTGCATGCATAAATTTATTATTATATTTTAATTTTTAGGTTAAGACTTAGAATTAAGAATAATTTTCAACACGATTTGTAAAATAATTGTTAAGAAATAAATGAATATGAATATATGAATATGAATAGTACAAGGGCAAAGCTACAGCTGCCGACCGCAGCTTTGCTCTCGTAATAATAGAATTAAACGCTGTATAAAGAAGCTTTTGTTCTTTACAAAGAAACCAGCTATAATATGTCCGTGCCAAATGTGATCGAAATCGGGCTTTGCTCGCAATCATTTATTTTCCCTCGAGAGGTGGCATTTTACCGCTACTAAGGATAAGCTGTTAGCCTATGTGTTATTTTGATTTGTTAGCTATGTTATTATAAAGTTAAATCAAATTCCATTCAGTAGTTTTGCGTGAAAGATCAACAATCACACTTACATGCACACTTTCATACGATCGCGTTTATAATATTAGTACAATTTAGCTTTATTGTACCTGCTGATAGCTATACTTAACTCTAAAGAGACACTTATTTTATATCCTTTTTATAACTTGTAAGAAACTGAATTTCATTATATAAAATGAAGAATTATCAAACATTCCACACTACTAGTCCTCTGCTAATATTTGATTATATTTTAAGCTTTACTTCCGTATTTACGTAAATGTGTGTGTGTGAGTGTGTAAATAAAAAAAAATAATAATAATATAAATACGTAAATGTACGCTACATTTTAAATCTCGAAATAGTAGTAGAGGATACTAGATTGGCAATAGGTACTTTAGCGTAGTAGTGAATTAAGCCAAGTTTACTTCTTTGAGCAACAGGTTTGGAACTGGGTCACGGCTAAGATATCTGTGGACTTATCTAGCGAGGAAACCGCGGCTATTGAGACACGTGGTTACCCACGAATGTAGAAACCTCTGTACCATTTAGCGAGCCGGCATTTAGGGTATGTTGGGCCAGCATAAACATTAAACACTGTTGTGTATCAATTCTTAGGACCCTTAGAACTTAGATTTTGTTCACCTTAATCTATAATATTTTGAAATTGGATCTTTTCTATTAGTAAAATCTATTTTTCAAAAGTTCTCTACTAATTATATAGGCATTTCAGTTGTTTAGACTACATCAGATATTACCTACTGGAAAAACTTGAACTCCCTGATAAGGCTTTATACAAAGTTGTTTTTATAAACATTCATTTAATCCCCTCATTAAAAACTTTTACCTTATTTTATTACTTTATAGCTCAAAATAATAAGCTTAGAGCTTTTATGGAATTAGTATTTATCTGTGGTTTGTCAAGTAGGTATACAGAAAGGTAATACTTATTAAGATTTAGTTACGTTTTTTATTTATTACTAAGAATGTGAATCACTTTTCGCTTTCGTATAAATTCAATTCAATAAAATCTACTTACGTCACGAGGACAACATAATATTTCACGTTCGTAAACATTCTGATAACACGAAACGTTTGAAGCCGGTGTTCAGGTAAAATTATGGATCTTGATATTCCCCCTTGTTTATTTCGAAATTCTGCGCTCAAATTATGGAGACGCCTTGCCTGATAATAAAAGGACGCAACAGAAAATTTCAGAGAAAGAGACCTCGTAGTCCAATCCAATTAAGGGTAGGTCTGCTGTAAAGGTACGTACATATCTATAGACATCCACGGCACTGTTTTGTTCCAGCAAGCTCCAGCTTTTCTGTTACATTGAAAATCACTGGCACAAAAAGGAACTAAGCTGTTAGAGGTGTCAAGTCTTAGCGAGACAGATTTTTCTGTAGCAGTCCGTTAATATGTTCCTTTTAGCAATATGCTAACGTAATATGTAACGATATTTCTGCAAATGGTCGTCGATCTCATGAGTCAGCATGGGTGATATTTTTAAATTTAGGCAATGTTGCGCCAGGCTATTACTTTTGATAGGTGACTCTGACTGCATCTTTTTGCACCTTTAAAAAGTGATTTATAATAAGTAAAACTATTTAGCTCGTATATTTTAACACTAGCTGTGCCCTGCGGTGCTACCCGCGTTATAATGGATGAAGTACTCTTAACCAACAACATATTTATTTGAATAAAGATTAATATTATTATGTTGATACAACTTAAACAAATTATTTCGACCAAATTAGGTACCATAAAAAACGGTTTTTGTGAGTTAATCTTAAAAGATAGACATATACTATCGCGGACTGTTTTTTAGATCATTAAAAGTGCTATTATTCTTTAATACATATTTTTTGTGTATCTTGAACCGTTTTCACGGCGCACGCAACGGAAGGCTTCAAAGATGAACAATTTCTCCCGTTTTTTACACATTTACCACTATATCTTTGCTCCTATTGGTCGTAGCGTGATGTTATATAGCCTATAGCCTTCCTCGATAACTGGACTATCCAACATAAAAATAATTATTCAATTCGAACCAGTAGTTTCGGAGATTAGCGCGTTCAAACAAACAAACAAACAAACAAACAAACTCTTCAGCTTTATATATTAGTATAGATAGTATAAAACAAGTCGCTTTCCGCTTCTGCCTGTCCGTCTGTACCTATGTTTTTATCCTTAAAACTACGCAACTCTTTTTTAATTCAAGAAGAAGGTTTATATTTACAATATAGAATAGAATCGCTGATATTTTTTTAAGTTTCTAATGAGATTTGGTAAATAAACTCATTTTCTACGCTTTCTTTGCAAACACTGGCTGAACCCTAGGAGTTAGATAAAAATTAATGTACAACAGTAACTGTACACCTTGAAAAGGTCTACAAAATGTGAGTGATGGTATATAATCTATCGGGATAACTCACAAGATCTCTTTTAATCATTTACATTTTATGATAAATATTTCTAAGAAAACGGCATTAACTGCACCTTATGAAATATGTAAAATTATGTACCCATAATTAAATAAAATTGTGTATTTTGTACATACATCATTGTAACGTCTAATGTCGACATAATTTTAGCGTTCTTTTGTTAATAGGCATTGTGCTGTAGGTATATTTAGTATGAGCATTACACACGTGCGAAGCCGGGGAGAGTCACTATTAAAAATAAAAAATATTAGAGGTACATCCAAATATTGAATCTCCATAATTCTGTACGTTCCGTAGTAACAAAATTGCACTTATACAATAATAGCATCATCAAATCTATCGCTGAAACACAAATCACAGACCAATATTTCAACACTTTGATAATAAAATCTTTATTTCAGTTTAGTTCAGTTCATTTTATTTATTGATAACATTCGTTACATCCGCTGAGCTGCCGCTTTAACCTTTCAAGATCCAATTACGTTGGAGTATCTCAGTAATTTTACATTTTTTACAGCGAACCCTGTCAACGTTTCTCGAATAAGCAATGGAGGTCACTTAAATCTTTAAATATAACTTTAAATACTGTTAGATACTAGAGGTATGATGTTTTCGTAAAACTACACAAACTTCTAAAAGGTCTGAAATCTAAAACTCTAACGAAATCATACTTTTTACGCCCGAAATCCGTTTCACGAAACCTTTATTTCAAGGTTTTTTATCCTAAATTAAGCGACTTTTATTATACCTATTGGATCCAGCTACTCACAGATAAAAGGCCTACTGAAGCTTAACAAACAATATACTAAATGCCTTTTAACCAGTAAATTACATCAGGCTTAGGAAAGATTCTACAGTCCGCGCAACAAAGAACCCCTAATTTTGTTTTGCAATTTATATTTTGGCCGGACGCAAAATTTTGTATTTTATACCTCTGCCTACTTTTTGTTTGGTATTTAAATTTTTTGCTCGGTGTTGCCGCATTCGTGCGAACTTTCTGCCTTTTAATGGCCTAACTGTTGAAATTTTATTTCGACGGGTTACTGGCAAACTCGGCACAGTTCCGTGTCGCTGGGCACAAGTCCGAAATTAGAAATGATTTAACAGTTCGTACTTCGCAAACTCGAATTAAAAAGCACAATTAGTGGATACATTTCGTTACTAAACCCAGCGAAGTGTTAATAGGGGTAATTATCGCGTTCTATAATTGTGCTAATTATACGCTACGATAAGCCTTGCGGACCTTTCGGCGTTAGATAGTCCTATTAGGGTGCGGATCGGATTACGGTCATTTTTTCCATTTGAATCGTTTATTTTCGGATCTGCCAACGTCAGCGTTGTTAAAAAGCTTTGTCACGAACACTCGACAATTCAATATTCTGCGGCGTACTGAAATGAAATGTTTCATCCGTAGACGGAGGTTTCATCACTGCGCTGTGTATTGTTCGCCAAATATTTAATATCTGCGTCAAAGATGGATGGTCCAATCGCTAAATGGGATTTCACACCGCTGCGGGGAGATGTCGGTGTGTTATGTAATGAAAAACAAGTTGTTGTGCAAAGGTCAATCAATTATTCTGGTACTTTACAGCCACTTTGTCTATGACGGTACAAAATATCATGATACTCATTGAGTTCTATATAATATTTTTTTAGATTCATTATTGAAATACATTTTCACATAAAGTAGGTCATAATAAATATTATCATCAGTTAAAGTCGTGGCAGTGTAGTTTTGTATAATGTATTACGGGTACAAAGGGCATCCTATAAATTGGGTAATCATAAGAGTTTGATTCAATCAAGTTCAATATAACTGGATTCAAGTTTAACTAGCCATACTAAAATGTCAACTATATTATTTTGTACATTACGTATTATTTTACGCCGATCCTTAAACGAACTAAATTCAAATTACCAGTCCTTCGCAAATTAATTATGAACACATTCTTATGCATATTTATAAGTATTTATATGTGAATATTAGAAAATTGTACAACTTATGCGCTTTACTCACTCGTTCGATTAGTACAAACTACACATATAAAAAGTGCTCTTTTGTTTAGACGGACAAACACTACCACTGAACAGAAGACAGAAGGTGTTCCCGAACGGCACACTCATAGTGGAACAAACTCAGCGGGGTGAAGACGCTGGAACGTACACCTGCCAGGCCTCGAACCGGCAGAGGCATGCTGCAAGGAGAGAAGTGGAAGTGCAGATTTTAGGTAAAAAAAAACAGCAGTTATGTGGTACAAGCAACAACAAAAGTAAATGATTAAAATCAACGTTTCAGATCATCTTCTAGTATGGCAAGTTATACCAAAGTTTCCATTTCAAATGAAGTTCTAATTAGTCAAAATTATAACCACAATACAACAAATAATAGTATTATTACAATACAACACATATTAGTATTATTTCGGGACCCTATTTCACCAGTTCATTTTGCTGTTGGCTGTACTAACTAGAAAGCTTGTCATTATTGCTCTGTCCAGCAATGCCAGTACACCCGAACGGTGCACTCATACTGGAACAAACCTAGCGAGGTGAAAGTGCTCGAACATACCTGCCAGGCTTTGAACAGGCAAAGACATGCGGCTATGAGATAAATAAATGTAAAGATTTTAACTAAAAGTATTCAATTTGAGGTATAAATGTAGAAAGTAAGACAAAGCAACTAAACAGAAGACAAAATTATATCCTTGATACCTCGACACAAGCAATTCTTAGCATAGTTTCATTCAGATTTAAACATGTTTTGACCCTTAGAGACGAATTGTCTTTTCTTTTAGTCATTTTCATCATCAGGTGAGAATTAGTGATCTCTGAACATTTCACAATGTCACTTTGTTTTCTTAGTTAAACTAAATATTTGCGGGAGGAGAATTATCATTCAATAAGTTGTTCTAATATTAAAACTGACGAAGTATATAATATTTTTAAGACAAGAATACACATAGAGCTTTTATCGCACAATTTAGCGGAAGTTTTCAGAGTTTTACCCTTAGCTGACAGGAACCTTGTAATTTTCTAACATTTATGCCTTAATCCTTGGCATGATACGTGACAAAACTTCAGACATTGGTGTGAACTCTCGAACAGGCTGCTATTGTATAGTTAAGTTTAAGTAACAAAGCTAATGGCTTGTTTTTTACATCATCTATCTTTTGAATTTTCAAAAGCTGATTTGTATAAAATATATGTAATTTTCAGATTGTCAGTTTGGCAGTTTTGACAGGTTTGACTGAAATTTCTGGCTAATATAACTCTGAATAGGCCAAATCACACAATAATATAATGCCTTATTTTGCAACTGTAGATATAATTGAAATAAATATAGATTAGATAAACAAGATATAAAAGCTCTTATTGACCTGTTATTTAACAGACAAAGCACTACTTTAGGTTTATGAATAACGTTTTTATCCGGAATTCTGAAGAATCCGAATTGTCCGGAAAAAAATATTTATTTAATGTTGAGGTAAATTCATATTTAAAAGCAAACTGACTTTTCACGACACTACTACAGGGATAACTGAATTTTCTTATGAAAATTAGTAATGTTCGGGTAAAATAAATTTATAGGGTGTAAAGACATTAATGGCATGAGCCTTTAAGGTAATTTCAGCCTTCCAAGCATTTCTCATAATGGTTCGGTAGTTAAAAAGTTAGCGAGCTGATAATATTATATAAAGCCTCAAATGATAAATGTAAGAAAATTTAATTTAGAGAACAAATCATTCATCAGATCGCAACCGTAATGAAAATCAACCACTAGATATATAAAATAAATAAGGTAGAAGACTATCATTAAAATGTAAAACTAACTGTACTACATTTAAAATGAATATTTTTTTAACCGAAATAACTAACACGGTATTTTAAAAATATAGTCGATTTTTAAAAATGGCTTTGTGATGTAATTGAATAGCGTAGTAGTACAATACTGTAATGACTGTGTCTATAGCAGATTTCTGACACGCGACGTCACACGCGTGGCATCATGGAAGCAACCGGTTTTGCGCTCTTTTGGCAAATTGTAATTCATTATTGAAAGTATAATGCGTTGTTTTTTTAACATTCTCTGTTCCATAATTTGTTTTAAAAATTTCAGAAACAATAATACATAACCTTAAGTTGATCATAAAACTTTTATAATAATGAATTACGTGTGGATGACCTTCAAGCAGGAATTAAAGTCTGTCAACTCGTTCTAAGGCTTGTAAAGGTTACTTTTATAGGTCACAGGTACTTCAGAATTTTTGCAAAAGGTCACGCTTAGGTAGATAAAATCAAATTTGTATAACTTAGTAATAATCCATAATTAAAATAGGTGGGGGGGTCAAATTTTTTGTTTTTTTTTGTTTTAGAGAGGTATTGTAAGTTAAATCATTTTTTATTATTATTTGGTTTAAACACAGTACCTATCCATCACAATAGTAGTAACGATGCGCGACAGTGAATGATTTCATTCGGACTATTCGACTTCACAAATCATTCGGATTATTCGAATGCTGCAGAGTTAATAGACTAGATTACTAATTATTTATTGAAGATTAGTATTATAGTAGTTTCCAAGTCGAATAGTCAGCTAATTGAAATAAACATTGAAACGATATTCTATTCAGATGAACATGAATAGATTAATGCGTTACAGCTTCATTAATATTATTATAGGTGTTGGGTTAACCAAAAGTAATATTCTTGGGCACGCCGCTGTAATTTGAAATAGGGTCTTTCACCGGTCCCTTTATCAGTTTATTGTACTATCCCAAAATTTTCACATACCTTTCTAACAATTCTACAAGCTTTGGCTTCAGGGTAAAAGTAATAATCATATATATTGTCAATGTAACATTCATGTACGTTAGAAGATTACATTTTAAGACTTTTATTGTGCCATGAATTTTTATAGGGTTGTATATTGACCTGAAAGATGAAACAACAATATGAATATGAAATCAATTTAAACGACCATTTCTACTATGCTTTTACATCTTAGGTGGCCTTGGTGTCGCTTTAGCATGTTTTTCCCCATTAAAATAAAATACTGCTAACCGGCTCTGAGTCTATGTAGTTACAGAAGTCATTTCAACATAACTTTCTCATTTTCTTCAGTAAGATTTAACGCGCTATAAAATCACGAAGTCGGGGTGGGGCGCTCATCCGTAATTCATTAAAGTTTGCGCATTTGCCATTACAGAGCATCCACGGGCGTTAAACTTCTGCCTTTTACCGGTTAATAGGCCAATAAAAATATCGAAAAACTCAAACTTCACTGCTTTGTGCCTAAAAGCATTTTTCGAGGTTATGTAGCATTATAATTTTACTAAGCAAAGGATTACGGTGTTCCCTTAGATAACGGTACGAAAACCTTAATAGATTCAAAGAGGGGTAGGCGTGATTTTTCTTATAAAATCCTTTGAAGGATGAGAGTTATTATTATAGGCCTACTAAAATTGTTATTTATTGGAAAATGTGATTGTTGATAAGTTAAAGTAATGTTTAAAAAGCTTTTAACTACAATTAGCACAAAACTGACTAAATCTATATAAAAGTCTTTCAATTTCAGTAATTATGTGTATCTAGTGATGTCTAAATTTCTATAATTTTTACAAAGATTTACAAAACAACATAAACAAAGTAGCATCTGATATTTCAATTCAAAATGGAACTTACAACAGCATATTTAACCTTATCCAAGAAATCGCGAAAAACAAGCCAGTATTTTGGACGCAACTTTTTGTTTACCAGCAGAGTTGTCACGGATATTATATTTGCAGTTCAGCCAAAGATTCTGCCGATTCCCGCGCTAACAAACCTGCTTCGTGAGGGGATGAGGGCTGCGATCTCCTGCCAAATCCTGGAGGGCGACCTGCCTGTGGCTTTCCGCTGGGAGAAGAACGGACAGGCGGTTACCTCTTCGCCGTATGCTCCTAGCGGTATTATAACGAGAAGGTATTTGCATATTTTGTTGTTAACGTATTTATTTAGGTAGTCAAAATAGATCGTTTGTCGTTTAAGCATGAAACATTGAGAAAATTGTTGGCATTACAAGTCTAATCATCCTTTGAATTTTGTATACATGTATGAAACATGAGAAATTTTATGATGTAATTGTATTGGAATGTACTTTGTAATTTGCTGATAATGTATTTATTTTACTGTAGGAAGTCACAACTCATTGTTATTTTAGTTTGTAACGACATTGAGCTCGCAAAACATCATATTCATCATAATATCATAATTTCCTCTAAAACTTAATTCATAACCAATACGGTAGTGTTTGATCCATGTAGTATGGATCAAACACTACCGTATTGGTTATGAATTAAGTTTTAGAGGAAATTATGATATTATGATGAATATGATGTTTTGCGAGCTCAATGTCGTTACAAACTAAAATAACAATGAGTTGTGACTTCCTACAGTAAAATAAATACATTATCAGCAAATTACAAAGTACATTCCAATACAATTACATCATACGTCATCTTCAATACTCTCTTTTAATAATTATTGATCAAGATAACATTTTCTCATTAGATTGGACGAATACAGCGCTTCGTTAGTTATTGAGCAGATTACCTCGCTACATAGTGGAAACTACACGTGCATCGCGTCGAATGTCGCGGGTTCCGAACGGTATACGGTGCCTCTAACTGTGAACGGTAATTGTTTTTATGCAATTAGGTTAAGCTCATACACTTACTAGTTTCAAGTTTCCGTTTATTATACTAATTTATTTATCGATATTTCTACCAATTTTGATTGCTTTTTAAAAACGGTGTCGGTGTTTTAAGACCCCTCATTGTTATAACATTGACATAATGTACTATTACATTATGGCAGTGAACAAAATCTATGATTTTTCCTATTTAGAAATTTGATAATTAATTCGAAGTTCAAATTAGAAAATATATTTGTGTAAGAAAGGAGTGAGTGCTGAGATGACGGGTGATAGAGGGAAATGGAAGAAAAACACATGTTGTGCCGACCCCACATAGTGTGGGACAAGGGCAGGATGATGATTAGTGTAAGAGGAATAATTTTCAGTACCACCTCGGTGGCGTTTGGAGCCCAATGATGTGGCGGTGGCTGCTGGACAAGATGTCACATTGCCGTGTCAAGCTGAGGGCTACCCTAAACCTACCATCACTTGGAAGAAAGCCGTTGGTGAGTATCAACTACAAACGTTTTTTCGTTATCTTATAACAAAACTGTTTATAATTTTACATTAAACTAATTAAATAGCATTTTTGGTCAAACGACACATTACTAAGAACTGTGAACAAAGATGGTAAATAAGTGTTACATTTGCACAAAAAATATTTAAAAAATAACAATGTCATCTACGCCATTATGCAAATCTTAATGCCTTTTTTTAGTGACTGTACCTAACCGTTGTAGGTACCTTTATAAAAATTATAACACGAAGATATATGTTTTATGCATTGTTGTGCGATAATTCTAGGAATTGAAACAAAAATAATGTGTAATTTATCAACGAATTAAATAATGATGTATAAATATATAAATATTGACGTCTAAATTGTTTTCGTAAATACATATATTTACTAGCTGACCCCAGCAAACGTTGTTTTGCAAAATGAAAAATAAATAGTAGCTGATTCTCAGACCTACTGAATACGCATATAAAATTTTTTAATAATCGGTAAAGCCGTTTCGGAGGTGTGCGGTAACTAACATTGTGACAAAGAAATTTTATATATTAGAAGATGATACTTAGAGAGCACCCAAACCTGAAACCCGAAATTGTAGATCGTACAAAATCTGGTCTCCCGGCTGGAATCGAACCTATAATAATAATCAATAATAAATACTTCATTTCTTGTCTTTTTACTTATTTCCACACTGAGAGTTTTTTTAGTGAAATTATGTTTTTCCTCTTTGATATTATTTAAGATATTATTAGAGTTTTTCAAAGTGATAACCCTCACTTAGGTTAACCTATTGAAAAAATAATAGATCGAAAACGAAGCGATTACTCGTACCATATATCATGTGTGTGACGAACGCTTATTAATCTTTTTCAATACAAATTTATTTATGATCATGACAAATAATAGATAAATATTAAGTTGAGGTATTCCCATGAATCTAAAACAGTGTCATCTGCAAAATTAGGCAACGGAACTATGCTGTAAAATAGTGTGTGTACTATGTAACTCGCAGTACACACACTATTTATCTTGAACGCTTTAAACAATCTAAATTCCAGTTCACTAATGCTTATAATCAAGAACTTTACAGTACAAAAGTTTCCTTCAAGTTGCCAATGACAATGTGGTGCTTTGCCTCCATTAACATCGTCTACAGTTAATTATAGAATCTAAAGTTTAATGTCTTTCCTTCCCATTGAAGTTTAATGATTGCCGTCCGTATGCTTGAACACAAACTTTCAGGAAGGCATGAGAGAGAAGTCTCTACTCCTACGATAATACTCTTAGGATGTCTCTTAGGAGGTCCTTCCTACTATAAATAATATTTTAAATGTACGTTATTAAAAAAAAAATAATCACCGGAACGTAATTTTAACCACATAATTTGAAAAACAGTAATCTATTTTCACTATTTCTTGAAATAGTGAAAATAGATACTACCTACTGAAGTACATTTTGTTCTTGATATGTCATAGTTTATATTATAATTAAAAAACCGTAATCACGTTCTAAGCCAGGGCGGGCCTCTATCTTGTATAAAGAAAGATTTTCGAGACAAACATTGTCTTAAAATTCTTAACATTTCGAGGAAACTAACACACCTTGAAACAACAAATTTCAGTAAACAAAATAAAATTCAAATCCACCAGGTAACACGCCGGGAGAATACAAGGACTTCATGTTCGAAGGCAGCTCGCGGGTGCTAGAAAACGGATCTTTAGTATTCGAGAGAGTCGCGAAAGACAGCGAAGGACACTACCTTTGCGAGGCGAGGAACGATATAGGAGCCGGGCTGAGTAAACTCGTCTTCCTCAAGGTCAACGGTAAGTGTTTACTTTATTCCTACAAGTGTTTCAGTCAATATTTATACACTACTTAGATGCTTACTCAGATATTATTTGATATTCCACTCGTTCGAAACGTGAAACAGCATGACAGCGAGTGCTAACTGGTTTTAAACTTTATAAGGAAGTAACTGCTTAACTTTAGAGTAAACACCAAATATAATAAGGGCTTTAAACTTGTCCCCATTTTACGAAACTTGGTGAATTTAATTTGCATGCAACGCAAAAACTCAATAACAAAGTTACCTTCGGGACTAATGAGAAATTTCCGCCGAAAGCCAAAGCGTAAAATTCGAATTCACAGAAGTAAAGGAATTTTTAATACCAGCGATAGGTCTACACATTAACGACGGTACGTATAGTGCACAAAAAGAGCGACGGATCATCTTTTTGTCGAAAGCCTGCTGTGAAAAGTTGTGGAATGTCTTGATGGGAACGATGAGATGGGACGCAGCCCGCACTCAAATGAAAATTCTTTCCCGTCATTATTGTTTGAACAAAACTGTAGGTTATTTGCAGCTATATTGTTATTCGAGTATTCTTTGGGGAAATTTAGTTTGACTACTTTTCTTTCAAATTCTTTGGAATATTTTTCACTCGGGTGCATTACTTTACTTAAATTTTTCATGAAAGCTGCAAGTTAAGTGAACTTTTATCTCTTGGTGGAGAGTAAAACGCTAGAAGAGTATTATATTGGCTAGACGAGTAATCTAATACCGAGCATGGAAATTGAAGAAGTTATCTTGGTATAAAATCGTCTGGTGTTTCCAATTTCGACATTTTTGTAAAACCTAGGTGCCAAACGTTAATGAACATGATATGAAATTATAGTATTGTTGAAAGAAAAATATAATCCGTTTCTACCACGTACTCGTAGGTAATATAGTTGCATCACGTACGCCAATAATCAAGAAGCCGCAGATATTTCAGATTAAAGGTATCGTGCAATTTTGTCGCACCTTATTTAATCAACACAGAAGCAGCTCTTCCAAGCTCGCACAAATTGCTGAAACGGCAGCAAATTCTATTGTACGTTCTCTTAAATTAAACCAAGCCAATTTTCTTACAACTCTGTCTCAACTGTCTACGTCTACGTTTCAAGTTAATTTAGATCGTGGTAGAGCTAACAATCTAGTGAAACTTTTATGAAACTGAAGGTGAAGTAACCAACTCTATTACAAACTATTTGTAAAGTGATTTTATCCGTTTGAAATTTCCAGTTCGTGTCGGTATGCTCAGTAAAGTTCTAGTTTTATCGCGGCAACATAGCAAGACTTTACGGACTCTTATAATGAAAAACCACGATCCCACGTAATGTTTTGTAGACAGTGTTTCTATGCATACTAACAGAACAAAAGAAAAGATTTTAATTGTACCTACCAAACGCTACATGGTATTAAGGTTTCTATTAACTGAGCTGATGAAATCGTGTTGACTATTCGAAATCTATTTTACAATGTCAGCGCGATAGACATAATAGGATTTTGTTTGATAAAAATTTAGTTATTTCAATATTGTTTGTTTTGAAATTAATGAGCTTCAGTATTAGTTAATAACGCGTTCGTGTAATTTCGATATTTCATAAACATAATACAACGTGGAATATATTAAAGGACGCATTTTATAAAACAAAATTATAAGGTTTTACCAATATTCTATAACAACAGCTCTACATAATTAGACACGTCAACATCACCAACACAATAAAGACATCCGTCTGTTATTCAATTGTCACATTGTCGCATGGCGGGCGTCTGAGCAGAAAACTCAATGGCCGCACGGCAATACGTCTCCTCTTTATTGGAAAACGAGACAGTTGCTTTCCACAAGAATAAGCCCGCGGCGTACGTGTTCGCCGCACGATATTGGCTTTTGTTAGGAAGCAAATATCGTGAAACGATGGCCGGCCCGAACGTTGATACATAAATAAGGGTCTCTGCTATTCCGCTATTTGTTTTTATAAGGAGTTTGTTTTTTTTTAGCACAAAACTTATTCGATGTATTTGTAAGCTTAATAGAGTTTTAAAGCAAATAATTTCGATTACTACTATAATCCGCTCTGTCTCTAACAATAGTTTTATTACAAATTTGTCTACTATGAGTAAGTATTACTTGATAACTTATGTAGCTAGGTATAGATACATGTTTTTAATACAAAAATCTGCCAGTGTTATATTAGATAAAGTTTTGGTTAGTTATTAAAACGAACTACGCAGATTCACATATAAATCAAACTTACTAGCATAACACGATAGTGAATAAAATCATTACCAACTCAAATCACCCAGTGCACTATAAAGATAGAGGTATCATAAACATCATTGTAGAATTCACTACCAACTACAAAGATGAAATTTCATCGCCACTAAAGCTCAAAGCGTCGCAAACCTCTGATTTACTGCTTGGAATGGTGCAAAATACCCCGTTTCACTGCACCCCTATTCCGTCACGTTCTAAAACAGTTCGCAAACAGTTCCGTTCCTAACTTGCTCGAATTGTAATCGTATTTCCCGGTTGTTTATTTCGGTTTGACACAGGCGAGCCGCGATTTACGCGCCTCTTAACTCGCCAGATGCTCACTTGAGCTTGGATCAGTAGTAAATGTTCTGGGTAATGTTTTATTTAAATTGTTTGGTATTTATTACCTACCATGTTATGTAACCATTACGTGTTTCACAGAAGAGTTTTATATCTTTTGATCGAACATATTCAAAACTCAATTGAGAATCAATAATTGGAGGTCCTAGGTAGGCTGAGGTATTTATTAGGGCTAAAAAAAGCTCCCAAAGATTAACCAAGACCTAATGACCGGAACCCAACAAGTTAATCTGTAGCTTTATCAAATCAGAATAAATTATAATCTTGCATATTACTCTTATTATTTTCAGCCCATATCGTCCCACTGCTGGGCTACACTATTGCCTTGCACAGATATCATCAACCTATTTTACTGCTGGACGACCGACTTTCTTATATATGATTTTCTTATTTTAAATAAACTTTAACTTCATTATAAATTATTTCACATGAATTTGAGTCACGTCCATTCGATAAAACCTTTACAATTCAAATTCAAGTGGATGTTATCCAATCGATCCAATTATACAGTCGCATAAATGAGAGGAATTTCCCGATACCATCCGGCAGAGAATAAATAAATCCTCCACTTAGAAGTTCCGAACTCCTATCGACCGGAAACAAAAACCTAATTCTGAAATATTGCCCCAGATTTTCACTGAAGCAGCACAAATAGGGCTATAATATTTTAAATACGCTGTAGATCATAAAAATACGAGGGTTCTGTAAACAAAGTGCTTTTGCCCCAATAAATAAGGATCGCGGAACGTAACCGCATAACGAGACTGTTTTATAGGGCCCGGCTGCAACCTTGAACTACGAGATATAAGAAGAGCAGACCATGAAATTGTTTTTGTGATGTCAACGTCATAAAACTTGCTTCTGTTGGATTCGTAGGTACTTAGTTCATAACCCAGATAGTGAAAGGCACAAAGTTTGTCCAAACCGTTAACTCAATCCGATGTTTCCTGTTTCAATTCGCAGTTTCCTCTGTTTTGAGGATGTTCAAATTTATAGATTTGATTTCACGCTTCAATTACGTACCTATTACCTAATATAAGGTAATGAACAGGTAGACATTGAGTAATTTTATTGAGGAATAAATAAAAAGAACTGATGAATTGAATTGAACTGATGAATCATTTTTTTCTTTGTAGTTACCAGTTAGGGCCAGTTGAATAAAACGGTTTGAAATAAGCACTCCTCGTTATATTATAGCGTGGCGACTTTGGCAACGCGCCATTATGATGTAAAGTCCAGTAGTGGATATGCTACGGCTTAAGAGAAAGTAATAGTTTATAGTTTATAGTAAAGAGGGGTGTTATAACACCCCTCTTTTTTGGTTGAAGTGTATGTCTGTCTGGATGGAGCGATTTCAATTGAGTTTCTTTCGTATGAAAGGTTAGTTTGGCGCGGGTGTTCTTAGACATGTTTCATGAAAATCGTTCGGGCCGTATAAAAGTTATGGGGGTGAGAGTGGGGAAGGAAAACCGAAAATCTGCAAAAATACTCGAGTGGGGTATCAAATGAAAGCGCATCGCCTGCACATTACTAAATATTATGGTGTTTTACTTTTAAGGAAATTAAGACATTGCAATCGGGGGTTTTTCGTAAATTGTAAATTTAGATTTATATTTGCGACTACAGTAAAACCGTGCATATGAAAACAAAAAAAGCAATGTATTCGCCCCAATGTACTGATTAAATTTAAATTTTTAGCACCAGCCCGGTTCCCAATGAAAAGTAAAACAGTGCAAGTCACTGCTGGTGAGGCGGCTCATCTCCAATGCGCTGCATCGGGGGACGCGCCTCTGGAGGTCAGCTGGAGGAGCCCGCATCATCACACCATTGCGCATCATTTAGATCAAAGGTCAGTTCCAAATACGGTTTTTTTCATAATCCTATGTCGCCTTACCGCCGTTGAAGTTTGAAACTTTTGGCGTCGTAAAACAAAGGGCTTCCGAGTTTTTGTATGGAGTCTGGCATTTAGATGTAATTTGACATTGCTTTGATTATAATGTATTATTATTGTTTTTTGTTACAACTTAAAATAGCTAGTGTAACTGGAGTATCTATCTGTACTAGTTACTTAATAAATAAATAAGATATATAGAATATAAGATAAAGTAGTTTAAAGAATAATAAGACTTACTAGTCCGCATTTTGAAAAAAACTTGATTTCTGTGCTTAACTTCTTTAACACTTTTTATTTGTAATCATTTACTCTGTCGATTGAAATGCGTTTCCTCACTGGCCGCAAAATTAAGTTTTATACTAAAATATCTCAACAACCGTACATGTTAGAGATTTGAATCTTTAACAGTTTTTGGTTGTTATCATTTGCTCTGTTGATTGACATGCTTTCATTAATGGCCGCGAAACCAAGTTTCAAGTCACCGCACCGTCTAGTTATGTGCTGTGCATTTTCCTCCCTATCCTAAGTTTGTCTGTAAGAAATTGTTGCAATAATGCCGCCCATTACACATTTTGTATTAAGCTTTAAGTTATATTAATATAGAGTTACGTTATTTACGCAAATAGAGTCGTTGGTACAATCTGAAAACCGAGCAATAATACCAACTTGGGAAAAACCAAGTGTAAACTATACAACATTGCATGCACACAATGCATTGCCTTGATTAGAACTTATAAAAAACGGTCAGTAAATTTTTAAACAATATAAACAATGTATGTTAATATAGATTCTCAAAATATGATTTAGTACCTCTATCGACAACTGAAAATATTTTCCATTTCAGATATACGATTCGAGAGCAAGTCTTAGATGATGGCCTAGTTTCGGAGCTGAGCATATTGCAAACTTACAGACAGGACACAGGTGCACTAACATGTCGAGCTTCTAATGCATACGGACAAGATGAAATGCTCATCCATCTTGTTGTGCAAGAGGTAAACACGAGAAATCACTTAACTGATATCAGTATTTCGATTAGTATTTCAATCAAACGGGTTTTTTATCCAATATTTAGTTAGGGGCATATTTCCCCTAGCGCATTGAACGGAACCTTATATGACTACAATTTGACACAACACAGTTTGACAATTTTGCCTTTTTTAAAGTACATTACATATAAGATGCGATTAGTTTACATACATATAAGATGATATTTAGCACATATGTACAAGGAATATTATGAGCTTATTTATTATAAACTGGATATGAAATTTCGTTTTTGTTTTGCAGGTGCCCGAATTGCCTAAAAACATAAGAATTATTGACCAACAATCGCGATCCATTCAAATATCTTGGACGCAGCCGTACGCTGGAAATAGTCCGATTATCAACTATATCGTCCAATATAAGGAAGGGCCAGGTAAGATAGGCTTAGAACATCTTAAGAGTAGATAATAAATCTTGTCAAAAAATATTTCATGCAACATCAAACCATTCTTTTTCAGAATCTTGGCCTACAACCCCTCAAAAAGTTATAGTACCAGGAAGCGTGACATCAGCGAGTGTTCAAAACTTACAACCAGCAACATCTTATCACTTGAGGATTATCGCTGAAAATAGATTAGGCCAAAGTGAGCCAAGTCAGTTGGTGCAAGTGACAACAACAGAGGAAGGCAAGTACCTTCTATAAACAAATACTGTTGGATCGATTCGTGTACCCGAAACAGCTGACATACTCGGCTGAAACTAAAAAGAGCAGAATTTGGCCTAAATTTATATTTGGTTTCAGTTCCAAGTGGTCCACCTTTGGATGTGAGAGTAGAAGCCAAGAGCTCTACTGAGCTTAGTGTCAGCTGGGATCCACCGCAAAGAGACCTTTGGAATGGAAATATTCTGGGATATTATGTCGGCTTTCAAGAAGTAAGTTTGTTAATTTGTATCCGCACTTAAGCATTACGTATATTTAAAAAGATTATGTCATATAAGACGGAAATTATAATCATAAACTATCCTATCATAAACTATTTGAGCTGTGGAAAAGGATCGCTTTACTATGTTTCTATCAATCAGACCTATCAAGGTCTGTCGCCGACAATACCGAGATACGAGTAGAAATGGTTTAATTATTTATCTTTTCAATTACGAATCCTGTTGTACTTATAATTCCTTGGAGATTTTTCCCTATTAATATATTTTTTACAAACTTTCTTGCCGTATCTTAATAAAAGTATGTTGTAAGTAGATTATGCGAGGTAATAATAAGAAATAGTTATGACTAAATTTATCGATGTCTATCAATGATACCACTTATTCTAGCATAAATTGCTTGCAACAATCACTGGACCTAACCGTCGTGCATTTATGCTCGGACTTTCTATGAAAACATATTAAGACTGACTTTTATAAATGTTTGCAGCTGAACAGCAACACCACGGTCCTAAGCGCAAGTGGACCGGGTGGCGCGTCTTACACCGTCAGAACAGTTGAAGGTGCTGGAATGGCCCGCGCCCGGACCACTCTGTCCGGTCTGCAGAAACACGCGGGCTATGCAGTCGTGGTCCAGGCTTATAACAGCAGAGGAGCTGGACCGGCATCTCCTCCGACAACAGCGACTACCATGGAAGATGGTAACGTTGAATCATCTTATTATCTCGTATACTACAGGTTATTGTTGGTATGGCTCGCGCCCGGACCACGCTATCTGGTCTGCAAGAACACGTGTGCTTACGTGGTTATTCAGCTCCACTGCTCCACATATTTTTAACTACCAACTACTTTTAATATTTACAAAATCTATTATAATTTATATATACTAATATATTTTTAGTATTCACCTCACAAACTTCTACATAACATTTTTAATCTAGTAAGTGCTAGTGGAAAAAACTGTGTTTCTTAATTGTCTTGCATAATCGCCAAAAAAGACTAGTTTGTCAGAAACATGCAGGCTACAGGATTGTGATCTAATATTTTAATTGCAAAGGGTCTCAGTAAGTCTCTTAATTTTTTGTATTACTAGATTTTTACATAGCGGGATAGCATTAAATCTAGCCTAGCAAAAATGTGCTAATTTAACTTCTTTCTATCTGACAGTTCCAAGCCTACCTCCCGGTTCTCTTCAATGCACAGCGCTCAGCTCTCAATCAGTGCGCGTTGCCTGGGAGCCTCCGCCCCTCAGAGGCCGCAATGGAGTCTTGCAAGGATACAGGGTCACCTACGCCCCTGTTACCGAATGGTTTGGTAAGCAATAACCATCACTAAAAGATCAACCACTTCCCATAATTAAAGATTATCTTCAGCCGTAGAATTTCCACAACAGGACTTGAACCTCCTGCATAGGGCGATGTCATACTAGCCACACTTGGCAGGCGGGTTGATAAGATGCTTTAACCATCAAATGAAAAAGATGATGACGCCCATCTTCTTGTTAGTTTACCTTGACCGGATAAAATGTGTAAAATGTAAAGGCTCAGCTGATTGAACCTTTTACTGTATTTTTTGTCTAACATAGGTACATGAGTAGTAAACATCATAGTCCAAAATGAAATGGGTTGTGGAGGAGATCTCACACAAAAATATTTTACAGGGAACGAAGACGCAGTAACCAAACAGATATCAGGCCTGCACACCACACTGTCTGGTCTGCGACGGTTCACAAACTACTCCGTGACGGTGTGCGCGTTCACTGCCGCTGGGGATGGAGTGAGAGCCGCACCAGTTTATTGCCACACCGAAGAAGATGGTAAGAACTTAATATATAAATACCTAGGTCTTATAAAGACACTGTAACCAGGTCTATACACCACAATCAATGGTCTGCGACAATTTACAACCTACTCCGAAATAGTCTGCGCATTCACTGCCACCTACCTACATTAAGTCCAATATCGAGTATTCATATGCTTAAACACGTACATATTCTTTTTAGAACGGCTTTACCAATTCTTACATGTTTAACAGTACCATCAGCACCAGCGGATATAAAAGCGGTGGTGTCTTCACGCAACAAGATATTGGTGTCTTGGCTACCACCAGCTTCACCCAACGGGATTCTAGTTGGCTACACATTGTATATGAGCGTCATTGAAGATGGCCGAGAGGTATGTTTACACCTTAGGCCTACACATTTGAAAAATTGCAATTGTGATCAATGCAACATAACTTCAATGATAATAATGAAAACGATGTTACAATAAATCTAAAATTTAAGAAAAACCCCCGATTCCAATGCCATAATTTCTCTAAAAGTTAAACACCATAATATTTTGTAATGTGCACGCGATACGTTTTCATTTGATACCCCACTCGAGTATATCTGCAGATTTTCGGTTTTCCTTCCCCACTCTCACCCATAACTTTTAAACGGCTCGACCGATTTTCATGAAACAAAAATGTGAATTTGGCGTGGTTGTACTTAGACAAAGTACAACCACGCCAAACTCACATTTCATACAAAAAAAAACTAAATTGAAATCGCTCCATCCGTTCGGGAGCTATGATGTCCCAGACAGATAGACAGACAGACACACCAAACATAACACCCTTCTTTTTTGGTCAGGGGTTAAAAAAAGGTAATAAAAGAATAACTAAATTTAGGTTATTTATGAAAGACCTTTTGACGCAAGATGTTATGTATCATAATATCAAGGTAACATGACCACAGATCCTAAAGTTTCTTATTGATAAAATAGGATGCACGAAAATCTGAACAGTCTTAGGGATTGAGCTCTATAAAATGTAATGTAAATTAAATTTTATAGACGTATGTAGGTACATACATATCACTGCATTTATATTGCTATCCATTATGACTAAATAATCTTATACGGGTTTGTTTTTGTTTCTCAGGAAGGAACGCACAAACGGATGTTGTCTCCAAGCACACTCTCCCACGAAACTTCGAGATCGCCACCGCGGGCCACACACCAGTTTTGGGTGTCAGCTTCCACTAGGTTAGGAGAGGGCGAGGCTACCAGAGTTGTTACCGTTCTACCTACAGATTCTGGTAAGCTTTTTATTACAAGCAAATATAATGTACTGCTCTTAAGCTATTCGTCACCATAACAGTTTCAAGTGTAGATTGTCATAGTCTCTCTTTGTAGATATCAATCTTATTGAGTCTGAATCTGAACTATTATTAATGCGAAAGTAACTCTGTCTGTCTGTTTCTCTTTCACGCAAAAACTACTGAACCGATTTAAATATAATTTGGTACACAGATTCTCAAAAGCTTATAAAGGACATAAACTACTTTTTACAGCGGGGAATGTCTTTCCGCGGAATAATCCATTATAACGTGGGTATCACCGCGGGGCACTGCTAGTTTTCCAATATTCGTTATTCTTGGCAAGCAGGTTACCGCAGTATTTGTTGTAGTGGGACGCGGAACTATCTATAATCTAAAGAATTCGTCTTCGCCGGGCCATTTGTAAATTTTTCTCTTTATCTTGCTATAGTTATACTAACGTGTATTATCTCGAAAGCATTTTGAACCTTGTGTTAAAAAATAAACGGCAAAAACAACCCGATGAGCCAACTACGGCAAAAATGTTGTTTCAGTTCCAGCAAGAATCACATCATTCAGCCGCCACATAGTGACGCCGTGGAAGGAAAACATATCGTTATCATGCAACAAAGTGGGTGTGCCTAATCCATCTACCATTTGGAGTATGAATGGAGTGGCTTTGGAGTCAACCCTCAGGAAAAATGTTACGACAGATGGCACACTTATTATCAGGTATAAAGAAACGTTTTAATGCTAAGTAAGGTAAAACTTAGGTAGCAAAAACCAGTCTTGAGCTCCGCTACACTATATTTAAGTTACAGACATAACTTATTAAATTAGTTAATCTGTTAAGTTATAGTCTGGCATAGTAAATATATTTAAATAAATATAAATAAATAAATATAAATATTTTCTGACAATTCACACAACAACATCTAGCCCCGTGGTAAGCTCTAAGCTTGTGCTACGGGTACTAGATATCTGATACACTTAATATAATAGGCATATACATATATAGATATTTTTATTATACATGTTAAACACGCAGACCAAGGAGAAAGTGCTTGCAGAACATACAAACACTTTCATCCTCGGCGGGAATCGAACCCGCTACCTCTAGCACCGCAAGCAGACCCTCGCCCACCGCGCCACTGAAGCAGTCAAATTAATAAATATTACACTTAAACCTACAACGCCACAGAGCAGCTTTATTGCCAAACATACTGGCGTTAAATTAAAACCTTTTTTGGTTTGGCTAGTCAAATTAGAACCTTTAACGGGAAGTGAGGAGAAGATCGCCGCCATCGAAACCGATTAGTAAGTGTCTATGGACTATCTAAGAATGTTAGGTAACTTTCTGAAAACATCTTTGAACAGGGCTTCCAAAACTAATGCTAAAATTACGCCCGAGAAGAATATTTTAAGTTCCTCAGATTTTTTTGCCAACATTCAAGGTCAAACTGTTTCATTTTTTATTTTATTATTTCTTATCAGAACCAATTAACTATACCATGCATATTTTATACAAATCATGAAAACAAAGATAAGCAAATGGGTCTTCTTTCCAACTCTGACCAGTCCTAACTTTTTAAGTTATCATGTTTTTAATAATATTAAAACTTGAAACGGGAAATTTGTGCTTATGCATTACTGTTTCATTTTTTATTTTATTATTTCTTATCAGAACCAATTAACTATACCATGCATATTTTATACAAATCATGAAAACATACAAAGATAAGCAAATGGGTCTTCTTTCCAACTCTGACCAGTCCTAACTTTTTAAGTTATCATGTTTTTAATAATATTAAAACTTGAAACGGGAAATTTGTGCTTATGCATTGATCATGGCGCATAGCGTGCCGAAATATGAGAAAACTCAAAACAAACTGTAAAATCACGGTATGTCTGTCATTCTGTTACAGCATGACGCAATACACAGACTCTGGCAACTATACCTGCCTAGTGGAAAACAACCACGGCCGTGATGACGTCACATACAGCGTGGAAGTGAAGGTTCCCCCGCAGCCGCCAGTGTTGGCTGTGGTGGACTCTTACGCGGACTCCCTGAATCTGCAGTGGAGCGACCAGGGCGACGGTGGCAGTCCTATCCTAGGTAATTTCTAACTTGAAAAGTTTAGGAATGGAGATTGCAAATTGGCAAGCATAGTGTTAAGACGTAATGTCTTCGAAATTCAAATGAAGACGTAATGTCTTAACACTATACTTGACGTAAATTAGTAGGTTACATGTATTGACGATGGTGCTTACATTTCTAGACGGTAAATGCAGGCCGCTTCTAACCGAAACACACTGATGGATTCCCTCTTTCACATATTTCTACGTACCGATCTATGAGGAAGTATATTTCTGATATTTCGGGAGGCCTACGCTCAGCGTTGGTGGGGGTAAGGCAGGATTAGGGGAGGGCAACCGGGGCCTCCACAAACGGGGGGCCCCACAATAGGGACATCGGAAAATATTTGTTTCATATTCCAACTAGTGAACACTAATTTCAGAGAAATCTTTTTTTCGTTTATATTGATATGTAGATTCCTTTAGTATTGAACTAACCAATACTAAAGGAATCTACTTGGTTTCACAATAAATTAGTTATTGAAAAATTGAGTGAAAAAAATGGTTTACTTTATTTGGTAAATAATTTGGGGCGATGGGGCCTCCGCTCCTTTATTACCCCGATGCCTCTGTACCTCTAAAGCCCTGGAATAAGGAGTTTCAAACACCATCTTATTTCAGCGTTAGGACGGCTATAGTTGTTAACTAGACATAGGCCACCCGCATATACTTCATCAATACGAGATGCTTTTGTCCATCAGTAGACTAAGTAGGAACTCAATAATGTTGGGTATATATTACAGCACTTATCCATTACAGGCTACGTAATAAACTACAAGCGAGAACACGGCGATTGGGAAGAACTTCAGGTGGAGGCGGGGACATCAGACCACGTGCTTCCAAACCTGTGGTGCGGAACTCGGTACCAGTTGTACATTACTGCCTTCAACAGAATCGGCACCGGCCTACCTTGTGATATTGTACATGCTTATACCAAAGGAACAGGTAAGAATTAAAAAGTGCGTTTCAAGATACAAAAAAATCTACTCAAGGGTAGGAAGCAGGAAAAACTCCAAGATGTCGTGGAAGGCCCAGTACCTACCACAGCGGGACGTAATTGACGCCCACCAAATATTTTGGCTTGAAATACGTAGGAAGTGTACCTATATCAAATGGATATAATATGCCTCCTACAGTAGCAAAACGCAGATATAATATAATGATAATATTAAATCAAAGTGGCATACGACTATCCTTTAAGCATAACAATATCAGTAATTTTGTTAAATTAAAAAAATATAATAAATAGGTATAAATAATAATAAAATAATAATAATAATAAATATATTTTCTAGTGAAGTGAATTTGTGTTAAATTATTTTCTGGGTATATGTAGGTACTTAATATTTAAATTTGTTTTAGTAACTCATCATTGAATATTTTTCACCACCTTTGTTTAGAGGGCGCTGATACTGCAACACAGTTTTTATATCTATCGCAGTAGTTCAACGTTCCCATTGTTATTCTGTTAATTTGCGAAAAGTCTCTAATAAATATTTTCATGATTATGTTATAATATAAATTCTTGAAATTATCAGGTGATTGCAAGCATAGCTGTGAGCAACAGCTATTAATATTTATAGTATATTTGAAATGTGCTTACTAAGCTCTTTCAATTGATATTCCATGCGACACCCTTAAAAAACATTTTTTTACTTCTTTACTTTATGCCTAAAAGGGCGCGCTGTAGCCATTTTAACGTGACTTCATGCAGCCCATAACAAGCGGACAATCAAGAGGTTTCCAACGAGTATGAGAGCATCTCATACTTTTCAAGTTTATTTATCTCATTGTATTTTCTGATTTCAGTGCCGGTGAAACCGAAACATTCCCAGATGATAACCCTGAACACTACTACTGTGACCGTGTGGCTCGACTCCTGGGGCGATGGCGGCTGCGGCATCCTCTACTTCGTTATCGAGTACCGGGAGATTAGCCAATCACAGGTGAAGAAATACTCATAAGAAATAGAAAGAAAAGAATGAAAGAAAAATATTTATTACTAGTGGCCCGCCCCGGCTTTGCACGGGTTTTTATTAAAAAAAAATCCCGGCAATTATTCGATTTTTTCTCGCCTTTTAAACCTTCCCTAGACCTCCACGAACATTTCAAGACTATGATAAGATAAATCCGTTCAGCCGTTCTCGAGTTTTAATCAGACTAACGAACAACAATTCATTTTTATTTATATAGATTACACAAAAACTAACAATTATAAAATCTAAATTTAAAATTTAAGAAAAACCCCCGATTCCCATGCCTTAATTTCCTTAAACGTAAAACAACATAATATTTTGTAATGTGGACGCGATGCGATTTCATTTGATACCCCACACTAGTATATTTGCAGATTTTCGGTTTTCCTTACCCACTCTCATCCCCATAACTTTTAAACGGCACAACCGATTTTCACGAAACATGTCTAAGAACACTCGCGCCAAAAAAAATCATACAAAAAAAACTAAATTGAAATCGCTCCATCCGTTCGGGAGCTATGGTGACACAGACAGACAGACAGACACACAGACAGACAGACAGACAGACAGACAGACAGACACGTCAAACTTATAACACCCCTCTTTTTTGGTCGGGGGTTAAAAACTAATAATAATTAAATTTATCTTAAAGCTACGATAAATTAAAACATTAGAAGCAGAGTGCGCCCGGCTTAGGAATCTTGTCACGCTAACTCGTCCCGTCCGGGCGTCCTAGGCTGAACTTATCAGAAGAAAGGGCAGCAGTATTCTTGGACCACAACAGAAAAAAAAATCAGTATATTTTTGAATCTCATCCACAACATTTAAGTGATTTTCTGAATAAATATTATTATATATAATAATCTACTCGCTAAATTGATTACCAAGGTTGTCGAGTATGAAGAAGCTCTATTAATGCCCCCTCAAGGTTGTGGCAGGCCTATATTTCCTCCAATTATTTTTAGATTTTATAATATGACATTTATGTAATTGATGTCTTGTCTGTGACTTGCAGAGTGCTTATTATTATTATTATTTTGTAATATACTTTTTTAATTAAAATAATATAATATTTAGTTAGAGTGAACGAAGTCAAGTGTACATAGTGTTACCTACGACGAATAAATTACCAATACCAATTAACTTCCTAAAGCCGAAACGATGAAGTTTATTCCTAAAAAATCTTTTTCCAATGAGTTTTCTTTAATGAAGATTAATTTCCAGTGGCGCCTGGTGTCGAACAGCGTTCAGGCCACAGAGCGCGTGTTCAGCGTGCCGGGGCTGACGCCGGCCACTCCGTACCAGCTCCGCATCACCGCGCACAACAACGCGGGACACGCTGTGGCGCTCTACAACTTCACTACTCACTCTCTCAGTGGACGTAAGTGAAGCACGTTAAGCACGACCACCAAGATACTTAGTAAACTATAAATTTAAAATTTAAGAATAACCCCCGATTCCAATGCCTTGCTTTCCTTAAAAGTAAAACACCATAACATTTAGTAATGTGCACGCGATGCGCTTTCATTCGATACCCCACTCGAGTATATTTGCAGATTTTCGGTTTTCCTTCCCCACTCTCACCCCTATAACTTTTAAACGGCTTAACCGATTTTCATGACTTAAACTTATGGCAATGGGTAGTTTTTCTTAAATTTTAAATTTAGATTTATTATTTTTATTCATATGTCTGGTGAAGTACTTTCCTGCACGTGTGTCTCCTTTTTTGTCGCAAATCAAAATATGATCATCGATAAGCTTACCTCAAAATTGGGGGTTACTAAAGAGCCTTGGGGCCACATTACCCATCACTTTGCCGATGCTGTATTGGGAAACCACTTTAGTACAAACGGGTTGGTGGATGTGCCAGTCCCTCGTTCATTGTTCAGCAGGTATACCACCAGCCGGTGAGGCTAGCTTTTGGGTCCCCAGGATGGTGGTTTTAAACCCTTATTTTAGTATGTTGTACTTACAGTATTTATTTAATTTCCATTTGTTTCAGTAGTAGACGGGTCGCTAACGCCCCCGGTGCCGGCCGGGGCGCGATCCCTCGGAGGTGCAAGAGTTATACTCCCAGCAGCTCTTTCTCTGCTTGTGTTGGGTGCTCTGGTCGCCATCGTCTTCTTAGTGAGGAGGAACAGTAAGTTACTTTGAAATCAAGTGCAAAAAGGAAAGAGGATTGTGTTATTTTGTTTTGTCGTTTAATTGGAAGCTACTAATGTATTAGTAAAGTTTAGTTCTGCAACAATATTTTATTATGAAATGCTGGAAATTCCAAGGTGGTCTTATTCAAATTTGATGATGTGGATAAGAATATACCTAATAAAGGTTTGTTGATGTTAGTAAAGGTAGCTAGGTCAGTCTTACTCTAAATTTTATTGTGGCCCTAAACATATAAAGATGGGGAAACAGATATTTGAGATCAAGTCTTCAAAAGAGGTTTATACGCCACCCGAGGATGGACCTCATAATTTAATTAACTCCACTAAATCTTACATGCTAAAAGCTTGCAAGAGTAGAGGGTCGGCCCTAGGCAATTGTGTGGCTTTTAAACATTTGTAACATATTTTGAGATGATCTTGCTTACGACTGTACAAAGGCGTTTATATTAATTTGTACGCCATCCGATAATGTACATAAGTCGTTTTGTTTTTAGTATTGGCAATAGTAATCCTATTAGATTAATATAAGTTAGAGTAAGTTTCTGTTTTTATCTTTGTAAATTTTATTTTGTTTACCACCGCCGTCCACAACCTTCATTAAAATTATTTCCATACAAAGGTTGTCTGGAAGAAATTGCTTTAAGCAATAAGACCGTCCATTACGCATGCTAGGTTAAATTTTAGTTTTAATAATTTTGTATTTTTGTATAACATATGGTGTGTGTAATAAAGAATTTTCTATTCTATTCTATTCTAAGTCGAAACGGAACGACAAAATAATATCATAAAGTCCACCTAATAATTTCAGAAGCCGGCACAACAGAGACGGTGGCGACCGAGAGCGGCGTGGGCGAGTCCCCGTCCGTCGCGCAGCTGCAGAACAAGGTGAACCGCGACCAGCAGTACCTGGCGGCGCGCGCGCAGCACCCCGCGCCGCCGCACCACTACAAACATGCTTCTAATGGTCAGTTATTCGTTTTATAGTTATGGCTTATTCAGTTTATAAAAAAATGAGAAAAATCTGAACGAAAGCTGAAAATGAACCGATAGAGAAATTGGTAATATTTAGAGAGGAGCCTGTCGACTGTTGTCGTTAGCGTGAGAGAAGGGATGCAAGACTGACTGAGTATTTTTAACGAAACCGTTGACGAAATATCTTCACTTTAACCAACTCGCCTAATTCGGCGTTGTATTGTATAGTTTTGACCAATGCTGTTCGAATATTAATTTTGGTCAGTTCTTAACATTTTCGGGTGGGCTGTCAATATAGAGATACTCAGATCGATCGCCTCGATTGCCTCAATCTTTGTAGCCCACCCGAAAATGTTTAACTCATGCGTTTCGTGAACGAGAACCATTGTTTAGACACAGCTTTGTTATTAGAATGACATTTTGTTGTGAAATTGTAACTAAATATCAAAGCTCTCTTATCCAATAAATCCAGTACCCTAAAAAGAAAACCTTATTACAGATTACATCGAAGACATATGTCCCTACGCGACCTTCCAACTAACGAAGCCTACAGCATACAGTGAAAGCAGCTACAGCGGAAATGTATACAGCGGGCCCTACCACTCAGTCCGCGGATCCTTCGTGTACCATGACCTAAAGCAAAACGATAAATATAAGGTCAGTTTTACTGAACTTTTATGAAGTCATAACAAACTTTTTTATCATGAAATACTCACTTTACTGATAGTAAAATTATACGCCACAATTACAGCTAGATTTTAGTACTAACATAATAATGACAAACCAAATAAAAAGCCAAATAAATCAACAAAAATAATAATTAGAAAGTAATATTCACTAAGTACCTACATCAGTATTGTACATGCTATACAGGTTTATTCATAGGCGTTTTCGTTTGCTCAAACTATTCTCCAAATACTTTTGATCACAAAGGTTTTGACGGACGGTGTGAGATAAATTAAGGCTATTGTCAGTTTTTGTGCTCACAAACTGGTCGCAAATGTAGAGAGAGGTCCTTGGTTACAGACTAAGTTATTTAATCCTAAGTCAGAAAACTTGGTTAGCCATGGAAGCAATGATATGCTTCTGTGGTTAGGTGAATTTATTTATTAATTGGACATTTGGGACCTCACGCTCACCACCCCCCTGGCGGCGAATCAAATTGCGGTAGCTCCTATTGAAGGAAACAAGTATGGACAGAGCAATTATGTTCCTAATAACCTAAATCATAAATTTAAATCCAGGGTAAAGAACCAGAATACACCAAAGTGCGAAGAAAAGGCAACAGGCTTCGCGACCCTCACTCGGAGAGTCAAGGTACGAACACTACAATTCACTCAGTAGGTAAAGTCCCGCAATTTAAAGCTTAAAAGTAGTTAGCTACATTTTGGTTATGTAGATTGCACTTGATTAATTTGTCCCGTTATGATTAAGTAATGAAATTCAAATTTGACGTAATGATCGCCTTTTTTGCAACCCGTTGGGAGCGTATATGGTATTATTCGTAAGGTAAGCATGCACAGTACAAATATCTCCACGAAAATGTTCTATGTCTCCAATATCAAGGTAGATACCGTATTTCTGTGATTAATTGAGCTGATAGTTAATATTAAAGTTACTTAACATTACATTAAGAAATGATAAAATCAATCATTGATTCCTAGTTCGCTGGATTGGATATTAAAACATTTGAAGTTAAAGGCAAAACAGCTCTATGCTCAAATGGCTCGAAACTAAAAACTCGGATGGGTAGCCAACTAGCCAAGTAGGCTACCCATGAACAATCCTGTTTTATTCTACGGCTTATCAATAAACCCATAATTACACATAGAATGTTTTCACGGGATTATCATTTTGTTTTGTTCACATTGGGTGTTTCATTCTCATTAGGTAGGTACTTATTTTGGAATGCATTTTTTCATTGCCCGTTTCGCTCCATTCCCTAACCATGCAGCCGGTACGTTCGAGTGAGACAAGTCATGTCATTGGTCAGCGTATGTCACTTTGTCATGTGCTTTACGCTGTTACGGGCGCACGGAAATAATCGGAACCATAAAAGTCTTCTCAAATCTGTCTTCTCATTCTATGAGTATCAAGGTTTATTTGGTAACTATGAAAATCTGATCAATACGATATTGGTCAAATACTACTCATTAAACTTTGTGTTACTTATCATATCATGTTGGACTAAATCAAATATAAGTCATGGCATGACTTATAATATAACCGTAAGCCACACTAATACCAGACTGCAACATTTTCTAAAAACTGCAACTGCATTATTGGGTGCCGACTACACCATTTTCTTCATATGGTTACCTCGGTCAAGGTCAAAACGAATTATAACACCACTAAGCCCTAAAAAGCCAGTGGTTCCTCAATCTAAAAGCAAAAACAGATCAAACAATTTATTTCCGTTGCGTCCAACAGCTTCACACATCGCCCCGTACATTACCCCCGCTAACAAACCCTTCAATTGCAGAATCCGACAACCTCGGCTCCACCGACTCGGAGGTGAAGAAGATTCTGACGCTGCACCTGCCCATTACAGAGTATGAGGACGACGCCAGCGACGACGCGAGCGCCCCGCATTCTGACAGCGAACACGCGGCTAGGATGCGGCCTGCACACCCGGCTGCCTGTATGTGATCTTAACTTACAACTTCTTAGGGCTGATTTTTATATCTTCAGATTCTTCTTCTTAGTCGGTCACTCTTCACAAAGTGGTCGTGGTTATGTGTCCCACTGTCGAGTAGCTGCTCTTGCAATGCGCCGTCATAGTTCCCTGTTAGCTGCGTTGTGGGTGCAGTCGGTTATGTTGGACTGAATCAGAGGTCCGACC
Organism: Gymnoscelis rufifasciata; assembly: GCA_929108375.1. NCBI lineage: Eukaryota > Metazoa > Arthropoda > Insecta > Lepidoptera > Geometridae > Gymnoscelis > Gymnoscelis rufifasciata. The sequence goes on along the minus strand of OV815317.1, from coordinate 6,746,597 downwards.
ACCTTGTTGGAGAGCGACCACCAGACCTCTTTCGAGAATCTTCAGTCAATTAGACATTATAGAAGGATTGATAAAACGGCCCTGACGCTGCGTTACGCGGGTAGATGGATCACCTTTGTACGTGTTTAACTTTAAAAAGTGCCTGCGTCAGGCCTTAGTCTAACATGGTTAACGATGCACGAGGATGGTACAGGAATAATACAGGGATAATTTTAGTTTCTTAATATTGAACTCTTACTTGGAGCGACAATTTACCAGTTTCACTTTAGACGCAATCCGAGGATTGTTAAAATAGTTTATTTATTTATTTCCAAGACTTCCAACTTTTTTTACAGGCTTTTCCTAATACAATAGTGTGCTTATCCAAATTTATCTATTTATTTCTACTAAAGCATTATAGCAATTATGTTAAAATATAGTTTATGTCCCATGGTAGACGACTTTTAGTTTAGTAGAAGTTAAAAAAGGCGAGGGTGGCATTATACTTTGTATTCTAAGTGGTATGGTACTGGTATAGGCAATATTAGACTGTATAAACTTAATTAACTAACTTAACTTTAACTCAAAATCCACCAATACAACTTCACACCAACAACCTGATCCTCAGATCCGAACGTGGAACGTGAAGAGTCATCATCGTCATCGGAAACGTCAGTGGGAGGAGGGAACTGCGCAGTTCGGAAAGCATTTCCGTCCCGCAAGGGAAAGGCGGGCGCGCTCGGGAAGCGGCACGTCCGCTCATCTAGCGGATATAGCAGCCACAACGACGAGACTACCTTCAGGTAAATATAGTAGATAGATAGATAGATAGATAACTCTTTATTGTACACCACAAATAAAATACAAACTGCAAACAATAACAAGACAATACATTGGAGTACAAAGGGCGGCCTTATCGCTGTGAGCGATCTCTTCCAGGCAACCTTTGGATGGACAGGAAAGAAATAGAACGACATAGACAGAGGCGTAACGTAAAGAAGATATAAAAGGAAAATAAATAAATACCAAATAAACTATTCAAAACTATTTTCAAATAAAATTAACTTAAAAATAAACTTACATAATTCATAAACTATATCCTAATAAGAGCGATACTAAAAAATAAATAGATTAATAAATAAAGAATAATTATAGACTGATAGATAAAAATAAGTGTTCGTGAAGCAGTTTTTTGAACCAAAGTATTACCAAAGTTGATTTTTTAAGACATTTTCGGTGATGAATGCTTGTTCCTTCTCTCTCATTTGTTAGTCATTATTGATAACATCAGGAAATATAACAATCAATGTTGGTTACTTATGATTGGGTTGCAGGAGCTTTATTCTAAGCTGAATCCAAATGTAAATATAAAAAGAGCTGAGCGATAAATGTTTTTCAGTTACTCTACCAGTTTCACATTTGGTTACCCACCTAGATTAGTATTAATTATGATTGACTCCTTCCTATTTACCGTAAAGAGGTACTTTAACAGCGGAAAACATTTAATTTCTCGGTAAAATCCGTTACTAAGCTGATGACCTCGGGGCTCTGCTAATATTTTAATACTTTCCTAGGAGCAAATCGAATAACATCTGAGTCCACTTTTATCTCCATTTAACAACTTATTAGTATCTAAGTAAATATTGTTATGCCCTATACACAGGGTCTTTAAATAAACCCAATAATACCCATGTATGTAATGTGTATGATTACAATAAAAGAAACTGAATCTAAACATCTATCACACTAAGGGCCGATTAAATAGGCTCTAAACTAACCAATCTTTAAGAAAATTTCTGAGGATATGAAATCTCATGATTTACTTCCAGTATATCAAACTACCCATCATTCAACGACCACATCCACCCGCCGTCTCGCTTCTCCGACGACACGGAGTGCGAGGGCCACCACCGGCGCAAGCGCAGCCACCACCAGGACGGCAAGATGACCCGCGAAGCCTTCCAGATAAACGTATGAAACAAGGAGCCTCAGTACGTCACCATGACCGGCTAACTCAGTGCCGATGACGTCACTGAGGTAATCCTTTACACTTCGTGGGTAACTAAATTAATCGAAATGAGGGTAGTTTTAATCGGACCTTGAATTTGAAAATCGTTTAGTGGAAAATGACATTTGATGACAGTGCGTTGGTTACTAATTCTAAATTCGTGGAATATGGTGAGTTTTTAAAATAGTTTGACTAATGCGTAATTTAAAAATATCGGATATTATAAATGGGTTTACTGAGCATAAAGCAACTACTTCATACTACCTACTTAATGAATATTGTTATGAAAAACACTTGAGGTTCCGTACAAGTTGGGAGCCTATTATAAATACGGTTTAAAATATGACACTTATTATGAAACTAAAACAATAGATATAAATGTTATTATGGAATGTATATTTCATAAGCACCGAAATGTTGCCAAACCAAATAATCTTCCCTATTGTTGAATTGTGTAAATAATGTTGTAGATATTTAGATAGGTATAGCCAATATCTAGTGCCACATAATCCTTTTTATACTCCATTATCGAGTATCTGTTATTTATGTACTAAATATACTAAATGGAACGTGTCGTTGTGTAAATAATAATGTATTAAACACATATTGACTATCGGAAAATATAAAAAAGAACAATAATTAAAATAAAAATATATATTTTAAACTTAATGCCTTATTGACCAAAGTCTTAAAACTAATGCGGACATTATAGTCCCGTATAAATACGATTGTTTCATTGTTGTAAAGTTTACGAAAGTATTCACTCGTGAATCTTATCGAAGTTTTAACTTTAGGGATCCCAAATAAAATAAAAAGTCATTTTGCTAATTTAGTGCTGTCATTTTAGGTAGGTGCATGACACAACTCTCTTTTTCACTTTAAGATTTACATTAGTGATTGAGAAGTATATGGAAATGACATAATCAAACATTTCCATCGCCTTGCCGTCTTAGATAGAAGAAATATTGCGATAAATATAAAACCCTCAAAATAAGGCGAAAGCCATCTGTACCTACCTACCAATTTTCAAATAAAAAAAGCACACACAAACTTATACAATAACCGGTGTATAAAATCACAAAATTTTACTTACGTCATTGTTCTTAAAAAATATTTAACGGGCGACTTTCTTGCAGTTGATAATGAGTGTATCTAGTGACATAAGGACATTGTAAATTTATAAAATAGCATGTAATAACCTCAGTAACAGTACCTACAAGAGACAATACAATTACATACATATTATTTGGTGAATATGGCAGAAAGTTGCATGCGCTGAATATTCTATGAGTGTCGAACACTAAGTTACGTGTTACAAGAGTTTTTCTGTGAGTTGTGTGTTTTTTAATACTTTACAATCGTTTGCGTTGTTTTTAGTAACTCCAACAAAGACTGCCCTATATTTAATTGAGATCTATTTTATATAATCTAGACAACAACCTAATGCTAGTCCGTAACTAGATTTTTGTAGCAGATTGTTTTGTGACTGGTATATCCGGTTTACTACACTAACAATAGTTTTCTAAGAGACACTGTAGGTCTCGGTTTCAAGAAAATTTCGAACATGTATCCCTGTATTAAGAGTTTATATTTAAGCCTACAAATTAAGTATGCTATCAACGAAAAACTATCCGATTTTTGTATAATAACGAATTATTTTCATGTCATCGGAATTATCGTATTTGTATCATTTATTCTAGTCATTCTGAATAGTCAATGTACCATATCATTTTACATTTTGTTACTATGATAACACGCATGTATGTAAGTATTAGATCGGGCCTTTCTCACCAAAGACAGCGCTATTATTGTAAGGTTGTTTGAACTGCTTGTGGTGTGATAGGCCTTTAGTCATGTTGTTACAGATAATTGTTTTTATATTGCAAACAAGCAAGTTATTAGGACAGTATGATGTGACGAAAATAAATCGATCATTTACTTGGTAACTGAGTTTCATTAACCCAGCTCTGTATTGATTTACATTTCTGATTAAAAAAATTTCAATGCATGTGGTTGTATAAGGTTCTAATATTGATTAATTAAAAATATTATCCATTTAATTTTAACTTTTATTGCATAAATAAATAACAACTACTCATATAACACAGGGCCAATGAACCGATACCACACTCAGGGCTTGTTTCACAATATCCGAGTAAACTAAGCAATGGTTGGTTATGTCAATAATACATGACAATGATTAGTTATGTCAAGAGCTCGCATTGCATCGTGTGACTGAGCGCAATAACTCAATGAATAACTTTACCCGAAAATGGTGGAACAGGCCCTTACTGACACACACTCTTGCAATCTTTTTACTATGACCTATAACTAGGTGTATTTTAAATACTACAAAATCAATTGCCAGTGAAAATTAATTGGAAAAATATCTGTGTGCTAAAGTAGATTTGATACTTAACTGAGATTGATCCGCCACACTTGACATATCACATATACTAGACTATCCTGTCACGGTATACTCTCATCAAGAAACTCCGTACACGTTTTAAAGAAATTAAAATGTCCAATAGATTTTCCATCTTCCTATGAAAGTTGTATAAAAAATAACGTCTTTCGACTAAAACCTCTTTTTAGTTAAGTTAGTGTAACTGTGTGTGTATATGTCTAATCACTATCACTGTCAGTGTGCGTAAAGTCAAAGGGTTGGAATTTCTCGCGGAAAGAAGCGACGAAGGAATTCTCTTCTTCTTTATCCAGGAGACAGGACCTCCAGTCGGCTTTGTCTTCGCAGTTCAGGATCGGAGTACTTGACAGCACATCTCTGAAACCATATCCACGCTTCTATCAAGACTAGAAAAGGACACGTACCATGATTTGACGGGTTTGTTAATTATACGATATTTTCAATATTTTGACGCTGTTGCAACCGCCATGATCCATCCAAATGCTATACCATGTCTTTCAATCGCAGGCGGACATCGATCAGTTACCTACCTCTATAAACTGAACACCCATCACATTATAAGATGCACATCTATGAAGGATTTAGGCGTGACCTTTGATCAAAAGTTGACATTTAATGATCATATCACCTGTTTGGCTAAAGAACCCTTTAAATAATAAATAAATATTTTCGGACAATCCACACAACAACATCTAGTCCCGTGGTAAGCTCTTAGCTTGTAACCTTTCAAAGGTTGCGCTTTGTTATTCGTAACAGTCGTGACTTTAAGAGGGATTGTGTTACTAAGCTGATTTAAACCAGTTCATGTGTGTGGCACCCGCATAAAAGCTCCTACACCCTCCTTCTTGAAAAGGATCTTTTAAGGTTTCTGTATATCCCAACTACCTGTAACCATGACGGCCCTTACCTATACCCAACAAAGTTCCTTTTTGGATGCCCCGATTAAAATAGTTTGGAAGTTAGGAGAAAGAAAGACCAACTCTTAACCATGCTCTTAACAAGGTTCCCATGTTAAGTTTGATGCACCGGATTTAAGTAATGGTATTCAGCGACTCAATGTTCCTGAATTACCTTCGTCCTAGATAGCATAGACTGTTCGCGGTGCCATTCACTCGAACTGTAGCTCACGCTAAGTCACCTATTCCCCGATCCCATACCCTCCTGGAATCCCACCCTAAATGTAATATGTTTTGTTGGATGGACTTAGTGAGTGAAATTTTTGATTTTTTTCTGAACTTGATCTGATAGGTACCCATATGCAATTTTGAATTTTTCAGATATGAAATTCTACCTCTATAAGTAACTGACATTCTTATAATTATTCTAAACTTTTTCTCTCTCTCTCTCTCTCTCACCAAGACGGAAGTCCCTGTGCCCCAGTAGTGGGAACGTTAACAGGGTGATGATGAACCGAATTGCAGCGAGCAATGTTAAAGTTAGTCCTTGCAAACAGCTGTTGTTCAGAGGGCAGGTCTACGTGGAAGTAAGTGCTGAGAAAAGCCATCTGAGTCACATCGGATTGGGCAGGTCTAGTGATGATGATGAGGGTTTGTTTACCTGCCGAATTGCAGCGGGAAATGCGCCTTAGTCCGCGCGAACAGCTGTTCTCCAGAGGGCAGGTCTACGTGGAAGTAAGTGGCGCCCGGGAGAGCCATCTGCGTCACTTCGGAGTATGGTGGCAGCACTTCCATCTCTATCCGGTTGAGGCCTGCTTCATCCTGTAACATTTTGTACATTATTTTATCAGTTAACTAGATTATTTCTAACTTGTGTCAGAATGACGGTCACTGCGAGAGAATTCGCCGCTAGGGGTGCTTGTGTAGCGTGAGGTCTAGATTGTCAAAATAAATAATTTTGTCATTGACAACAATCAAAACTCACATCTATTATTTGCTATATTAATATATTGAATATTGCTTGGGTTGAGGCCATAGAAAATCCAATAATATAAGAGAAAGTCAAAAGAGCTGAGAAAGCCGCCACATAAAACTTGTTCGGTAGTTTTTTTACACTATCGCGAACATACACGAGACAGACAGACACAGCGGGATACTATATTTATTTAACGTAAGTAATACATCCGTACCTGAAACACCTCGGCCAGCTGGGGTTCGCACTGCCTCGGCACGGGCACGCACTGTATCTGCATATGCGACGTCTTGTAGTTTCGCTCGAAGAAGACGGGCAGTTTGTTCATGGATCTGTACAGGTTTGTTATCGCGCCTTTGAACTTCTTTATCTCCGCTACTACTTCTTCCGGCGCCTGTAATACAGAGTTAGAATTCAAATATTAAAATGATTTTTGACTTTTGAAGCTATGGTTTATGACATTATTTAGATTAAAATCAAAGCGGATTAAAACGAGTTCCATCCCGGTCATGGCGAATAAAATATTGCGATTTTAAAGTTTAATTGAAATTAGTGAAGCGCACCCCTCTAGATATATGATTACAATTAATATATGATGACCAGCAGTGGAAATAACGAATAATTTACATTTTCTTTCATTTATTAATTTACAAACAGAGCTCACTCCCAACCAATAATTATATAGTATTGCAGTCTCAGTTGAAGTCTCAGTCAAGTTGAAAGACGATCAACTCAAGTTCTTAACAAGACTACTCGCCGATAAAATTTAACCCGGGGGTAATTATTCCGGGTGGTGCTAAGAACAGTCTCTGGTTCGGCCGCGGCTTGTCACCACCCTCCGGGCTGGGCCAGTGCGTTAAGCGATTTTTTCGTGTTTCGTAATGTGGTCCGGAGAAGCCATCTACCTCCATCTTAGACCACATCGTCACTTTACATCAGTTGAGATTGTGGTCAAATGAAGGTTTATCGATAAAAACAATGTTTAGTTAAGTCCAGAGTTATCTTAGTCACATGTGACAGAGCGAAATAGCTCCATATTCTAACCATTGTCTAAGTTTACTCGGAGATGGTGAAACAGGCCTTGGATCTTTTTACAACTTACCCTGGTTATAGCCTGGTGGTGAGCAATGGGCAGTATGAGCACGTGGTACGGAGACAGCGGTCCCTTAGCCAGCGCCAAGTAGGAGTGAGAGCCCACGCATATGACTAGGTGCTTCTCAACCGTAGGAGACGACAAGCAGAACCAACACGTTTCTGTAAAGACATCTTTAAATTATCCATCATCATCATCACCCTATTAACGTTCCCACTGCTGGGACACAGGGGCTTCTCTCTTGGCGAGAGAGATTAGGCCTTAATTCACCACGCTGGCCAAATGCGGGTTGGTGAATGTCACATGTCCTTCAAACTCTTTTTTTAAAGTTCTCAGAACATGCCGGTTTCCTCACGATATTTGCCTTCACCGTTAAAGCACGTGTCTAAAGCGCACATAAATTTCTCAAGAAGAAAAATCCAGAGGTGCGTGGCGGGGTTTGAACCCACGACCTTCGGAATGAAAGTCGAGTGTCCATACTAATATTTAAAATGCGAAAGTAACTGTTCCTCTTTCACGCTAAAACTTCTGAACCGATTGAAAAGAATTTTGGTAAACTGATTCTCTGAGCCTGAGAAAGGACATAGACTATTCTTTTTACCGCGAGAAAATATAATTCTGCGGGAAAATCCATTATAACGCGGGTAACACCGTGGTGCACTATTTATTTATTAATATTTCCGGACTACTCACAGAGCATCACCTACCCCAAACTAAGCAGAGCTGGCTATAAGTGTTGGTGACTGATAAAATACAAAGATATTTTTACTGATATACAACATATAATATGTACCTACATGGAAAACACCCAGACCCGAAATCAGAAATTGTAGATAGTACAAAAATGTGGTCCCCAGGCGGGAATCGAACCTGCAACCTCCTCCGCCTCACGCGGACCTTTGCCCGCCGTGCCACAGAGGTCGATCATTATTTTATTTTAATAACTGCTAACTCCCAACATTTTATTTGTTTGTCCCATTTTGTTCCCTTGTTTTATCTGCGATTCATATTGTATTTTTTGGTCTTAGCCTGCTGCAATAGGTCGGGCGAGAGAGAACTTGAGGCATATCCCATGTAAGCATAAAATAAATAATAATAATAAATCATTATTATAAAGTGAGGTCGCTTCCGTTGTCTGTTTGATATGTTTTATCGCATTCGATTTCATGAAGTTTTAACAATAAACTTGCGCTAATTCGGGATAATTTTATATTTTTTGCTACAATTATTATGAGTTGTACAAAGAACACCTTGAACCTTGTAAAACTTTAATCGCAGAAACTATTGTAGCATAGAAATGGCACTGCAATATTAACATATTTTAGAGTATTTATCAAATTAACGTACCAGCATCGAATTCCACTGGCTTGTCATCGTGTCTTCGTTTACGGTTGCCTTGAGGTCTATCGTCGTCTGCGTCCATATTGTAGAAGAACTGACCATTTCCGGAGTACTAAACAAGCAAGGAGAACATTATAAATAAATTATCAAGCTACTGAAGTAATAAAGTCATACATACATACATTACAGACCATCATGTGGATTGCTGTCATGCATGGTAATTATATATTTTTTTGCTGAATATTGATGGTAATAACAAAATATCCTTTTATATCCTTTCCTTCATCACAATTTTGAAAACGAAATCAATTAACATTAGGTAGGTAAACCTAACAATATATTAAGTTTAGTTTTTTGCAATATTATATCAATGAAAAAGTGTTTTCTTTCTTTAGTAACTTAACTATAATGATTATAATAGTATCTATCATAAGCTAAATCTCTCTAAAACAAATGCCTATTTAAGATTTGCCCTTTTTATTATTATATCGTAAAGTTATCACAGTAAGTTTCGTTTAAGAGATCTCTTTCATCCTCTTTAACGAAATGATAGAGTGAATAATGATTACAATCATACCTTGACCACTTTCCCCGGCTGATGCTGTTTCAGTAACTCAGGGTCAAACGGGCACGCCGTTTCATCCGTCGTGGCCTGCAGTAGTTCCGTCATCCTCATCTTAGATATGGGCTGTAACGAGCACGCGTAAATCCACTTTTCTTTGTTCTTGTTGCCCACTGGAGCTAGTGCTATGAAACGGGTGGCGCATTCTCTGTAATCTTGGTGGACTGCTTGATTTCTGAACAGAGAGACAGAAGTTTTATTTATTTTTACATCTATTCAGTTTAATCATCTAAAAGATATCATTAAGTTTTATTGCATTATGCTCCAATAAACTTTAACAAACCTGTATGGTTGCCTTTCAAAGTATTTCTGTGAGGATGGAACAAAGTGATATCTTGGTTTCAAGTGTATTGATACCCAGGCCAATAAGTCAGATAAATTTTCTGTCTCCGCATCTTCCTGTGAAATAAATTAAACATTTCATAATTATAATAACTACCTTATTAGCAAATATATTTTTATCAAAAGTAAACATAAAATTAATCTAATCTAGTAAATCTTTACTAGAACTAAGTTTAATTGCCTAGTACATGAGTCAGATCTTGCAAGCTATCATGGTTACAGTTCCTACTGAACTAATCAGAAAATAAATACTATACATCTTTTGAAACTATCATGGTTATTATTAATATTTATATTATAACGGGATATTTACCATGATTGTAAGCGAGGGTGGGACCATGGCAGATTAACAACTACAAATTAATTTTTTTTAAAGGTGTTGATCGAAGTGGACATTGTATGGCTTATGTATTTGCGAAATCGATGTCGTAGTCTCGTCCGAGTTAGAAACGCTAACTTACTTCAAGGACTACAATTCGTGCGCTAATACTCGTCGTCGATTTTCTATAACGATTTAGCCTTGCCAGCCATGGTTGGGCCATTATGCCATTAAGCCATGATGCTGCTTGGATAGATGTTGCTTAGTTTCACATTGACAGGCTCTAATCATTCTGGTTGACCAGGACTGATATGCATTTTTTTATTGTTAATGTTAAACATATAATACTTACCTATAAATAAGAACTCCAAAATTTTAATAACTGATAAAGCTATGTTGTTCTATTCGCTTCTCAACTCAGTATAAAACATTGAAGCAAACTGTCAAGACAATGTTATTTCCTTGTGTTTTTTGTTTAAGCAATTTAGTTTTATAAATTTTAAGTTGACTTGTCCATGTAGGTTATGTGCTTCTAAGGAAATAAACGTTTTGACTTTGACTTTATTAAAGATGCAATTTGTAGTTTCTTAAGCATTGATAGCACTTAAGAAGTTGGATGAAAACATTGTCTATGGGCACAGAACAAGAATCTTTCTTCTTCCTTGAAGTATGATTTCAAATTGTAACCCTGCCACTGTCCACCCTGTATTAATCTGTACTTTATATAAATTGTTCGAAAATATATTTATAATATAATATTATTGAAAGAAACATTTGATAATAATTACCTTTTGAATTTCATCGTGTTGCACACCTTTAGGCCACATAGTTGTAATTAATATATCAACACCTCTGTATTCACTCTGTCCCCGGAAGGATGCATCTCTCAAGGCACTGCAGTCACTCGGCTCAAATGTACACAATGCATTAGATAAATTCTTTCCTTGTTCATGCTTAGACAGACCACTGAGATATGCTATTTTGACATCACCGCTGGTTGTTAATATTCCTCTTTTACCTATAATTAAAGTAAGATTAAATAATTACTAAAGGTAATAAATTGAATTGTAAAGAAATAAAAACATTTTTGTTGTGAACACTAATTCTAATCTATGGTTATCAAATCAATTTAAAAAGCAAGCTAATTATGACATACTGTTTAAAAATTTATTCATTTCCTTGCAAATGTTTTTTGAATATCAATTATTAAAAAAAGGATTAAGATTATTTATTTCTCATAAGTAAATACATTTCACTAACATGAGAAAACAATATTAACACTTAAATGACCATCTTCAGATTTGTACACATAAACTAACTCATAATATTCAATCATGTGTAAATAATTTCTAAATACTATAAAATTAAAATATGGGTGGGGAAAAAACATTTTGTGACTAATTAAAACTTACAATGAGTAATTTTGACATCAGATATTTTTTAAAGTTTTTTTTTTAATTGAATAATGCTTTAGCATCCTTTATATCTTATGGTAGTTTGTTGTACAATTGTGTGCTATCATACAAGATAGTTTTTTTTTTTAATTTTGTTCTAATAATTAAATAGGTACATAAAGTTTTATTTTTATTGTGTCATCATAAAACATAATTAACATGTCTTGATTCATACTTACCCATATAGATAACATTTGGGACAATTTCAGCTCCCTCTTCTACATAACTTGGGGCATGTTCTGGTTTTGATGGCCCAAACACATAGGTAGTCACCGGCACTGTAATTTTAACAAAATATTGTTAAATTTTCTTTTTAAATTTTCTGCCTCAGTTTTCAAGCTGGTTGGTATAATATATGTAGCATTGAATATTACATGTGTTTTGAAGATGTTAAGAAATTGAGCATAGGTAAAATCATGACAAATCTATTCCATACAAACATACATGGAGTAGTTATGTAGCTACTGTTATTTAAAGTATTGGTCTAAATGTAATACATCTACCTAATTATATTCTAATATGAATACACTTTCTTATTGGAAGGCTTATTTTGAAAATTTATAAAACCTTTTTATACAATAACAAGTTTTCCTTAGAAGCTTACCATAGGGTAGATATTAATTAATTTATTAGAGGACTTTCAAAAATGCATGCACACCAAATATTAATGAAGTACCTTTACCTTTTCTTGTGCCCATTTTAAAGGCATCCAGTTGGGAATTGTTATCTCCAAAAAAGTTCCCAACGCACAGAAGTAGATCAAACGGTCCAGATTTGTTGACAATGGATTCAACGCGGGAAAACAATGTTTTAAAGTTTCCATTCACGTCTCCACAAATTAGTCTGAAGAAAAGATAAAATGTAGTCAAAAACAAAAGACATTACGTATGTTTTTAAATCAGTTTCAGAGTTGTCGTAGACCAGATCCTATACATACGTTTTCTGTTTATCAGCCATTTTGAACTAAAATCTTCTTTCTTCGTCTAAATTATAATGAAAGGTAAAAATATCACTCTATAAACATTTTCTTCAAACAATTCTACAATTCTGTTAGATTTTGTAGGATTTTTGTAAACAAACTGCAAAAATAAGGTTATGTTGTTGGGTTTAAACAACACTTTTACGTTCCGTTACACGTTTCGACTTACGTTACGCTTACGACACCAGCGCAGCGAGTATATTACTACTATTACATAGTAATATACTCGCTGCGCTGGTTTATAAACATTGGCGGGTGCGGGTGGATCTCCCACGAATATTACCCTCCATAAATTCCTTTCTTTTTCGCCAACGAACCTGGTGCTGCAGCTTCTAATTAAAGTTTTCAAAATATTGAAAATTTAAAATTTCGTGTTGCCGGTAATGACGATCTGTAAACAATGACTTTATTAATGACGAGGTGTTGCCGATAAAGACAGCTTCTCCATATTGATCTTTAAATTAAATCTAAAATAGTGATTTCAAGAAATGTATTATTAAAACATACTGAAAAATAAAATAACTTACCTACTTAGATATATGAATCAATATTTTATAGGAACTGGCGTTTTATGGTGCATCCTGGAAATAGGGAAGGAAGGACTATAAAATGCTGTTTGTTTTGTCTTTTGAGAAACTTGCTTGTTCGCCTTCTAGTTAGAGGTCTAATGTCAACTTCAAGTGTTTCAGTTTAAGAGTTTCTTGTAACTGGACTTTGCGCTTGAAGCGACAATTTGCCAGTGTCGAGTGTTGTCCATAAAAATTAAAAGTAAAAAAGATGTTATTCAGTTAAACGCCTTAAATCAAGTGTTTCATAATAATGTCAATGCCGCTTGTCAAATCAGTCAGATGACGTTGACGTTTCTTCGCTCGCAACCTCGCTAGCGGGAGCACAACACAACGCAAGTTTTTATTTTTGTGTCGCTTCGTTGCGTTTACAGTTTCTGAAAATACTACTGGTGGGTCGTTGACTATTTTTGCGTAAACGAAACGAAACCGTTTTTTATAATCGGTCAACCGGTTGAAAAAACGGTCGACGTTTAACTGGTTCGTTCGTAGTTCAACGAATGAACCGGTTAAATGTCGCGACAGTTTTTTCAACTGGTTATCCGTCGACTGATTTTCGTTAACTGTCTTAAGGAACTATGCGTTAAATTAAGTTCGTAGTTACATTGAAAAGATAACTGAACGTAAGTGATTCATCTATCGTTGTTTTTAATCATCGTGGTTTATTTAATTTAGTATGTTTGAGTGAGCTGTTGAATAGAATTAAGAATCTAGACATCAAAATGAACTTTCACTATAACAGAAGTAATACTTTCGTGCCAAACAATAAGGCGTTGACCTCACGTGTCACGTCAATTAGACAAACTAATTATTTGAAACGAAAACAAACAAACCTGTGCCCAATTAACCTGTTTTTTCGGTCAGTTTGGCTCTAGCGCTAAGCTTAGACCCGGAATTAACAAACATACATACATCTCTTACGCTCTCAAACAACTGAGCGACGGACATCTCACTCGCTCGCATACCGCGTTTTACCTCGCGCTTCGCTCGCGGCTTGTTCGTTAATTTTCGGGTGGTCTTCGTGTCGTTGTCGGTCGTGTATGTAGTTGAATCTGTCTTTGTGTTTCGTTCGTTTGCGTTGCGTTTATCGTTGACGTTGAATGAAAAAACCTGTTCGTAGAAAAACTACTTTTGCCGTAATAAGAAAACAGTCAACACGTTGTCTGTAGAAAAACAGTTTAAAAAAACGGTTCGTCGATTCAACGCTCACTACTAGAAAATACAGAGAACTCTAAAATTCACTCCACTCCGAAATTATGACAAAGCAGAAGATGAGAAGAACTAAAAGAGATTAATCAACAATCATGGCGTCGTCTAATAAATTGCCAGGGACAGGTCTTGAAGATGTTGGCGTCCCGGGCCAGACTTTTCTACGAGACGCTCTGACGAGCTGCACGGATCCTCTCAAAGCTATTGAAGAATTTCAGCTTGAAAATGGTATACTACTTCCATCCCTTCGACCTATGCTTCCATTACTGGATCTCCACGGAGTACGAAGACTGGACTTTCATACATCTGTGTTAGAGGAATTAAGGGACAAACTGATCCAACACATCAATGAAGTTGGAAACAAAGAAGGTAAAGAAAGCGACAAGAAGCTCAAAGAACTATTGCAGAAGAGTTTTTCTGTTGTTAGAGTGAAAGCACTTAGACCTGTGATTATGAGTATACTGAAGAATACCCCTCACATTGATGACAAATATCTAAGAGTTCTTGTTAGAGACAGAGAACTATACAATGATACTGACACTGAAGTCAAGCGACAAATTTGGCAAGACAATCAATCCCTATTTGGTGACGAGGTATCACCGCTCCTCAGTCAGTATATTAGAGAAAAAGAAAATGTATTATTTGATCATGAAAACCTTACAGGTTTATTCTTTTCTCCATCCCCTAAAATAAGAAGACAGGGGGCTGTGGTCCAGAAACTAGCTCATATGATTGGCAATAGTGTTAAGTTGTATGACATGGTTTTACAATTTCTTAGAACATTATTCCTTCGGACAAGGAATGTTCACTATTGTACACTTAGAGCGGAACTTTTAATGGCTCTGCATGACTTGGAAATTCAGGACATTATATCAGTTGATCCCTGCCATAAGTTCACCTGGTGCTTGGATGCTTGTATCAGAGAAAGGAATGTGGATATCAAGAGGTCCAGAGAACTGCAAGGTTTTTTGGACAGCATAAAACGAGGCCAAGAGCAAGTTTTAGGAGATTTATCTATGACACTTTGTGATCCTTATGCAATCAACTTTCTAGCAACATCAGCTATAAAAATACTACAGCATCTGATAAACACTGAAGGTCTTCCAAGAGACAACACAATATTGATCCTGTTGTTGAGAATGTTAGCTCTTGGCTTGAGTGCTTGGACAATGATAGACTCGCAGGAGTTCAAAGAGCCTAAACTAGACAGTCAAGTTGTTACTAAATACTTACCAGCTTTGATGTCTCTGATGGTAGATGATCAAGTCAGAGCATTCCATAATAAGTTGCCCCCTGATGAAAGGGAGTCTGCTATCACTACTATTGAGCACTCTGGCCCTCCACCAGATGCGTGTGAGGCTTATATGAGAGAGAGTTCTGTCTGTGGTGTTCTAGCCATGTATTACACCTTGCATGCTGCTAAATTACGCGATCGTGGCGCCCTATTACGTATACTCAGCATCCTAGGCAGCTGCAAAGATGGAAGAGCTTATGAAGACCCATTCTTACATGCTCTTGTTGCTCTGCTTATTCAATTCCCTGATGAATTCCAAGGGGAAGATTTTAGCACTGTACTCTTTGATGAGTTTTTCTTTGCTGGCTTGTCTAAGGACAATGTGACAAGGCATCTACTTAAACTACTGTGGTACATTCACCCTAAGTTGCCAGATACAAGAATAGTGACTCTTATGAAGGCCTTGCAGCCAGGGACAAACCATAATGATTCAGTACATAAACTCCATGAGACATTAATGCAAAAAATGACTGTACAGACTGAGGTGCTAGCTCCACCACCTACAGAGATGGAGTATTTAGACTCCCCTCTTATGAGTGTTCCTACTCCAGCGCCCTATCACATGTAATCTAAGTAACAGTAAATAAAACAAATTATTAATGTATTAAAAAAGTAATTTTATTTTAAGTATTAATACTGTATTAGTCTAAATGCATTTATTGTACAGAAAAAGGATGAACTGAGCAGGTTTATGGCTGAAAATGTGGTTAGATAGTGGTTTGTTAGCGATGATCGCGTCTCTCAGGCTTGAGGTCCATGGAATGCAGGGAGCGGAGGGATCGAGAGCGTTCGAAGAGCGACGGGTCGGTGTAGATTGGTTCGCTGCCATCGTCAAATGCGTTCGTTAGACGTCCTGATGAACCTGCCTCTTCTCCTACCTCTGCAAAAGTTCTGCCAAGACCACTGAAAAATAAATTAGCATTTCATTTCTGTTCTGCCTTTCCTGTCTGTTCACAAGGCCTCCTTTGATGATGTTGGCAATCTTATCAGCAAATAAAATATAGGTAGGTACATAATGTTTAATTTTTTTTTGGTTTAGGGAAGGCAGACAAGTTGTTTTGGGTGGTCATTTGTAATCAAAATGCTGGTTTAACCCTATCTCTATCTTTAATGACACTCATCAAAGTCTTAGGTATACTAGTAAGTCATGAAAAGATCATAGGAAATTACCGTTACTAGCATGGCTTGCTGTCATCATCATAATCCGAAGCAAAATTTTGCACACTGCTGGATCTCTGCTTAAGTTTTTAACAGTTCTTGCCATTTATGTTAGTCCATGCTAATCAAGTAATTATTTATTAATGGGTTAAGCATAGTAGAAAGTAGCTATGTAAGTACCTTTTTAAAAAGAAACTAAGTAGGAATGCTGTTTGAACGTTTGAATATGGCGGTTGATCAACCACTCCTTAAAATTTTATTTATTTTCTAGTCTCACCTTAAGGAGAAGGGCTTGTGTAGATGTGAAGCCGAGAACAGCGAAGGTCTCGTAGGACGGGGCCCTGGGGTCACTGACCGCAGCGCCGGCGCAGGAGTCGACGCCTGAATGTTCTTGCGGAGCACGCGCCAATAACGTCTGCCATGTTGGTATTGTAACAATTAGTTCAAATAACAAGCATAATTTAAAAAAAAACAATTACCCGACTCAAATTTATTTTTAGAGTATAATTTGGCTCTAAAAATACCTACGCAATTTTTTTATATTGATACATATACCTACCCAATGTCACTTACTCGGTATATACGAATCTAATGAAACCTCAAGCTGAATCAATCGAATCGATCCTTGGTGCATGGATACTCAGTACGGATAACTATCAGTATATTATAAAATTTCGTAATATTTTTTGCGGAAGTTGGACAACATTAAGGCTTTTTTTCACAAAATCCGAGTAAACTAAGCAATGGTTAATTATGTCAAGAGCTAATTTAGGTAGGTATTTCGCTTTGTCACATGTGACAGCAAAATAGCTCTATATTTTAACCGTTGTCTAACTTGTGTCAGAGATAATGAAACGGGTCCTTATTATACGTAATTTATTTAAATAAATAAATATTTCCGGACAA
Organism: Gymnoscelis rufifasciata; assembly: GCA_929108375.1. Classification (NCBI taxonomy): domain Eukaryota; kingdom Metazoa; phylum Arthropoda; class Insecta; order Lepidoptera; family Geometridae; genus Gymnoscelis; species Gymnoscelis rufifasciata. The sequence goes on along the minus strand of OV815317.1, from coordinate 6,729,033 downwards.
TCCACACAACAACATCTAGCCCCGTGGTAAGTTCTTAGCTTGTGTTACGGGTACTAGACATCTGATATACTTAATATAATATACATATATACATAGATATTTTTTATTATACATATTAAACACCCAGACCAAGGAGAAAGTGCTTGCAGAACATACAAACACTTGACCCCTCGGCGGGAATCGAACCCGCTACCTCTTGCGCCGCAAGCGGACTCTCGCCCACCGCGCCACTGAGGCAGTCAATTTATTAGCAATAATGCATTTTGCACCGGAACAATGAATTATTATCAATTGGTCAAAATAACCCAATGAAAGATATGAAGTAAATAATTGTGATAATTTAATAAAATATACTTATATATATATTTCCGGACTAGTCACACAGCATCATCATTAATTTATTTTAATATTTCCGAGCGTTATTAAAATAGTTTATTGTTATATAAATTTTATTATTATATGTCTTCCTAAATAAAATTTTAATAGCACTAGAAATAAATAAATATCTTTAGAGGACATTTGTTAAGATTACCTTCTCTTGATTAGCATGTCCTTATCGTACAACTATTCATAGAATAACTAGATAATAAACTAGTTATTATTTTTTTAATGAGCCTGCGGTGTCCCTCTGTGTAATAAAGACATTCCTATCTTTTTTCCAGACTTCCCCATCTGATGTTAAATCAATCCAGTCCTTCAAGTCGGTGTCAAGCTCATCTCTCCACCGTCACATTGGTCTTAGCATTGCAATTGACGAAATTGAGATATTGAAATAATTAAATATTGCTGGACAATCCATACCACATCTAGCCCCGCGGTAAGCTCTAATAGATATAAATCTAAATTTAATTTAAGAAACACCCCCGATTCCAATTCTTTAATTTCCTTAAATGTAAAACAACATAATATTATGGAATGTGGACGCCATGCGTTTTCATTTGATACCCCACACTAGTATATTTGCAGATTTTCGGTTTTCCTTCCCCACTCTCGCCCCCATAACTTTAAAACGGCACAACCGATTTTCATGAAACATGTCTTAGAACACTCGTGCCAGACTCACCATTCATACAAAAAAAAAACTAAATTGAAATCGCTTCATCCGTTCGGGAGCTATGATGCCACAGACACACAGACAGACACGTCAAACTTATAGCACCCCTCTTTTTTGGTCGGGGGTTAATAATAAGCTCTAGCTGCAAATTTGCTTTGAAAATTCTCACCGGCATAGCCGCGGGCTCACCTATAAATGTATAGTGCAGCGGTTAGCATTGCGAGAAGTAGAGATAGTAGCACACAGAGTGCCACTAAAAGAGCTCGGTAGTGGTACGGCGACACACACACACCGGCTGCGGCTACAACTGGTGACGAATCTGAGGGACCGTTCTCTTCTATCAGCTCGTTGCGGTTGTCGAACACCTGAAACAAGTTATATTTTTTAATCCCTCTCATGTTTAAGTGGGTAGGATATGTGGTAGTTATCTTTACTACTGCTCTATATAAATCTAAAGACATAATTTCATTTCTTGAATAAAACAGATCCTGTACGCAGGTACATCTCTCTATCTGCTCTGATAGAATAGGTAAACTATATGTTTATTATTCCCACCTGCGGTCTGTCTGTATAGATCATGAGATTAACTTGAGGGCTGACCAAGATTTGTGGGCCAAATAATAACCGTTATTAAATGTAAGTAGCTCGTACTCGTTGAAGAAAATTATTAAAGTACCTACTATGTTATCAATATCTTATTATCAGTAAAATAAATAGTATTTATTCTCACCTCAATCATCTTCCGCACATGGCTAGGACTTTCTACTTCATCCTTTAGATACTTGTCCACAGACGCTTCTTCGAACGAAACCTTATAAACCTTTGTCCCCTTATCCTTTTCCTCTGTTTTTTCCTCCTCATTATCCCCTGTTTTCGCTTCGGCAGTGTCATTGCCCTCAGAGATAACTGTGTTGTTGACATCTCTCCTGCGTCGGCCGAAAGAGGGTTCGGAACGTCCTGTGTGACTCGGACAATATGCCTAAAAATACATTTGCATTAAGCTTTCACTTCATACTGTATCAGGCAGTGGCCTCATGTTATTGACTAATAGATCTAACTATCAAACGTAGGTATCTAAGTACCTACATATTTCCAGAGGTCATTTGCCATTAAAACTGCACAAACAGCAATTCTATTCAGAGTAAGTACAACGTTGTGTTGTTAATTATACTGATAACCCATTGCACTCGATATGAAGATAATGTATGTTTTTAGAAGCGATTGACGCAATTGAGCTTTCATAACATACTTATTCAAAACGTGGTATGATAGGAGTAAATAAGATTCCGGAAACAAACACTGACAACCTTATTAATTTTATATCCCTTACCGGTTGACATCCATCTCTGCACGTTCGCACAGTAGCCTCGAACACCAAGAAATTCGATTCTGGAATTTTGAATGCGTTGAATCGGGCTTCCAGTGAGTCACCGCTACGACCCTTGTCTAACTCCGGGAAGACATCTGGGTCTACTGGGCACCTAAAATGTTTGTGCATCTATTAATCTATTTTTGGTTTTAGTCATATGAGATAAGGTGGTGCAAATTAAGCCTAATAGATATATTATTTATTTCCGTATTAAGAGTCAGCCGGATTATAAGTGTGGAAGAATAAGATACATGTAGATCTGAAGTGTTCAATGATAGTTATAGAGTGTGATATCCAAGTAAATCTATATCTGCTTTGATATTCATCAGAGCAAAATATTTCCTATTTAATTATAACTTACCCTGAACGATCAATCAGCTGCACTGATCTTCCTGAATAAGGATCTCTTGCAATCACATTCGTTGCAAAGATATCAGTTGCATAGTTGTAACCGTCCTGGGCCTCCAATCTAAACGTAAGCGGGTCCCCAACAGCGATGGTTGTTGTAGGTCTACCTTGGTACAAGATCATCAACCTGACCTTGGAGTTGAGAGAGCTTTCCTCGGGCAGGTACTCTATTGGTATTGGACTGCCAGATCTGTCAACCGAATCAAACGAAGAACTACAGTTAGACTTGGATTAAGATCTTTCAAGTGCTGGCTATGACTTTGAATGAACTTTATAAGTGTAAAACAATGTATTTTAAGATGCTTACAAATTTTAAGTACCTATGCTATAGTTTACATTCCTAAAAATGTTTCTTAGTTCATTCAAAGTCAATAGTTAGTAGCTGTTAGTGAATAACAGCACTCAAACTCATCTATTCTACATCCCCTCACAATTAGATCATGTTATCACGTAAAACTCGGTTAAATCAACGAGAGCAATAACAGAAAACATATTCGAATGCAAACCAAAGCTCCAAGTCACTTCATCAATTCAAACAAAACAAAACAGTTTTTGCAAGCGGTAAACGTTAAAAGCTTAATCGTTTGGATGTGTTCCAAATGGTCGAACAGTAATAGCTAACTAGGCAACATTTTGTAACTCCATAACTCAGTCAGTAAAACGGTTAAAACATTTTTAGAATTGAAAGTTATCAGTTAAACTCTCACAGTAGTTCTACTCTAAAATCTCACCCTGCTCCGATGTAGTTGGATGTTACAACTGCTTCTGCCGGACCTCTGAAGAGGCAAGTCAGGTTGAATCGTTTATCTCTAGATGTTTGCACGTTGTCACTGAATTGAACGACGACTATGTTGGTCATGCTATCACCGTACTGAAACAGCAAATTTTAGAGTTTTAGTTAAAGCTAGTGTAACTTTGTTTTTAGGTCAGTAAATTATTCATTAAGTTCATTCATACCCGCTGTGTTCCACATTCTGGGTAGCCATGAGCGCCAGTAATACGAAGAGCATTGACTACACCACCGTTCCCTCTGAAGAAACACCGGTCGTAGAAACCATAAGTGTACATGCGACCATAGAATCCTTCTGGCAAACGAAGAGTGAATTCCATTCCATCTTCGTTGCAAACTTGCGATACTGGAAATATTGTTATCCACTTTAGTAACCTCATATTAAAATAGGTACGTATTTATATATGATTTTGTGATTTTTACCATCTAAACAGTCATCAGCCATCCTGCCAAGTGATCGCTCATAGAAATCATATTCATTAGCTGTGTTGTCGAAATGGGCTGGGTTAGCTGCATCTAACTCTCTGGTATCGCGGTCGCTGAGCTCGCAATTGTCTCTTGGCTCACCAGCATAACCGACATCCCTGTTAAACGAGAGAAATAAAATATGTGGTGGCTATGTTGGATAAGAATTTTGTTCTATTATCGTAAATGTCTCACCTATAGTTGAATGACCGACACATAAAATCTCTAGCTTCTATGCACTCCCGCTGGCAATGTGCCAGAGAATGTGCTGTAGTGAATCGCCGCACGTATCTCCTTTGCATGCGCTGTCTACCAACTTGTCTGAAGCTGTCGTCTTCGCATCTTGTTCCCTGCCATGGTCTTTGTGAAATTGGGGGCCTTCCTATGGGGCCACCAATTGGCCCACCAATGGGGCCACCGATCGTGCCGCCTATTGGGCTATTGACTGGACCGACGACTGGTCCGCCAATAGGACCAATTGGGCCGTCTGGTTCATAGTAGCCTCCTCCTAAAATTTATAAAAAATAGTATTTAAGGCGATTAAAGGCTCGAAGCAATATTCCTCTTTACAATACTAAAAAAGTATTTGAGATTCGAGCATAAATGCATTGTACTTACGTTTTATACAAATTTATAGAAATGGTACTAGGTTGTTAATAAATTTTCAAGCCTATATCTAAGAACTACTAGGTGTGAAGAACTTTCTTACCAATAGGTCTATCAAGGCCTCCTTGCGGATATGTTCCTCGGTATCCTCCTGGTCGATCCACTGGTCTCCTTACTCCATAACCGGGTCTTGGTTCTGTTGTTGGGAACCTATAGAAAAGCAAATAATGTGTCGGAAGGAAAGTTATCAACTGTCTGATAATGTAAGCAAGCAGTAAATAATGTAGCACGCCAACGAAATCGAAGAATGTCATGTTAGAGGCGGATTACAATCAGTGAGACAGGATTAATCAGTGAAAGTACGTAAGTTCCTACGGATGTAATGATGATGAAATAAAAATTACCTATCTATTCCAGGTCTACCTCCTGCTGGATACCGGTCCGGTCCCGCGTATTCCGACCCATAATAACCTCCACGTCCGTACCCTGCTGAAATAACTGAATTAGCACATTAAACTCCACGCTATTATCTAAAGTATATTCACATTGCTCACCAGGATATGACGATCCGGTCGGCGGGTACTTGTCATACATATCTGGGTAACGGTCCCCACCTAGCGGTACCGGGTCTCTGTTGACCCCTACTGGATACCGACTGAATGGATACCGTCCCCAGTTCCCATTCCCAGCGGGGTATCTCTCCTGGTCATATCGATCAGGATAGCGGTTGTAGCCCGGTCGTGAAGCAGGGTATCCCCCACGAATCGGATATCTGTTTTCTGGATACCGATCCGCTGGGTATCGCTCCGGGTACAGATCTATTGGGTATCTACTGACCGGATAGCGGTCGTTAGTTGGGTATCTATCTGCTGGGTAGCGTCCGATATCGTTAGGTACCGGTTCGTAAGGGTATCGTCCACTGTCTATGGGGTAGCGATCCCGGGTGGGGTATCTATCTACTCCAGCTGGGTAGCGATCAGCAGGATACCGGTCAAGTGATTGTGGGTAAGCGACTCCTGTTGGGTAGCGATCTACTGGGTATCGGTCGGCGGGGTAGCGATCGCTTGGGTATCTGTCAGGTCCAACTCCAGGTGGGTATCTGTCAGATCCAACTCCAGGTGGATATCTGTCGTCTGGGTAGCGATCCAGATAGTCGGGTGAGGGGTACCGGTCGTCTGGGTACCGGTCTGGTCGGCTTGGGTACCGATCGTCATCGGGGTACCGATCATCGTCAGGGTAGCGGTCCACACCTGGGGGGTACCGGTCCCGATCACGGTCCCGGTCCCGGTCCCGGTCCCTGTCGCGGTCACGATCGCCATTGCTACTACCACCTTGAAAAAAATTTATTCGAATATTAATGTGACGTTATAAGTGAATTGGGACATGCATTTAGGATAGCGCATGCTGAGCTAGGCTACAACATTAAATTATGGCAGAAGGTAACAGAACAGAAAAATAATATCTATACCTACCACACTCTAAATATAAAACTTTACCACTTCACTACCATACATTTCTAGGATACTACAAAATTTACACTCCTGTCCTAATTATTTACAGTAACAACCAAGCCAAACAAAAATATGATCTACTTAGGCAATACTACAGTAGATATAAAAACCAAGATAAACTCAGCTAATTGATAAATATCTACTAAATTCAGCACATATACATATGAACTCCAAAACACCTAGATAACTACGTACCTACATCTTATGTACCTACATGAGTAGGTAAAACATGCATGTACGTTGAAGCGATTGTTGAAATGAACAATGGATAGAAATATGAGGGGACTTCGTACCGCTCTTGTAGCAGGTGATACATCCACAGTAATTACCAACTAGTACTTCGCATTGTTAATTTGTAACGCTGTTTAGATTTAAATATAAATATATTATGTCGTAAAAAGTTTTTCAACGCACTGACGAAAGTGCGCGGTTCAGAATCACTATCTTCCTGTACAATTTATATGGTAGGTAACACTTCTCGGCTAAGATCAAAGTGTAGTATCTGTTCTTTTCAGCTTAATATCTAAAAGTTTCCTCACCGAGGGACCAGTAGACGCATTCTGTAAACTCATTTCGATCCTTACTAAGCTGAATCCGCGGTGAGTTTAAAGTTTTGTATTCTGTAAAACTCGATAGCGCCTGTAGCGCCTCAGTGACGAGCGTTCGACGAAGTGAGCTCGGTCACTGGAGTGATTTCGAGTTCGGATTCGATTTTTTACAGAATGCGTCTGCAGTATATTAACTGATTTTTTCAAGTGACTGGATGTTCAGAGCTCGCTGCCCTCCCGTCACGGGTCGGCCCGGCATTGCAGTGACACCGGGATCGGCCCACTATGTTGTAATTTACTAGCAGACCCACGTTGTTTTGCAAAATGAAAAATAGATGTTGGCCGATTCTCAGACCTACTCATTATGCTCACAAATTTTCATGAGAATCAGTCAAGCCATTTCGAAGGAGTATGGCAACGAAAACTGTGACACGAGAATTTTATATATAACTAGTGGCCCGCCCCGGCTTCGCACGGGTTTTTATTTTATTCAATTTTTTTTCCAAAATAGTGAATGTAAACCATTCCTATATCCCCTAGAACAAACACAAAAAAATTCATCAAAATCGGTCCAGTCGTTTGAGAGAAGTTCAGTGACATACACACTCACAGAAGAATTATATAATATAAGATTTATATAGGGTACAGTAAAGAGATCAGTGCTCACCACGTACGAGAGTAATCGGATTCTCGTTACTTAACTTAATACCCTTTTGGTATGTCTACCTACATTATTTACATGCGCTTAGTCGTATAAACGCGTTAAAATATCAAAACTGCGTGTTCATTAAACCGGAATAATTTATCAGCAGGAATAATTTCAACAATCGCCTCAATCATCAAACCTTCAACTACATATTATCACCAATCTATATCACATGCACCAAACCTGTTGTGGTGGGCCTTCCCCACGGCTGTGCTCCTCCACTGGTTCCGGCGTCGCCCTCTCCACTTACTAGCTGATCTGGATCCCCCATCAAAAGGAGATTAGGAAAACATGTATGCTCTACCTTAATAATAGCAGAGTGAAATTTTGGTATCTTTTTTAAATGTAAACAACATCAGTAACATACAAAGTACAATAAATAAATAAATATTTCCGGACTAATCATACAGCATCACCTAACCCCAAACTAAGCAGAGCTTTTACTATGGGTGTTAGGTGACTGATATACTACATAGATACATTTTTTTTTTTGCAATTATAATAGATTTGCTTGGCAATATATGGGGGCCTTCCGGTAGCAATGCGTAGTTAGTAGCGGGTAATAAAATGTATTTATGCACTTGATACTTCCGTATCAAGAGTAGGTACATGTACATGATTGGTTAGATGGCGTTAAACATTAACACTGCCAAAACTCGAAAAAGAGATCAAATATGCATTTAGCAGAGATTTTATTTTGGTTTAATCTATTTGGGTCAATCCATGTTCGTCAATTTATTTTATTTATCCTTATTTACCTTGTGCCTACGGGTATCCTTGTTAGAAAATTTATCAGTACTTACTTCAATTTGGCCAAAACATGGCTAGAAATCGGTAAACATTGTTATCTGACGGTTTGATAGGCATACGTGACCTAGTACGAATACAGAGCCATTGTTTTTGTGCACTAAAACAGAGGCCATGCCTATTTTAAGGATTGATGACATTTAATCAGGGAGTTGATAGAGATATTAAATTTTTTATTTTCAAAAAGATTAGAGACATGAACTATAAGTACAACCTCTTGAGATCAAATAAGAGCATTTTAAGACATGGTGAGCATTTGGCACATTTCAATTCCATTTTGGATCTTGAGACATAATACCCTAACCTATTAATTATCTATGAACATGTGTAGTTACGTGGGTAAGGTTAATAAAGTTTTATTTAATAAATGCAGATTTCCCCCTGATCATGTTAATTATTTTCGTTTATAGCAACTTTAGCTTTAGTTTACAATGTGAGAGTAGGTAATAAAATATTATCTTTGTCGCTAAGTAATTTCTTTAGGTATTTTTATCCCGATGCGCTGTTATCCACTTGGTTGGTCAATTGCCTTTTATTATTTTTATTAGACTATCGCATTACTGAGGGGTCCATTTTTATCTACGCTACGACGTATTTTTCCAAGACCTTTAGTCTGGGTTTCATTATCAGTTTGCGAATTTTTGTTCGCTTATTAACTTTTGGCTTGATAATGTAATTTTTTACTCAATAGTTGGGTATTATTATTAGTCACCGAGTTTCAACTTAAAGTTTTTTATTTGGTCATCAAAAGTTATGAATCATTTTAAAATTAGATCCTTTATCTAAAAGCGCCAAAATTTTTGTTTTTGATTTAACATAATTCAACTGGGTGAAATAGGTAGGTACATAAACATGTTGTCACATAATCATGAATGAAAGGTAACAAGACCGGTAATTTAAGTACTCACCATTTCTCTACCTTCAAAGAAATAAACACGTACAAGCGTACATAATTATATTATTCGACTAAAAATACACCCAATCGAGTCACATTTCTTTACAATACAAAGTAATCTTTAAACTCAATACTCACGCATCAAATTTTCATAGTAATCGAAGTCTGGATCGTAAAGCAGGCGCATGCCGTCCTTCTGATTGTATCTGCTCAGTCTACATGTCCTGGCCCGGTCGCTGTATACTGCCGATCTATACAAACATGGTGTTATACTACATAGTACATGTATATACTAGTATATAGCTTGTACAATGGTGCCAGGTGCGTTTGTCATGCAATATCGTCCGTTGAACTCGTGAATTTGCTTTGTGGTGACATGAAAGTACCTAATCATGAAATGTTAATGGAAAGAGTTCCTTTAGAATATCTGTGAACTGTTCTGTTGATGGTAGCTTTTCTTTCTAGATGTATTTTATTTAAATCGGAATCGTGAGCGGAATTATCGGTTGACTTCAGAAGGTACTAGTGGTTTTTTTTTATTCGTAGGTAATAAACAGAATATAATTTCGACCGGAGAATGTCGTATCCTCGACTTATAACTCCGCTTCTACACATGAATAAAATATGAATGACATGGTTATAAAACCAAATTAATATGTCACATGCTCACGTGCATTTAACAACAAATAAAGATACGGAATCATGCGATATCGTATAGTGAACTAAATAACAATCTTAGGCCAATAACAAAAACACTTGATGTAGAGTTATCATTATCATAACCATCCATTTTGAATTTTTAGGTCAGTGTAACTCTTAGTAGGTACTTATAGAAATATTGATCAAGAAAACACTGTCTGTTCATTGGTTTTGATTGTTTTGTGCAGAAATATTGTGTCTTATTATATTTCTATTTATTTTTATTCTAATTTATTATATTCCGAAGTTGAAATAAGCAATTATAATAAAAAATAGTAATAAGTTTTATAAATATAAATGCATATCACATAATTTAAATGATTGTAAAGAAAAAAGTAATTGTTTTTTTTATACTATTAAGCTGGCAGATAAGCATGTAATTGTTAAGCACAAAAAACAACATTAATTAGGTAGAGGAATTTTCTTAATGTGCCTACCTAAATCATAAAGAATATGCTAAATGAAGGAAATTAAAATATAAACGTCACTAAGTCAGAGCTATAATTTAAGATAGAAATAACCTTCCAAGTCATTAAACTTTATCAAATTACCTGCACTGAAAACTGGTCTGCCTCAAGCACTCATCCAAGCACTCGCTTAGGGACCGGCCAGTTATTTCCGAGTGGAACTCCCCCGTGATGCGACTGTTCCTGTACCTCTGGAAGGCCGTGTCAGGCCGCCGCCCCGGCGAGAACAGGTGCGACGTCACACTGTTGTCCGGGTACTCCGTCCCGCGAGCTGTCACCCGATGAGAGACTGATCATTGTGAGAAAATACTTATTTCAATACATTAGTCTTGTTAGAAGCTAAATAAACTCCTATTAGTAAAGGTTAATGTCACAGTTTTGGTGAACACTTACGATTGTCTAAGCATACGAGATCGTAGAAATGATGCGTTGGCGATGCGCTGACAGTCACGTCGTCTTTTTGGGATACGGAATCTTCTTCGGATAGCACACATTGTCGTGTTACAGCGTCATGCTCGATAGAGCGACAAAAATACCTGGCAAAACATGAGCAAAATATTTACAGAGTACTTAAGGTACACATTTACTTAAAGATCAAAACATCGTGTTTGTGTAGTCTTACTTTTCAGCGCGTACACACATTGCTTGACATTCGTCGAGCGTCATGTTCGAGAAGACATCGGCTTCAAAAGGTCCACCGAGACGTTTGTTTTCTTCCTTTATGAAAACTGCCAAGCCGTCACAACGACGCTCAGCTACAACAGAAAAATCCATTTAGCACATCAAATTTGGCACTTTATGATTCATAGTTTCGAAACCCTGAATTCAACTCACCATTGAGACAGGTGTTTTCCAAATAATCAGCATTATGATCATCCTCAAGCATTTCCGGGTGTGTTCGCCTTGTAAACCTGCTCAGAGAACAAGTCCTCAAAGCGGAGTCATAAGTAGCTGAACGGCATACAAAGCTAAACTCCCCCAAGCATTTATCTTCACACTCTGTACGGTTAGCAACCATTATTTCCTTCAAATCTGAAGGTGGCAGTTTCAGTCGTTTTCGTGCATGTCTCTCAAAGACATATCGGCGAGATGGGCATTCGCGTTCCGGACGATTCGCTGCAACAAACAGTTCTTATGAAAACGCGCCAGGAAGTTTATGAATAACAAGATAGCATGCCGCTTGATTCTACTTACAAGTCAAACATATTTCATTAAAATGAACGCTGTTTGGAACAATCATGAGAGTACCGATGCCTTCTGGGGTAGCCTGTTCTCGAGTGAGATAGCATGTTGATTCTTCGTATTCTGGTTCGGGGCTGAAGGCAGCAATGCGTGCTCCAGGTTGGAAATCTATGGAGTTGCATGTTCTAACGAGGCTGTTCCCCGAACGGTCACGCAAGCACAAGTCTTGGCATTTCTCCAAAACACGGAAAGGTGGCGCTGTCTCCCGTACCTTTAAAAAAGGGGGAATTAAATGGTTTTAAGAATAAAGGATACTATCCAAGTCAGTCAAGTCACATGATTTGAATTATGCATTGTTTACCGAAGCGACAATAACATTTTAATAGCATTTGTTGAGCCTTGGAGCAACACAAACAACTATGATTGAGTTAAGTTGTTGATACTCACAACGTCATCGTCAAAGCCATGCAATTGCTGGTTAGGTAATCGCTCGTACATCACACGACCCATTCCTTGGTTGCAGGTTGTTTGAGCTGCAAAAATTAAAAAAAATATAAATCTCTTTTGACCTTAGATTATTATTATCGTTTATTAAAGTTCAAGTACCGTTTTGTTTTATTTCAACGATCGTACGATACATTTCTAATAATATTTTAAAAATTATTAATTTATGCAGGCGAATGGCCTCATGAATTATTGTTAACGCGGTCATACGGCAGCGGTACTTTTAAAAACACTGATGTTTTTAATATTTCTCTTTTCAATTGAAATTTGTCGCACCAATGGAATAATTAATAGAAAAAATTGTACTTCCACCGGCTCCGGTATTAATTACCGGTTTAAATTAGCTTCTTAATATTTTAGAGACTTAATGTTACGTTAACAGGGTGTTGATGATTTTATCTCATTTAATACGCCCATGACATAATGTTCACGGATATGAAGACATTTTTACGCCGGCGGTTATTAAATTGGCTTGCAGAAATTGACATCATAAGCACCTATTAACGTTCCCGCTACTTGGGCACACGGACTTCTCTCTTTGACGAGAGAGTTTAGGCCTTAATTTACCACGATGGCCAAAAGCGGGTTGGTAAATGCCACGTCCTTCAAACTCTGCCAAGTTCTCAGAACATGGCGGTTTCCTCACGATTAATGCAGAACATCATGATAGAGCGTGTTGAAGATCACACAGGTGCGTGGCGCGGGGTTGAACCCACGACCTTCGGAACGAAACTCGAGGGTCCCCCACGATTTTTAGATAAAAAACGGTATTTTTCTCTTTAGAAATTGGCATGTAAAATAGTATTTCACATACCATTGGCCATAGTGAGCATAGTGAGGGCAGTGAAGGCGTGCATCACGCTCGCCCCCCGCGGCTTCATCTTCTGACTGTGGACCTGTCCCTGTCACCGGCCACGCATGTGGCCTTGTGTTCTTCAACCTGTGAAAAACATACATCTATATACTTATTATCCTTGCCGGACACATGCCGAGTCTGTCTGTCTTAAACTACTCAACGGATCTTTATGCAGTTTTCAGCAATAGGTAGAGTGATTCAAAAAGAAGGTTTTTGTATCCGTGCAAAGCCAGACCGGGCCAGCTATAACATAATATAAATGTAACAGTATTTAATGTCGCATTTAGCGATAGACGTCAAACATTAACTAGCATGGAAAGTTGCGCAAAAATTTATTCAAAATCAAGGTGCCAAAGCATGGTATGTTATGATACTATAGGTATCATAATTTTAAAATTTAATTCAAATATAGTTAGTATCAAGGTTTAAAAAAAGAGGTATTGAGTGGTGTACGAGTATGAGAGTGGCGATGGAAAACCTGGCGACAAACGCTTATGCCATTACAAACGCAACATTGTTAGCAAAAGGCTAAACATATAGGCCTCAGAGCATAATCGTCCCTGCTATTAAGTAAACCCATATGGTTACAGTAGGTATATAATCATCAATGATGATGATCAGCAACCGGTCTGTTGCACTGACTGAATGACACGAGACAATCGGGAGCAAGGTTGCGAAATTACATGCACTTACGCAATACTGCGCGCTATTTTATGACGACCTTCGTTAAGGAAATTATGAATACCATTGGACAACGTTTATGTTACGTTTGCAGTGTATTGATGATTATTAATCTATCAAAATGGTTACATGGAAAACATCCATAATAGGATGTTTTCTATTATTTATTACTGATTTAAAAAAAATATATTTTTGTATTCCAACAAGCTACAATCGATTTGTTTAGTGTTCACACTCACACAACGGGTATATAGTCCAAAGACTAGGTATAAAAATGAATTTTGATTTACATTAATTCAATTCTTGGAATATCTAAATGAAAGACGTTAATACTTTCTTCCTCTTATGGAGCAATATGAGCAGAGATCATTGATTTTAAAATCCCCGTAGAGTTAAAGCACATTTGGCAAATATTGTCGCCCAAGGTGCTTAACTTGGCGCCCAACATGTTTCAATCAAGTTTGTTTAAAAACAACAGAAACATAACTTTTTGTAATTTTGAATATTCGCTGCAGTTGCGGTTATGGTAAGATTGTATTTGTTTCACTATACACATTGGCTTGTGTATTGTATTTCCAAATCATCATCATCACCCTATTAACGTTCCCACTGCTGGGACACAGGGACTTCTCTCTTGACGAGAGAGATTAGGCCTTAATTCACCACGCTGGCCAAGTGCGGGTTGGTGAATGTCACATTTCCTTCAAACTCTTTTTTTAAAGTTCTCAGAACATGCCGGTTTCCTCACGATGTTTGCCTTCACCGTTAAAGCACGTGTTTAAAGCGCACATAAATTTCTCAAGAAGAAAAATCCAGAGGTGCGTGGCGGGGTTTGAACCCACGACCTTCGGAATGAAAGTCGAGTGTCCTCCCACTTAGCCAACACGGCTTTTTTTTTTACCAAATTACATCGCGAATTTTGTAGACCTTAAAAACCATTGAACCAGTGGCGATTAATTTCACTAAATGTGACATTTGGGTTCGAGACCGCTGCCTGCCTATCGGAGCATAAAGCTGGCCAATACAATGAAACGAGTTCAACATTAGTTTCACGTACAACGGTGCTGTTGGGCTATTTTATCGATTTTCATTGTTGATCCTCATGACATCGACACCGTTAGTTTGCGCAGACGCGTGTAATTATTGCAATTGTTGATTATAAAAATATTATTGCGATTGTTATCGGAAATAGGAACGAAATGTTTAGTATTGTTGTTGAAGCAATGTTAGCGATATGACAAAGTAACTGTTTTTTATTGTGATGGTCCGTGTTTAACTAATGATTAATATCGCACAGACTACAAGCGTTCAGATAGATAGATAGTCAGATAGTCAATTTATTGGTAAAAATCATGTTTACAAGTCACTTAATAATATATTTTTAGGCAGTATTGAAATGTTCGTTTCACATCATTGTTTGATTATAAAGACACAACATGATCGTTAACTATGTTTTTCCATTTAGAAACAGAATATTGAATTCCTTAAATGTTGAAATCTCAATAAGCAGTAACCTTTTCTCAGCCACTCATCAAGCAGTAAGTAAGCTGCAATGACGCTGCGATGCGGGTGCAGGTGCGAGTTCATACAAATTTGCTAGATCGCGGGGCTCGCTGTGGATGGATCACTTTCGTACTGGATTGACTTATAACAGCGCCCGGGCTCGCTTACCGTAGTATCAGGCCTTACACTGCGTAGTGTGGGTAGTACCTACGTACCTAGGTATTCCATACCTAGGTACGTAGATACTACCCGGTACGTAGGTACTAGGTATTGTGTTTAAATTTATGCATTTGCAAAATTTAAACACAATACCAATTACGCCTATATATTATCATTGTCGGTGGCTTAGATTTTACTATCGTTTTAATAAATTATCTTAAATCTTATTTGAATTTAAATTTTATGCCTAATTTTCATAAATTTTATCATGGAATTAAAAAAGGATCTATTGAATTAGGTAAAACCTGTAATTATGGAGCTCCATGTAATTGAAATAAATAAATATGAAATGCTTTACTAACTCTGACTGCTTCAAAGGATTTTGCTTAAAAAGATTTCTATGAATAAGATACAATTTTATAAGATATCTTGAAGAGAAGGGCATCTAATATAATTTAGAAAGCATTTCTTTAGATATAGGCGTATAGGAAACATCGGTTTCTCTTGATGAAATCATTTAATATTTATAATTAAATATGTTTGTGACACAATAAATCATTATTACTGATTATTATTATTAAATGATTTCATCAAGGGAAACTGATGTTTCCTCAATTACAAAATTACAGTTAGGTGCATGGAGTCAGATAGTAAGACTAGATTAGTACAATTGATTCTGCTACAGGAGTACTTAAACATTATAACAGTTAATTAAATTTATACAAAATAAAATAACATTTATTATTACTTATTAAATATAATACATATAATAATTACTAAATTCAATTAACAATCAAATAATGTCAAATTCATGCAAAAATCTGGTTATTTATAAAATTAATAAAATCAATGGAATAATATGCTTTTTTAATAGTATGTCATTAAGTTTTGTTTTAAATTCTTTAATGGACAGATCACAAACAGACTTTGGCACGTTATTGCAGATTTTTGTCACCATACAAAATAAAATTTCCCAATTAACTGTGTCGGAAATATTATCGACAAAATGAATTGATCAACAACTGTTTTTTTATTATGTTTCTAAAATTAAATAAAAAAACAGTTTTGCAGAAAAAAATAAGTATTTTATTGTTAATAATTAATGTTTAATAACATTAATTATTATCAATTAATTACATATGTTACAGTTATTATGTTTGCATGTTATTTTTAGCATTACAATTAAAGCTTGTTTTAACGTTATTATTTTCCTTATTTACATAATATTTATTATCTAATTAGTCAAGCATAAAGTAAATGACCTTAATAAACGTTAAGTACTTATAAACTACATTTACAACGTTTTAAAATCCCTAGTTTTAATACCTAGATTAATTGATGCAAGAGATTAAGACACAAATGCAATACTTGAAATCTTATAAATAATTATGTAATTCGACTATTAACTTAGGTAGGTAAATCCCGTAAGTAAATATGCAAAAGTCTAATTTGACATTACGAGTAATAATATAATTTAACCTAACAGATTCACTAAAGAAGGTTATGTAACTGTAGTGTGTAGGTTATGACTTTAAATTAACCATTAGATTAAGCGCCTGTTGTACAATGGTTAAATAAGTCAATGTTAAATAAAGAGCTATCAAGTCTGTCAATTGACTGTCAGTAACAGACTGACCAAGATTGCTCTAGACTACATTTTAACATCTTTTTCACTTTATAATTTTATTTAACTCTACATTGGCAAATTGTCGCTTAAAGCACAGAGTCCAATTACAAGAAACTGAACTGAGCTAACCAATTATGAAGTTTCGTTTTGGAGGTGAACTTAGAAACATCTTTTTCACTTTACAATTTTATTTTACTTGAAATTGGCAAACTGACGCTTCAAGCGCAGAGTCCATTCTAATAAATTAAATTGAATTACTCGGAGGTAGTGAATAAAGTGACCCTGTGACTTAGATCGTAGTTTGTAAATTGCCAAGCAATATAATATATCAGTGCGTCATACAAATTGCGCCTAAAATCCAACGGAATTAACTAAAATCTACATGACAAAGCTGCGTCCTATGAAAATTTTGGCGTTTCCAAAAAACGCGGAGATGAAAAGCGGAAGTGTCCATCCGGCCTTTTGTGTCAGTCCGATGTCCTCGCTAGACCATTCCGAAATGACGTAGCACACTTTGGTTCAGTTATCTGACTGTACAATCACTGTGCAGATTCGATAGAATTGTTTATAGAATTATAAAAGATCGCGAAAAAAAAATATCCTTATGTCTCGAAAAGAGTATTTTTGCGCTTCGTTATCTTCAGTTTTTGTTATTCTCTAGAAGATTTGAATTAAGATAAGTCTGCACTATATTTGGTCACGCAATTATGCAGTATTGTTGCAAGTTAAGTATGACAAACTTCCAGATTACACAATCTAATATTATTATGACGACAAAGCTGATCTGATTAAGGAGCTGGAAGTTGGCCATAGGATTTCTATTATATAAGGACATAGGTAACCATAAATTTTAGCCTCGTATGACACGTTTCGATGATTATGGTGCCTTAAGATTATTTATTAATAGTCTTTCAAAGAGCTATTGATATGGTTTATCTACTGGATCGAGTCAGAAATGAGAAGATACGTAGAAAAACCGGGTCACCGATATAGCTAATCTGATTTGGGCCGATAAGTTCTCGAGTGGAGGTCACGGTGGTCGTCCATCCAGATGGACAGATATATCTTATTCAAAGTTTCTGGCTCACGGTGGGTACAATTAGTGCCCGATCGGAAAAATCCCGGCAACTTTAAACGAAAGCCTCTCATGTTCAGCAGTGGACGTCTTACGGCTGAAATGATGATTATGATGAAAATTTTAAAAACAAATACCTTCCTACTTAGTTGAGGTTTGTTTTGAAAAGACATAATGTAATCCCGCATATTAAACATATACTAGCTAGTACAAGGAAGCTTATTAATTTTCTTTAATAATAGAATGATTTGTTCATGTGAAGAAGTTGTAAACCATTTAAAGTATTTAAATTACTAGAATTATGTTAAAATATAAGTTGTGCCGACCCCACGTTATGTGGGATAAAGGGCAGGAAAATGAATTATGTCAAATGCCTGAATAAAAAGTATTATGTAAATTAATATTCTCCATATTGATGTGTACTTAGTGAAAGTCACTTACGTTTCCAACAATTCATGGTAAAACCATTCACTCCTCAACGTGGACTGGACTGAACTTTTCACGTTCAATCAACCGTACAAAAGATAGTATAAAATGCTAGGCAACGTTTTGTTAGCTATTTCCCATTGTAAGGGCCACTATATCCCATTGGAAGCAGCTATTCCCCATTGTGAGTCTTGGGATGGGCTGCAGGAGTGTCATGGGAAAGCTACAGGCTTGGTCTTCATGGGAATTCGGCGGTTGTATAGACATCTTGCATAACAGCAATTGGCGGGATATTGGGAAAGTTACTGTGGAATTTGGGTGGGCCTTATACCTTTTGGAATGGTGTTGCATGTGGACCCAAATTGATGTGGGCGAAATCAAATGAAAATTTGTTTGAATCTATTATTCTGAAAGTTTAGGAACATCAATAAAATAGCTTATGTAGGTATGTGAAATTATTGAATTTAATTTCCGTGACGCCTTCTCGCCCGTCCTTTGCTGTACAAATTGGATACCTATTATAACTGCATAGATGGTGGTATAACGAAATAGTCTCTGTCAAAATAGTAACAGTTTGTCCACTCTGAGCATACAATAATGGTTCCTTACCACCAGTCAACATAAATTAACAAAGATTAGGACTTAATTCTACAAAGGTAAATTAAACATAAACATTATTATTTATGAAACTACAAAACACATTTATTATTTGTAAAACTATAAACAATATAATTTTAAAAGATTTTATGTCAATTGTTTTTTTTTTGTCTCGCTCGGCATTGAGTCTTTCTATTATGTTGTTGTTAAGTATTGAGGTACTGTAGAGATTATGTTTTGTGACTATGGATTCCGTCCAATGATTATTTATATTATGTATAGGTTCATTTTAAACGCGTTATAGAGAAATATGATTTACATATAACTTTAACTGGCTTTTCACGCCACGGCGCCGGCGTTGCCCGGGATTCATGGATTTTCCGTCGGGTACAACTAATTTAATATAATAACCATCCTCGATAAATGGGCTATCCAGCATTGAAATAAAAAACCAGTACTTCCTGAGATTACCGCCTGCAGACAAACAATCTAAGTAAAAAATCTAAGGCTTTCCAATATAAGATCCTGTAATACAGCGGCTAAGTCTGGAACCCATGTATGTATTCATTTGTAACTTGTGTAAAAGTATTGTGTCAAATAAATGATTGATTGAAATGATTTATTGATTGACATAATTATCGTTATAGAATTATCTTGGAATCTTGCAATTCGTTTGTTGTGTTTGTTTGTGTAGCTTTATTGTAAGCTGCGGGCATCTGAGTTAGAATGCTCAATTTTGATTTTGATTGTTAGTCTTTAAGGAATGCATGTAGGTAGTGAAGTATGTAGTAGTAGACATTCTACATTAGAAGACGTCCCTTAAATGCAATTAATAAATTTAATTTGAATTGTAAAGGGTTTTAAATTTTTACATGTTAACATATATGCAGAATTGGTACAGTGGTGTCAATTGTGTATTTGTATCTTAGTATGGTATGTATTCTAGGACCTAAGGTGATCATGATTCCTCAAGTTTTAGTTAATTCATCATACGCATTCATACGCCTATTTTCATTACATAAAGCTTAGAGTGTATTAACAACCATCATTTAGAAAATATCACTCGGTTAAACAATAAAAATTATGTCGTAAAAATATAGCTGAGATCTACTTATTTGAATATTTATATTTTGTACTTACGTGTAAATACATCTTTTGAAACATTCATGGTTATCAATACTATTAGATTTATAACGGGATATTTGCTATAATACTTATTGTGCTTTGAGTTTCCCGAGATTTCGGGTCAAGTTACATGCGTCATTATCACGGTTAAACTCAACACTATAATTCATGTTAAATATCCCATTTTAAATCGAAATGAAGGTGTAAATGTCTAAAACTAATACTTTAACCTTATTAGATACAATTTGATGATTTGTAACATCCTTTTACAAAACAAAAAACGTACCCATAGATGTAACTTGTCCAGCCTTTGCTTTAAGCGCGTAGGCCTGACATATTCGTATCAATATAGAGTAAGTTTTTGTGAATTTGGATGTTTTTTTTTTGTATTGCATGTTGGGATGTAAATGTTTCCTCTTTAAGTAGCGCGCGTACGTATTTTTAGACAAATATAATGTATATCAATAATTTTATAAATAAGCAAAAAAGCTTGCCGCCGCACTTGTCCGTAGTGTGTTATTAAAAAAAAACTGAGAGTGAACCCAAGGTACTCGCAACTAAATGATGACTCGCGAGCATTGATTGGCCAGAATGTTTCATACATAGATTGTAGTTAATATTTGCTAAATAATGGGTGACAACCTCTATGGCTCGGTAGGCGAAAGTCCGTCTAAGGCGCAGGAGGTTGCGGGTTCGATTCCCGCCGCGTGACTAGATTTTGTACTATCTACAATTTCTGGTTTAGGGGCTGGGTGTTTTCTATATATTATATAAGTAAGTATTCACATAAAAAAAATCTATATAGTAGTCAGTCACCTAACACCCTTAGTACAAGCTCTGCTTAGTTTGGGGTTAGGTGATGCTGTTCGATTAGTCCGGAAATATTTATTATTTATTTATTTAATAGTACATACAAGCTTTACCAATAGCCTTAGAGCAATAGCTCTAGTGTACCTAACACTATGAAGCTTGTAGAACACGTGATTCACGGGTGCACAGGTTGCAAAAAGTTGCATAATGTCACACTACGCTGCGCTGGCGACTCCTGATAATGTGATTCGAATTTTAAACATCGCTGCTCTATTTCAAACGTCATACTGTCTACTGCGTAATTATGATGTTGAATGTTCTATTTCAATGCGTGGACGAAAAGTACGTTTAAGAAATACGAGTTTTTACCCAAATCGGGTGGATACTGTGGATTAAGTTCAATACATAGAGACGGTAGGTGTGTGAAAATTATAGATTTATCAAATAATATAATAACTGAAGAAATTAATAACAAACATTTTGTTCATGTAGGTATTAAATAATCGTATATCTGAATTCTCGTAATCTGAAGTCTTTTTAAGTGGGCATTCTTGTTTGTGTAGAATTGCAAGTCTAAATATTCTTGCATTCAATATCTGCATGATAAGCACGTGTAAAGACAATTTAAATAACATGGAATATTTGAAAATTATTTTTAAATAATGTAAAACCAGTTTTTGTCGTTGTTCGTTTAAAACTATAGCCACATTCAATCAAAATAAAAAATGAGGTTTATGCATAGATTCATGTCAAATTGCATACTATAAAATTGGTAGAAACATTATAGGTATCCATATAAATAACCATTTAATCTTCATTCTATGTATTGCTTACGTTTCACACAATTATAATCCAAACTCCATTATGACAACAAACAACAGCTTCAATTACCTGTCGACTTTGTAATTATTATAACAGAAAGCTGAATATAAAAGGCATCCTTATCCCAAATTTTTATTTTATTTTATTTATGTATAAGTGTGGTATAAGTTAGTTAAGTTAGAGATTTGTGCTTAAGAATTCTTAAGATATTGGGAATTTTACCGTATTAAATAAACAAAGGTTTTGTTTCACGCCTGAAATAAAATTCCATACTGACACTACACAGAAAGATAACAATTCTGCCCTATGAAACGCCCAATATCTTAGCGCTACGCGTCTACGACAGGCGGGAAGCACTCACCAAGCAAGCTTCTCCCGAAGGCCGATCGTAGCACTTCCAAGCACTTCAGTCTCTCACAATTCACACACCAGTCCTTTGGCCACCAACGCACTGGACATCCAAAACCGAATTGACCATTTCTACTCCATAATTCAGTTAAATCACATTCAGGGGGGACGACAATAGGAGAGCATTGATGTGAGCGAATCACACCATCGCCACGCTTCGCTTATTTCCCATAGTGTTTACCGGTGACCAACGAATATGAACAATTAGGAACGAAAGTAACCTCCGTCGTAATTTGAACCCTATGCCCTGGAGATAAACACCACCAATATAGACTGATGCTGGCTGTATGAGTTCTAATTCCACTTATGAAGCCCAGTGCGATTGACCTGGCATCATTAAAAATGTATTGCATGCTCGCAATTTATCCAATAGCCAACATATTCGTTTCACTGCCATTAATCATCACGACTATGGATATTATTTACATTTGCCATGCTTATTCCAGCCATGGTAGGGAACGGTGAAAGTAAGGTGAATATTTGCGACCGAAATCTATTGTTACTCAAAGGGATTACATACCACGATGTATGGATGAAGGGTACATAGTTAGAAACCTGACGACCTCCAGTGGCTCGGTGGGCGAACGTCCGCTTGAGGCGCAAGAGGTTGCGGGTTCGATTCCCGCCGGGGGGACCAGATTATGTACGATCTACAATTTCTGGTTTCGGGTCTGGGTGTTTTCTATGTATCATATGTATGTATTTACAAAAAAAAATGCATCTATGTAGTATATCAGTCTCCTAACACCCATAGTACAAGCTCTGCTTAGTTTGGGGTTAGGTGATGCTGTGTGAGTTGTCCGGAAATATTTATTTATTTATTTTAAACCTTTGCTTCCTATACCTAGGTTTTGCCCAAGTGTTACAACAAGTGACATTTTCTATTAATAATAATTTTGTGTACTTAATAAATCTTTTTTCTTTCTTCTTTTCTTTCTATTAACTAGTTTCTTGTTTTACTAGTGTTAGCCTTAGTTTCATTAGTGCTTCACTGATTTTCTAACTCTGATTCAGTACATTACTACTTAAATTATTAACCAGGTAATGAAACCTCAAAGCCATAATAATATTATTGTCCCATTTGGGTCAAAGCAAAACTTTTAGTAAAACTATTTGTAAATTACCATACTAAACTTTTCCGGAAGTCACAGCCATTAACTTGACTACGTCATCGCAGGCGCAGGCTTCCAAAATGGCCGCTGATTTTCCCGCCATATCCGTCAAACAAACATGGCGGCTTATGGCGGTTCGCAGACAGATAATAATCGGTAATGAATTAATTGTAAAATATTTGTTTCTCGTGCCCTTGGACGTGGTCATCATTCATCATCGCTGATCCAAAATGGAGATAAAAGGTTGATCGTCGGTTCAGAGGATTTGCAAAATGGAGTTCAGTGTGGGATAATGGAAGTAGATTTGCACTTGATGGCACGTCCTCTTATCTCAGTAATCTTGACAGAGGCTTCTGGAAATGTACAAGGACGTTGACATTTCCATAACAAATAAGCCTAGCATGATTGTTACCGCATAAAGGACATCATTATAATTTAATTTACTAGCGTTCCGACTGTAGCTCTGGTTTGATCTCGGTAATATTAGTTATTTGTTATACGTGAGTGCAACCTTTTAATCGCCTGCTTAATTTTGATGACCGACAAGCGAAGGATTCCGAAATTCGTTTCTAAAAGACAGCGTTTAAAAAAAGTGAGCGAATCAAAAAGCACGAGATTAAACCCCCGACCAAAAAAAAGAATGTTATAAGTTTGACGTGTCTGTCTGTCTGTCTGGGACATCATAGCTCCCGAACGGATGGAGCGATTTAAATTTAGTTTTTTTTGTAAGAAATTTTTCATGAAAATCGGTTGAGCCGTTTAAAAGGTATGGGAGTGAGAGTGGGGAAGGAAAACCGAAATTCTGCAAATATTCTCGAGGGGGGGTTTCAAATAAAAGCGCATCGCGTGCACATTACAAAATAGGATGGTGTTTTGCTTTTAAGGAAATTCAGGGAATTAAATTGGGGGTTTTTCTTAAATTTTAATTATAGATTTATTACCGAACTATTTAATATATGTAAGTACCTATTGTAGTAGATGACCGGACAAGGTAGGCATTACTTTTAAAAAGATAAGGTTGTCATTTCCGATTATCTTCATACCGTATAAGATTAAATTTTTCCGTACAGGCTTTGTAGATTTGTTTTCAGAGTAATATGTTTAAAGTACATTCATAACTTTCATAACACAATGTCCGTAGTATTAGCAAAGCAAACATCCAAAGCTAAATATAAATACAATAACAATAATGTCGCTAAACAGAAGCAAAATAAACAATAAGAAGAAAATTAAAGATGGGAAGCAGAACCGAATACCCACTTGAGTATATTTGCAATACCCATTGCATTACATGATTATTTATTTTTAAGGAAACTACGGTTTTGAAATCAATAATCGACTTTGCTAGTGACAGACATCTGGATAGTGTCAAAAAGGTTTACAATATATCAGCATTGATATAAGGAGAGCTCGATGCATTTACCCTTATCTCAAGCTAAATCCATAATGCATTACATAATCTACACTTAACCTTGAACTTTGCTACTATCACGCCAACAGAACGTGTTTTGCACTCAGTAAGTGATACAAATCATGCTAGTCGACTGCTACTATTTAAACAGCATTTCATTACATAAACATTGTGTCTTGTTTAATAGATAAACGCTATCTTTATCACCGTTATGCAATGATTACTCATGGTAAATACATGTGCAGGTAAGGTCTAAATTTAGAGTATAGGCCCAGAATAATTAATAACCTAAGTACTTATAGGTAAAAGCCGGTTGCCTAAGTGCGAGCACACTCGGCTTTCAATCCGAAGGTCGTGGCTTCAAACCCCGCCACGCATCTCTTGATTTTTGTTCTTTAAAAATGTATGTGCTCTTTAAAACGTGCTTAAACGGTGCAGGCACATATAGTGAGGACATCGGCATGTTCTGAGAACTTTAAAAAAATAATTTGTATGACCTGTGACATTCACCAACCAGCCCTTACCCAGCGTGGCGAATTAAGGCCTAATCCAGAGGGATTCTTGACGAGAGCCTCAAGAGAAAAATCCATATGTCCCAGCAGAGGGAGAACGTTAATAGGGTGATGATATAGTTTTTCTTTACAAGGTAAATAAAATTTAGCCAGATAACATTCGTTTTAGGATAAATAGTTTCAAATTTCAAATGAAAAAATATTTACTTGAAAAACAATTATCTATGAGTACCTAAATCTACAATTATGTATTATTTCTATATATCGCTATTTATCTTGCACACTTTGTTATATATAATTTAACTATGTTTTCACACTTACACTTTTTGTTATTACTTTTTATAGTTTATATTTATGTACCCAAGGAGTCAAGTGTTTGTATGTTCTGCGAGCACTTTCTCCTTGGTCTGGGTGGGTAAGATGTATAATAAAAATAGCTATATATGTGTCTATTATATTGGTTATACATATCGGATGTCTGGTATCCATACCACAGGCTTAGAGCTTGCCACGGGGCTAGATAGTTGTGTGAATTGGTGTGTGAATGTATAGTTGGGGAGGTGCGGTAGGTTGGTCATGTGTGGGCAAATGTCAAATGGAAAATTGTATTATTTTTTTTTCTTCTGTTTGTATTATAGTCTTTAGGAAATAAGTTTATGGTTGTACCTTGTAATTTAATTCAATTTAATTTATTGAAATTTCTTGTTGTACCTAATATTTTTGCTATAGTTACTCTTTTTGTTTGTTTTCTTTCTGTAATATACTTTAAGCTAACCAACACAACTCAGGTAACCATGGAAGACCAGCGCTGTGGTTGGATCCGTTCTGCCGCAGCTTTATGCTGAATGGTTACCTTTTTTGTCGCAACATGTTGTTGTTATCTTTTATATAGTTCTTACCAAGTAATTTTGAGTTAATTTATGTATTTGTTATATTGTTGTATTTGTGACAAAATAAATCATTCTTATTCTTATTCTTAAAAAAATGATAACTGTGTATTAAAAATAATGATATTTATATTGAAAAAAGGTTTTTATGGTAATATTTATCAGTTAACTTTGCCAAAAAGTTACCTATTACAGGCTATAGACACTTTGACATTTCCAAAACACACATTTATGTCGACTT
This sequence comes from Gymnoscelis rufifasciata, assembly GCA_929108375.1. Lineage (NCBI taxonomy): Eukaryota > Metazoa > Arthropoda > Insecta > Lepidoptera > Geometridae > Gymnoscelis > Gymnoscelis rufifasciata. Next base: position 6,702,770 of record OV815317.1, on the reverse strand, counting down.
AGGCAAAGACATAGACAAACTTAGCTTGTTTTAAAACCCATATTTGAAACGTAAGTACTTAGCAGAAACAGTTCTCATTGTTAAGGACTAGATATTTGAAATTGTTTATTAAGGTTTCGCAAAAGCCAGGGCTTATTACCAGATGGTTGCGAAAATCCATTACAACATTCCGTATTGCTGATTTTCTCAACTAGCTCTTGAGTAACTTTAATTTGATGAAAATACCGTAGGTCCTTGAATTTTCAATACATTTACTAGCAATTGTTAGTCATATTTCAATTAATTTGTTTACGTTATCATGTTAAAAAAAATAGATTATCCCCGGCAAAAAGTTTAACTTTTGTCATAAGAGCTACCAGCTATGTCCATTTAGATTGTCCATGCTATATTTAATCAAAACGCAAGCATTGCTAGTACTTATTGATTCTTCCGCGAAATTTGGCATTTACCGCGGTAATAGTGGCCTAGGAGATATTCTGATATATCTTATTGTGCATTTTCATCAATTTCCATTCAGGGGTCTTTCGTGAAAGGGCAACAGACATATTCACACCCTCACAAATTTTCACGCTTATAATACCTATTAGTAGGACTAAAGGTGGTGTCTAAAAAAATTATGCTGTGTTGATCACATTTACAATTTTTAATAATGGGCATTAGATGCATAATCTACAATTTTTGGATTCGGGTAATTTCTATGTATAGTAGTATTACTATTAGGTCCTTACATATGAAATTGGCGTTTTTCGTACTGGCCACTTTAATCACAAATTTCTCCTCTTTGGTAAGGAATTCCAAATTCAAATTTGTACAGCTATAGACTCATGTATTTGTGCTTCGATGATCGTCATTCATTTGTTTTTTTTCTTCTGTTTTTTTCTGTTTGCGTCACTCATTTTACAAAATGGAAAACTTAAAATATCGCATTATTTACGAGTACGAGTTCCGCCGTGGCACTAGTGCTGCGGAAACAACTCGAAGGGTGAATGATGTGTATGGCGGTCGTGTTGCAAAAGAAAACACAGTTCGTTTTTGGTTCCAACGTTTTCGTTCTGGAAATTTCGACTTGCAGAACAAGCCCCGTGGACGGCCTGAGACTCAAGTTGATAATGAAGAGTTGAAGGCTATTGTGGAAGCGGATCCATCGCAAACCACGTCCGAGTTAGCTGCAGGCTGCGGTGTTAGTGATAAAACTGTTTTAATTCACTTGAAGCAAATTGGGAAGATTAAAAAGCTTGAAAGGTGGGTACCTCACGAATTGACTGAAGCAAACCGGCAAACGCGCGTCGACTGCTGCGTTACATTACTAAACCGGCACAATAATGAAGGTATTTTAAACCGAATCATTACCTGTGATGAAAAATGGGTTCTTTACGATAATCGGAAGCGCTCAGCGCAATGGTTGGATCCTGGCCAGCCAGCCAAATCCTGCCCCAAGCGAAAATTAACCCCAAAAAAGTTACTTGTAAGCGTTTGGTGGACTAGTGCCGGTATTGTTCATTACAGTTTTCTCAAATCTGGCCAGACTATTACGGCTGATGTCTATTGTCAGCAATTGCAAACCATGATGGAAAAGCTAGCGGCTAAACAACCTAGGCTGGTCAATCGCTCCACGCCACTGCTGCTTCACGACAACGCTAGACCACACACTGCGCAACAGACGGCTACTAAATTAGAAGAGCTTCAATTGGAAAGTCTAAGACATCCTCCGTACTCCCCGGACCTTGCTCCAACAGATTACCATTTTTTTCGAAATTTGGATAACTTCTTGCAAGGGAAAAAATTCAACTCCGATGGGGCAGTCCAAATCGCCTTCAAAGATTTTATTGATTCCCGTCCGACTGGTTTTTTTAGTAAAGGGATCAATGAACTACCTATAAGATGGCAAAAGTGCATAGAAAATAATGGTTCATACTTTGATTAATTAAATATATTATATTAAAAAATATTCGACTTTTTGTTCCTCCCATACAAAACGCCAATTTCATATGTAAGGACCTAAGGTCCTTACATATGAAATTGGCGTTTTTCGTACTGGCCACTTTAATCACAAATTTCTCCTCTTTGGTAAGGAATTCCAAATTCAAATTTGTACAGCTATAGACTCATGTATTTGTGCTTCGATGATCGTCATTCATTTGTTTTTTTTCTTCTGTTTTTTTCTGTTTGCGTCACTCATTTTACAAAATGGAAAACTTAAAATATCGCATTATTTACGAGTACGAGTTCCGCCGTGGCACTAGTGCTGCGGAAACAACTCGAAGGGTGAATGATGTGTATGGCGGTCGTGTTGCAAAAGAAAACACAGTTCGTTTTTGGTTCCAACGTTTTCGTTCTGGAAATTTCGACTTGCAGAACAAGCCCCGTGGACGGCCTGAGACTCAAGTTGATAATGAAGAGTTGAAGGCTATTGTGGAAGCGGATCCATCGCAAACCACGTCCGAGTTAGCTGCAGGCTGCGGTGTTAGTGATAAAACTGTTTTAATTCACTTGAAGCAAATTGGGAAGATTAAAAAGCTTGAAAGGTGGGTACCTCACGAATTGACTGAAGCAAACCGGCAAACGCGCGTCGACTGCTGCGTTACATTACTAAACCGGCACAATAATGAAGGTATTTTAAACCGAATCATTACCTGTGATGAAAAATGGGTTCTTTACGATAATCGGAAGCGCTCAGCGCAATGGTTGGATCCTGGCCAGCCAGCCAAATCCTGCCCCAAGCGAAAATTAACCCCAAAAAAGTTACTTGTAAGCGTTTGGTGGACTAGTGCCGGTATTGTTCATTACAGTTTTCTCAAATCTGGCCAGACTATTACGGCTGATGTCTATTGTCAGCAATTGCAAACCATGATGGAAAAGCTAGCGGCTAAACAACCTAGGCTGGTCAATCGCTCCACGCCACTGCTGCTTCACGACAACGCTAGACCACACACTGCGCAACAGACGGCTACTAAATTAGAAGAGCTTCAATTGGAAAGTCTAAGACATCCTCCGTACTCCCCGGACCTTGCTCCAACAGATTACCATTTTTTTCGAAATTTGGATAACTTCTTGCAAGGGAAAAAATTCAACTCCGATGGGGCAGTCCAAATCGCCTTCAAAGATTTTATTGATTCCCGTCCGACTGGTTTTTTTAGTAAAGGGATCAATGAACTACCTATAAGATGGCAAAAGTGCATAGAAAATAATGGTTCATACTTTGATTAATTAAATATATTATATTAAAAAATATTCGACTTTTTGTTCCTCCCATACAAAACGCCAATTTCATATGTAAGGACCTAATACTTAGTTAGGTACCTATATAATTTATGTCCCGTACCTACTTAGGTAAACAAACCACATTTGCTTAGATTTATCTCTATTTACATAACATAGGTAGGGTAGTATCTTGAATAAAAATATAATAATAAATATTTCCAGATTGATCACACAGCGTCACCTAACCTCAAACTAGATATTTATATAACATAAATATTATATATATTAGGTACTTAGTAGGTATTTTCATTTTCGTCACCTTCAGCATTGTTAAATAGATCACATATTTTATTATCTGGTCTGGAATTAAAGTAATTAGCTGATCGATGACTTTTTCTAAGAAAACCAAAAATATATCTCATTTTATATAAATTCGTTTTTAAGTTTACCTTTGACTTTCTTGTTGTTAAATCAAGTATTACCTCATTAATCTTGAGCCTGTCTGCCTTCTGTACCATTTATAGTGCATAAAAACCTCTGTAAATTCGCATGCGCGGTCAAAGCTGGGTTATGTCATAGCTTTATCAACAGTTACCAAGGCGGTTTGGGTGGAGCCCTTAATAATGCGAGAAACTTCGAGATCTCCGAATCTCGACGAGACTTCACTCTGATAAAATTATTCCTATAAGTTGCGTTTTAAGTAACTGCATCTCTTTTTATTATATGATTAGCTACATAATTATGTCGTCTTCTTCTGCGATTAAATTTTATTATTATATTATAATGTGACATCACAAATATATTATATTAGTGATGTCACAGGATGGAATTTTGAGAGCGGTCTTATCGATGATTTTGCGAACAGCCGTAAAATATAATACATCGTCTTTTTCTCGGATTTTGTTCTTCGATTAAATTGTTTGATAAAAGTTATTTATTTATTTATATGCGTTTTCTGATCTATGTATTCACAAGAAGGTTTTTTATTGAATGTAACTCTATTTTTACAATACAATCTAATATAGTACAAAAACTCTTTATTGTACACAACAGAACAAAAACACAAAAAAAGTACAAACAAATGGTATAATGGGACTACAAAGCTATTCTTGTTTTTAAATTTTGACGGCTGCGCCGCGTAAGAAATTGTTTTTACTAAATTAATTTTTAACGTGACTAATGAATGAATGATGAAAGGATAATCATTAAAATGATAAAGGCGAAAAATGGATGAGCAAAAGGGGTCTAGACAATAAATATTTTCTAAAAATAAATGTACTGACATAACTAGGTATAGCTTAAGATGATTAATAACGATGATTATGATGACCTAACTAAACACGAGGTTCAAGACAAACATTTTTGAAATCATTTTTTATGATAATAGAAGCAAGACAAAAGATTAAATATTACCCATGTTTATATTCCTTTGTTTTCATCATAATGTTCCGGTTTTATAGTCTATGGTTGTAGAGTAGTAAACATTAAATTCAAATAATTCATACCATGATTCCATCCATAAAGAGACATGGAATACTTAGTAGTTACCAGCGCCATAGATTAAGTAACAGTTAGTACAGCCGGGTGCGGTTGGCCTACGTGACGAGGAACGCGTGTCGTGTCAATGGGAGGGGGGTACCGGCCGGTTTGTTTTTGTTGCGCACGCATCTATAGTGATGCGCTTTTATGCTATCGATAGTGTTGATAACGTGGTATTTTACTTGTTTATTTAGGTGATACTTTTATGAAGCCATTTATGATATTTTAACAATATAGGACACCAATATGTACGAAATCTGCCCCCTAATTATTAAACTTTAAAAAATAAAATACTGTATTATAACGAAAATCTACTTCCTGAATGAATCCAATAAGTAACTGGGGGTCTACTTAACCGCTACTTAAAACTATAAGTTACCCAAGTGATGTGGAAATTGGATTGAGTTAAGATAAATTAAATTGGGCAGAGAGATCTATTTCGTCACATTCTTATAAAAATTCGTTGCGAGCACTTTTCTTTCGGGTTTATCCCGAAACCCGAAAGAATTTTATAATTTGGATGAATAAATAAAAAATAAACTAACTGAACTAAGAAAACACAAACTTACATAACTGAAATAAAACATCTTTTTTTTTTTAATTTATTTATCGTTTACAATAATAAAACATTTTAATTTAACACATAAATAGCACAAAAAACCACTAAGGTTTAAATAAAATAATTAATAATTTAATCTAATGTTTATTACTGGTTACTGAAACATTGTTATATTGCAATTAGTACCTACTCATGTCACACATGTCTTCCACCAATATCGATATATTTTTTGTTAAACCGGGAACGATAATGATAAATGCTGGCTATTTCTCCTTATCGTTTCCGGTTCAACATAAAATCTATCGATTTCGATAAAGCAGCTGTAAACAATTGAGACAACACTGGCACGCCTTGGTAAGGCGAAGCAAAACACAACAAAGAATCAGTCGGTTCTCCCCGTTCATAGCGAACAGACGATACACTCAGATAAACCAGTTATTGAATGAATAAAATTTGCTTTGAGAAAAGCATTTATTGAAATTGATAAGAACATTGAATTTGGAGTATTTGAAGATGTTTTCGACGAAAAAGAGCTTGGAGAGGATTCTCCAGTTTTACAAGCATGAGCTGCGAAGACAGATTAGTAAGACGACCAGCGTTACGAACTCGGATGCCATGGCTCCAAGACTGGACCAGCCATCCTCGAAGCTGCAACCTGACGAAGGTCTTCCGAAGAAACTGCTAAAGTTGCAGAAATATCACAGGTCAGTGAACTAGATTGAGCTGTTACTTGCGTAATCTGAGTAGGTACACGGTGGAAGCCATGTGTAGTACTTATTGCAGTAGGAAATACCCCTATTGACTATACAATTCATAATATAGGGGTCACTAGAAGTATCTATTGAAATTTTAAGTATGTAGGTACAGCATAAGTAACAGGATCAAAGTCCAAATTACAAAACCTCGTGTACGTTCCAAACATAAAAATAAGTTGACTCTAAAACAAGGATAAAGTGTGTTAAGTATAATTAAACCTAAGTAAAAGTTTAATTAAATGCTTATCCCAATAATTACATTTAAGTATAGTGTATACATTTTTTTTTGAGGAACCTAAGTGTTTTAAGTATTAACAAAAGTTTACAAATTAGATAATGGTATTAAATGATTATGCTAATGGAGAAACTTGGCAGGTACTATTCTTCAAACGATATCTTGTAATATTTGTCATACCTACATCATTTACATAGATATCGATTGACGATAAAAACTGTCAAATTTAGACGTTTATCTACGCCTAGCAACAAGCGATGCGTTCTGTAATTAAGAAACGATTCTCCAAACTAGTTGCTTATACAGAGATGATAAATAAATACCGTTATTTTAGCAGTCGTAACGGTAGTAGCATTTAACAAAGAAAGCAACCGAGCCTGTCTTACAGGTTACTTCTCTAATGCCCATTATCGGACTGTTTCGAAAAAAGTCTCATTATATGTCATATATTCGAAAGTAAGATGAGATTATGTTGTTTCTGATTTAGGTACTATCTACCCAAACTTATAATATAATAGAATGTTAATGTTATAAAACAAAAATACCCTTTGTATTGAAAAGTCAAGAAGTAGGTAGGCTAGGTATAAGAATGCACAATATAATCCTATTACCTATGAGATGGTAAAATTTAAACTTGAATGCTTAATTTGAAAACTATGTAGATGTATAATAGATATTTATTCATACATTAGATTAGACGGGTAACATACGTTATTATTACCTATTCTCTGTTATTCATAAATGTCAAGTGGGATATAGATATCTAATATAAAATTATTATTTTCTAACCGGTCTTTCTAACCGGCTAAACACATCGTACCACAAACCAGATTAACAACTCTGCAAAAGTCAACACACTGCCCTATCAGTAGGTTTGAAGGTGAAATTTGTCTGCATAGATACCTGTCGACGCTGACACCCCAGGAGCTCCCAATGGCTGCTCGTGGGCTGGCCGTCTCCAAGGAGCAATCCAGGGAGTTCATGGCATGCTTCCCCGACATCGTGAGAGAGCTCACAGAGTCCGGCAAACATACCGAGGTGCCTGAAGCCAGCAAATGGTTGGCCAAGGTACGTCGCCGCTTGTCTTCCCGGTGTCACTGTGTTGCTTGACTTGCTCCCGATTCTGAGACATGGTTTTACGGTTACAATTAAATTACAGTTACAGCAATCATAAACGTAACACGGGTAATATTTAAGGACCCTATTTATAGGGAAAATAACTAAATACACATCAGAAAAGTACAAATAAGTAAACACCGTCGCAATATGCATTTTAAAATGGGATTTGGGTGCGTAAACGCCTTTAAATAACCATTGAAAGTTTTTGAAGACCCGCTCTTAAATAAGTAAATTTTGCTGTTCAAATTAATCATGGTATTTTTAGTTACAAAAATCGTGTCTCAGGATCTGGATATTCTGGTATCTTTGTAGTTTGATATCACTTGCAAATGAAAAATATTTTTTACTGAAAGTAATTATAATCTAGATTATTTTCTATTCTTCACTTCAATGAGAATTAAGTCATTGCTGATTATTATGTTCTTTCATCTGCAAGGGGTATTCATATTATTCATTAGGGTTTTGTAGAAAACATACAAGAACAAAATATTGCGTTGCTTTATCGCATTACCTTGAAGTTATTATTGATTCCGTAATAACTTCGTGAATTTCATTCATCTATTCGTTGATAAACAAAGTTTTCATGTTGCATCAACTCGTATAACATTACATCGTAAGTAATTAATAAAAATCATTAAGATTATTTTATGACTTCGACCTATTTCAAAATTCACTTTCCAAATACTTGAAATAATTGTTGTTTTTGTGTCGTAGCAAAATTTTTGGGTATCATTTGATAACAACTAGCTCATTTGGCATACTTAATCCTTTTTATCGATAAAAACTTCTTTTATTTTTCAAGTATCTCTGACATATTTTAAATATTTGTTCGTCCTTTCGTCAATCGGTATGAAACTTGATTCAATAAAAGGTAGTCAATCATCTCGAATTGTCACTATGACAGGATGTTCGGGGCCTGGTTCGGATTCATTAATCTATTTTTAGAAGAACTTGTGGGATAGCATAACTGTAATAAATGAATATGGTCTCGTTGGCCAGTCTAGTATTTTCATGTCATAAACTGGAGCATGCATAGCTTATCACGTGATATAAGAATAGAAAATATTTATACAGTACACATAAACACAGACACAAGATTTGCATTAGTCCTGTACTTTTCTCATAAATACATGATAAAACGGCCCATAATTTTAAGTTTATCCTAAAATATATTCGGGTCTGAACAGCACACTATAGCTAGAGGGACCATTCATGTGTCTTAAATATTTTCTACTTTCTTAGCGTGTTAGCGTGTAGGGACGCGTGTGGAAAGCTAAGTCATAGCGCAATGTCTACTTACGTTACACAGACTTGTGTGGCATGCTTAGAGACCTTAACAATTATACCGACATGGTTCTTGTAGACAGCTATTTTTATCATTTCCAAAGAGTTGGTAGAAGTAACAGTTAAAACTTACTTACTTGCTGAATTAGTCTGATCTCAAGATGTGGTAAAACTCATCGAAGAAGCTAAAGTTTAAAATGTTGTTCAAAAACATAAGAACGATGTTATAAAAAATAGAAACAACGTTATAATTAAAGTGGGACAAATAACAGTTTATGAAAAAGGAGACACTAAAATTTTCATATCCTGCGAAAAAGTTCTTGGCGCTGCGCTCCTTCTGTTAATTATTACCTAAAACATAGTTAATCATTATATTTCCCTGAAACCATGATGGAGGTTTCGTCAGGATCGTAACATTATATCATATATTATGATCCAGGGTTCAAGGCCTCATTTAATTTTGGGCATGCTATGAATGACCATTAATATTGTTGATTTAAATAGGTATGTAAATCTAAAAAGTACTTTCTTACTAACTTATACAGATATTAACCAGGTTAGGAATATAGCATTTACGAATTGTCTTTATTACCTACCATTAAACATTTTCCAAACAAAAAATAAACTCAAGATGACATACGTGCAAAATGTAGCACCTCCAGAGAGCCTTATTTTTGCACACATTGCTAGCTTGTATGACTTTTTATGGGTAGAGCTACTTTGCCGGCATACCGGTTTTTGATGAAGTACCTAGGTAAGCTAGCTGCGTAAATAAATTATTAAATCGCACTGTTCTTGTCTCTACTGAGATTTGATTATTTATTAGTTATTAACATTATGATAAGGAGATTTTTACTGACGTTTGTTAAAAACGTTTTCTCTTGGAAAGAGTGTTTTTGCTCTTCGATATCTGAGCGCAAAAGCTATTTTTATTCTCTGGAGTGGAGGAGGTGGTTAAGGTAATCTTGAATTAAGAACATAAAGTGCGCTAAGTCTGTTATATTTATTCATACGCCATTTTATATTTGTTGAGACCTTAGACTCCAAACCTCCGTTTGAGGGGGTCCTTTTTTATAAGCTTCTACCTAATTTCAACCACAGATCAGTACCTGTAGCGACGATGCTATTATATATTGTTACATAAAAAAAGTATGACAAAAAATCTCAAACTATTGTTCCATGTAGACAAAACATAACTATGGATTCATACTATCCAATTGTCTGCAAAAAAATATACAAAGGCAAATTGTAACCCAAATAAACCTATTCTTGGAAGAATTCGACAAATTTTAAAAATTTTATGGGCTAACTAACATAGTATGACAGTAAAATTAAAAATATTATAATTGTTTCAGTTGTTGCAATACAATGTGCCGAATGGAAAAAAGAATAGGGGGCTAGCGACAGTGCTCGCCTACAAAATGGTGGAAAAGAACGAGAATATCACCCCAGAAAATGTCCACTTGGCGAATATCATGGGATGGTGTGTTGAAATGGTAAGAAACATTATCATTTATTTAACTAGCTGCCCACCCGCGGTTTGCCCGCGCTAGAAGTAGTTTTGTCATATACTGGAAAAACAGCTATATTCGTGTCAAATTTGATCCAAAGCGGGCTTTACCCGCAATAATAGATTTTACCGCGGAAACTGGTATTTTACCACGGTATAAAGTAGCTTATATGATAATCTGATATGTAAGCCTTAACTAATATTATCGTGAAGTTTCATCAAAATCACTTTAGTAGTTTTTGCGTGAAAGAGAAACAAACACACTTACATCTTATATCAGTCTAACAGATGGCTAGTACCCGTAACACAAGCCTAGAGCTTCCCACTAGCGTAAATGTTGTTTGTGGATTGTCCGGTTATATACAAATATTAATCTTCACAAAATTTCATAATAAAGGTGGGGTGGTTTCAACGCATTTTTCTGTTTATTTGAGAACCTTTGTGGCATGGTGGACACTAAAGCGTTAGCGAAGGAGGTTGCGTGTCCGTTCCCATGATAAGCCGGATACCGCATTGTCTGTTAATTGTAAGGATTACAAATTGTAAATATCTAGAAACATGAGAAAAACCACCGATTTAATTTAACTCATTGTTAGTATAGAGTAAAGTACCTACATCCTCATCTAATGCCACTTTGGTAGACGATAGAAAAAAAATATATAAAAAATACCTTTATCTTGAGAAAAATTCTTAAGCCAAAAGGGCAAAGCACCCGAAAACAGGTAGAATAAACAAGTACCTGTTTTGATATTTGGACACTCAGCAAAGGCGTGCACAAATCATAAAACCTTAGCGTGAACATTACATGTCATAATCGTATAATATTCTGTTGTTATCAGTTAAAACATTGTACGAAGTTCTATACGTTCGTGTATTGTAATTGTAACGACTGTTAAATTAACCGATCTGTTGTGTTTTATGTAATCTTTGGTTTTATATGTCTGTAGTATAATATATATCTATGTACTTATGTGTATTATATTAAGTATGTCAGATGTATACCCATAACATAAGCTTTCCACGGGGCCAGTGGTTGTTGGTTTTATGTTTAACTAATATACCTATATCTGATCGTCGATCAAAAAGCTAGTAATACTTATTTATCTGAAATGATATTTTGAATAATTAATAGGCCCCTACAGTTACAAAAAAGTATCGAACAAGTGCTACTTTATAAATACAGATTTAATGGTATGCTAGTTTTTAAAGTTAACAAGTTCTGACCTTGGTCTTTTGTTTAGCACCAAATGTGATAAAAAATCGCGTGTTGCCGTTATTGGAATATCTTTAAAAACATCCTTTTCAAGTAATTTCCACTAATTTGTGAAACTTTGAGATCATATTTTAGGTACTTTAATGCCTTGATTTGTGATAAATGCTGTTGTTATTCACCAAACAGTACATTTATCAAATTTAATTAGCTCTACGTGCATGTACTTCCTTTAAGTACCTAATAATATTAATAACCCTTTAATTTTAAGTAAATTAACCAAACAATTGTTAATTGCCATTTTACTATCGCCTAAACACTAAAACCAAAATACAACTAGCTGACCCCAGCAAACGTTGTTTTGCAAAATGAAAAATAGATAGTAGCCGATTTTCAGACCTACTGAATATGCATATAAAATTTCATAATAATCGGTGAAGCCGTTTCGGAGGAGTAGGTACGCTAACTAACATTATGACAGGTGAATTTTATATATATAAGATAAGATAACATAATTATGTAATTTTATTCAGTTTCGACCTATCTTATGTGTTAGTAATACGGAACGCACTCTTGAATTCTGTATACCTACTGCAATCATCTCCACGTTCTAATCCAACCCTATTATTTCCAGTTCCACGCTCACCAGCTGCTAATGAGCGATATTCTGGAAGGTCGGGAGATGCGTCGCGGAGTCCCTTGCTGGTACAAGAGACCCGACGTCGGGCTGGACGGCGTGTACGACGCCACCCTCATCCAATCCGCCATGTATGCCACTCTGAAGAAACACTTCGGAAACAAGAGTTACTACAAGCATGTTCTTGAGACTTTCAATGTGGTGAGTGGGAATTTCAGCTTATTTCTAAAGGAGTGTTTACCAGTAAGGGAGGAACATGCTGGTACAAGAGATCTGACAACCGGCTGGACCACAGACATACATCAACCTAGATGATGCAAGTATCACGATTTCTATTGAATCCAAGCGTGCCAACTTTTGCCTGTATTATGGAGTTGAAGTGATGCGCGACATCATCATCATCATCATTTCAGCCATTAGACGCCCACTGCTGGACATAAGCCTCCCTCAAAGACCACCAATTATTCCGATCGGTCGCCACCACCGTGAGCAAGCAAGTTTGATCAAGTCGTCTGTCCATCTTGTTGGTCGGCGTCCGACGCTGCGCTTACCAACCGCGGCCTCCATTCGATAACCTTTTGGCCCCAACGGCCATCTTTTCTACGTGCTATGTGGCCTGCCCACTGCCACTTCAAAGTCAAAGTCAAAGTCAAAACGTTTATTTCCTTAGAAGCCTATGCTTACATGGACAGGTCAACTTAAATCTAATTTAAATAAAAACTAAGAATAATCAAGGAAATAACATAGTCTTGACAGTTCGCTTCAATTTTTTACACTGAGTTGAGAAGCGAATAGAACAACTCAGCTTCCATCTCTTATGTTGTTATTAGAACAATATCGGTGTTCAAAGAGCTAATCCGTTTGGCTATGTCGGTGACCCTATGCATGTCTGTAGTCTGTGGTGATTGACGCACATAGCCTTATTTCTAATGGAGTAGGAGATTTTGGTTGATACCTATATTACCTATTAAGTTATTTTTCCAAATAATTATCGGGCATGTCCAAATATAATAATTAGGACATTGTCCTCAACTTGGACTCCAATTTTCCTACTCAAGCTGTTTACGTAATACATGTGTATTTCAGCGATCTCATTATTTTTATTAATATGAAGAACTGAACTGCCATTTTTACTGTTTCACTAATTAGGTAGGTATGTAGTTAGTACAACTGGTTTGCGCATAATATAATTACCTATATTACTTAATTACTTAAGTGATTCAATTATATTCTGATGTTAGATTTCTTGAAATGTTTTTAATAGGTTGTCTCTTGGACAATAGGTGCCTGGGAACTACATGTAGGTACATTTACCATGTTTAACATGGTCATTTTGAGCCCTAGACAAAAATCAAAAGTAGGCAAATTGTGTTCTTGTCTTGACAATCCAAAGGCAACCACATTCGAATATTATTGATTGAATATTTTTATTGCTATAACATCAAAAAAGAATTTCGTATTATAAAATATGTCGCCTCATGTCAAAATAAGTCATATTTAAGCCAGAATAATCTAATCAACCTAGTTTTATCGAACATGACCAAAATATTGAATAATGAACGTGTTTGCTTGTAGAGATACGCGTGTTATGAAACGTGAATAAATAAAACCTACTTTGTTGAAAAAAAGAAACAGCCTTTATTATGAAAGTATTTGAAAATCTATGAAGGTTAGAGGTATATAGTATATACCTCATACGGTAATATTATTATATTGTTGTCTGTCTCATTTGAAAATCATTTCAGCCGTTATGCTTATTAGCATTAGGTATGGCTTGTAACTACTTATTTGAAATTTCATCTATGTCCATACCTACTTATATTGTAAATGGGATAGTGTATCTGTGTGTCTGTTTGTTTGTCCGCCTTTCACGGCAAAACTGCTGAACCGTTAAGCCTGAAATTTGGTATGGTGATGTGATGGGTTGTACTTTTAACCGCGGAATAATGTATTATAACGCAAGTTTAGTAAATAACAGAAACGATAATGGTAAACGCATCAACTATGATCGTCGTCGCTATTGGAAGATCTCGGCAACTGTTGGTATTTTATCCATTTCAAATTTTAATATCTATATTACATAATACATAAATAAAAATGAATTGTTGTTCGTAAGTCTGATTAAAACTCGAGAACGGCTGAACGGATTTATCTTATCATAGTCTTGAAATGTTCGTGGAGGTCTAGGGAAGGTTTAAAAGGCGAGAAAAAATTATTGCCGGGAAAAAAAATTGAAAAAAAAACCCGTGCGAAGCCGGGGCGGGCCACTAGTTGTTAATAATAATAATAATTAATATTAATAATACTAAATTATTATCATTTTAATTTATTTTCATTACAGATGCTCCTGAAATGCTCGATGGGGCATTACGTGGAGAAGCAAATGCAGAAGACTGACAAGCCAGACCTGACGCAGTTCACGATGGACAAGTACGAAGCGATCACTAAGTACAAGACCTCTTACTACACCTTCCAACTGCCGGTCAGCGTGGCTATGCTGATGGCCGGGGTCGATGACCCGGAGATGCATCGTCAGGCGAAGACTATACTGTTGGAGATGGGAGAGTTTTTCCAAATTCAAGTGAGTAGTATACAATATGTACAAGAAATGGACCATTTCTATGTAGTCAACTACATAGAAATAAAATAATATAATAATAATAGGACAATAGGTGACTGGGAACTACATGAGCCCTAGACAAAAAAAAAAGTAGGCAAATTGTGTTCTTGTCTTGACAACCCAAGGGCAATCACATTCGAATATTATTGATTGAATATTTTTATTGTTATAACATCTAAAAAGAATTTCGTAATGTTTAATTTTAGTCAACTACATAGAAATGGATCTCCATATCCACAACCTTAATATTAAATATTAAGCGAATGAAGACGTGGATACATATTTTTGTAACTTTGGGTGCATCGAGCTGTTTGTGGTTGACTGTACTAGTCAAATTGTGTTATAGTAGATTTGATTGTTCGATCCACAAAGCAGTCAATTAAAAAAACATTTGTTACATATTATCATTCAATAATTTAAACATAATGGTGCACTAAGAAATCACTTAGTTGTCACTTTAAGCGGTAATAATCAAACTTTAATGTAGTCAAATTATGTTCTGACCGCCGAAGAAGAACCTGTATTCAGGCTCTAAGATTGTCAATCAATGTAACGTACTTTAGTCTTTAACTTAACCAGTTCCTAAGTCACGACAAATGTCTAAAACAAAAATAATCCATGATGCGCCTGTCTATCCAAGGTTTCAAATAAACCATAGACTATATCGATTTTGACAGTAATGGGAATTCAAGTTAAACATTTCTGAAAAGAATTTATTAAAAACCTACCCAAGAGATTCAACAAATGTCCTACCTATTTACTATTACAAATTTAGACCTACCCTAGATTCAACAAATTTCTCTCTTTACAGGATGATTTCCTTGATTGCTTTGGAGACCCGGCTGTCACAGGCAAAAACGGCACAGACATTCAAGATGGAAAATGCACATGGCTCGCCGTTGTTGCCTTACAACGGGCAAACGCAGCACAAAAACAACTCATGGAAGATAATTATGGCGTAAACAACCCAGAATCCGTAGACAAAGTCAAAGATCTCTACGAGGAGCTTCAACTACCCCACAC
The DNA here is from genome assembly GCA_929108375.1 of Gymnoscelis rufifasciata. Lineage (NCBI taxonomy): Eukaryota > Metazoa > Arthropoda > Insecta > Lepidoptera > Geometridae > Gymnoscelis > Gymnoscelis rufifasciata. The sequence goes on along the minus strand of OV815317.1, from coordinate 6,687,078 downwards.
TTACTCAGTCTTCGAAGAAGCCACGTACGATTTAATTAGGACACAAATCCAACAGGTAACCAGAGGTTTGCCACACGATTTGTTCTTCAAAATACTGGATAATATCTTCAGGCGAAGCATCTAGATGTAGGGTGTGGTAGGGTTTTAAAGATCTCAGATGATGGCGGGTATCTATGCTATTGAATCCTTTTTATGCGAGTTTTAGCAGATGAAGAAAAGTAAGGGTAATTATATATCGAATATTATATGCACGCAGATGATAACTTGTTTGTAAAGAAAAGGAAATAAATACATTTTATTGAGGACACATAAATAAAATAACAATAACATAATGTCCCAAAAAGGCCCTCAAGTCAGCATGTGTGATTTTGCACATGATAAAACAACGCAGATCTGTATCATAATAGAATTTTATGATTCTTTATCGATTTAGACTTTTTGTAAACTGTAAGGCGATACAGAATTCATTTGTAGAATAATCGTAAGTTAAATGAACTGTAGGTTCATGCTATGATTATTTTCAACAAAAAAAAAACGAAAATATGCTTGGTATTAAAAGTGTACTTGACCTTTTGTAGATGCGTGATTGATTATTCTGTTATGATAGTTTTAAGAAGTTTGTTGAAAAAACACAGCATTTATTTTATGGATTAAAAGGGAATTTAATAGATAAAATAGCTAAAATTTTCTCACCTTTTTAACTCTTTGTATGATGATGACAATATATCGAAAAAATTAATTACCTATTCCTAAATATTCAAACAGTGTGATTTTTGTATTAAGTGCATTTTGTGCCCATTATGTACCACTATAAAATAATTTTGGCTTTGGATTGAGATTGTCATGGATTTGTAGATAATATTTTCATTTTAGTCTAATACTAAATAATATTCAAGTGCACACGATATCTGCAGTAGATCGTAAGGTCAAAAGTTTCGAAGAATATTGTTGTATATAATTGTTAAACTTTTATTACTTATAAGATTTTATGTTATAGCAGTTATAGTAAGTCAGCTTAATAACGAATGATTATGAAACAAAATAAAAAAAATACAAATTTTCCTTTAAACTTTGTTTTATTTAAGTCCATAATGACATGGAACTATTGTTGTGTTCGTTCATGTTGTTCTATGACTACATTAAAATTTTTAACATAAACTTAAATTTATTTTGGTATTGTCAATGTGCAAAAGTTCTTCTCAGAATCTTCTGTATAAGTTAATCCATCGCGTAAATTATTCATAACACTTCGTTGATTTTCAGTAATTTAACTGGTACTATTCAACCAGTTCAATGCGTTCTATTGAACCTGTTTCTTTCTAGTTAACTTACTTCTTTCTCTTATATGTCATCTCTAAAAGTGTTTGAAACAGCTTCATTAATTCTCTAGTTGGTAGTTTATTTATATTCTTAGACAAATCACTGTAATACTTTCCTTCGACGTCATTGTATAATTCTGGTAGCTTTAGGTCCTGATAGAGCTGCTTACAGCGTTCTAAGTGGGCTGGTTCGCTGGATCCATAGCAGGCAGTGAACACGATGCGTTGCTTTGGAGTACAGCGCTGTAAAGCGTTTACAGCGAGCCACGTGCATTTCCCCTCTTGTATATCGGCGCTATGATTTTGCTTACCCGTTAGTTTTTCGTCACCGTAACAATCTAAGTAGTCGTCCTGAAATATATAGTTTCTTGTTAAAGAATTGCGGGTTAGAAGCTTTATGACGGCATCTCGATATGACCAGGTTGTTAAAATGCGTTTACAGCGATCTAGTGATCGCTGTAAAACTAAAGCTGAATAGGACAACATCGCGGTCGGACTGTATTTCAAAATAAATAATAATTCATAATAATATGCCAAATGCAAATGTCGAAGTGATAATAACAAATTTATAGAAAATGCTTTAACTATGTTCGTACGTTAACTACCTATCGGCCAGTATATTCTTCTTAGTTATTAAATAAGGCGAGGTATGTATTACCGTATTACGTACGCACGTTACTACCTACTTATAAGTTATGAGAGTAGTCCTTTATTTAAATTTTACTGTACGACATATCGCTATTTAATGGAGACCAACTGAGACTTGCATAAATTTCGATATAATCATTTGCTATTTAGTTGCATCAAGGCCAATTACGACTATCGAGCGAGCGAGACCCAGTCCATTCTAAACCATAATAATTATCTAGATGTCGTATAGCTTCTTACCCTGAAATGCTACAAATGGATCAGATACGCGCATTTTCAAGAATTTCTATGTTAGAGGTATATGTGGGCCGATCCCGGCGGCACTGCAATGCCGGGCCGACCCGTGACGGGAGTGGAGCGAGCTCCGAACATCCCGTCGCTTGACAAAAATCAGTTTAATATACTGGTCCCTCAGTGAGGGAACTTTCAGATATTAAGCTGAAAAGAACAGATACTACACTTTGATCTTAGCCAAAAGGCCGAGAAGCGATACCATAAACATTTTGCGGGAGGATAGTGATTCAGAACCTCGCGTTTTCGTCAGCGCGATCTAGAGCTGGGCACTTTTTACTAGCGACATCTAGTTAAAAATATTGAAAACTACACAGCGCCACAGAATAACAAATAAGTGAGTATATTATCGCGGCCGGCGAGTCTGCTTCGCCTTTGCAGCAGGGCCCCTAATGTTCCATTGTTATTGTTAACAAACGCTTTCACTAATATTTCTTGTTATTATTCAATTTATACAGTGGTTTGTTTAAATTGAATGTTGGTTTATATAATGGAAGTACTTAATGCTTTCGTTTGTTACAATTTTATGATGTCCTCATTTATTTATTTTTTGCGGACCGTGAGCACATTTTATTATTATGCAGGTACAGTACAGAATAACTACTTCTACCTACACTAGATACACTAGATAGCTTGGGTTTTATAGATATTTTAAGAAGATGCCTGATCCGGAAACACACCACAAGCCTTTCTTATAAATTAATTTTAGCAATTAATCTTTTTGGCATGACAGTGGAAGCATTGCTGAAAACGATGTTTAGAATTTAATCATCATATTGTTCAAGTTAATTCGTCACCATAATACCTTTTGTTATCAAGATAAAACTATTGAGATCTACTAACATGGAGTACAACAAGGCGCTATCTCAGCCCATATCTATTCAATACATTCATGGATTATCTCTATTGTAATGTAAATACTGACCTGGATTTGAAAGAGCGTTCCCAACCCAATAGATATATCTCTCATCAATTCTTTTGTGTCATTGCTCGCATTGTAATTGGCAAGGAGTAAGCCAAGTTTTGTTGGAAGATCATACGTGTAAAAAGCAGATTTATACTTGATGATGGAAAGATAGATATCAGAAGTGAAGTGGTTGTAGTCTTTGGACTTGTTTTCTGATATTTTGATGTCTAAATGCTGGCCGAAGTTTGTTAATAGCATTATCTGTAATTTTAAATGCACAAGTTAATCAAAATTTTTATATTAAGTAGGCCCTCTAAAAATTTAAATTGCACCATTTCCGAGTTAATAAGTAAATGGTTAAAATAAAGTGCTATCAAGTAAACTGTCAATGCCTGACGGATCAAGATTATATATTACATTTTAACCCTTGACTAATTTAATCGGAGATGGCGAAATAGGCCCTGTCTATTTGACATAGAATCTTCTGAATTATTTTGGCAGTTATAAACGTCATAGAGAAAACCAATTTGGCTCCTCAAAACTAGTTTAATTAATGATAATTTTAATTGAAGACTTTTTCTTGGTAATTGACTTCAACATTTTGAACTGTTGAAATTGAGATAGTTGGTAGTACAAATACATACAATAAAGTTATACCTACTACCTTGAACATATCTATACATTTATGAAATTAAAATCCCCGCCGCTCCTGTCTTTCTTTATGCTCAGGATATACCCAAAAGTTACAAAACGAATCTACATGCTGTTTTGAGCTCTATTTAGAGTCATTCAAGAGAAAGGTTTTGCTGTGTAACTAATAGATTTTCTTACAAAATTTACCTCATTTATAGTATCCAGCAAATCCTTATAATACTTCTTTTCTCCAAAGTACTGTTTCAGCACATAAAACATGCACTGTAAGCACAACAGAGAGTCATTTGTCGCACAGTTGGGGCCTACTTCCGGTAACTTGTACCAGCAAGGCTTGCCTCTTCGCTTTTTGGATACATCCATTACGTCGTCGAGTACCATGAGGAAAGCTTGGTTCTGGGGAACAAGAAGAAATCTTTCATTTGTACTGTTACCATAGCCTACCATCAGAATATAATATACCTCTACATACATAAACATAAGCACCCCGTTTACGTCCCCACTGCTGGGACACAGGGACTTCTCTATGAACGAGAGAATAGGCCTTGATTCGCCACGCTGGCCTTGTGCGGGTTGGCGAATATTACATGTCTTCCAAACTCTTCAAACTCCGCAGAGCATGTCGGTTTCCTCACGATGTTTGTCTTTAGGTTAAATGATCTCGATCTCACAAGAGGAGATAGAATGTTGAATTATTGTATAAAAATACATATTTTGGAAAAGAGACTTGAGACCATAATGGTCAAGAGATCGTTCCTCAACTTGATAAGAAAGGGTATTTAGTAGTTATGTTTAGTTTATGTAAATGTCTATGACGGGCTCTTAATTTTGCTTAATCGGTTATTTTATGAATATTTTTCGTATTGTAATGAATAAACCAGTTTTCCTATTGACTAGTTCCGAGATATAATGAACAATAAATCACTAAGCCCGATGTCTAATGCAGATCTTTGTTTTTTTCTTTCCAAATTTCGATAGGAGCGTCAAGATTTTATTTTTATTTTCAATAGGCAAATTTCGTCTGCATATTTGTCAAAGCATGCCGCGTGATACTAAAAAAGTATATTCTCTATGAGAAATTGTGTTATGCCGGCTTGAGAATAGTAACATCCCATCTCTTCCTGTGGGCAGTGGTGTTGCTAGGCCACACCAATACCCTGGGGCAAAGTAAAACTGAGGCACCCAAACTGTTTAGGTGAGAGAGGGGTCTCGAAATCGGTCTCGATTTTATTATTTCGATTTCACATCACAAGTATCTCAAAGCTGTATTTGTAGAACCATCGTGGACGTTTTTGAGAGATAAAACAAATGACAAATAGGTAAATATTTAATCGTCACTACAACAAAACTTCGAAAATACAAGTTTTCTTCATTGTTACTCAAGACCACATTTTTCCGGACCACATTACGAAACACGAAAAAATCGCTTCACGCACTGGCCCAGCCCGGAGGGTGGTGACAAGCCGCGGCCGAAGCCTACCACCAGAAACTGATCTTAGAACCACCCGGAGGTCACGTGTAAGGATTCAGAGGGTTACCACTTACGGGCGTGAACAGACAAAACCTCCAATTGATTGATGATAATGTAGAAGATATTTACCATTTCCAAGCACCATCCAAGGATGTTAGACAGTTCCATGGTCTCCGCGGTGATGTTCTCAGATCTCTCCAGAATTTCGTAAGTTAATGTAACCGTCTTGCCTCTTGCGCATTTGCCTCCAGATACATTGTATGTCAATAGCTGATTACAAAGAAAGTATGAGATTAAACCTCAATTGAAATATTACAATTTAATTTAAATTTGATCTCAGTTAGGCGGTTAAGCGAGTTGAGCCTGATCTTATCGCGTTCACAGCTAATTGTGAAATCGGGGCTTAGTTAACTATTGGAAAACCTGGGAAATTATGAAAATAAATAAAAATTAGCACCAAAGTATTATAAAAAGTAGCAAGAGTTATAAAAGACACCCAATGGGATGCAACTAAGTAAAACATTTTTTCTGTCATATTATTTTCAATAAGTAATTCAATAGATATGTATGTTTTTGCTTTCTTTAAAAGTAGATATATTAAAAATTTTTGAATTTTTTTAAGAATAGAAACTAAATTGAACTCCAACTTATCCAACACGGCTTTTTACCTGCTGCTAAAGACCTAGTGGTCCCTTCCTAAAAAAAATAAGTTCAGAAAATACCTTTCGAAGCCATTCTTCAAAACCAAATATATCAGCTATCCTTGGATGCGAGACTGCACAGTCGATTACTTTGGGTAAGAAATCTTCAAATTTTTTCGTTTTAGCATTTTCAATTGATTGTGATGAAAAAGCACTTGTTTGTTGCAAGTATGGTGAGAAGATCCTGAAAATAACAAGCAATGAATAGTTTTTGAATTTTATTCATTGATAAGTAAATGTAAAAAATACTTAATGATAAAAAGTACTTACTGTGGTTTGTGAACCACTTATTTGCTTTTGTAATTGTATATTTAATAATTAAGTAAGGCTAATACAAAAATAAAAGAAAAACGATATGATACTCAATACAAACATAAACAAAATAGTAGTAGTAAGTTAATATTAAGACGTAGGTACATTGAATATGTGGTATAATTTGGAATTAAATAAAATAATCGCATTAGTTATGAGTAAAATAGGTGACAGTTTCAACTCATTATTTTTTATTAAATAAGTTAGACATAAACATTACCTTGTTTTGTTTCCAATATGCCTAAATAAATCACTTTTAAAATAAAACAAATGCTTAACCAATACCATATTGCTCTTAGTTTTTTACAAAATGAAACTCTTGCTCTTTCGAAAACCATTTTATACAACATGCTGAATGTGTTGAAGTAGCGCCGCGATCTGTTCTATTTTGTAAAAGTGACTTCTTATTTCAGAATTAATTCAATAGAGTTGGGTAGAAAAAAAAAGGTGTGTGTGCGATTCACACACGATAGAAGTGAAACTTCAGTAAATCGACAAAAGAAGAAGAATAAAAAAAACAAAAAAAAACTATGTAAAAAGATTTTGTTCGGGCGGTCACCCATCCAAGTACTGGCGTCGCGCAAAGTTGCTTAACCTTGTTAGCGTTAAAGATTGGCTTACCTGTCGGGTAAGCCAATCTTATTTCCATTTCCGTTGCATCCGGTTTCAAATCACAACGATTCTAAAGAAGTTTCACTTCAAAAATTTGGACTTAGGGACGCCCCATAGAGGTCATAACTGTGCGGAATGTCACTGGAACATATTCTCAATTACCTAGTTAAAATGTGGCTTCGTAGATAACGATAGTAAAATCGTGGGAAATCTAGCTTGCGCTGAATAAATCATAAATATATAAATATATCCTGACAATCCCCACAATAACCTCTAGCCCCGTGGTAAGCTTACGGGTACTAGACTGATCTGATATACTTATTATAATAGACTAGCAGCACGCCCCGGCTTTGCACGGGTAATTATTCAAAATTGTTTCAAAATTATTCGAATTTTTCTCTCCGTAAAAAGTTCCGTAGTTTAAGGATGGCCTTAAACTACAACAAACATTTAAAAAAAAAAATTGGCTAAATGGGTATAGGCGTTGTTGAGTTATGCGCTTAGCAACACATTTTGAGAATCATTTTTAACCCCCGACAAAAAAAGAGGGGTGTCATTATGTTTGACGTGTATATCTGTCTGGGACATCATAGCTCCCGAACGGATGAAGCGATTTCAACATAGTTTTTTTTGTTTAAAAGGTGAGTTTGGCGCTAGTGCTCTTAGACATGATTAATGAAAATCGGTTGTGCCGTTTAAAAATTGTGGGGGTGAGAGTGGGGAAGGAAAACCGAAAATCTGCAAAAATCTCGAGTGGGGTATCAAATGAAAGCGCATTGCGTGCACATTACACATTATTATGGTGTTTTACTTTTAAGGAAATTGAAGGACTCGAATCGGGGGTTTTTCTTATATTTTAAATTTAGATTTATTATTTTTAAGAAGATTAAGGTAAGAGAAAACATAATATTGATTGCAATGCTCAAATTGGTGTCTCTTCTTCTCTGTCGTTTCACTGTTGACAGAGCGGTCGTGGTCACATTGAGGCATCATTTGGTGTTAGAGACGGACACAGCTTTCTTAACGATCGCCCGCCATCTTTCTCTGTTTGCAGCCTGTTTGGTGCAGTCTGACACTGGGACTCCTACTGCGGATATTATTTGATCAGTCCAGCGCATAGGTGATCTCCCGCGGGCCCTAGTTCCTTCAAATTTCCTTCCTTCCAAATTGGTGTAACCGACAACAAACATAAACTTGGTTCGGGTCAATTGGTGTAACGTTAGTTTTTTGAAGAAAGTTGGTTTATATTGGTGTATATGTGGTTATAATTTTTCGTTCAAGCTAAGAATTAGTGTAAGAGCAATGCTGGTTTGCCAAGATACATACACCAACTTAACCTTCTTTGGTCATAGGATAGGAATACAACCATTCGACTTATGTAAATGGATCACATACCTACTCAGTTACAACATAATTTCGACGGAAGTCTGCAAATTCACAGTTAAAATGTGTAGCGTAGCTGTATTTTTTTAAAGCTAGAATTCTATTATTATGCTATTCGAAAGAGCATAAAAATTTATAAAAACCGTATACTCAACTTATTTTACGTGTTTTGGTGGTTAACCCAATTGAACCTGCAACCGACGATAATGTACAAAATCTATGCTATATGCTAGGGTTTAGTTCTGAAAATAACTTTTTGAATGGGATTAGTTACCTGTTAACGAATAATTAACTACTTACTAAGCGACAAAATATTATCAAGCGACAATTTTTTTATTTCCGCACACAACCATTCAGTAGGGAGCCGACCCCGCGCGGCAGATTATTTCGTGATCTTAACAAAAATTAACTCGTGATATCTTTTGAATGGAATGTCAGAATCTAATAATTCAAAAAGTTATATAAAGGTTTTAAAGCAATCTTACATAATAAATTATTTATTTTGTTAAGGATTAATACCAAGATACAAATAAAGAGCCTTTTCAAACAGTGGTATTTTAATTTTTAATATAAAAATCGCTTATTGTCACAAAACTATAATAGTGAGATATATGATGTAACGGCGTTTTTTGTAGATAATGATAAGTTCTACAAAGTTGTAATACATTACTTTGTTATATATTCAATAGTTTTCGCAGCATTCGCGATTAAAGAAAGATTTTAGGTTTATTTTTTCAAAAAAATCGCTTACTGTCATAAAACTATAATAGTTAGAGATATGATGTAACAACGTTTTTTGTAGATAATGATAAGTTCTACAAAGTTGTAATACATCACTTTGTTATATATTCAATAGTTTTCGCAGCATTCGCGATTAAAGAAAGATTTTAGGTTCTTTTTTTTCACCATGGGTTACATTATTGGAGTTTGGTAAGAAATCATATTATTTTTTAAAACTAAATATAGCCTTTGTCACTCAGGGATAGTGTAGCTTTCGAATGGTGAAAGATTTTTTTAAATCGGTGCAGTAGTTTCAGAGCCTATTCGAGACAAACAAACAAACAAACAAAAATCAAACCTTTCCTCTTTATAATATTAGTATAGACATACATTATAGATTTTTTTATTATGCATTGTCAACATCCAGACCAAGAGAAGTCATTTCACGGTATGTCACTGGAATACTCGAATATTCTATGTCAATTTACTACTCAATTAACAACTTTTAATGTATTTTAACAACGTGCAAACTCTACAATGAAGAAACGTATCACCTATACCGGACATGCATAACGCGATATGTAGGTAACTAATCTGCTTACCCTCCCCTAAAAAATGTTCACTTCAAAAATGTATTTTCTTCATTTGACTATTGAATGAATGACTTTGACATTTATTAAAATAGATAAAAGAGATGTTTAAATATCATAATTCAATTAAGGAGGGTAGATGACTAAAAAAATTACTAGCCTGTCAATATAATCTAATTGACACACTAATTATTTTACCCATTATTATAAAAACGTAACTATACTTTTTCTTGCAAACGAACAATCAAGACGTTTCAGTGCATAGGAGTTTTTCGTGACGTCATCTTTCTTGATACTTGTACTAAATTCCGCAGTCACAAGCCCCCACTCCTCCACAATCTTTGATGCACTTTCTTAACAAATGGATAAACCAAAAAAAATCTATTGTTTTTGGACAGGCTTAAAGCTCGGCTAAACAGAATACCTACCAATGTTTTTATGTACTCATCATGCCAACGCTGCATATTAGTAAGCCTGGGCGGCTAAGTAAGGCTGGTCACTACCCCAAACATGTTCTTTAACACTCTCTTAGTGCATCAATGCGTTCGAAACCTAAAAGTTTAATTTGACAGTTGATAAAATAAGTTTCAATATGGCGGCGCAACTTCTCTCTTGTTGTACCCAGATCTTAAAATATTCTTTTCAATATTATCGAAGTAATCTTCTAACGAATTTCTTCCCTATCGCATCATCTAAAAGACACTCAAGATTTAGATCTAACTTTGAAGGTATTGTAAGAAAATAGGTATTTTGTATTCATAGCTGTTACTTTGCATAATGGATATAGGTAATGCAGGTACTTTTATGTATAACCGTGATAAAACTCTAAGATGATAAAAATAGACCCAGTATTACAATTTATTTATAAGAATGCATAGCTATATGTTTTTTTGCTTTGAATTAGAAACACATAAATTCAATTCTATTGTTTTTGTTCAAACACAATATACTAACTATGGTAGTTACGAACTATTCTTGACTAGGTAATATTATAAGAAAAAACATTAAATTGTTTGTCAGTTGTGATTGATTTTTATATTTCTATAAGATTACTAGCTGACCCCAGCAAACGTTGTTTTGCAAAATGAAAAATAGATGTTGGCTGGTTCTCAGACCTACTCATTAAGCTCACAAAATTACGTGAGAATCGGTCATGCCGTTTCGGAGGAGTACGGGAACGAACATGGTGACACGAGAAATGTATAGGTATATAAGATTTAAAATATTTTTCATAGACTTTCAAGTACTGTTTTTAGTACAGGCGGATAGGTACTGATTAAATTAAAAAATATAGTATAACGTCACTTCTTTCTCTTTTGTATTTAAAATAGGTACTTATATCTCAAAGTGTAATCAGTAAAAGTTATAGTATTAGTTTCACTGTTTATTTGCCAGATCATGATGTTCCAGCAAAACGTTTACGTTAAGTTCTAGAAAAATACAATTAAATTATTTGGACATTGCATACATTATTTAGACTGCCGCAAGAGGTTCGATTCCCGCCGAGGGGTCAAGTGTTTGTATGTTCTGCAAGGTATTTTCTCCTTTGTATGGTTGTTTAATATGTATAAAAAAAACTAAACATGTATGTATATTATTATCAAGTATATCAGATGTCTAGTATCCGTAACATAAGCTTAGAGCTTACCACGGGGCTATTATGTTGTTGTGTGGATTGTCGGAAATATTTAATTATATTAGTTTATATTTCATTTAAAAATACTAAGTAGTTATGATTTTGTGACTTTCAAAGTTCTTCAGGTAATCTCTCATCGTCATCTTTGCATAGTTCTTTCGCAGTTTCCACCTTTTCGCTCAAGATCGCTGGAACTAGTCCAATTAAAAATTCTTCCGGTTTCAGAAAGAAGATTTATTGAGAACGGCTGTAGGCTAAGTAACCGCGGTGTTCCTGCGGGTAAAACTCCTTTTAACACGGCAACATTGTATCGTAGTATGCAAGGTTAAATAAAAAAATAAATATTAAAAATAAATATTTCCAAACAACTCACACAACAACATCTAGCCCCCTGGTAAGCTCTAAGCTTGTGTTACGGGTACTAGATATCTGATATACTTAATATAATAGTCATACATATACAGATATTTTTATTATAAATATTTAACACCCAGACCAAGGAGAAAGTGCTTGCAGAACATACCAACACTTTCACCCCTGGCGGGAATCGAACCCGCTACCTCTTGCGCCGCAAGCGGACCCTCGCCCACTGCGCCACTGAAGCAGTCCGCGAATGTTACATTGCATACTATTAAAGTAAAGTATAAACCTTTATTTGAGAGGTACAGTATCTAACAATCAAAAATAAATGAGGTACAGTAACAAAATAAGCCCCATAGGACCAAATTAATATTATAGCCAACAACGTGATATGAGCAATTGAGCACGAAATTTACATAATTAGATTTTATTAAACTATAAAGTAAAGTCGCAGCAAAGAGTATCTAAATAATACAGTTGAATTTAATTGTTTTGTTTTGTTCTCGCTTCTACATTTGTATCTATTGTTTTATTTCTCAAATGTGACGTTAAGAGAAACACGTGGATTTAACTCATCAAAATGAATAAAATTAATAAGCTCAGTTTTGTTAGAAATACGTCACGATATTTGTTGGGAAATCAGAAGCTAAATTTACAGTGAGTTTGTAAAATATTCCCAATCTTTTCATTAAAAAAGTATATAGGCTTGTTAGGTAAGCTAGTGGCGAAAGCTTATTTTATGTTCACTTTTCAGGTTTACAACAGTCCCTCATATTTGTATGTCAACGGATACAATCGAGCAAGTTCAAAAAGACATGGCTGCATTCAACAACGGTTTTCCAAATTTTGTCGACTCAATAATACGAAGTCCTATAATTTCTCAAAATCGTATAACGGCTTGTAGGATGAAAGAGGTTAGTTCGGATTTAGATTGTTATATATCAAGTTTGCGTTCAATCGGAGTTATGAGAGGACTAGAAATTGATAGAAACATATTTTTAAATAGCTCATAATTAAATTGCCTAATAACATCATCATCATTTCTCCAGCCAGGGAGGCTATGGAGGAATTATAGTGATTTGCATTGATTTTAATAACAAACTAAGACTAACAAATAGTTATTGTAAAGTTTCAGAACAATAAAGATTAATGAGCTAGAGTTTCCAATCGCTTCTATGCTCTAGACTTGTACTATTATGTATTCTGTGGCTCTAGTGTAAAAAAGCGATGCGACGAGATACGAAACATTTATTTTCTATTTATCTAAGTAGTACCATTGAAGTATGTTCGATTTGTTTATGTTTTTGTATTTTATTTTTAAATAAAATAATGGTAATAGATGATTTTGTATCTTGTTATAATACTGAGTAGGGCTTATCCACCACTCTTGGTAGCCGGGTTGTCGAATGCAGTATCCCACTGCCCTGATTTTTAAATTTCCCTAGGCCGGGTCCTACGATATTTTCCAAGAGCTAAACATTTTTATTGTGATCAATATTCTAACGCTAGTACATGAGGCACGAAACACCTATTATACCAATAAATATACGATGCCTGAAATAACTTAATATTCCTTTAAGATGTTGGAGTATACTCTTCCTCACGGAAAGAAGTATCGAGGTCTTGCAACAGTGTTTACGTATAGAGATGTCAATCCAGAGAATATAACCTCTGAAACCCTGAGTAAGGCACACACCCTCGGTTGGATTGTAGAGATGGTAAGCAACTGTCAGTCTAGGATATTTATTTTTTATTGCTTCTTTATAAACATAGCCTCGACATCGATTTTGATGATGGCGACCTTTGCTTATAATATGATGACTGTTATCCTTATTTTCAATTCTGGCTATAAGTTCTTATCATAAAATGAAATCGTATACAGATTATGTATACGATTTCATGCTAGGTATCTCAGTATCACAGTCGGTGCAAGCAAAATCATTCATACATTTTATTGACATAAGATATAATTAATAGGCAAATAATCAACGTTTTGATGTTCTAAGCAAAGTCCTTACTATGTACCTATACGAAGACCTTTTACAAGATAGTCCGACACAAAGGAGTGGTTTGTTATTTTTCAGAACAACTTACATACAATCCATTCTTCATCAGAAATAAAGTAATCTTTGAAAATTTTAATAGAAAATATAACTGGCCTAATCATGGTACTCACCGAAGTACTTCCAGTTCCCACCGGTAAAGCGCTGTCTCGGGACAATGATTTCACTTACAGACATGCACTGTTGTCTGTACATTCGATTTTAACAGCTTTGAAATATTTTTCGGTGCGGCGCGCGTTACTCGTAGATTGTCAATATGGCGAACGAACAAAACAATTAGTTAGTGTCAATGTTAGTGCAATGACTGTAGACAACATTCCTAAAGAATTCAAGCTTTCTGTTAAATATAGAATAGATAGTAAGAAAAGTATTAATGAACACGTTCTTTATTTTACTCTATATGTAAAATTACTGATTGGCCTTTCTAATGGCTAGATTGTAATAGTGTTGTAGCATCGTAATTCTAAAGAAGATTCAATAAAATAAATCTACGACGTACTTAATTATTTTCTTCCAGTCAAAACCTACATAAGATTTTTCCTTTCAGTTACATTCCTACTTTATAATGGCGGACGACATAATGGATGGCTCGGTCACACGCCGAGGCAGACCGTGCTGGCACACGTTACCAGCGGTGGGCAAAGCTGCCTGCAACGATACTTTACTCCTTATATCCGTTATCTACGACTGCTTGAAGAATAACTTTAGTAAGGAGCCACTTTATGCTGACATTGTGGATGTTATAAACGAGGTAAGGATAGTTTTGACAGAAGTACTGGTGACTAAACATTTTAAAAGTAGTTATTATATATTATGTATATCTGTTTATGATGTGTTATTTTATCTTTAGTATTTACAATGTCCCTGTGATGGATGTGATGTGCTGTGTGATGGATGGACTGTGTGAAGGATGATATGTGTAAGAAAGGAGTGAGTGTTGAGATGACGAGTGACAGAGGAAAATGGAAGGAAAAAACATGTTGTGCCGACCCCACATAATGTGGGATAAGGGCAAGAGAATGATGAGTATTTACAATGTGCCATATAATAACGTTTTAGATTCAAGATATCTGTAAATTATAAATGTGTCTTATAAATTAATTAATTAAAAAAGTTAAAATCGCACTTTGAACTTTTAAAATTTGTGTAAAGAAGAACAAGACACACTCCGTAATTTAAAGCCGCACCCGGTACATGAACTTGGATCTTCATTACGTCTACAATACAATACAATACTCTTTATTGAAACACAAAAATATAATACAACAGAACAATGCTTAAGAACTTAAATACATTAAATAATAGTGAAACTATGGGCAGCCTTATCACTAAAAGTGATCTCTTCCAGACAACATTTAACAATTAAATATTGACTGCCTCAGTGACGCGGTGGGCGAGAGTCCGTTTGCGGCGCAAGAAGTAACGGATTCGATTCCCGCCGAGGGGTTTGTTTGTAAGTTCTGCAAGCACTTCCTCCTTGGTCTGGGTGTTTAATATGTATAATAAAAAATATCTATGTACGTATGTATATTATACTAAGTATATCAGATGTCTAGTACCCGAAACACAAGCTGAGCTTAACACGGGGCTAGATGTTGTTGTGTGGATTGTCCGGAAATATTTATTTATTTATATTAACATCCAAGTTAAAGAAATCCACCGTTATTCACTTTGAATGCTGGCTCATGACATGAGGGCAATGTCATTTGATGTGTACGTACATAATTATCATTTTGTGTAATCATTCTCGCTTCGCCAAATTTTGTATTTACTGCAATCATTATTATGTTAAGGCTATAAGAATAGCAGTGGACTGTTTATGACGACCTTTGTGGCTCGGTGGGCGATGGTCCGCCTAAAGCGCAGGAGGTTGCGGGTTTGATTCCCGCCGGGGGACCAGATTTTGTACGATCTACAATTTCTGGTTTCGGGTCTGGGTGTTTTCTATGTATCATAATGTATGTAATTACAAAAAAAAATGTATCTATGTAGCATATCACCTAAGACCCATAGTACGAGCTCTGCTTAGTTTGGGTTTAGGTGATGCTGTGTGAGTAGTCCGGAAATATTTATTTATTTATGTATGGCTGAGGAGACCGAATAATATTAAAAACCCTGTCCGATTAAGAAAAAATTCTGTGGGCAACCGAACCCAAAGGAATTGTATCCGACGGGTTAATTTACCCCTTTTGGTTATTGCGTAGGTTTGTTGTCCCACCCGTCGTGTTAACTTAATTAACAAAATGTGATCAACATTTCATTTCAGTCGATGATTTACACCGCCATGGGACAGAATCTGGACATGATGGGTTATAAAGAGAAAGCTGACTGCAGCCTATTTACGATGGAAAGATACGAGACTATTGTGCTCTACAAAACATCTTACTACTCTTTCAAGCTGCCAGTAATACTCGGCTATCTGTTGGCGAATAACTCAGATAGGATGTTGCACAAGAAGGTGACAGAAGTATGCTTGACGATGGGAAAACAGGCGCAGTTCCATGTATAGTATATATAATAAATATTTAAATAAATTATTCATATTTTTCGCATTTTTTCACAGATGAAAACAGGTTTTATTAAAAATAAATAACTTTGTCATTTACAAATAGAACACAACACTATTAAAATTACTACAATGACTGGCTTGGCAAAAGAACAATACTTAAGGGTCAACATTCAGGATTTTTATAGTATTTATAGAATTAATAATTTATTTAAATAATATACTTCAAGCTGAGTACGTTGTGTTTATTATAACATTATTATCTGCTATAGGTTAACTTCAAAAAGAAATGAAAAATGTACCTACGTTGTTTTGTGAATTAAGTGAAACGCTTACAGATTTTTAGATTTTACAGGTCTTGTTATAAGGCATATCAGAATTAAAAAATTTACACTTACAAATTGAATAGATAGTGAATTAGATGGAGATTTAAATAATTTAAAGTTTTAAAGAAAGATTTTTTTAAGAACAGTAGTCATAAAAAAACATTCTGATAAGAATCCTTAAGCAACGTTATAAATCATCTATCATAATAAATCCAGAGGTCAAGCTGAATGGAGTTGTTGATATAAGATAATTTACCAATCAACATAATTTACTATAAATCGCCAATCGTAAAACCAGCCTAAGATACAGAAACGGTTCTTATGCTTCTACTAACTATTCTACTAAGTGTATTTAATTCCACAGAATGATTTGATGGATTTCTGCAATGAGACCAAGAAAAAAGGGACCGACATTCAAGAAGGCAAATGTACCTGGTTTTCAGTTAACGCTGTAAAGCTCAGCAATGATGCACAGAAAATATTTTTCATGGAAAACTATGCCAGCAAGGATCCTGTCAAAATAAATAATATTAAGGAGTTATACCAGGAGTTAAAGCTCCTGGAACTGTTTCATAAAGAACAAAAAGTTCTCTACGAGCACATAGAAAAGAGGATTTACGATTTGCCTGCTATTTCTAACTTGTTGAAGAGTTTTCTGCACGACTGGTTAAATTTGTATTTTGGTAAAAATGTTATAACTTACTAGTGAGATAGATTAAATGTTTTGTATTTTATCCATTTATTTATAATTACTCACAATTTGATTGCGATAATATAAAATAACTTAGCCATTAAGCAATAAGCCCACCTTTTAAATAAAAATAAATAAGAAATACAATATGGTTATAACTTACTAGTGAGATAGATTAAATGTTTTGTATTTTATCCATTTATTTATAATTACTCACAATTTGATTGCGATAAGATAAAATAACTTAGCCATTATGCAATAAGCCCACCTTTTAAATAAAAATAAATAAGAAATACAATATGGTAAATTCAGCGGTTTTCCTGATAAATATAATTAATCTTGTATAAAGAGGTTTTTTGTTACCAATTATTAAAATTCGCAATACAAGATGGATGATGCTGCCCTAAATCATCTTCTCCTCGGTACAGTTTGCTTAGTACAAGTAGGTATTTCAAATATATAGCCATTGTGCATGAACATATAATCACCGTATATTTTATTATCATTACTTTTCTTTATGTTCATTTAGTCAAAGAAATCAACATCAATTTTAGAGCTCAGCTAATCCACATCCATCTTCGTTCAGTAGTAGTATAATATATATAACAACTAGCGGCCCGCCCCGGCGTCGCACGGGTATAAAATTTTCCCGGAAATTATTCGAATTTTTCTCGCCGTAAAAACCATCCTATCTCTCAAGTTGGATCGAACTGCACATGGTGTGCGAATTTTATTATAATCGGTTAAGTGGTTCAGGAGTCCATTGAGGACAAACATTGTGACACGAGATTTATAGCATATATTAAGATAATTAAAATAGTAAGTGTAAATCCTAATAAAATGTGGTATGTATTTTAGGTTTATATGAACTATTTAACAGCTCAAGTAAAAGTTTCATATCTCTATCCGGTAACGAGAGAGCTTTCTCTTTTATAATGTTATAGAGTTTTGTCACTTCTTCGTGGTACAGCTGCGGCAGGTGCAGTTGGTCGTAGAGCTTCTTGATACTGCTCACTCTGTCGGGGTCGCTGCGCCCGTAGTCGCGCAGGAACTGCGAGCGCTGCGCCGCGGAGCTCAGCCGCAGCGCCTGCACCGACAGCCACGTGCATTTACCCTCCTCTATGTCGTTCCCTTTCTTGCCTGTGTTTACTTCCTCTCCGTAACAATCGTAAATATCGTTCTGTAAATAGAAACATAATTATCATGGTAAACATAATAATAAAGTTTAACACATGACATTTTTATAAACTAACTAATAACTGTATAAACGAGACCAAACTGGACCGAGTTATGTCTTGTCATAACGCAGTTGCTATGGCAAGCTTCTAGCTCTTTTTTCAAAACAAGTATTATGGCATCAAAATATTGAAATGTCACGCAAATGATATAATAGATCATCGGACTAGATTAGCGGACTACTGATGCTAGGCGAAAATTTCCGTTCGAAACCGGAAGTAAATCTATATCCAAGATTTAATTACACACAAACGTCGGGAAACTAAATTTAAAAGTTCAAAGCGATTCATACAAACTAAGCATAACTTAGGGGTTACATATGATTTGAAACAATGGCCGCGTTAAAGGACATTCGTAGATGCACGGCACGAAAGACGCGACGGTGCTTCGCTCAACGCCCCGTCTGAACATTGTCGTTTGTGTTTCAAGCGACCAGCTTCACGGCTAGGCGGCTCACGCCTTGAACCTACGCGTGTCCATAAACGCAGCCAAAGACAGTAGACAGAAATAGTACCCACCTGAATCTGTACCAACAGACCTAATAACATACATATATCTTCAATCTTATTGTGTAAGCGATGATCAACCCTATTAGCCAATAGGTAACCAAGTATTATAGGCAGTTTGAATACAAAATAAGCTGCCTTATATCTTGCAATCGTTTCATATTTTTCAATCGTGAATAGACTGTAGTCATCCTTCTTTCTGTTAACCAACGCAAAGTCTAAATGTTCTCCCATAGCTGTGTATAATATTGTCTGAAAATAATAATTTTGGGCTAAAATGAAATTTTAAAACGGTATGCGCTGTAACGAATAATATAAAAAGAGGATTTTATATCCATACTAGCGGCCCGCCCCGGCGTCGCACGGGTATAAAATTTTCCCGGAAATTATTCGAATTTTTCTCGCCGTAAAAACCATCCTATCTCTCTAGTTGGATCGAACTGCACATGGTGTGCGAATTTTATTGTAATCGGTTAAGTGGTTTAGGAGTCCATTGAGGACAAACATTGTGACACGAGATTTATATATATTAAGATTTTCATAATTACAAAATTAGCTTAGTGTATAAAACTTTACATCAAGGGACTACTTGGACGCTTAAAAAATCTCCAAAGGTTTTAAAAGTTGCTGCGTTCATAGTACCCTTACAGTAGGTACCCATCGATATATTGCTTATTCACAACACCCTTGAGTCCCTTTGGTAGACTCGTAGCATCCAAAGAACATTAAATCTTTACAATTCTACAACTCATTAAATTGTTATATACATTATAATATTGTTATAAATTTGATTGTCCCCCCTTACGTCTGTGTGTCCTTTTTTTGGACTCCAATACTCAAAGTTACGAAAAGGATCATCGTGCATTTTTCAGGAATAGGTAGAGTGACTCAAAAGGAGTGGTTTTATGTATAATTTGTTAGGGATGTGCGATAATTAGTTAAATTATGATAATAAATTTGTAGAAATAGTTGAGAAAAGTTCAAGCCTTTTTTACCTACTGTATAATGTGTGTGAATCAATTAATGTTTTTTTTTCTTTCTTTCTTTCTTTCAAGCATTTTCTTCGAAAGTATTATTTACCCATGACATTGCGTTGCGCGTCTGGCAAAACAATCATTACCGGGTCAGCTGATAAAACTAAGAAGAAAATGTAATACACAAATACTACCAACCTCATTAAACAGTTCCACGATTTCGCTGTACTGAGGAAACTCACAGAAATGAAACCGGAGTAATTCGTAAACAGAGCTGTGCATCACCAAGACGTCTTTGACGACCCCTTTGCCGATCCCTGGCAATGTGTACCAACAGGCTTTACCACGCCTTGTGTTGGAACTATCCAGGATGTCGTCTAACACGAGGAAATAGCCAATCAACTGTAAAAACAATCAAGTAATAAAAATAACATGCTTTTGCAAGTAGCAAAATAACAGTGGCTCTCCAAGAGTGACGTGTACAAGTATAATAATTAAATCGTCAGGAATTATTGTGCAAGAATAGAAATACTTCATAACAAGTTTTTCTTCTCGTTAGTTCAGTCTTAAGCCGGAATTCATAATGGCACATAATCATTGATTACCATGAATGAACTTAACGAAATGTACGAATCCATTTTAAATTAATATATTGAATGATACACTCTTCATATATCCTCTGCGTTTATTATGTATAAGGCGGGTAACACCGCGAGGTACCACCAGTCCTGTAATAGTGTTGATAACCATGATGGTTACAAAAGTTTAACGTAATAGGTAATATTATACAATCTGTAGTTTATCTATACTTACAATTTCCACGCACCAACCCAAAGTTTTCGCCATCCTCAAAGATTCTTGTGTGATATTCTCTGGGGCTTCAGCAGCCATGTATGCTTGAACAGTCATCTTTCCTTGAATCTGGTTGCTCCCAGTGAAGATGTAGTTCAACATCTAAGTCGGTTGTTAGAAATGAACGAAAGGACATGTTTGAGTACCAGTAAGACTTTTAGAATAATCTAAAAATTTATCTTAATTACTAATACTAATAAATATAAAGCTGAATTGCTTGTTTGTTTGAACGCGTTTATCTCAGGAATTACTTGTCTGATTATAAAATTATAACTGAAAATTTTTACATTAATTTCTGAAATACATAAATAGATAGACAACAACATTTTTGCAAAACATTTTTTACGAAATAAATTTAAAAAGATAAATTCTTCCAGGCAACCTTTGGATGTGTAGGATCTATTAGACTAATGAATGACGGTGCACACAACTTTATAAATATAAATTTATTAATATTTATAAAGTTGTGTGCAGTAATCTTATGAACAGTGAATATCATAATATGTTAAATTTAAAATTATTTTTCTAATACATACATTGAGTAAATAATGCTGATAAACCATGCTTTTAACATGCAGGTAGGTAATTGTTAAAAATATCATACCGGCTCTACCCAATGGGACACCTCAGGAACTTTAGATAATTTAGGATTTTTCACCAATGACTCCATTACACTTGGCAAAATGTCATTGAATTTATCTTTTTCAATCGAGACTTGCGTTGAAGAAACGGAGGAAAATGTACTCTGCCATATTACCCTGAAATATAACGGTATGTATTATTAAGGTGGCATGGCTGATCTAATTTAAACAAACATGTTAATAGAACAAGCTAAATGTTTGTCAAAACCGCTATCTCACGTTTCTATTCATAATTATTATTAGAGGTTTTTGTCTGTTCACGTCCGTAAGTTAACCCTCTGAATCCTTACACATGACCTCCGGGTGGTGCAAAGAACAGTCTCTGGTAGGCTTCGCTTCGGCCGCGGCTTGTCACCACCCTCCGGGCTGGGCCAGTGCGTGAAACAATTTTTTTCTTGTTTCGTAATGTGGTCCGAAGAAGCCACCTTCTAGGTCTTCATGCCCCATCTTAGACCACTTCATCACTTTACATTAGGTGAGATTGTGGTCAAATGAAGGCTTATCCAGCATAAAAAAAACATCATCATTTCAGTCGTAGGACAGCTGGACGAATGCCTCCTTTTTTGCTAGGAGTTTCGGCTGGCAGCGGTCTTCACCAGGTCTTCCGTAAATCCATATACCTAGTTGGTGGAATCCTACATTGCGCTTGCCGTACACCGCACTATTGGGTAGAGAGAGCAACTCTAAGCTAACATACGAATGCCACCTAGCGCTACAGGAGGTTTCCAATAATAACACGATCACCCTTCAGTGGATCAAAGGTCACAGTGGATCATTCGGGAACCAAGCAGCAGATGAACTAGCGCGGCAAGGATCAGGAAGGAAAACAGATGGTCCAACTCCGTTCCTGCCGCTGCCTTTCTCGCAACTGCGCACCTGGATGAGAACTAGAACTAAGGACCTACACAACGATCCTGGCATAATCTGACAGACTGCCGACAGGCAAGAATAGCAATGCCAGACCTTAACCCAAGGCAATCTAAACGCCTATTAAACCTTAAAAGAACGGACTTTCGAGTCCTGATAGGAACTATCACAGGACACATCACTCTCAACAAACACATGGGATCCACGGACAGTTCAATCTGCAGAGGATGCCTCACTAAAGACGAAACAGCTGCCCACGTTATCCTGGAATGCGAGGGAGTAACAGCACAGCGACGTGAAATCCTTAAGAACCCAAGGTCACTCCGAGAAGCCTGTGAAGACCCCAGGAAACTTCTGCGCTTTTGGTCGGAGTTGGGCTGGTTATACTAGCGCCCCACTCCACGCACAATGGACCACCTTGAGTCTAAGTGCGGAAAAATCAGGGCCCCCCTAACTACCTAACTAACTAACCAATGTTTGTTCAGATGGAATCTTTCAAACTGAATTTTGAAGTAGATACCCTTATCCGATTGAGCTGATATGTTTAGTTTGGATGATAATGCATAATTAATAAGCTATGTATCACCCTAATTTATAGAAGTAAAAAATACTTTATAGTCATAGTTGCTAATCTTACCATTTTCGACATATTCCACAGACTTGTCGTGTTTTTAACAGAAAATGCATCTCGTATTAAATTGTGGCTTCCAAGATTCCTTCTCCTTGAGGACGGCCTTTGTCAGTAGTGTATGTACTATAGATGAAAATATTTCCTGTAAAATAGAAAATACTTTAATAAAGACTATAGTGTAAATGCTCACTAAAACAAATTGTAAATATCATAATAAAACAGGGGCTTTTGAGAAGTATTAAGTACTGGATATTTAAGTGGTGACCGACATTGTACCTCGAAAAACAATTATAATGTCGATCGCTTAAGTTTAATAGAGTTTATAATACTCGTAAAATAACGTACGTAGTTCTTCTATGCTTTGGGGTTAAGATTTGTATACTATGCCATCAACAAAATATATAATCTGTTCAAAAACCTAGTGTCGTTACAAATTTTTCTACCGTAGTTGTGAGTGAGGTTCTACAAGTTAATGCCAAATACATATTCATCTATTTGAAACTATTAGAAACACAAGAACAATTGTAAAGTATAGTTGCAAAGGGCCTCAGTTCCGGGTAAGCAGGCAATTAATAGATAAAGTTATGAATATGTTTAAGTCTTAGAGTAACTCTTCTTACCATAGATAGATACTCTAAGGTTTAAGTATTTAAAAAAATGTATTGCGAAATAAACATAACAATGAACTGTCATGTCAGATTATACGTGTGTATGCGCTGACAGTTTTCTTACCTCCGAATTTCACGAAAACTTGTGAGGATTTAGAAAAAAAAGATAAAACAGCCTTCCTTATGAAGTAATTTTTTTTTCATTTTTTGACTAATTATTTTCTGCCTTTAACGCATTAGATAGACACAATTGGCGCAGTAGAACCTGAGATAAACGATAAAACTACTTTTGAAAACATGCGGTATGAGTGTTCCATTAAATCCACTATAACTTTTTTATTTTTTCTTTATTATTATATTTATTATTATACTTATAAATTTTATTACTTGGCCATTAGGTTTTGTCAATTTTTTACTAAATCCTCACAAATCTTCGTAAAGATCGGAGGTAAGTACATTGACAGCGCATGCAAACGATAATATCGTTAACGCAGAATAAGTAATCAGAAGAAATAAGAGAGAACATAGTCGAAACATCTCGAGCGAAGTAACGATTGTTAGTCAGTATTTTACGTAAAAAGATTACCTCAGTTTAAATTTCTGACGATAAGAAATACCCGACTCGGACGTCGCATGTAGATCGACTGACTAAGGCTGAAATCTGACACTATGTTATTCACCGTTTATTATTCATAATCATAACTTAGACTTAGTAAACTGGTGTCGGAATCGCGCTCAAAGGTTCCGTATCATAATTTTACCTTAAGACATACTTTGCTAAGCCAAAAGAATGTCACTTTTGAATGTAATTTTAAGTTCTACTCCCTTTTTTTTAACAACAAATGTTATGTTTTGGCAAAACTATACAGTTTTGCCAAAACATAACATTTGTTGTTTAAGCGCGAGTTTCATACAAAAGTAAGCGTGACAGTGCGAAAAATGTTGTCGCGTTAATAGGTTAAAACAAATAAAGACAAATAAAATGCGTGTGTTTTTTTTTCGGATTACCTTAACCAGTTCTAAGTACCATATTATTTAAATTTTTAATTTAAATTTATAGGTACTCAGTTTGTCTAAATAATTGGACATAGGAATGTCTACTTAACATATACGCTCGTTAGAGCCTAATTAGGTGACCCTTGTCGGATAACTTCCATAATTTCGAATAGTAAGCTGAGCAAAAAGCAAAGGAAAATCTAGTGGGTCTGTGATTACTTTCTTTTCTTTTCAGGACAGGTGAAACTAAAACAAGTTTAACCCTCTGCGCAGCATCTGGTTAAAATTATCAATGGATTACCATTTAACCATTATTCAACCACACTCGGGTATTTGGAAACATTAACTTCCCATATCTTTGAAATTGCCGAACCGATTTTCATATTTTTTCTGAATTTTGACGTATAAGTTATGAGATTTCATTCGATACCAAACACGGGCCAATTTATGTAAACATTCGATTATTAATTGCGACTTTAACTCCTCATATTTTTTCATATTTAATTGGAAAGGTTGTAAAATCCCAATTAAACCAACTTTATTAGGACCTTTACGAATTTGAATATAACCTAATACTTTTCGCTCTAATAAAGTTAAAAAAGCAAACTAGTGATTTTTATTATTAATTACTAAGAACACTCTCCGCTAACATATCTTTCAAATAAAAAAAAATAGAATATAAATCGGTTCATTCGTTTGGGAGGTACGATTTCACAGACGGATGGACATACCTATACTCACGTTAAACTTATAAAACCCCGTTTCGCGTCGATCATTGAGACTAGCTCGAAAACCACAGGAACCAATTTTATCAAATCTTACATATTCAAAATTAAGAAACAAAATCGATTCATGAAAAATGCTCTGACTAAAAAAAATAGGAGCCCATTTGAGTCCCTCCTCTGTTTTATGGAAGCTTGCTTGTTCATAATAAAATTAGCTGAACTTAATTATTATAATTAGACCAATTTCGAAAAACATACAGAGATAATTAATTAATTCTATTTTGGGAATTCTAAGTGAACGCTACGTTTTTTGTACTAGATTTAAATTGTAACGATTGTGTGCTAATTGTAATTACTTCTGATTAATGAATATTAAGATATTATCTTAATTATTTCAAATACCCATGTCAAATTAAGCATATGATGGCAAAATTGGATATTATGTACCAAAATAGTACCTCTAATTAACTAATATTTCGTTTTCGTTCATAAAATGGCTTAACAAAGTGCGGTTGATAAAAAAATATAAATTCTTGAAGCCACATCAGTCGTATTTATTTATTTATCTCGTACTATATTATTTATGTTAAGGATTTTAAATAGAGCATAGTCGTGCGATTTACACTGACCGAGGGGCTATAACTAAACGCCACAAACAAGCTATTCTCCAAATAGGTATCCCATAAAGGTTTTAATAATAACTAGTAGTGTCCCGCGGTGTTACCCGCGTTATAATAGATTTTCTCGCGTAATGACATTTTCCTGTAAAAAGTACCCAGTTTTCTTTCTCAGGCCCTAGAGAATAATGTGTAGGTACCAAATTTCAATTACATCGTGAAAGAGGAACAGATAGACAGAGATACTTTCGTATTTATAATTTAATATGGATTTCACAAAGAGAACAAGCTGAAATAAAATAAATATATATATAATCTGACTGTTTTTTTGGAGTTTACTCCTTAGGAAACGATTTGAGTTATAAGGCCCGGTACGGAAATTTTATGGGGAGCAAAATCAAGTGATAACAAAAGTTGAGGCGTTACGTAGAAAGAGACAAACATATATATCTGTAGGATTCAACGTATAAAAGAATGAGATGGAATACCGTCGAAACGTCTCGTTCGAAATAAGAACTTTATCGCATTTTGATTGGTTGTTTGTTGTGTCTCTGGAATGCGAGTTACCATTTTTGACATTCGAATACACGTTCGAAAAAGTATTCGTCTAGCATTCACTTAGAATTTCTCAGTGAGTAGAGGTGAGAGTGCAAAGTTATTCAGTAAAAGCATCAATATTTACATAAAATTTTTGGCCGGACGTTTCTTTTTCACTTGGATATCGTCTTACAAAGGATAGCTTTTACGTTGTTGTGCAGGGAACTAAAACAATTGACGAATTTATGGTCCTCTCAACGCGTTTCGTTGGAACATATTATAAGTACCTTCTGTTATTTATTAATTAAAATATTTAAAAAAAAGCTATAGTTTCGACACCTAATTAATTTGTTCTTTGCAGTATTTACGAATGATATTATAATTCAAAGTGAAAGAAATCAATCATCCTAAAATTGGATTTGTATAAATTGAACACAATTATTATTATTTTGGAACATACTTTATGTAATACGCTTTATTGAAGTAATATAGACAATCCGAATAATAACAGATATATGTTTGTTTCTCTTATCATTTCAGCAGATGCGTACATGTACCCTTTTTTTCTATTCGATGTACATATATCATAATATCGTTCGTAAGTAAACTCCAATCGTGCGTCGTAGCTGACACACACACACACTTTTTTTTGTTTGTATATCATTCATGTTAATCTGTTGACTGTTCTCTTTGCTATGGCCAAAGATAATATTCACAAATCTGTTTTAAGGGCCGAGTCCAAGTATTGCTATCAAGTTTCACAAGCGTCAAGGAACTCTGTTGTGTTCGTGATGACCTCAAAAATTATTTTGCGATCAATTCTTTTTATTAATATTGGCTACGAGTCCTCTTTATGGTCCTAACCTCGTTAAAAAGCTCCACCATTTCAAGATAATGCGGATGCGTCCTAAAATTTAGCTTCAAGTACTCAAATAAGCATCCGTGCACTAGTAATGCATCCTTGATCCCTCCCAAACAACGTTTGGAAGCGCATACCAACACGGTTTACCGTGTCTGGCGGTGGACCCTTCCATTATGTCGTCTAAAATGAGGATACTGAAATGCAACTGGAAAATATCAATTTAATTTAAATAATCTATTCTTATTTATTTATTTGAATGTTTTACCACCATAGGGTATTTACATGTGAGCTACATCTAAATACCCTATGGTGGTAAAACATTGCGTGGTAGTTAAGATTTATAAAGTCGTTTCACATCATGTATTACGCCAGAAACCTAAGTGGCTTTTGTCAGCCTCAGTTGCTCGGTGACTGAAGGTCCGCTTGCGGCGCAAGTGGTAACGTCTAGTACCCGCAATAGAGCTTACCACGGGGCTAAATGTTGTTGTGAAATATATATATTTTTTTAATGTTATTCAATTTATGTACTTTTAAAAGTTTGCATTCATGTTTCCTGACAATGAACATGCATGAGAGTATTGTGTCATGGAAGTCAAATCTTACTCATATTAGTTACTTACCATTTCCAAACACCAGCCTATATTGCAAGTATTTTTAATAGATTCCTGGGTGATATTATCTGTCGCTTCAACTGCTTCATTAGTGGTAGACCACGAGGCATTTTACCTCCAGTGAGACTGTATTTCATCAACTTTAAAGTGATTTAAGGATTTAACTTTGATGTTGATTCTGTGCGGAGGCATTACAATACAGAATACAATACGTTTTGACTTAACCTTTTGAACCCAAATACTGCACTGCATTCAGATATTTTAGAAATGTTACTATTCTTGACTAACGAGCTTATCACACTGGGTAGAAGAGCAGAAAAAGCCTCTCTATTGTTAACACCATTCACTGTAGACATGTGACGACGCAATGCAAGACTAGAAAAGAATCAAGTAGGTAATAAATATAGGACTGCTGTAAACATATTGAATCGCGTGACCACTAAAGAGCAGGCAAATAAACTAGTTTAAAGTTATTACTACTACCATCATGATTACCATCTATTACAGATGTGCGAAATGGGAATGAAAGGTATGGCATAGGATACGGGGTGCTTTATCGAGTCAGATCAGAGCCAGTTCAAAATAATTAACTCGTAATAAATTACGATTGAACTTGCAAACAATCTTAGTTCTTAATTCTCCTTCTACGCGACAATACAGTTTTTTCTTATTTGCTCTGATCATAGAACGACGATAACATCGCCAAGATTCCCTCACACGTGAAGAAGGCACCTTTTTTATTTGTGGTACAGGTAAATACCAACAAACTTATACGAGTATGTTGTTCAAACAAATTATGTAACCCATTTAAGTTTATCTTTTTGACTTTGCAATTTGCAAATATTGCGTTTAAAATATACAAGTTTACCTGGAACGAAATATTGCAGACTGTCGATGCATCTGGTTTTGAGAGTAAATTGCCTAAACAAGGTACTTAACTTACACATAGCTTCAAACAAGTTAATATGATAACAGTTTTCAGAGCAAACTTACCATCACAACCGGAGGACGTTCGGTAATACAATGTGTCAAGTTCTTTTTATACGGGTATCATTTATCTATCTACAAGGCGTTCTACGGTAATGCATATTGTGCAATTTGTATATTATGGCATGAATATTTATATATGTGAAGAAAAAGTAATAAAATATTTTGTTAGTATCGAATATCAAACATAGGCCCAGAATGTGTGAAGATGATCAGGAATCATCTATCACAATATAAAAAAAAAACTAAAGGCCCAAAATCAAATGAAAAGTTTATTCTATTTACCTACAGAAATTATAATAATACATTTAATGATATCTATCAATGCAAGTGTATCAACGATTCAAGACAATTTCTGCCGGTTAACCGCAAACGCATAAGGTTTCTATTCTAACCAAATTGGTGTATTTTTTATGGTTAAAATTTTAATCTTATATATAAAATTTTCGTGTCACAATGTTCGTTCCGGTACTCCTTCGAAACGGCTTGACCGATTCTCATTAAATTTTGTGAGCATATTGAGTAGGTCTTAGAATCGGCCAACATCTATTTTTCATTTTGCAAAACAACGTTTGCTGGGGTCAGCTAGTAACATTATAAAATATCTATAGCCCTGACGAGATGGGGTTATGCTCAGAAATATTCTAGTAATAATTATTTTGTAAAATAAAAAACAAATCTATCTCTTATCACACTTGACGTCTCTATTGTCTGCTTAAAATCTAAATTTATCCCAATATAATTCTCTTCCAAAGTTCGTCCTCATCAATTGAAATATTAATTGTCTATCATCATCCGGTAACGTGCTAGCTTTCGACAATATAGTATCAGATAGGTTCCTTTCTTCTTCATTGTATAGTTGTGGGAGGTTGAGCTGGTCGTAGAGGCTTCTGACGGCATGCACTCTGGCCGGATCGCGGTCTCCGTAGTTTCTCAGGAACTCCACGCGCTGCTCCGCGGAGCACAGCCTAAGCGCCTGCACGGACAGCCACGTGAATCTACCCTCCTCTATGTCATTGCCTGTATTGCCTTTTGAATCGCCGTAGCAGGCTTGTATGTCTTTCTGTCAACAAAAGATATTCAAGTTCATTATAATTTATTAGTGTTTTCTACGTAAAGAATTTCAATAAAGTAAACACATTTCTTAACCAGGTGTCAATTAAAATTAATAAACAATTTTCCTAGAGAAATTGCAAGCACCCCACTAGTTCACTCATCGCCCCTAGTATCATAAAAATGTATAAGCACATAAAGTGGGGTGGTTATAAGGGTAAGAAAAATTCCACACCATAAACATTTTTTTCTTTCTCCATGGGATATCAATATTTCTTACCTGCATCTGGTAAAGTACACCCATGTCCAAACATAAATCTGCCACAGTTTTGACCAAGTCTTTCGTATCTATTTCTGATTTGTCGGCGAGTTGATATCCCAGTAGCACCGGCAGTTTAAATGCATAACCAGCTTTATACTTTGCAGTGGAAATGTACTGTTCCATGGGTATGGTAAGACTATGGTAATCTTGCTTGAACCTTTGAGCCAATGTGTGATCAACATGCCGTCCTATAGAGGTGTATAGTATTTCCTGAAAACAGACACTCATTCGTGCCTCCCATAATTTTTTCTTAATATTGGCAGGTTATCTTAACAAAATTTTATCTTGACCTACGATGTCGAGTTTCATGTGCAAATGGTAAAAAAAAATCGAGCAACGTCACCCGTACTTTACATGTATTTTTTATAAATAATAACAGAATTGTGAATGATGCGACTCACCATAAGGTCAAGAGCGCGTTAAAAGGTTTGCTTTTAACCTTTTTATGTTAACTAATAGGTAATTTTATGTCATCTCAACATCATGACGATGATGGCGACAGAAAAACACTAGACAAACATTCCGAAATTATTTAAAGATACTTGCCTCATTAAAAAGGTTTATAATTTTTGAATACCTTTTGCTATTATTCTCCTTAAGTATTTGGAAAAGTAATCCTTGCATCATTTGTACATCCGGAATAGCCCCCCTGCCTACTTCTGGTAGTGTATGCCAACAAGGTTTATTATTTCTAGACGTAGAACCATCTTTCATATCTTTCAAAATTAGTATGCAGGCATGTAACTGAAATAAAAAAATCCAGTTAACTTTAATACGGGTCTTTGTTGATCTAAACAGAGCTCATGATATACCTCGAAAACAATTAAAAGATGTTCTCGAAAAAATAGGATGTGTCTACTGAAAAATATATAAATATCTTCTGACTTCTTCAAAACGACATGATAATGATGGTTCGATGTTAATAACAGCTAGAAACCAGAATTCTTTTTATTATTCCAGAAGTTTTGTGGAGCAAGGATCCATGTCTATATATACGTAGTTAGCTATTGTCTGTCATGACAGAGTTAATTTTGGATTTGGGTTTTCGTGGAAATAGTGAGTTTTAGGCCGATCTAAGCTTAAACGTTTTTATTAGCGTCACCTACAAAAATATATTTGAACTTTCAGTTCGACGGTTTCATATTTCGTCATACAATCACTTCTTACATATTCTTATTTAAATGAATATTGTTTATTTTTTCCTGTAAGTTTTAATACTTGCAATTTCTGTGCACCATCCTAGTGTTCGAGCCTTTGTCAGGGATTCATCTGTAACATTATCTGGGTTTTCAATAGTCTCATATGCTGTCACTGTCATCTCTCCTCTTAATGTATTACTTCCTGTAAGATTGTACTCCAACATCTAAAAAAATTTTTTTTTGTTTTTATATAAATTTTCATCAGCATTATTTGCGTGGGAATCACCTTCACAGGCATCCCTTTTTCCCTATAATCAATAATCTTAATATATATAAATCTCGTGTCACAATGTTTGTCCTCAATGGACTCCTAAACCACTTAACCGATTATAATAAAATTCGCACACCATGTGCAGTTCGATCCAACTTGAGAGATAGGATGGTTTTTACGGCGAGAAAAAATCGAATAGTTTCCGGGAAAATTTTATACCCGTGCGACGCCGGGTCGGGCCGCTAGTTATAATATAAATGTAAGTTCGTTTGCAACTCTTTGACGCGAATACTACTAAGCTATATTTTCTTATGGGCATTATTATATTACCGCGTATAATATCATCACTCCAAAGGTAAAGCTTTTTAACGTGAAACTTTGACTCAATTTATAGATATTTAAAATGTATGATATATTTCAGTTCACAGGATAAATATACTTTTATACATTATATTATACAACTAAAAATATTGTTTGTGTGAATGCGCTTATAAAATAAATAAAATAATGCGCTTGTCCGAAATTCTTTCAGTTTTAGATAGCCCATTTACCGAGGAAGACTATAGGCTACTTTTTACAGTGGGAAAATACGATACTCCCGCAAAAAAAACTGGCAACACCATGTAAAGCTAGCTAATGCAACAGATTTTGGTATACCTTTCGTAACCTTGAAGAACAGTACGGTTCTTTAGATACATTTGTGTTGCTTATTATTGTGTTTATGACAATTGGCAAAAAGGCACGAAATGTCTCTTTGTTTTGATTCTCAACATCAGTTGACATGTTATTTGCTGGAACCCGCAAGTCAGGTCTGAAAACAACACAGTTAATATAATTATTGTTTTGGTGAATTTAGGCCAAAACTCTCTCGTCAATAGAGAACTCCGTGTCCCAGTAGATGATGGTGATGTTTTTATGATTTTAGAACTTATAAAATAGTTTTTCACAAGGCTTCCAAGTATTAAATAAAAAAAATTTATATTTGAATACCTGAGAATAAAAATGCCACACCTTATAAGGTACTATACTCAACTCTTAATTAACGAGAAAAGGTGTTTATATCCTGAAATAGTGCTTTACGATAAACACCTATTTATTCAACTTCATAATAAAGTCACTGAGGAGCTCATAACTGAAAGTTAAGCAAAGGTTAACGGCATCGAAATTGATCTGAGGAATATATTTCGTAATAACAAGTTAGAATGAAAGCAAAATATATGACTTATTACCTCAAGAAAATAAAACAGCAACAAAATGAATATGTACCAACTAAACAAATTTAAATTAAAACAACTTAACCTACTTAATATAATTTAGAACTTTCATCACATTGTTTAATAAAACTGATAAAACTAAGATCTTTTGATCTATGAAAATTTAGAATAAAAAAACATCGCAAAATGGCGTTCAACTGAGTAACCTCTTTTACACTTTATATTTTTAACTTGACACTGGCAAACTGCCGCTTCAAGCGCAGAGACATATGGAATTGAATTGAAACAAAACATTCACAATACTATACAATTTACCTGGGATTCACTTGTATTTTGTAAACATATTTTGTTCTCGAAAAGGCTACTAGCCTTACAAAATTTGAATTAAACATTTTACAACACTGCTCACTAATAAAAATCATCAGGAGTGTTACAATCACTGCACCATAAAATAATAAAATACTACGACTGCACCTTCGGAAAACTGCAAAAGTGACTTGTCAATGTTGATAAAGGGTAAACTGGTTTATATTTACATAACAAGTAGTATCCAAGCCGAGTAGTAAAGATTTGCGGTGAGCGCTAAACGACTCGAAAACGGTGTCTAATAGAAAAACAATATTTTTTTTAAATTTCGTTGCTTTTATAAAAATTACTTTATTATACTAAGTGCAAGTTAGTTATAACATGAAAATGTAACATTTATAAGATGATAAATAAAGGCTTTTATTATATTATTATTATTATCAGTGATAACTCGTTATTGTATCACTGTGAATAGCTGCTACTGTTATGGTATTGGCAAAACATGTTATTGATTGCCCATCGCTAGTAAATGTAACGTTGAGGTAAAAAACTCATTCCGACACGATATCACCGCGCTAAAACAAATATGTACTTGATGTGATGTCGTATCGTCATTGAAGGCATGATGTCATTATAGGTTATTAATTAAAATAATACGTAACGAATCTCACGATTCGATTACAATTTTCGTAATTTCTAACGCTCGTATTCTTAAAAACTGCTATTTCTGGCTTATATAACTGAATTGGCTAAAACACACAGTCTATTTTAAGCCTTCTTTTGCAACTACTATAGATAAATCAATATTTTCGGACAATCCATACAACAACATCAAGCCCCGTGGTAAGCTCTCAGCTTGTGCTACGTGGACTAGACATCTGATATAGGTACATAGTAAAATATACATGCTTAATAAATGTATTTTGTAGTATTCATATTAAACACCAGACTTACGTATTAGTAATTTATGATTCTATGACCAAACCAAGAAAAATGAACCATAGATATAAACAAGGGTGAAAAGTTTTTATTGAACTATTATTAGGTACCTATAGTTTAGGTTTATAAATACGGTTTTTTATCAAAAGTTCCTTTACCCTCCTATAATTCTGAAAAAAAAAAATATTTGTATGCACATATGCATATATAAATGTTTATTATGCGAAATTAGTGACACTTCTTGGCAAAATCTTGGTATTCCCAAGAGGCCATAACGGAATACCATCCACACAACATCCACACTGAAAACGCTGGTTAATTGTTAATTTGTTCTGTTAATTGTTATGTTAATTTCATATTCCGCCCATTTTGTTGTTTTGTTTTCCTTTTCTCTTTATTATTTGTTTTCTCAGTTCTCAGTGTGCGTTTTTTTAGTCACGCTATGTGGAAACATGTTAATGGTATAACCATTAACAGTTATGTTTGTATTGTGTTTTAGTTAGTAGGTAAAAAAAACTGTTTGTTTTCTGAATAAAATAATATAAAACAACATTTTTACTCCATGGTAAGCTCGAAACTTGTGTTACGGGTACTAGATATCTGATATCTACATATACTTATATCTTATACTAATCTAATTCTGACTTAAAACGGGTAACATACCATGATTTGACGGTTTCTGAGTTTTCCGATACTTCGACGCTGTTGCAAGCGCCATGATCACGGAAACAACTGAATTGTCTTTGTCTTTGCGATTTGAGCAAACGGTTATTCACAAACGAAACCCTCTTTCCGAGTCTTTTATTGCGAGGTTGACACTCACTAGTGCTACTACCCGTTTCAAGTCATTGTATTGTTAATAACCATGATAATTTAAAAAGTTATATACTTATGTTATTAAGGTGAAGATTTTGTTTTGTTACGAGTGCAATTTGAAAAATTATTAAATTTTAGATAGCCTAATTATCGAGGAAGGGTATAGGCTACTTTATCGCGGAAAATAGGTTGTTCCTGCGGGAAAATCCATCAAACACTGGCAACGCCGTGGCGTTTAAAGCTAGTACTTAATATAAAGTCCATACATGGATATTTATATTGCACCTAGGAGAAAGAGCGAGTAAAATAAACAAAAAAAAATCCCCTCGGCTGAAATTAAACCAGCTACCTCTTGCGCCGCAAGAAGACGTTCGCCCACCGCGCCACTAAGACATTCTTGGTGTGCAACTTAAAATTGATAGCGCGTACAAGTAGGTTCAGTGACCCAGACCAGATTTATCTGGTCTGGGTCATGGTAATGCATCCTTTAACCACTTGAGCGTCCTTTGGTACTTGAGTGCCACTTATTTTTACCCCGACTTACGTTCATGGTACTAAAAGGCCCCATGAGCTCTTTTGGTTTCCGATTTATTTATTATCTATGAAGGATGCATTCCCACTATTATAAAAAAGACCATAATAATGTCAACGTTGAATAACATCAGTAAGCGCTACTTAGGTACTTAAAGTTTGTCAGCATTTAATTATAAGAGTGTCCAACAAACAATCTTTATAAATATAAATCTTCTGTACGTGTGTTAGTCATTGAACTCCTTCTAAACGGCTGAAATTTTTTGTGTATGTTTAAGTAGGTTTGAGAATGGTTTAGATTCACAAAACGATCAACTATGTGCGAAGCGGGGGTGGACCG
Organism: Gymnoscelis rufifasciata; assembly: GCA_929108375.1. NCBI lineage: Eukaryota > Metazoa > Arthropoda > Insecta > Lepidoptera > Geometridae > Gymnoscelis > Gymnoscelis rufifasciata. Next base: position 6,651,310 of record OV815317.1, on the reverse strand, counting down.
CTAGTAATCCCATAAAATATGTATATGCTTTGAGAGATTTCAATTACAGTCAAACTTCTCTCATTTAGTAGATATTTGAAATTGATAATTGACATTAAAAGTAATAATTTTACAACAGCGCTCGAGGCACTAATTACAGAGTTCTGAATTTCTGCCGCGTAAATTCGGCGGTATAAATATATAAATAAATTGTTACTATTGGTTGGAACAACTATTCCCCTGCCTAAAAAACAACAAGACATAGTTAATAGATATGCCGATGCCTTTGATAAAACTAAACACAAAATATATGCAAAAAAATCCAAATACCGATAGTTTTATTAAGGAAAAAGCAGCTTATTGTAAATAATTATCTTAGTGTTTATTGTAACAGTCATAATATACCTACAGTCGGACCCAAAAGCATTAAAATTAGATAATACATAAATAATTTGAGTGCATTTGGGATCGAAGGTGTCTCAGCGCCGATTTTGAACTTGGTATTCTAATATAAAATATTAAAACACTCAATTTATTTTGAATGACGTAAATTCAAATAAAATCCAAAAGTTCCCTGCTCGTCTTCTATAAGTGATTGGGCATTTTAAAAAAAAACAATTATTCAGCTCTCTGCTGTTTTTGTTTGTCTGGTGAGCGATTACGGCAATTTTGACGATTGACGTGAAGGTGAAAATGTAGCTCAGCACTAAATTAAAAAATGACGATTCATTCCATCCAAAACACATTTTCCGACACAATGATCTTTTTATAGATGTAATTTTATGACTATAGTCAAAATATGTTGTGTACTTGAACGGTGGTTTAAAGAGGCAGCATGTGTTCTAACTGATCGTTTTGCTCCGCGATTTCAACGTCGACGTGGTCGATATTTTCAATCCATCGCACAGTTTTATGACGAGGACCAAAATGAATGATGCTATACATATCCTTTAGTGCACGAGTACTTCATACTCAAAATAATTAAGTACTCGGGTCCTCGCTTTAACAGCAAATTAAATTCAAAGCGGTTGCAAAACGTATGCCGTTCTATGTATATTAAATAAAAACTCGTTGCAAAAGTACAGTTCGACTCCGTACGCGCAGTGCGCCAGACCACTACGACAACACATAACAAATAAAAAAATTAAAAGTGTGGCTTTTCAGCTACCGAATGATACCACTCTCCTTCGTGTTTAAATATGAAAATTGGTGCTGAGACACCCTTTTCTTATAAATATAAAATACTTAAACTAGAGAACTACCTAGATAAAATGTTATTTATTATTTTATAATTAACCGTTATTGTATGCCTATTTTTATTTACAAGATAACTGAATTAAGACCTAACCCTTTTCCGTAGCATACATAGAACATAAGTATTTTTTTTTCTAGTCTCAAGTCAGGTAACTTAAGAAGTGACCCTCATGCGTTGTTCCACGGACCGGTAGAGGTCACTTTGGACCCTACAAACAGCAAGTACCATAGTTATTGGAATTTTCTGAATGAAAAAGCAATAATTTTATTTTTAAATCTAATGTATCGGTTTAAATAAAATCTTACTTATATAATATATCAATCACCCTTTTCCGTGGCTCCACCGTTTTCAATATTAACCTAAACTTAACCTATGTTTTGTAATCGAAGTCTATTTAGATATTGAACCATCAGTTTCTTATGGTTTTCCGGTAATTTGTCAGCTTTTTTCAAAATCTTTTCCTGCAAATTCATTTCTTCTTGTTGATACAGCTCATATAGGTTTAGCTGGTCGTAGAGCTTCTTGATATTGCTCACTCTGTCCGGGTCGCTGCGCCCGTAGTCGCGGAGGAACTGTGAGCGCTGCGCCGCGGAGCTCAGCCGCAGCGCCTGCATGGACAGCCACGTGCATTTACCCTCCTCTATGTCGTTCCCATTCTTGCCTGTATCAGCTTGGACGCTGTAGCAGTCTTCTATGTCGTTCTGTTGAAACATACATTGGATTCATCAGGTGTTGGATTAAAATCGCCATGATCGTTTTGTACGGATCATCATTCCAATAAATCGTTAACAAGGATTGAAAGTACAAATACATACAAATACAAATACAGCCCGACATCATACAGGTAGGATTGTGAATGACTACCTTCAAGAGATGAACATTACTTGTATGGAGTGGCCAGCGCGCAGCCCGGATATTAACCCGATCCAGCATGCTTGGGACGAGCTAGGGAGATGCGTAAAACAACGAAACCCTCCCCCAATCACGCTTCCTGAGCTCAAAATTGCTCTCACAGAGGAATGGGAGAATATTCCCCAAAATCGTATAAGGAACTTGGTGTACAGCATGCCAAACCGCGTAAACGCAGTAATGGAAGCACGAGGAGGTAATACGAAGTATTGAAATTCAAGAAAATCGTCATAAAGTTCAAAAATTTAATGTTTCCTATTTTTGTTTTAAGGAGAGATCAGCAGTTTTTTTTCTTTATGTAATTTTGTGTAAATAAAATGTATGGTGACTCATATTTTTTTAACTTTCATTTAAGGAGTATTAAATTGTCTATTAAATACAATTTATTGCATTAACCTAGCATTCTTACTTTCCGAGATTTTTTGGATTCATTGAGTGACCCGGATTCATTGCTCTCGAGTTTATTTCTTTTTTTTTACGAGTTTGTTTATACTAACTGAAACAGCCAAAAATGCTGTATCATATCCAAAAACAATGGATCAATTACTTTTAGACATCAACGAGGAGGCAAATCATGTGTCCTTGTTTTTAGTTCTTCATCTCCTTAAAACCAGGAAGAAGATGTAACACACAAGAATGTGAAAAAGACTAGGATTAGTAGTATGTCTGCGAAATCATTTTTAGATTCAATTAGATTGTTGAATGAAGAATGTTTACTAAATCAAATATAAGTTATTTATCGTCACTAATATTTAATTAACAGAAGCGCTGAAGAGTTTGTTTGTTTGCGCTAATCTCAAGAAATACACGTGCAATTTAAAAATGTCTTAAAGTCAAGAGTGAATAGGAACCTTCTAGATCTTTATGATCCATCCTCGTCCACATCGACACTTACCATCATGTAAGACAAACAAACAAAGACAAACAAAGAACTATCGTCAATAAAAAAAAAATGTCTACTGATAGAAAGCCTATTTACCGAAAGTGGCTATAGGCGGGAAAAATCTAAAAACTCGGGCATAATAAAACAAAGTGGAATTCAATGTATTAAGTAATAATATTATTAGATAATTGCATACTTACTTGAATCTGTAAAAACTTTGCCAAGTCGAAGCAAACATCTTCCACCTTTGTGAGCAAGTTCATATCAGTATTATTTGCGAGTGTATACCCTAACAGCGAAGGAAGTCTGAATGCGCAATAGCCTGTCTTGAATTTACAGACGGTCTCGTATTCCTCCATGCTAAATTGACCAGTGTTTTTTATTTTTTCTTTGAAATGGTCTTCAAGGTGTAGGCCCTCAAATGAGCACATTAAATTCTGAAAGTCATAAACACACTTTAAGTATTAAATCATATTCTAGTTTCTAGAAGCCGTGTTGGCTTAGTGGGAGCACACTCGACTTTCATTCCGAAGGTCGTGGGCTCAAACCTTACGAGGCACCTCTGGATTTTTCGTCTTAAAAATTGTAATATAATAAAATAGGTGCTTTAAGGCGGCTCATCATCATCTATCATCTAATTCTGACGCCATGGATAGGCACCGTTGGCGGCAGATTATTAAATCCAGGTGCACCAGAGCACCGTTGTCCACAACCTATGATGACCACGATCCTCAGCCATGAGGGAACGACCCCAGAGAGAGAGAAGGCGGTGAAGACAAAACATCTTGAGGAAATCGGCACCAACCCGTACTTGGCCAGCGTGGTGAATTAAGGCCTAATATTTCTCGTCAAGAGAGAAGTCTCTGTGTCTCAGCAATTAATAAGTTAATAGTGTGATGATGATGAATTCATAACACAAAAATCAATTATTAAAAATAACTTTAAACAAAAGAGTCAATCTCAGCTTGATGCCAACAAGATGTTGAACTCGTGCGGCGCTGATTTTCAGAAAATCCCATACAACTTGTTGTTGTTTCATGGTAACTAGGTTATTTTTTTCGCTAGCTAATAATTATTATTTTATTTACAATGTATTCAATTATTATAACATTAGTCAGCAAACGTTTTCGTCATCATTGTTTGTTAAATAAAATAAATAAGTATTTCCGGAAAATCCACACCAGAACATGTTCTAGATAATTTATCCTAGAGCAGGTAAATAAAAAAGTCTCTACATACTCGTAGGAATAAGAAAATAAAGACCGCCATCGCGTCTGTTAACGTCAACACTCTGTGTGTTGACTATACTATAATTAGTTACGTGTAGCCTTAGGTTGACGAAGTGTTTTAGTATACTTGTGAGATACACTGGCCTGCAAGGCTTTGATACCATCTTCGAGCACATTCGTCGATGGCGAATTCTTAACGTACATAGGTACTGCAATCGATAAATATAATAGGTTAAGTATTCTTCTAAATAGAAGAAATAATGAATATATAATTGATAATTAATATAAATACTTTATTAGTAACATGTTATCAGGTAATGTTGGCGCATTACCTGATAACTTTTTTCTCATTTTATTAATTCCAAACTGCCGCATTAGTTTTTTTTTGTATTTTACTTTGAATGTATTTATTTTTTGTCTTAATGGTGGCGAAAGATTGTTCTATATTCTTGATGCGTTATACTTAAAAATTCCCTTAAATCCGACAGTTTTGTGCTTAACGATGACGAGCTTATTGAGAGTTATATAGTGTACTAGTAGTGCCCCGCGGTGTTACCCGCGTTATAATGGATTTTCCCGCGGTAAAAAGTAGCCTATGTTATTTTTCAGGCTCTAGAAATTCTGTGTACCAAATTTCATTTAAATCGGTTCAGTAGTTTTTGCGTGAAAGCGTAACAAACAAACTTACATTCGCATTTATAATATTATATATTATAAAGATCGGTAATTAAGTTTTTTAACCTTTTTTTAAATTATGTGTGAAAAACACATAACTTAAAAAAAGGTTACGGATAGACCGAACAATGAAGTTATTATATGCTTATTAAATTTATGTTTTAAGCCTTTTTTATTTGTATCTTAAAAAGTTACATCAATTTCAAAAGTTAACCTACTTAGTTTTGCAGGCCAGTGTAATTTGGTACATCATACGTCATAAGAAATCTTACCTCATTAAAAAGATCAACCAAGGTGGTGTATTGCGGAATTTGGCGGAAACTATCCTTCAGTATGTCGAATATTGCACAATTCATAATCATAGCATCCTTTATAGCCCCCTGGCCTACACCAGGGAGAGTGTACCAACAGGGCTTTCCGCGTCTAAACATAGATCCATCCAACATGTCGTCCATTAAAAGGATTACTGAATTATGCTAGAACATGGAAATTATTTATTTGTAGATTTACCAACCACACTTAAACTGTAACCGGTAAATCATAGGATTTATCGACATGAGTTCATAAATGATTTCAACACGATTCGTAAATGAAATAAATGACTATGAATGCCCCATTTTAGACGGACCGACACTTTACATCAGGCATATTATAAAAAAAATCACGGACAATTACTATTTGAATTTTGCAAAGTAAGATTTATTTAAATAAAAAAAAATATGGAGTTATATTTTAAGCTATATTAGTTATAATTTTAGAATTTTAAAATTTTACTTCTGACAGCCGGTAAAAGATGTAAACAAACACTCAACTACCTATTCTATTACCTATTTTATCAACAACATAGACCAGGTTTTCTAGTGCTTCGGCGGCCGCTGCGTCATACTTTTAACACTTCTCTTTTTCGGTCCGCGGCTAAAAATGGTATTCGGTATTATACATCAATATTTTACTTACTATTTCTACACACCAGCCTAAAGTCCGAGCCAGTCTCAAGGATTCTTGTGAAACATTTTCAGGCTTTTCAACAGCTTTATAAGCTTCTAAAACCAATTCTCCACATCCTAACCTTTGGTTTCCTGAAAGTGCATATGCCATAACCTGGAAATCAATTAATAATTATAACAAAACCAAAAGGAAATAGATACTTACTTCTACATACTTGGATAGGTGCTAGAACAATGGACCGCGTTTACAAAATGATCCCATTGAGAGCGCGGAAGCTCGGGCGATGCCAACATTTCAGCGCAAGTTAAAACGAAATGTTTCGATTATTTAAAGATCTTCATCATGATATTAGCTGTAGGACGTCCACTGCTGGACATAAGCCCTTCATCCCCTTGTATCTTTACCAAATCGTCGGTTTTCTTTTTTTTTTTTTTTTATTAGTATAGATAAGCCTTCATTTGACCTCAGTCTCACTTGATGTAAAGTGACGATGTGGTCTAAGATGGAGCATGAAGGCCTAGAAGGTCCATCTTGTTAGTGGACGTCCTACGCTGCGCTTGCCGATCCGTGGTCTCCATTCGAGAACCTTCGGGCCCCAACGACCATCTATACTACGAGCAATATGGCCAGCCCAGGCTTTGTCAGTGACCCGCGTTGTTTTACGTATCTCCTCATTTCTGATTATTTTTTATCTAGAGTTAAATCAATCTATGCATAATATTAACGTGCTCGCAGTGAACATTGCACCAATCTTTTGAAATTCTCAACTTTATTGTAAGGAACGAATAATAAGCTACCTTAGGCATCCAAGAACTCCAGTGAGGAATATTAGAAAATCTAGAATTCTTTGCCACTGTATCAATAATACTTGGTAAAATAGATTCAAATGACTCCGCGTCTGGTCTTATCTGTGGTGATTTTATATCTTTCCCCACCGTTGAGAGGCGAAGAGTCTGTAAAAACCTTTAGAAAACGTTTTGTAAGGATTTATGTGTAGATATGATATATAGCCGTGCAATTAGGTAAAAAAAACTGTCCATAAATTTGTGTTAAAAGAATACTTACATAGGGTCTGGAACATGGTGCCTAATATGTCTAATTCTTTCTGCAATGCGAACACCAAACATATTTTGGTAAAAAAAATTAAAGTTAACAAAACTAACACCCAAAATTATTTATTTTAATAAAATAGTGACTGAATTGCTTATATTATGTTAAATCAAAAATGCTAGAAAATTTAAATGGAAAACTATGTTATTATTCGTTTTTTTATTAAAATTTTGAAATATTTTTACTTGCTACCAAGGCCAATATAACGAACGGTATATTGTTTAAACAGAAATAAAATAATATTTGTAGGTTGGTTTTAACAAGGAAGGTTTACCTTTTTATACGTTTTGATAGTAATCAAAAAGTATAAAAAGCCTACCTACGTAGATAATTATCTACGTAGGTAGGCTTTTTAGGCCGAAAAACATATTAGCTCCTGCACACGAAGCCACCGCCGCGCCGCCACCGCGCCGTCAAAGCCTATTTTTTACCGGTCCACCATATGGCTGTTACAATGCTAGTTACGAAAAACATTTTAAGTTACATTGATAGTTAGCCGTGTTGGCTTAGTGGGAGGACACTTGACTTTCATTCCGAAGGTCGTGGGTTCAAACCCCGCCACGCACCTCTGGATTTTTCTTCTTGAGAAATTTATGTGCGCTTAAAACACGTGCTTTAACGGTGAAGGCAAACATCGTGAGGAAACCGGCATGTTCTGAGAACTTTAAAGAGTTTGGATTATAGGACATGTGACATTCACCAACCCGCACTTGGCCAGCGTGGTGAATTAAGGCCTAATCTCTCTCGCCAAGAGAGAAGTCCCTGTGTCCCAGCAGTGGGAACGTTAATAGGGTGATGATGATGATGATAGTTAAGAATAGCTAAGTAAGCAGCAACATGGAGGGAAAAGTGGCGGCTATTCTAAGATAAATATAAAAGAATAACAATTAGTTTAAATTGCGATAAACTATTTGTATTTTCATTGATCATCTGGATCTATATATTTATTAAAATTGAGAATATTGTTATATTCTCAATTTAAAATTAACAAAAAAACCTGAATCCAGAACTTTGGTTCCCTTAAAAGTAAAAAATCGTACTTTTTTTAAATGTGTACGTGATGCGCTTACATTTTGAGACCCACTCGAGTATATTTTCGGTTTTCCTTCCCCACTTTTACCCTCATAACTTTTAAACAGATCAACCGATTTTCAACAAACAAGAAAACACACGCGAAACTCACCTGTCATACAAAAAAAAACGCTTCATTCGTTCGGGAGTTATGATGTTCCTGTTTTTTTTTTAACAAACAGTTATTAAGAACTTTACGACTCGTAAGTCTGGCCACAGACCTACCTACCTGTTTGGTTTTACCTGGAGAGGCTAAGCTCAAAGGTCGAGCTTTTCTCATCGATTTCTCATACTCCAGTTAATTTCGGATAAAAGCTGGTAATTGGATGGACCTTTATCCTTAATTTTGTTTTCAAATTATTATTATTAATTATTAATATATACTATTCATATTCTTGAAAAACCATTTATGAACATTTATTATTTATATTTATAAAAATAGTTTCAAGTTACATTATTATTTATTCTATTATTTTAATTTATTTGACATGTAATTTAAAATAATAATTAATTCTTGACATGCGTAATCGTTGTTAATGGTAATTATGATAAATTGACATTATTTATATTTCGTGTAAGTAGTTATAAATTAGACATTATTTGAATTGTTTTTATGAATTAATTATGTATTTCAGATTTTGACATTTAAGAATAAATGTGATATTAGTTATTATTATATTATGAAAAAGTTGTTGCATTGGGCAACCACGTTAAAACCCATATTGTGACTTATCATATCATACTTAATATTATAAATGCGAATGTAAGTTTGTTTGTTACGCTTTCACGCAAAAACTACTTAACCGATCATCATGAAACTTTGCACATATACTCTTGAAGGTATTAGAAGTAACATAGGATACTTTTTATTTAAAAAAAAAACCACTGCGGGCGAAGCCGCGGATAAAAAGCTAGTAATCTATATTATCAATAAATGACTAATTGTAGGCGACGCGTAGTGTTTTCATAGTTTTAAGTTTTAATTTGATTTTCATTTCTTTAGTTTATGTTAAAAAACAGACCTTATATTTTTGATCTGTCATTTAAAAACTTAGATAAAGATATTTATGCTGTGGCGCGCGGGGCGACGATCGGTGAGGTACATACGCGGGAGGGGAAGGGGAGGTCAGTGTGCATGACGACGGCTCGCGCGAACGTTCGTTTTCCCGCTCGCTATTGCTTTTTGGTACAAAACCCATGTTTTATTGATACAACACCTACAACTAATATTACTATTATTATTATTTATGAATGTTATCTGTCTTACTAATAAGTGCTAAATAGAATGAATCCCTTAAATTATATATTACCTATTATAAATTTATCTATATAATGTGCGTTTGTATTTTATTTTTATTTGTGTACGCGATTCTCAAATGGAGTCATTATAATCTTAATTGTTTTATTTAATATCGTACACACTGTAGGTTGCCTGGAAGAGATCGCTTTTTAGCGATAAGACCGCCCATTGTACATTTGTTTTCCTACGTGTTGTTGTATTTTATTTCCCGGTGTGTACAATAAGGTGTATTTGTATTGTATTATCTTAAGACGTGGACATGATTGATGATGACATGATGATGAAACCTACGATCTTCTGAAAACTTTTTACTCGCACTTCTTTCTCGGTAGAATCTACATGGCTTTGGAATATAAGAAAAGTAGCATCTAAAGATCGCTTCAAACGAGCATCTAAAAATGATTTTCTAGATAAACTGTATTCCTAACCTATATTATATTTCTCTCTCCAATCTTCTTATCTTACCACTGCAATAAAGGCTATAACTAGCTAAACCACATTAGACTACACTTTAGTATTTAATGTACTTGTATGTACAATTTGTCTTTCATGACTCATGACTTAACAAATAATATCTTGCCTTGGTCCTCATAACAATTAAAGTAATTAAATCAAGCATATTGTCATGTTGTCACAACACCATGTTTTTTACGTTACATAAATAATTAAATTTACCTTGAAAATAATATAATTTACCTATATACCAACGAGATTATTAAATGTGCATGTTACCTGCTAAATTGGTACATTACATTTAAATGCAAATGCATCGGTCAAACGTAGGGCAAATAAAATAAAGGGGATGTTGGGGAACCCCTTTTTTAATTATAAGTCGCACAACATTATAACTAAAGGCTACAAAATATTTTGAGAACATAATGACGGTAGTGATTCAAATATTTTTGTGATATTTGCTCTAATTTTGCAACCGGAGAGTTGACAAAAAGTTGCCATATCATGTAGTTTTTTTATTTAAACAGATAAAGACAGCTGAAATAATCAAATGTGTAAAATTTTTGGAAAACTGTTAACGATTCGCATTTATTCAAAAGTGTCATAAAATTTGAGTAAATAGTATTCAGACAACTTTCGTAAACAAAATTATCAAAAAAGATGCATGATATTTAAAAAAATCTTCATTATACCGATATGTATTCAAAATTTATTTTTATAAAAGTGCATTAATCAGTTTCTGTCATTTTCATTATATCATAGAGAGTTTTACTAATATTAGATATCTCCAACCATAATTTTAAAATATAATAAGTACCTGTACCTGGTTTATTCTTTAAAAATATAAAACAAACTTAATTTTAAGTTTGTTTTTTCACGAAGTACTAAGGGCTGGACGGCTTTGATTGAATTAGCCTAGAATTTTAGGAATCGTAGGGTATTTTTATCGCTCGTAACTTTATCTTTCTTTGAATTCAGTGCTCCAAGACGCACACAGTCTACAATCAGTGCACTTTAAATAAATATGAACCACACTCAAACAAATTCAAATAAAGTATATTTTTATTAATATACAATATAATTCAACAATTGTTAATTGTACATAAGAAACATACATATTAAGCTTTAAATACAATTTTAAAAGAACTAAATAGATGGACGGAGGGATAAAGCAAAGCTTTCCGTTGCAATTAAAATAATTTGTGAATGCGTAGCCTGTCTCTAGAACGGAGAACTTAAAAATTGCTATTTAAATAAGCTATAGTGAGAGGGTTACAAACTATGTTAAAAAATATATTTCTGTTGAAAAAAAAGTAAAAGATTCAGAATCTTTTATTTTTTTCGCCAATAAATCATATTTAAGTAAGTATATATTAATTTATTTTCACTAGCCGGGAGAGTCTTCGCGTTCTTTTGTATTCTCTTAGAAAGTTTATTTTGTTCGTGTTGATAGAGGTGGGGCAAGTTCAGCTGTTCTTAGAGTTGCTTGATGACTTGTACCTTGGCCGGATCTGGATTTGCGTAGTTTTTTATGAACTCTTCGCGCTGTGCCTCGCTACACAGGCTCAAGGCATTCACAGCGAGCCATGTGCATTTGCCTTCTTGTATATCAGTACCGATTTTGCCAGATTTTAATTCGTCTCCAAAACAGTCTAAAATATCATTCTGCAAAAAAAGTATATATATTATCAACGGTATTACTTGCATGGGACGCTGTTGTATAAAGTTGGCCCACTCTCCTCTTGTGAGCGTTGTGGGATCGGAGTTTCGCAAGAGATGGGCAATAGCGTCTATTCTTAACTCTACACCAATACTGCGCCCGCTACCCGCTTGCCAAGCATGCCAAGTACAGATATAAAGCAGTTTAAATCATCTAATATTGTATGCGCCCAAAGTGGTCAAAATATCTCATTTTTACTGTTTCATATTTTTATCAGTTGATAAGGTAACACTGACTGTACTAGTTATACTCAGGTCTTTGCTCAGCAGTAAGCAAAACATATCTTAAAGTTATTGGAATATAGGTAAATTATACATATATATATATTTATTTACCTGTATCTGATACAAAATTCCGAGATCAGAACAAATATATTTCAAGTCCCTTATCAGATTCTTATCGTTATTGTTAGCGAGTAAATACCCTAACTTTATGGGAAATCTGTAAGCAGAATTTACGGTCTTCAAATCTGTCATCGTATTAAACTGTTCAAGAGTGAACTGTTTAATACGATGACTGTAGTCATTCTTCTGTCTTTGCATCATGGTGTGATCTATATGCTCACATACTGCGTTTTCGAAAGGGCCTGAAATAGTGTAAGGTAAAAATTCCAAATTGAAACGAAATGAAAATATTTAAGGCTAATAAGCTTATGTTCAGTGTTATCAAGTTCTCGTCAAAAACAATGAAATACATAATTTGTAAACAATATTAATTATATATCTAAATCATATTTAGGCATGTAACGATACACCGAACTGAATTTACGTAACACGTATACCTACTTTGCTTATCTATACAGTAAGGTTTGGCTACCTGTGCCCTACTCACGCATATCATTTTCTAAGTATGCTGCGTTAAGGGGGTATACCACGCTTTTAACTTAGGGCCGTCGAGACCGAGAACAGTCTCAACAGCCCGTGTTATCAGACATTTTTATAATTAACAGAAAAACATTTCACCAAATCTTTATCGCATTTGGTGAAATGTTTCTGCAATACTAAGGCCTGCATTCATAGCCACAAACAATCTTTGATTTCCTTCAATGAATGATTACATCTGTAATTGCCTATAGCTAATTCTTCAGCATTACAATTCCGGCGTACGAGTATTAAGATTCATATTACCACAGATTAGATAGAAAAAAAAATTGCAAACATTGAACCATTCTCGGGCACAGAATACATAATAGTACCCTCGGGTGCCCGAAACTATTCGAGAATTAGTACGGACCATGGCGTCATTTGGCATGAAGTATCTATATGTATCTAATCTGTGATATTACATAGGTACTAACCTCATTAAAAACGTGCAACATACTGGTATAATGAGGGTGCTTGGCAAAATTTATCTTCAATACTTCGAACATGGATACATACAACATCAAAAAGTCCTTAAGTGCCCCCATACCTATCAAAGGTTGCTTGTACCAACATGTCTTTCCACGTCTAGTACAACCATTGTCCATTATGTCATCCAGGACAATGATGCAGTAACTTTGCTAAAAAAAATGGATAAGAAAACCTAGCAGGTATAAATTAAATTCACAGTGGCTGTCAATACTCTCATATCGACTATTTACTCATAACCTTATTCGGTTTAAAAACGATAAAAATATAGACGTACTAGCTCACACCAGCAAACGTTGTTTTGCAAAATGAAAAATAGATGTTGGCCGATTCTCAGACCTACTCAATATGCTCACAAAATTTCATGAGAATCGGTCAAGCCGTTTCGGAGGAGTACGGGAACGAAAACTGAGACACGAGAATTTTATATATTAGATGTAGATATGTTTACAACCCTTACAATTTCCACACACCAGCCCAGCGTCCTTGCCATCTTCAGAGATTCCTGAGTGATATTTTCTGGTTTCTCAGCAGCTATATAAGCATGTACGGTATTCATTCCAGTTAGGCCTTTTCCTCCTGTGAGGCCGTACTCCATTACCTATAAAACGTATTATGAACACAATTTATATGAAGTTATTATAATAATAGATGATTAGAGGTATTTTCAATATATAGTTTCTTGTATTTAGTTTCTTGTACTTGTGTAAAATATGGAGGCAAAATCCTTGCTCAAGGACCTCCCCTACACTTGGTTGGTTGAGTCATCCTGTTTATCTCAATATTCAAGTATATTATCATGAAAATTATTTAATGTAAATGTGTGTTAACACCCAGACGGGTGGCACTGAAAACCAGCGCTCTGTCTACATTCCTGCAGACACGTGTCGACCCATTTATGTACAATAATCTAAACATACTCATAAGCTCTTTGAAAATAGTGTTCTCTGCCATATTTTTGTACACAAATAAATATTTTTCTTTCTCTCTTTCTAATTGCAATAAACTCCCGATATATGAACCGGAAACAAGATTAAATATACCTGTCTCATCCAACAACCCCATTGAGGGACATGAGCGTACATTGATTTGTTTTCCACTGAATCAATCACATTAGATAAATGATTGAAAAATGTTTCCTTTGTTTCATTCGCAGAATTCGTTACTGTTGCTGATGGAACATTCAAGATCGCTCTGAAAAATTGCGATTTTATATAACATAAAATTAAATGAATATCGAATAATAAGAAAATAAATTAATAAAAATAAAAATGAATTTTATTTTGAAGATTCAAATAATGAGGAAGTTTGAAAGTGGCACCAGTTACGGATAAGTTGAGAGGTAATAGGTTAGCGTGGTTTGGGCATGTTATGAGAAGGAACGAAAGTCATGTTACAAGAAGAGCGTTAGATATGAAAGTGGATGGATATGTGGGAAGAGGGAGACCGAAGAAAAGATGGATGGACTGTGTGAAAGAAGATATGTGTAAGAAAGGTGTGAGTGCTGAGATGACGGGTGATAGAGGGAAATGGAAGAAAAAGACATGTTGTGCCGACCTGCCGACCCCACATAGTGTGGGACAAGGGCAGGATGATGATGATTATGACGAAATAATGCTGGTGAAATTAAATTCTTTAGGCGTCCTGAGTGTTAAGTTATTGGCCTGTTGCCATATTGGCTTGTTATCTTGATAAATCAGTAATAATTCAGTAATGCTTGCGCCCAGTATGTCACGACCGGTTTCAAATCTTTATATTAATAAAACTGACTAGCAAGCCCGTTCCGACTTTTCACGGATACAAAAACCTTTCCGAAACCGTAGAAAGATCCATTATGTACTTTTTGATAATATCCTGAACGTAACAATTGATTAATAGGATTAGGTTGTACCAAATTAATCAAACCGATGTGCAAATAATGATGTTGTTTAAACCGTGGCGTACAAACTTATAATTTAAAAACAACCTTGAATAATTATAATGAAGTCCGGGCATGCATCTTGCTTTACCAAAATGATGCATTATAAATTTCTTATTTCAGAATGGAAATCGTAATAAAATTTGTTTTAAACTTCTTGAATAAAATAAACACTACGTCTGACTTTTCAAGTAAAGGGTACAAAATGAAAACAATTTTTACATTGTTTTGTGTTTAAAGGTACAAAAATTTAACTATTTTAAATCTAGTTATTGTAATATATAAAATAAAACAATATAAATATGATGATTAAGTCATTATAGCCGTGCAGGGTGTGAGAAAAATAATTTTAATAACATGGGAACCAACGAAAATTTATGACCTATTCAAATTGGTATTTATTAATACTCGTATCTCCATTTTAATTTACTGCTCCCTTCTTATACGTGCTTTTTGATTTGTGTCCATCCCAAGGTTGCCTGGAAGAGATCGCTATCAGCTATCGCTATAGCTATAGCCGCCCATTGATTCACAGTTTTTATACATTTTTCTCTTTTTTTGTGTGTTATTATTTTGTGTTTAATAAAGAGTATTGTATTGTATTGTATATAAATATTGACGACCTCTGTGGCTCGGTGGGCGAACGTCCGCCTGAGGCGCAGGAGGTTGGGGGTTCGATTCCCGCCGGGAGACCAGAATTTGTACAATCTACAATCTCTGGTTTCGGGTCTGGATGTTTTTTATGTATAATATGTATATATTTACAAAAAAAAATTATCCATGTAGTATATCAGTCACATAACACCCATAGTACAAGCTCTGCTTAGTGCTCTGCCGCAGTGTTAACCGCATTTAATGGGTTATCCTGCGGGACATCATCTCCCGCGGTAGCTTGTGTCACATCTCATATCTATAATTAAATTCTAATGATCAAATGAGATACAAATCAAATTATATCAATCATGCATTAATTTTTTATCCTCTCCCATCAACTTCAAAAACCCTCATCGCTTGAAATATCTATATAATACTAGCTGACCCCAGCAAAAATTGTTTTGCAAAATGAAAAATATGTAGATATAGTAGCCGATTCTCAGACCTACTGAATATGCATATACAATTTCGTAATAATCGGTTAAGCCGTGTCGGAAGAGTATGGTAACTAACACTGTGACATGTGAATTTTATATATAAGAAGATAACAAAAATGTATCGCAAAATGTGTTGGTAGGCGTAGGCGCATAACTCAACACGCCTGGACCAATTTGGCTAATTCTTTTTAGAAATGTTTTAGAAGGTCAAGGGTGGTTTTTACAGCGAGATAAATTCGACTACGATATTTGAATAATTACCGGCGCCCTTAGTTTTCCATAAAAATACATACCTTTAGGTATTTGTTTTTAGCAAGCTACAAAGGTATGTTTCTGATTGAACCGACGACCTTCGGAATGAAAGTGAGAGTGCTCCCACTTAGCCAACACGGCTTACCTATGTGTTATTTTGTATGTAACCGCCGTTTATCTATTGATTATTGCTTTATATCTAACGGAGAGTAAAATTTACAAAAAAAATCTCTACCTCCAGAGCTCTCATCTTAAATGAACGAAAATGGTGCAGTAGAACCTAAGATAAAGGATAAAACGACTTTTCAAAACATGCGGTATGAGTGGTCCATTATATCCGCTAATGCGGTAAGTATCATTTTTTAATTTTGCTCTGATTATTTTTTTTATTTGTTTATTTGAAAATTTTTACAAATTTTCATTCCCGAAAATTGGAGGTAAGAACACAGCGAACACACGTGGCTTATAAAGGGTTCCAATGATTTATTTGGTTTATGGGAAAAGAAGCCAATACTGAATAAATTATTTCATTTCCAAATGTAACAGGGATATTTTTATTATTTTAATTGAGCTAAAATTTTGATCTGGGGAGGGTGATTTTGTCTTACAGATTGTTTTTGGTACAAAACCTTTATTTAACCCGGCACAAAGCTAAAGTAAGTTAAACATGTCATAACTACGAAATAAAAATAAGTTTATTTATATATATGGGTAACATTGCACACTCGATTCCGTTCTATAATAAGTATTATACCTCTATACTTTAATTCACACGCAGAAAATACAACAAAAGACACAGACAAGACGTTTAATATGAGATGTAACATAATAATTGAACTGCCGAGTAGTGGCATTGTCAACTAAAACCACATACATATGTATATAATAAAAATAGATTAATGATCCCTATTATAAACGGTCTCCAACAACCTATTGAATAGTTTCTTTTCGTTTTCCGGCAGCTCATTCGTTTTTTGTAGCATGTTTTCATAGAGTTTCCTTTCCTCTTCGTGGTATAGCTGCGGCAGATGCAGTTGGTCGTAGAGCTTCTTAATACTGCTCACTCTGTCGGGGTCGCTGCGCCCGTAGTCGCGGAGGAACTGCGAGCGCTGCGCAGCGGAGCTCAGCCGCAGCGCCTGCACCGACAGCCACGTGCATTTACCCTCCTCTATGTCGTTCCCTTTCTTGCCTATTTTGGCTTCGTCACCGTAACAGTCTAGCACGTCATTCTGGGAAATATCAGTGAAAATTATAGGTATAAATGTTCTGCGCTTTTCAATCAGTCGAAATAATTGATTTATTGTAGTGATTAATTTTCAGTCAAATAAGCGATGACATAATTAAATAACTCTTACAGAGTTATGGCAGAAGATATAACCATTTTAAAGCGTTATTTTAGTAAGTTAAAGTAGTAAATACTAACATAGCATTTTGAGTATAACATTTAAATGAAATGTCCAAACCGTTTATCTTTCTTTAAGTACTTAGTTCAATGTGTTATTTAGTTCATTTATGTTTTTTGTATATTATTTTTACGTTTCTGAATTTTGTAAAACCAAACAATGGAAATAAATAATTTTGTATCACGTTTTCCTGGCGAAACAAAACTGGATTTATTTTTTTAGTTAACGCAGCCTTTTTGTGCATGTATGAATGCAAACCATTTACCTTAATTTGGTATAACTTTCCCATTTCCAAACAAATGTCATTTACATTGCTGTGAAGATCCTTCTCGTATTTTCCAGCTAGCAGATATCCTAATATTATTGGTAGATTAAATGTACCATAGCCAGTCTTGTGTTGTGCGATGTAGTTGTAATTTTCGGTTGTATATTTACTGTAATTTCTCTGACTAGATATTGAATATTCCATTCGATCGCCCAACACACAGTAAAGTAGCGACTGAAAATTAATAACCGTTTACTTCCACGTCATTACTGAATACTGACGTAAAGATTTACATATGTTATATTTATTATACTATCCCTCTTACCTTATTTAAAATATTTGATATGTTAAAATAGTAAGCATTCCGACTAAAATTATCTTTCAATATCTCAAAAAGATAACATTGTACCATGACAGCATCTGTTATGGCCCCCAGGCCGACACCCGGTAGCCTATACCAACATGGCTTACCGCGTCTTGTGCTGGATCTATCAATAATATCGTCTAATATTAAGACGCAGGACACTGCCTGAAATAAATATATTTACCTGTAAATATTGATAAAACCAAAATGTAACTCTGCTCCTTGTTTCGGATTATAAATAACATTTTTTTCATGATCTCACCATTTCTACGCAACATCCCAGCGTGCGTGCCATCTTCATGGTTTCCTGAGTGATGTTCTCTGGCTTTTCAACTGATTCGTAAGTGGTGACTGTTAACATACCTCTTATCATTTTGCCGCCAGTTAGGGTATGGTCCAAAAGCTACAACATTAAGAAATAATATAGAGTACAAATTTTACCATGCCACCGCTTTCATCAAAGGATCATATTTTGGAAGGTTGATCTCGATCTTCTTTTGGGCTCTAGACGTATCCTAATAAAGGAGTTAGAGCCCTTATGATACAGAGTATCCTAAATGTAAAAATTGGACCCTATTACCGACCCCCTTATATCCGTACGCTGTCTGACACCTGTCTCTACGTCATGAACTGTGATAGTTGGATAGATTTGAAATATTGAAGATAATTTACGGCGCCGCTATTGTTATTTTGTAGTTACAAATGTGTTACAGGTAAAATAAATATGTATATTTTGAAAACGTGTTCTTTGTACTCGAGTTTTTTGTTTTTTAATCGTTTCCTATTGTTGCGAATTGATACTGGCGGATAATAACTTACCCTTTTCATTAAACTGCTACATTCGGAACTTTTAGAAATTGTTTCATTATCTACAACAGCATCAATGATACTTTTTAAATGATCTTGAAGTAATTCCTTTTCTTCATTACGAGTATTTGTTTGCATAAATGATACTGGAGTTCGAATACATCTGAAATAGGATAAATAACTACACAAAATAATTATAATAATAACATTATATTTATTGATTCTTTGACAATTTAATTATATGTATTATAATTTAGTTAGTGTATGAACTTGTTATTGAAGTCAAATATACTGGGAAGATTTTATTAACTACTTACTTATACTCTATACCTCTAATGTAAGGCACTTCTAGTAGTCGCTTTAAATTCTGCATAGTTCAACTAACGTACTCTAGGGAATGGAACTTTAAAATAAATCCAACAGTACTACACTACACAAAATCTTTAGATATACTGCTTTTTGATGATCAAAATTCTGAGTTTATGTCGGTGTAACAGAATGAATAATTTATGCACTTTTTGAATCTTATCTTTCCCTGTATCTACCCTTTTCCCTCCATTGTTATTTAGGTACACACATTTGTTTTTTTTTTAATTAAAGCTTAATTAAAATAGGAAAAATAATTATATTTGTTTAAAATTATAAAATCCATACATTATTTTAAATAAATCTAAATTTTAAATTTAAGAAACCCGCGATTCCAATGCCTTAATTTCCTTAAATAAAACACCATAATAATGTGTAATGTGAACGCGATGCACTTTCATTTGAAAACGCATCGCGTTAAAAAAAAACGGTAAGTGTTCAAACCATTGAACATGATTTTGAATATTATAAATAACAATAATTATCGTAGAAGTAAGATAATATTAATCTATAATATAAAAATGAATCGCAAAATGTGTTGGTAAGCGCATAACTCAACAACGCCTGGACCAATTTGGCCAAATCTTTTTTTAAAATGTTCGTTGAAGTTCAAGGATGGTTTTTACGGCGAGAAAAAATAGAATTATTGCTGGAAAAACCTTAAAAATAGCCCTTTTCTTTTTTCCATACAAATGATTTGTAACTAAAACGTAGTAAATTTGAGCTTTATTGCTATGGTATAAAGTTCATATTAAATTACAAGCACTCATTGTTGTCTAAGCAATTTAGGTGTGTTCCTAACGTCATAGATCATCGTAGAAGTACCAATCTATCAAAAGTATATAAAATTTTCATGTCACAATGTTAGTTACCGTACTCCTCCGAAACTGCTTTACCGATTTTTACCAAATTTTATATGCGTATACAGTAGGTCTGGAAAATCAGCTACTATCAATACTTCATTTTGCAAAACAACGTTTGCTGGGGTCAGCTAGTATTATATAATTAACTAGATATACGAAAACACATTATAAATTAAAACTAAATAAATCTTAACAAAGTCAACGGCAAAACTTATGTTAGCTGAATTGCATAGGTACGCAGTTGCAGACTAATCATAAGTCCAAAATTCACTGGAGCGCCGATTCAGCAAGTCAGCAAAATACAGCTGCATCGACGCTTCACCGATAGCACACTAAGATAACTAGATTTAGTATATAAACTGTACAAAATTGTTAATAAATCACATTGGAACGAAGCACTGAGTCGCGTTTTACTCCGCCTCCCTCTACGAAGACCACCGGACCCAGAAGTACCACCGACGAGCTGCCCGGACGCACACCCTCTCACTGTGGCCAAGACCCCCTTAGCTATCAGTACCTGATCGGTCTTGTGAGCCTGCTTGACCGGCAGTGAGAGTCCACTGGAGGAGCCGCCCTGAGGTTCCAACATCCACGGGAGGAGCCGCCCAGCATCCACTGGAGGAGCCGCCCAGCATCCGCTGGAGGAGCCGCCCAGGATCCGCTGGAGGAGCCGCCCAGCATCCGCTGGAGGAGCCGCCAAGAGGTCCAGCATCCGCTGGTGGAGCCACCCAGAGGTTCCAGCATCCGCTGGTGGAGCAGCCCAGAGGTCCCAGCATCCGCTGGAGGAGCAGCACGTCCACGATTTCAGCATCCTCTCACTGTGGCCAAGACTTCTTTAGCCATCAGTACCTGATCGGTCTTGTGGGCCTGCTTGACCGGCAGTGAGAAAACCCTTCCCTGTGTACATTGCACGCCGTACACGCCCTTGGTTCCTTCCCACTATCCGTCTGTTACCTTAGGTCTCCTGGTAACAGATATCCCTGTTTATCTATATATTTATTTATTACACTTATATGGTTAGGGATAGGGTTGTAGGGGTACACACACATTGATAGGGCTACACGTGTTACATACGTGGTTAGGGTCCAGACATAGGTCACATACGTAGGGGTAGGTAGGAGTTAGGCTCAGTGTTAGGCTACGTTGATTAGGTAGTAGTTAGTAGGAGCGCTCGATGTTTATAGTACACCCGTGTGTACAACACTCACACGTAAAGTACCAAGCACGGGGCTATCCTACATTAGGCAGTTTAGTTCTGTATCTCCCAATCGTCACACACCCGTGCGTTCACCAGAGACGTACGTAGGGTTAAGTGTAGGTTATTAGGCGGTCGTACATTTGGTCATCCGGCTCGAAGGACCTTTGACAATTTAATTATATGTATTATAATTTAGTTAGTGTATGAACTTGTTATTGAAGTCAAATATACTGGGAAGATTTTATTAACTACTTACTTATACTCTATACCTCTAATGTAAGGCACTTCTAGTAGTCGCTTTAAATTCTGCATAGTTCAACTAACGTACTCTAGGGAATGGAACTTTAAAATAAATCCAAAAGTACTAAACTACACAAAATCTTTAGATATACTGCTTTTTGATGATCAATATTCTGAGTTTATGTCGGTGTAACAGAATGAATAATTTATGCACTTTTTGAATCTTATCTTTCCCTGTATCTACACTTTTCCCTCCATTGTTATTTAGGTACACACATTTGTTTTTTTTTAATTAAAGCTTAATTAAAATAGGAAAAATAATTATATTATTTTGTTTAAAATTATAAAATCCATACATTATTTTAAATAAATCTAAATTTTAAATTTAAGAAACCCGCGATTCCAATGCCTTAATTTCCTTAAATAAAACACCATAATAATGTGTAATGTGAACGCGATGCGCTTTCATTTGAAAGCGCATCGCGTTAAAAAAAACGGTAAGTTTTATCAAAAAAAACCCACGGCAAAAATTGTAGATCATAAAATTATCTATAAAAAATGTATCAATACTTTTTTACCTACGAGCCACCGTCTTGTGGCATTAGAAATACATATTAAAATCGCGACGCATCTCTCTTTTTGACGACAGCAATAGCTTAAATAATCGATTACGGATCGATTATTTCCAAAACCATATTTAATCGTTTATTAGATTGAACCAACAAAATTATGGTGTTTGAAAAAGAATCGAATCGAAAGAATCGAGTGAAGTGTATAATTAAAAAAATATTAAACATTTAATATGGGTAGGTATCGAGCTTTGCCGGCGCTTCGTGTTATTTGTAAAACGAAAAGTATTTCCTTGAGGAGATGAATGAATAAACACAAAATTGTAGTAAACAAGTAACTTACTAATAAGGTATAATTAAACGAACTTTTAATAGGTATTGAAAACTTATCTAAGGAAGTTAAAGTGATAAACATAATTTCTGTGCATCGTTAATTAAAATTATAAATACAAGAAAGTAATGGATATCGAATTATTTCGAGAGCAGATTATATAATGCTGTAACGATTGAACATGGTAAATCTGGCAGATTAATGATCCCTATTATAAATGGTCTCCAACAACCTATTGAATAGTTTCTTTTCGTTTTCCGGCAGCGCATTCGTTTTTTGTAACATGTTTTCATAGAGTTTCTTTTCCTCTTCGTGGTATAGCTGCGGCAGGTGCAGTTGGTCGTAGAGCTTCTTAATACTGCTCACGCTGTCGGGGTCGCTGCGCCCGTAGTCGCGCAGGAACTGCGAGCGCTGCGCCGCGGAGCTCAGCCGCAGCGCCTGCACCGACAGCCACGTGCATTTACCCTCCTCTACGTCGTTCCCTTTCTTACCTGTTTTGGTTTCGTCACCGTAACAGTCTAGCATGTCATTCTGTGAAATATCAGTAAAAATTATATAAATGTTCTGCGCTTTTCAATCAGTCGAAATAATTGATTTATTGTAGTGATTAATTATAATAGAGGGAGATTATTAATTATAATTACATGATTGGGAAAATGATAAGAATTATGGAAATTATGAAGATGACGATGACAACGATAAAGATAAAGATGATTTAATATAATTATAATATTAAGCATGAATAATAGATATATATACATATATATAATGTGTATTTATGAATCAGTATTAAGCTAAATTTATGATAAATAAACAAACTAAATTCAATTATTAATACTATTAATACTGAATAAATATTTTTTTGTGTATTAAATTCATTAAACCATGATTAAACTGAACAGTTTTGTGATGGTTTCTCATGTGTAGTTCTCTCTTGCCTTTATTCGCTCTAAGGGGGTGTTCAACCCTTCAAATATGTCTTGTTATTGAAAAATTATTGAATGATAATTGTCCAGCAATATTCGTATATACTCTCTTTTAATTATACAATTGAAATTGCAGGAATTTAAGACAGTAAATGGATTTATGTACCTGAGCAGTGCTCTCGCATTTGACTTTCTTCGGTGTCTGGGGAAGCGTTAGACCCTTCGGATGTGTCTGGCTTTTAGAATAATGATTTAAAATGGTCATTAGAATATTGTGTATAAATCTCAGCTTTTATAATATGACGTGAGAGAGCTCAGGTAATGCACGCCTTGATTGCCTGATACCTACTGAAGGCACCGTTACCCCAGGTTCGTAACCCCCAAATATTGTTCCCTACACCAGTGTTAACACGTGAATAAAATTTCAGCCTTTATACTTTAACGTAGGTCTGGCAGGCCCTGGCTCTTAGTCCATAAGTCAAATAAGAGATGACATAATTAAATAACTCTTACCGAATTATGGCATAAGGTTTAACCTTTTAAAAGCGTTATTTTAGTTAGTTATGGTTTTGGACAGTAGTAAATTATAACACTTTTGAGATAAAATTTAAATGAAATGCCCAAACCGTTTTCTATATGGAAGTACCTATGTTAAAATTGTTATTTAGTTCATTTATGTTTTTTGTATATTACTTAACGTTTCTGAGATTTGTAATACCAAACAATGGAAATAAATGATTTTGTATCACGTTTTCTCGGCGAAACAAAACTGGGTTTATTTTCTTTGACATTTTCAGGCAGACTTTTGTGCATGTATGAATGCAACCCATTTACCTGAATTTGGAAAAACTTTCTCATTTCCAAACATATGTCATTTACATTGCTGTGAAGATCCTTCTCATATTTTCCAGCAAGCAGATATCCTAATATTATTGGTAGATTAAATGTGCCATAGCCAGTCTTGTGTTGTGCGATGAAGTTGTAATTTTCGGTTGTATATTTACTGTAATTTCTCTGACTAGATATTGAATATTCCATTCGATCGCCCATCACACAGTAAAGTAGAACCTGAAAATTAAAAACCATTTACTTCCACGTCATAACTGAATACTGACGTAATGTTATACATATATTTATTTATAATACTATCCCTCTTACCTTATTTAAAATATTTGATATGTCGAAATAGTAAACATTCCGACTAAAATTATCTTTCAATATCTCAAAAAGATAACATTGTACCATGACAGCATCTGTTATGGCAACCAGGCCGACATTCGGTAGCCTATGCCAACATGGCTTACCGCGTCTTGTGCTGGATCCATCGATAATGTCGTCCAATATTAAGACGTAGGACAATAGCTGAAATAAGACTATTTACCAGTAAATATTGATGATGTGAGAAGAGGAAGGTGGAAGAAAAGATGTATGGACTGTGTGAAAGATGACATGTGTAAGAAAGAGGTGAGTGTTGAGATGACGGGTGATAGAGGGAAATGGATGCAGAAAACATGTTGTGCCGACCCCACGTGATGTGGGATAAGGTCAGAAAGAAGAAGGAAGATCTTTTAATATTGATAAAACCAAAATGTAACTACGTCTCCTTGTTTCGGATTATAAATAACTATTTTTTCCCGATCTCACCATTTCTACGCAACATCCCAGCGTGCGTGCCATCTTCGTGGTTTCCTGAGTGATGTTCTCTGGCTTTTCAACTGATTCGTACGTGGTGACTGTCCACATTCCTCTTATCATTTTGCCGCCAGTTAGGGTATGGTCCAAAAGCTACAACATTAAAAAAAATATTGAGTATACATTTGCTTTCATCAAAGGATCATATTTTGGAAGGTTGATCTCGATCTTCTCTTGGGCTCTAGACGTATCCTAATTAAGGAGTTAGAGCCCTTATGATACAGAGTGTCCTAAAAGTAAAAATTGGACCCTATTACCGACCCCCTATTAATATCCGTACGCTGTCTGACACTTGTCTCTACGTCATGAACTGTGATAGTTGGGGATTTGAAATATTAAAGATAATTTACGGCGCCACTATCGTTATTTTGTAGTTACAAAAGTGTAACAGGTAAAATAAAATATGTATTTTTTGAAAACGTGTTCTTTGTACTCGAGTTTTTTTTTGTTTTTGAATCTATTTCTATTGTTGCGAATTGATACAGGCGGATAATAACTTACCCTTTTCATTAAACTGCTACATTCGGAACTTTTAGAAATTGTTTCATTATATACAACATTATCAATGATACTTTTTAAATGATCTTGAAGTAATTCCTTTTCTTCATTACGAGTATTTGTTTGCATAAATGATACTGGAGGTCGAATACATCTGAAATAGGATAAATAACTACACAAAATAATTATAATAATAACATTATATTTATTGATTCTTTGACAATTTAATTATATGTATTATAATTTAGTTAGTTTATGAACTTGTTATTGAAGTCAAATAGACTGGGAAGATTTTATTAACTACTTACTTATACTCTATACCTCTAATGTAAGGCACTTCTAGTAGTCGCTTTAAATTCTGCATAGTTCAACTAACGTACTCTAGGAAATGGAACTTTAAAATAAATCCAAAAGTACCTACTACACTACACAAAATCTTTAGATATACTGCTTTTTGATGATCAAAATTCTGAGTTTATGTCGGTGAAACAGAATGAATAATTTATGCACTTTTTGAATCTTATCTTTCCCTGTATCTACCCTTTTCCCTCCATTGTTATTTAGGTACACACATTTGTTTTTTTTAATTAAAGCTTAATTTACGAGCTAAACACCGCAAGCCTCGATGTCGGACTTACCATGAACATGTCGAAGACGAAAGCCATGACAAACAGCTTTGAACACCCCGTTTTTGTAGAAGAAGTGGAGATCGAGTACGTCAGAGACTACCTTTATCTTGGCCAAATTGTCTCTTTCCAGGTTAGAGCAGATAAAGAGGTTGCTAGACGCACAGAGAACGCCTGGAAGAGCTTTTGGGCAATGAAAGATCTAATGAAAGGCAAACTACCATTATGCCTGAAAAGGAAACTCCTAGACATTCGCTTTCTCCCTATTCTGACGTATGGCGCTCAGACTTGGTCTCTGACAAAACGCCAAAAATCCGCTCTCGGAGTATGCCAGCGAGCCATGGAGCGTAGTATTTTGGATATGAAGTTGTCAGACCGCGTGAGAAACAGCATACTACGTTCCAAAACCAAAATCACAGATGTTGGACAGAAGGCTGCATGCCTGAAGTGGAACTGGGCCGGACACGTGTGTCGTTTGTCAGATGACAGGTGGGCCAAGCAAACAACTGATTGGTCCCCACATATAAGTCGTCCCCGTGGAAGGCCAAGGATGAGATGGCGGGACAAACTGGATACTCACCTAAGCACGTGGCCTATCACAGCGTTCAATCGCGAAGAGTGGAAGAAGGGCAGGGAGGCCTTTGCCCTGCAGTGGGACAGTATGGGCTGAATAATAATAATAAAGCTTAATATTATTATTTTTTTTTTAATAGCCTAGCTGTCCCACTGCTGGGCAAAGGCCTCCCTTTTCTCCTTCCACTCGCCTCGAACTGCCGCCACTTCAGGCCAAGATTTTAGATAAGCGTCAAGTTCGTCCCGCCATCGGATCTTAGGCCTTCCACGTCGCCTCTTAGCGTTGGGTGGGCTCCACTCTGTTGTGGTATTTGCCCACAAGTCGCTAGCCATGCGGCAGACGTGTCCAGCCCAGTTCCACTTCAGACTGCCTGCTTTCTGTCCAACGTCTACGATTTTAGTTTTGGAACGTATTAGGCTGTTACGAACATGATCTGATAGCTTTATTCCTAATATAATACGCTCCATGTTCCGCTGGCAAACTCCGAGGGCAGACTTTTGGCGGTTCGTTAGAGACCAAGTCTGGGCGCCGTAGGTCAGTATTGGGAGAATACGTACGTCCATTAGTTTCTTTTTTAAAGAGAGTGGTAGATTGCCTTTTAAGAGATCTTTCATGGACCAAAAGCTTCTCCAGGCGTTTTGGATGCGTCTTGTTATCTCGAGATCTTGTCTTGTCTGGAGAGAAACTATTTGGCCAAGATAAACATACTCTTTTACGTACTCAATCCCTATTCCTCTGACATCTACTTGGCGCTCGGTACTATTGGTCATCAACTTTGTCTTCGCCATATTCATATGAAGCCCGACCTCGAGACTTGCGGTGTTGAGTTCGTTGATCATGTTCTTAAGAACATGATCAACGAACTCAACACTTCTTCTTCTTTTTCTATTATGCGAATGAGCTTAAGCTCATTCGCGGAAGAAGAAAATAATACTATGTCGTCGGCGAAGCGCAAGTTGGTCAGCCTCTTAGCGCCAACGATAATTCCCTTATTTTCCCAGTTCACCGAGAGTTTGCGAAATACTTCTTCCAGCGTAGCTGTAAAGAGTTTTGGGGACAATGGATAATAAAATATATTGTTGTTAGTTCGTTCAACAATTTCTTCTCCTTCTGATCTCGGATAGACCAATTATATCCCAATTTATGTATTGTAGGGCATTGTCAAGTTCTAGTAAGCGTTCTTCAGTGCGCAGCGTTTTTACGTTAAATGTAAGGATTTTTAGCATATCGGAATCCGTTTGGCGTGCTGTAGTTGTCTGACAGTGGGACCTCACCCGGGGATTGTATGCGCCCCATGCTCCAGGGTTCACCAGCCTACTGTCATCGGCGGTATTCCCACTGGAGTCGCCGGGCACTGGGGGCCGGTTCCTTGGAGTGTATATCATGAAAAGGGGGTTGGACTAATTACCCACCGCGCTGGTCCAGTGCGAGTTGGTGGGTGTTAAGATTGTCAGAGCCTTGTCAGTTTATCAGCAGGGAGTACCACGTGCAGGTAAGGTTGACTTGAGTATCTAAGATGGAAGTTGTACCCATAGGAAAAATAATTATATTATTTTGTTTAAAATATAAAATCCATACATTATTTTAAATAAATCTAAATTTTAAATTTAAGAAACCCCCGATTCCAATGCCTTAATTTCCTTAAATAAAACACCATAATAATGTGTAATGTGAACGCGATGCGCATTCATTTGAAAGCGCATCGCGTTAAAAAAAACGGTAAGTTTTATCATAAAAAACCCACGGCAAAAATTGTAGATCAAAAAATTATCTATAAAAAATGTATCAATACTTTTTTACCTACGAGCCACCGTCTTGTGGCATTAGAAATACATATTAAAATCGCGACGCATCTCTCTTTTTGACGACAGCAATAGCTTAAATAATCGATTATTTCCAAAACCATATTTAATCGTAGATTCATCATCATCACCCTATTAACGTTCCCACTGCTGGGACACAGGGACTTCTCTCTTGACGAGAGAGATTAGACCTTAATTCACCACGCTGGCCAAGTGCGAGTTGGTGAATGTCACATGACCTTCAAACTCTTTTTTTAAAGTTCTCAGAACATGCCGGTTTCCTCACGATGTTTGCCTTCACCGTTAAAGCACGTGTTTAAAGCGCACATAAATCTCTCAAGAAGAAAAATCCAGAGGTGCGTGGCGGGGTTTGAACCCACGACCTTCGGAATGAAAGTCGAGTGTCCTCCCACTTAGCCAACATGGCATTTAGATTTTTTATTAGATTGAACCAACAAAATTATGGTGTTTGAAAAAGAATCGAATCGAAAGAATCGAGTGAAGTGTATAATTTAAAAAATATTAAACATTTAATATGGGTAGGTATCGAGCTTTGCCGGCGCTTCGTGTTATTTGTAAAACGAAAAGTATTTCCTTGAGGAGATGAATGAATAAACACAAAATTTTAGTAAACAAGTAACTTACTGATAAGGTACAATTAAACGAACTTTTAATAGGTATTCAAAACTTATCTAAGGAAGTTAAAGTGATAAACATAATTTCTGTGCATCGTTAATTAAAATTATAAATACAAGAAAGTAATGGATATCGAATTATTTCGAGAGCAGATTATATAATGCTGTAACGATTGAACATGGTAAATCTGGTAGATTAATGATCCCTATTATAAATGGTCTCCAACAACCTATTGAATAGTTTCTTTTCATTTTCCGGCAGCTCATTCGTTTTTTGTAGCATGTTTTCATAGAGTTTCCTTTCCTCTTCGTGGTATAGCTGCGGCAGATGCAGTTGGTCGTAGAGCTTCTTAATACTGCTCACTCTGTCGGGGTCGCTGCGCCCGTAGTCGCGCAGGAACTGTGCGCGCTGCGCAGCGGAGCTCAGCCGCAGCGCCTGCACCGACAGCCACGTGCATTTACCCTCCTCTATGTCGTTCCCTTTCTTACCTGTTTTGGTTTCGTCACCGTAACAGTCTAGCATGTCATTCTGTGAAATATCAGTGAAAATTATATAAATGTTCTGCGCTTTTCAATCAGTCGAAATAATTGATTTATTGTAGTGATTAATTATAAGTCAAATAAGAGATGACATAATTAAAGAACTCTTACCGAATTATGGCAGAAGGCTTAACCTTTTTAAAGCGTTATTTTAGTTAGTTATGGTTTTGGAAAGTAGTAAATAATAACACTTTTGAGATAAAATTTAAATGAAATGCCCAAACCGTTTTCTTTATGGAAGTACCTATGTTAAAATTGTTATTTAGTTCATTTATGTTTTTTGTATATTACTTAACGTTTCTGAGATTTGTAATACCAAACAATGGAAATAAATGATTTTGTATCACGTTTTCTCGGCGAAACAAAACTGGGTTTATTTTCTTTGACATTTTCAGGCAGACTTTTGTGCATGTATGAATGCAACCCATTTACCTGAATTTGGAAAAACTTTCTCATTTCCAAACATATGTCATTTACATTGCTGTGAAGATCCTTCTCATATTTTCCAGCAAGCAGATATCCTAATATTATTGGTAGATTAAATGTGCCATAGCCAGTCTTGTGTTGTGCGATGAAGTTGTAATTTTCGGTTGTATATTTACTGTAATTTCTCTGACTAGATATTGAATATTCCATTCGATCGCCCATCACACAGTAAAGTAGAACCTGAAAATTAAAAACCATTTACTTCCACGTCATAACTGAATACTGACGTAAAGTTATACATATATTTATTTATAATACTATCCCTCTTACCTTATTTAAAATATTTGATATGTCGAAATAGTAAACATTCCGACTAAAATTATCTTTCAATATCTCAAAAAGATAACATTGTACCATGACAGCATCTGTTATGGCCCCCAGGCCGACATTCGGTAGCCTATGCCAACATGGCTTACCGCGTCTTGTGCTGGATCCATCGATAATGTCGTCCAATATTAAGACGTAGGACAATAGCTGAAATAAGAATATTTACCTGTAAATATTGATGATGTAAGAAGAGGAAGGTCGAAGAAAAGATGTATGGACTGTGTGAAAGATGACATGTGTAAGAAAGAGGTGAGTGTTGAGATGACGGGTGATAGAGGGAAATGGAAGCAGAAAACATGTTGTGCCGACCCCACGTGATGTGGGATAAGGTCAGGAAGAAGAAGATCTTTTAATATTGATAAAACCAAAATGTAACTACGTCTCCTTGTTTCGGATTATAAATAACTATTTTTTCCCGATCTCACCATTTCTACGCAACATCCCAGCGTGCGTGCCATCTTCATGGTTTCCTGAGTGATGTTCTCTGGCTTTTCAACTGATTTGTAAGTGGTGACTGTCCACATTCCTCTTATCATTTTGCCGCCAGTTAGGGTATGGTCCAAAAGCTACAACATTAAAAAATAATATTGAGTATACATTTGCTTTCATCAAAGGATCATATTTTGGAAGGTTGATCTCGATCTTCTCTTGGGCTCTAGACGTATCCTAATAAAGGAGTTAGAACCCTTATGATACAGAGTGTCCTAAAAGTAAACATTGGACCCTATTACCGACCCCCTAATATCCGTACGCTGTCTGACACTTGTCTCTACGTCATGAACTGTGATAGTTGGGGATTTGAAATATTAAAGATAATTAACGGCGCCACTATCGTTATTTTGTAGTTACAAAAGTGTTACAGGTAAAATAAAATATGTATTTTTTGAAAACGTGTTCTTTGTACTCGAGTTATTTTTTGGTTTTGAATCGTTTTCTATTGTTGCGAATTGATACAGGCGGATAATAACTTACCCTTTTCATTAAACTGCTACATTCGGAACTTTTAGAAATTGTTTCATTATATACAACATTATCAATGATACTTTTTAAATGATCTTGAAGTAATTCCTTTTCCTCATTACGAGTATTTGTTTGCATAAATGATACTGGAGGTCGAATACATCTGAAATAGGATAAATAACTACACAAAATAATTATAATAATAACATTATATTTATTGATTCTTTGACAATTTAATTATATGTATTATAATTTAGTTAGTGTATGAACTTATTATTGAAGTCAAATAGACTGGGAAGATTTTATTAACTACTTACTTATACTCTATACCTCTAATGTAAGGCACTTCTAGTAGTCGCTTTAAATTCTGCATAGTTCAATTAACGTACTTTATGAAATGGAAGTTTAAAAAAAAACCAAAAGTACTACACTGCACAAAATCTTTAGATATACTGCTTTTTGATGATCAAAATTCAGAGTTTATGTCTGTGTAACAGAATGAATAATTTATGCACTTTTTTGCATCTTATTTTTCCCTGTATCTACCTTTTTCCCTCCATTATTATTTAGGTACACACATTTGTTTTTTTTTTCATTTAAGCTTATTTAAAATAAGAAAAATAATTATATTATTTTGTTTAAATATAAAATCTACAGATTAATAAAAATAAATTCTTTATTGTACACAAAAAACACAGTAATACAAAAGGGTCATACAATAAACAAAATGTACAAAAGGCGAGCTTAACCCTAAAAGTGTTTTCTGACAGCAAACCTCGTCAAAAAGATATCATAAGATCTTATTTTTCCCTGTATCTACCTTTTTCCCTCCATTATTATTTAGGTACACACATTTGTTTTTTTTTTCATTTAAGCTTATTTAAAATAAGAAAAATAATTATATTATTTTGTTTGAATATAAAATCTACAGATGAATAAAAATAAATTCTTTATTGTACACAAAAAAACACAGTAATACAAAAGGGTCATACAATAAACAAAATGTACAAAAGGCGAGCTTAACCCTTAAAGTGTTTTCTGACAGCAAACCTCGTCATTGTGATATGTGCTAACAGATAGGGTTGACATTGTGTACATACAGTAAACAAAGAAAAGATAACGTACCTAATGTTATACTAATCTACATAATAGACCTAAGAAATATAAAATGATACACATAATTAAATAAAAATTACTTATATACTTACAACATATATATTCATATATATAAATACATACAACAAATATATACATCCATGATTAAGTATGTTCGAAACTTAGATCTGCAAGGAGAGATAGTGCTCTTTGAGTTTAGTTTTAAAAGTAATAATAGAAGGACAAGCTTGAATCGAGTAAGGAAGGGCGTTCCACAACCTTACCGCTTTCACTGTAAATAAGTTCCTGTAGCGGCTAGAACTATGACTAGGAGTCTTAAGGCGAAGCGACTTTGATTCCCGACAAGGTCCTCCACGGGGAACCAAAAACTCAAATCGCACACGCAGATAAGAAGGGTCAGAGGGCTAAAGAGAGCAAGGTAAAGAAAAGACAGAATGTGAACATCACGCCGTCGACGTATTGGGAGTCTTAAGTTCAGATTATTTAAAATAACTCTAAATTTTAAATGTAAGAAAAACCCCCGATTTCAATGCCTTAATTTCCTTAAGTAAAACACCATAATAATGTGTAAAGGTGCGTACGGATAGCGCGTTCCTGTGTTACGCGTAGTTGTCCACGCGTACATTGGATACGCGTACAGCTCTTGTACGGACCGCCGCGAACCTGTACGCGAGGTCAATCGATCCAGAGCGCTCCGCGAGCCCCAGTCATTCGCTGGGGCTCGCGGAGCTAATAATATTTTCATTATTGAAACTCGAAGAACACGCGTGTTTATTCATTTTGCCGTCCAAATATAGCGTAGCCGGCCGCGTGCGTCCTCTTTGACGCGCGACCAAAAACCGACTGACGGTGGCTCGCGCTGCGAGTTGGCTCGCGCGGTACGCGTACCCCAAGAGTGAACGCGTAGCTGCAGGTATGGACTAGGCGTTCCGGATACGCGTAAACTGAGTACGCGTACCAGGGTACGCGCAATCCGTACGCACCTTAATGTGAACGCGATGCGCATTCATTTGATACCCCACTCGAGTATATTTGGAGATTTTCGATTTTCTTACTCTTCCCCACTATAACCCCCATTACTTTTAAACGGCACAACCGATTTTCATGAAACATGTCTAAGAACACTCACGCCAGACTCACCTTTCATACAAAAAAAACTAAATTAAAATCGATCCATCCGTTCGGGAGCTATGACGTCCCAGACAGACAGATAGACACGTAAAACTTATAACACCCCTCTTTTTTTGTCGGGGGTCAAAATTATATCTATGATTTTGTGTTATTATTACAAAATCTATGAGTTTGTATTAATTATGACAGAATGATAGCAATATGCAAATGCAACTGTATCAAAACATAAGGCGGTTTCAAATTAATTCAGTTCATTTATTTGTTTCAGTTTGAAATCCATTCGGTAATGTATATATCTAATGCGCTGATATAGGAAAACTATACGAGTCCATAGAATCTACAGAATCCATGGATTAGTTTGACATTGTCACATCGCAAGTAGATTTTTGTCAAAAAAATAACCGACAGAATATATGAAATATATGTATAAATAATAGAAATAGAATTAGATTAAAGTAGTTCAGTTCAGTTTCTTGTAATTGGACTGCACTTGAAGCGACAATTTGCCAGTGTCGAGTTAAATAAAATTATACAGTGAAAAAAATATTATTCAGTTGAACGCAATTTTGACCTAGAATTAAAGTAGCCTATGTCCTAATAAGACATTCGAAGTTGACAAGCTGAATTTCTGTGAAATTGTTCAAAACATAATTCCCCATCATTCCTGTGTAAGGAAAAGAAATGTTCAAGGTCACAGGTTAAAAAAACGTATTTCGCAATTTTCAGCAAAACGGTAACTTTTATCATAAAAAAACCTAAGACAAAAAATTGTAGTAAAACTGTAAAATTGCATCATAAAATTATCTATAAAAAAGTGTGTGTGTGTCAGCTACGACGCACTATTGGAGTTTACTCCTTACGAACGCTAATTTATGATATATATCGAATAGAAAAAAAGGGTAAATGAACGCATCTGCTAAAATTATAAGAGAAACAAACGTATATCTGTAATTATTCGGATGAGATACGCTGTGTTATGTATTCCATATCATTCTTTTACACGTTCAATCCTACAGATATATATGTTTGTCTCTTTCAACGTAACGCCTCAACTTTTCGTGTTACACTTGATTTTACTCCTCATAAAATTTCCGTACCGGGCCTTATAACTCAAATCGTTTCTTAAGGAGTAAACTCCAAAAAATGTATCATTACTTTTTTACCTACGAGCCACCGTTTCTTAGATATAACGATTCAAAAAGTTATAAAAGTTGTTATCGTCATAATATGCACACGTTTTTTTGAATTGAGTTTGGATTTGAGGGCGGGACAGCGCGGACGTGACCAGTCGCGACGCATCTGTCTTTTTCCCGACAGCAATAGCTTTAATAATCGATCACGGATCGATTATTTCCAAAACCGAAAGAATCGAGTGAAGTGTATAATTTTAAAAATATTTAATAAGGGTAGGTATTTAGTGTTATCGAGCTTTGCCGGCGCTTCGTGTTATATGTAAAACGAAAAGTATTGCCTTGAGAAGATGAAACACAAAATTGTAATAAACAACTAACTTATAAATAAGTAGGTACTTACTAATAAGGTATAATTAAACAAACTTATAATATTTAAAACTTATTAACGGAAGTTAAAGTGATTAACATAATTTCTGTGCATCCTTCATTAAAATTATAAATAACAGAAAATAGTGGATATCGAATTATTTTTAGAGCAGATTATTATAATGCTGTAACGATTGAACATGGTCAATCTGGCAGATTAATGATCCCTATTAACGGTCTCCAACAACCTAATAAATAGTTTCTTATCGTTTTCCGGCAGCTCATTCGTTTTTTGTAGCATGTTTTCATAGAGTTTCCTTTCCTCTTCGTGGTATAGCTGCGGCAGGTGCAGTTGGTCGTACAGCTTCTTAATACTGCTCACGCTGTCGGGGTCGCTGCGCCCGTAGTCGCGCAGGAACTGCGAGCGCTGCGCAGCGGAGCTCAGCCGCAGCGCCTGCACCGACAGCCACGTGCATTTACCCTCCTCTATGTCGTTCCCCTTCTTACCTGTTTTGGTTTCGTCACCGTAACAGTCTAGCATGTCATTCTGTGAATTTCAGTAAAAATTTAAACATTTTCAGGTGATATAATAAATAAGCGATGATAAAGTTAAAAACTCTTACAGAATTGTGGCAGTATTACGGTTTTTAAGAGTTCTATTAGTTAGTCATATTTTTGGAAGGTAGTCCTAAGAAGTCGTTTTGAGTTATAGCATTTTAATGAAATGGCCAACCCGCTTTTCTGGCGAAACAAAACTAGGTTTATTTTCTTCGTTGAGGCGTTTGCGTGCATATAAGTAAAAACTATTTGTACCTGAATTTGGTAAAACTTTCCCATCTCCAAACAAATGTCATTCACATTGCTGTGAAGATCCTTCTCGTATTTTCCAGCAAGCAGGTATCCTAATATTATTGGTAGATTTAATGTATTATAGGCCGTCTTGTGTTGTGCGATGAAGTTGTAATTTTCAGACGTAAATTTACTGTATTTTTTTTGACTAGCTAATGAATACTCCATTCGATCGCCCATCGCATAATAAAGTAGCGCCTGCAAATGAAAAACGTTTACTTCCACGTCATTACTTGAATTTTGTTAGTTTGTCAATAAAAATATATAAAAACTCTATTCTAGCGGTGAGTCATAATAGCAGTTATTTTTATATTTTATGCAGAAAAAATTAAGACACACGCATAAAATTTAAAAATAGTTTAACCTGCATAGTGAGGTTTATCACTTATTTAAAATCATTAAAATTTAATAGCCGTTATTGGTACAATAGCAGCTATTGCGTTAACAATCTCATGAATAACCGGTAATTTTGAATCACCGGTTATTATGAATTGCTTAATAAGTTATGATTGTGAATAACAAGTGATGAACGAGTGCAAAGTTTTTGTATGTTCTGCAAGCACTTTTTCCTTGGACTGGAGATGCCGAGAGCCTGTGTTTAATATATACCTATATTAAATAATATCTAAATATGTATGTCTATTGTATTGTGTATATTAAATGTCTAGTACCCGTTACACAAATTTAAAGGGCTAAATGTTGTGTGGATTGTCTGATTTTTTTTATTATATAAGGATAGTGTATCAGTGATAACGCGCTATTGTATCACTGTGGATATGAAAGCAATAGCTGCTATCAAAGATATTATTAAGTTATTATAATATCGACTACTAAAACGATGGCAATTATTGTTGAACTAATATTTTTTTTATATAGAACTTTACTTTTTTGATTGTTAATGTATGTGGTTATGATGCACGCATGTATGTATGGAAGGAAGGTCGCAAGGATATATGGATGAAAGGTATTGTGTATCGTATGCATGTATGGGCACATGTATTGATGCATGGATCTTTGTATTATTGGGTATTTATCATAGATTTTCAACCCATGGTTCATACTTTGTTCAATATTCAATCTCTCTTACCTTATTAAAAATATTTAAAATGTCAAAATAACGAACATTCTGACTGAAATTATCTTTTATTATTTCAAAAAGAGAACATTGTATCAAGATAGCATCTGCTATGGCCCCCAGGCCGACATCCGGTAGCCTATACCAACATGGCTTACCGCGTCTTGTGCTGGATCCATCGATAATATCGTCTAATATTATGACGTAGTACAATACCTGAAATAAAAATATTTAACTGTAGGTATGGATAAAACAAAAATTTTATCGATAAAAATAGATCATTGATAATTTGTGAGAGTGGTAAAGATAAGTCTGGGAATAAATGCAAAATCCCTTAAGATATGGGTTTTGTTTTATTGAGGATAACAGGAGCCATCTAAATCTAAGCATCTGTTGCAATTTCAAGCTGAAGCTACAGATATCATCTGCTCATGCTACGATTGTAAAAAAAAACATTTATATATCCGATCTCACCATTTCTATACAACATCCCAGCGTGCGTGCCATCTTCATGGTTTCCTGAGTGATGTTCTCAATCTTTTCAACTGATTCGTAAGTGGTGACTGTTAACATACCTCTTATCATTTTGCCGCCAGTGAGGGTGTGGTTCATAAGCTAAAAAATAATGTAGAGTAAAAAGAACATATTCTAGAAGGACGATCTTCAAATTGGGCTCTAGGTGCTTTTTTAGGGTTCTGTATCCCTCTGATGTCAGTTCGCTGTCTGACACCTGTCTCTACCTCATGAACTGGCTAGGCATTAGAAATGTTAAAATCATTTACGGCGCTCTATTGTTATTTTGTAGTTACAAATGCCAACATAAATCTTAATAAATAGATATATTTTCCCAGGCAGAAAACCTGTTTTTTAAACTCGAGTTAATTGTTTACTTTTAAATCTACGCCCACTATTGCGAAATTAGATACTTGCTTACGGATGAATTACTTACTCTCTTCATCGTACTGCTACATTCGGAACTTTTAGAAATTATTTCTTTATTTACCATTGTGTCAATTATACTTCTTAAATGATCTTGTAGTAATTCCTTTTCTTCATTACGAGTATTTGTTTGCATAAATGATACTAGAGACCGAATACATCTGAAAAAGGAATTACAGATAACTAGGTAGGTAATAAAATGTTCTTTCAAATTTATCGTCATAATTTTGCATGCCACTTTTGATAGCTTTGTTTGCACAGATCATTGTGAACCGTGTGAAAAGTTTGTCACCTTAGATAAATTTATATGAAACAATAGAAGTGAGATATTTTGACCACGAAGGGCACAAACAATATTATGATAATTGATAATTCTAATTGCCTAAATTATGTTGGTTAAAAGGTATTCTGATTATTTTGACTACTCTGGACATCTGAACGCTGTATCTACACAAACTACTGACTACCACTACTGACGACTAACTTCGTTATTGAAATTAAATAGAAAAGTCATGTCAGTCATGAGGTTACGACTGAGAAGATTTTATTAACTACTTACTTATACTCGCTACCTATATAAGGCACTGCTAGCAGTCGCTTTAAATTCTGCATAATTAAACTAAAGTTCTTTAAGGAAACTAACTTTAAAGGAAACCCAAAAACACAACACTACACAAAATCTTTGAATATACTGCGTCTTGGTGGTCCAAATCCTGAGTTAATGTCGAGGTACCTGAACGAATAATTAATGTGCTTTTTTGCATCGTATCTTTCCCAGAAGCTACCTATACTATATTATATACAGGGTGATTAATTTCATTTAGTAAAATATTATATGGGCGATGGTGGAGGATCGTGTGAATAGATTTCATCCCCTTTTCAGTTTGGTCTATTTGTAATGACCTTGAATCATCTTTACTATTATATATTTGATTTATTTTTATTAAGGTATAATAATAACATATATGACGGTGTGACGTCCTGGTTCTTCATTGTAGTGCATTTGTACCGAGTGGAAGTAGCATAGAACCAACTTAAAATGTCAGATGGCGTGAGCGGGCGCTCACGCCACTCGATCGCGCGATGTTTACCTGCGGCCGGTACCGGTCGGTGTCAGCCGACCGGTCTAACAGCCAATCGGGTGGCCGCAGGTGGAGGGGTTGTTTACGAGTTGCACTGCTATTTAAAGTACAGTTCCAATAGTCCGGGAGACATTCTTTCTTTGGCTTCTGCTCTGTGCAAACGCTCTCGGAATTACTAGTTGACTTTATCTATATTTTTTTTAAACTGAGCCTCAGATTATTTGTGTGATTGATATTGTTCGTTTAATCCCGTAATGAATTACTATTCAATGATAAAATCTGTTTAAATCTCTATGTCAAACCTTTCACCTACATATACATTTATTTATTTTATAATAAAACTTTAAACAATAAGAAAATTTAAAAAAAATGTTTCAAATTATAAATCATTATTTTTATAAATAAATAAATAATAAATAATATTGTCAAATTATTACCCATTTTAGGTCAGAATATTGTTAAAAACCATGATAATTTAAAAAGTTGTATAATTTATACACATTTTAAAATAACCTGTTTTCATTCATTTTAATTTCTTAAAAGTTAACAGTTATCCTACTTTGTTATGTGCATGAAATGCATTTGAGACCCCGGTGTATTGTATATTTGCAGATTTTCGGTTTTTTTATCAAATTGATGACATCAATAATTATGTCTAAAAACAATCGCGAAATTCGCGAGACCCTTTATACAAAGAAATATAAATATTTTTGAATTTGTATGTTTTAATTTGAATGAGATGACAACTCCGCCGACTTTACTTGAGTTTTTTCATGGCATAAATTCTTCTAAGTCTCATACAAATTATTTTATTTTTTTCAACTACGTGTAATTTTGGTTGGTAGGAGGAGTAATTAACACGTCTGTAGTAGGTTGAACACTGAACATTTATTGAGTTTAAACATGCCTCTTTACCTCTATACTATATATTTAGTTCTAATTTGAATTTATTAATTCCTTATTTTTGTAACATTATATTGATCCTACTACTATTATAAAGGCGAAAGTTTGTATGTATGGATGTTTGTTACTCTTTCACGCGAAAACTACTGAACCGATTTAAATGAAATTTGGTACACAGAATCTCTAGAGCCTGAAGAATAACATAGGCTACTTTTTACCGCGGGAAAACGTCATTCCGCGGGAAAATACATTATAACGCGGGTAACACCGCGGGGCACAGCTAGTATTACATATTTTTTCTTATATAGATCCTGCGTAAGTAATCCGATATGTTTGACATTTAATAAAATATTATTCTATTTTTCCTTATCTCTAAAGTAGGTCATTGTTGAGTAACGTGGTGCAAAGTATCAAGACAAGCTACACTACACCTTTCCCCCTTTTTTTATGGATTACTAATTACTTACTCTACAGATTACATTTGTGAATATATATATAGGTACTTATTATTATATCTTTACAAATAAAATGATCATTGTTATCTGATCTTACAACTTTCGCTTACTTGCTAGTTAATACATTTATCTTATTGTTCGGAAGACAGAGACCCTTATTAGGAATTCGGTATTTTATGTTGTTTATTATGTGTAATTAAATATTTTTGTGTACAATGTTTTCCTTTCCTGAAACTAATATTTTAACATTTTAATAAATATATAGGATCCATTTTATCTTTATCTTCTTTTTTTATAAACACTAAAACTCCTATCTCATAATTAATCGAATTGGTAGTTAAATCATATTTTAATTATCTATCAATTTTTGACAATTAAATTATTTCTAGCATACTTCTGGGATTTATGTAATCTGTACTTAAGCTCTATATATGAATTAAAATTATAAACTAGATCTACTCTACTTATAATGTTACTTGGTATATTACAAAGTTTACCAAACTCTAATTCGTACGGTGTATTAGTAAGTATGCACTGTTGTAATAGAAGAAAAACACCAATATTGTAACCAATCTGACAACTGACATAAGTCTGTCTGTATTCCTAAAAATTCTCCTATAGATTTATGTTAATTTTCTAAGGAACCAAGACTTCCATGGTGGAACGCAGTTGATTGCAGTTGGTTGATTTTTAAAATATATCATACTCCTCGCATGGTTGACGAAATGAATTCTGTACCCCTATCGGTTGCGATTTCTGTAGGTATTCCATACCGTAATATAAAATTATCGATAAACGATCGCGCTACCGTTCTGTTTCC
This sequence comes from Gymnoscelis rufifasciata, assembly GCA_929108375.1. Taxonomy (NCBI): domain Eukaryota; kingdom Metazoa; phylum Arthropoda; class Insecta; order Lepidoptera; family Geometridae; genus Gymnoscelis; species Gymnoscelis rufifasciata. The sequence continues at coordinate 6,609,827 of OV815317.1, read as the reverse complement.
TTATTTAGGAGTGGGTATGCTTCTACATACTTAGTAAGTTCACACTGTAATGTTAGTATGTAACATTATCCGTTTGTATCCTTAGATAACGTACCTACTAAATAATATTTTGTCCAACGCAGTTGTTGATGTATACTAGTACAGCAACAACTGCATACATAGTGACAGCTTAATATTTCTATGGAACTTTTGTTTTTGGCATTTATCACAATTTTTGACAAATTTTATAATTTCCATATCCATGCCTGTCCAATAGTAGTACCTAGCGCTTTAAACTGTTGGTTATTCTCCGAATGCCTGCATGGCCACTAGTTGGCAATAAATGGAAGTAATTTAATATTAGTCGTTGATCATCTTTATTATTTATTTTCTTGACACCTTTTATTATACACAATCGGGGTCCGGACCTTGTGCCATATTTATTTATTATTACTTATTATTACTAGCGGTGTCATCATTATGGAGTATGCAAATATTCTTTATATTATGTGAAAAAAAAATAATATAATAAGCATAACTTTAATTATTATTTGATAGATTATACAAAATGTAAGTACCACACTCATCTACATATGATTGTCTATGGTCCTAGCAGCCATGTAGTTTGTGTGATACGCGCAAGGATACGCGCTTTCTGTAGGTACCTACTACCATAGATAATTAATCTAAGATGGGAAAATGGGATGAAAGGGAACCTATTAATTTTTCTCTAGTGTCCGTTCATCTGTCAGACACCTTTTTGTAACTCATGAAATTTAAATATTTTCCTATTGTTGCGAAATTAGCGGATGATCACTTACTCTCTTCATGAAACTGACACAATCGGAACTTGTAGAAATGATTGCATTATTTACTACAGTATCAATGATACTTTTTAAATGATCTTGAAATAATTCATTTTCTTCATAACGAGTATTTGTATACATAAATGATACTGGAGGCCGAATATATCTGAAAAAGGAATTACGGATAGCTAGGTCATAAAATTATCTTTTTTTTTTTTTGCTCGATAAGGCTTCATTTCACCACAATCTCACCTGATGTAAAGAGACGATGTGGTCTAAGATGGGACATGAAGACCTAGAAGGTAGATGGCTTCTCCGGACCACATTACGCAACACGAAAAAATCGCTCCAGCCCGGAGGGTGGTGACAAGCCGCGGCCGAAGCCATCAGAGACTGTTCTTAGCACCACCCGGAGGTCACGTGTATTCAGAGGGTTACCACTTACGGACGTGAACAGTCGAAACCTCCAGTTTGCATGCCTTTGATAGCTTTGTTTGCACAGATAATTTTGATTAATATGAAACAATAGAAGTGAGACATTTTGACCACTTTGGCAATCTTAATCGATTTGGCGCTGACTGCATCTACACAAAATTCGGTATAATTTACAACCATTACTTAATAGTAACAGATTACATAGATTATGTAATCTGGGCTATTACTACTGAACTTTCTTATTGAAGTCAAATAGAAAAGTCATGTCAGTCCAGAGTCATGAGGTTACGATTGAGAAGACTTTAATCTCTACCTATAGGCACTGCTAGTAATCGCTTTAAATTCTGCATAGTTAAAATAACGTACTTTAAGGAAAACCAAAAGCAACGTAATACCGAATATCTTAGGATATACTGCTTTTTAGGTACCTGTCGAGGTACCTGGATGAAAAGGTATAGGAAAGATAAGATGAAGCGAAGCTCATAAATTATGTACTTTTTTGCATGTTATCTTTCCCGGAAGCTACCTTTGTTACTTTATCTTTTGTCAAATTTATTATATAGGCACCTACATGAATTTGTTTATTTTGAATAAAAACTTTATTCAAAAAGGATATTATTAAAACGGATACATTATTTTCTTTCATCATCATCATCATCTTCCTGACCTTATCCCACATTACGTGGGTTCGGCACAACATGTTTTCTCCTTCCATTGCCCTCTATCACCCGTCATCTCAACACTCACCTCTTTCTTACACATATCATCTTTCACACAGTCCATCCATATTTTCTTCGGCCTTCCTCTTCTCACATATCCATCGACATTCATATCTAACGCTCTTCTCGTTACATGACTTTCATCTCTTCTCATGACATGTCCATACCACGCTAATCTATTCCCTCTCAACTTATCCGTAACTGGTGCTACTTTCAAACTGCCTCTTACATACTCATTCCTTATTTTGTCCTTTCTAGTTACTCCACACATCCATCTTAACATCCTCATCTCTGCTACATGGACTTTTCTTTCATTCGTCCCTTTCACTGCCCAACACTCCGATCCATACATTACAACAGGTCTGATCACGCTTTTGTAGATCTTGCCTTTGAGTTTCAGTGGCATTCTAGGATCACATACTGTGCCTGAGACCTGCCGCCATGTCATCCATCCCACATTTATTCGATTTCTTACATCCTTGTTAATCTCACCATCATTCTGTACAACTGAACCGAGGTACCTGAAGTCGGAGCAAACTAGTAGGAATACACCATCTAAGGCAATATTGTTAAAGTTGGATGGACCACCGAAGTCACAAAACAGATGTTCTGTTTTGGTCCTACTGATCTTCAGTCCGACACTCTCCAACTTCGACTGCCATTTACCCAGTCTGCTCTGGACCTCGGTTGCGTTTTCTCTAACGAGAACAATGTCGTCGGCGAACAGCATACACCAAGGTGCCTCCTCCTGGATGTCCGATGTAAGTGCATCCATCACCAGGAGGAACAAATATGGGCTTAAAGCCGATCCCTGGTGCAAGCCCACAGCCACACTGAACTCGTCGGTGACGCCAGTGTACCAGTGACCGAACACGTGTACTAGCCTGGCTGTACATGGCCCTAATAAGCTGCAGGTACTTCGCAGGCACGCCTTTCTCTTTCATAGCCCACCACAGAACCTCACGGGGCACCCTATCGTATGCCTTCTCTAGTCAACGAACACCATGTGCAAGTTTTTGTGAGCACGTCTGTATTTTTCGCACAATTGGCGAAGTGCAAATATGGCATCCGTTGTCCCGCGACCACATTATTTTTTTTATTAAAAGATAATTAAGTAATTAAAATTACAACAAATATGAAGCTATACATTTACAAAACAAAATATATTAGCTATACATTTTGTTTTGTGACTGAAAATTACGTAAAAAGTTTTATTTTCGAAAAATACGCAGGTTTATTTTTATTTTTTTTTCTATCTTCTGATCACTTATTACGACATATATTCACGTTTTATAAGCATAATCAATGATTGTGATTAATTAACCCTAGATAATGATAATCTTCTTCTGATAAGTATTGTTTTATATTTTTACTTACAAAACGCAGAGTACTGGTTTTCAAATCCAACTTACATTGTAAACCATGTACGAAATAAATTATTTGATTTCAACTTTAACGTTGGTTGTAGGTAGCTTGGGTGACTGAATGACGCCTTGTTCGCTTTATGACAGATTCTCTTTATGGCAGATTAGCATTAGGCCAGATTCGTTTTAGGACAGATTCGCTCTAAGGCAGAAATTGTACAGTCAATGGCAGATTCGATAAAAGTTTTCTATTTTCTTTCGTTTATGAGTGAATTTTAACTAACTACAATAAATATGAAAATGACTCGTAAACATAAGGTTTCCAAGCATTAAAAACTCCTTCAGTTTATCTTTCAATTCTCCTTCCTATCTTTCTATCATGTAAATGGCCACTTTAATTTAGAGTACATTGTTATGTGACTTCTGTCACTTTTGTCATATTTGTCATCGCAACAACGATCAGAGAGTTTATAATCACTATGTGCTACGATTGATTTGTTTTTGAATTGAACTGATTTCTTAGACAATAAAATAAGTTTATTAGTATTCATCTATGAAATAAGGTATTACATATTGAGAAACTTTTGAGAAAGTATTAAATAAATATAATGGATCTGCCCAGTGGCAGCGGAATTAAACTTATATCTAGCCGAAAAGGTAAGCCCGTTTTACTACATGCTGGTTTTCGGTATAATTATGTTAAAAAAAAACAAAAAAGGTACTACTAATTGGAGATGTTACAATAAAACGGATTGCAATACTTCTATTACTATAAACAGTGAAAATGAAATAGTCAAGGAAGCCAAGCACTTGTGTACTCCAGATGAAATTAAAAATGTAGTAGACGGCTTAATGGACGACTGTAAGAAAAAAGTGTGTACGAGCCCATACCAAAGATATTTGAAGATTTTTAAGAGTTAGAGGGTGATAAATATGATCTACCAGAGGACTGTATACCGACATTTACAGAGAAAAAAGATTCACTGTATAGAACTAGAAAGGCTTACTTAAATTTGGATAAAACTACTTGTACAAATCTGAAAGACCTCAAGTTACCTGATCGTCTTGTGGAGAATTTTTTCTTGTTTGATGACGGAACTGTAGACAAAATTTTGTTTTTTGGCACACCCTTAGCAAAAACTAAATTTAAGAAGTATACGTCCTTTACGGCGACGGCACCTTTAAAGTTGTTCCGAGGATCTTCTATCAATTATACAGTTTACACATCAATGCTTCACAGAATGATGATACTATTAATTTTGTACCCTTGCTTTATATACTGCTACCTAACAAAACGCAAGCAACTTATGAAAGAATGTTTACTATATTACGTGATCAATTTTCAGTAAATATAGAGCAGTATAAATGCGATTATGAGATAGCAGTAATTCAAGCAGTTAATGCCATTTATCCGAATGCCAAAATTACGGGTTGTTACTACCACTACTGGAAAGCTCTTTCCAAAAAAAGCAAAGACCCAGGTCTCAATAACATCAATGGTGGAGACCGTATAACACGAATGTATATGCAATTGGCATTGTTGCCGCCAACTTTAATTCCTGAAAGCAACTTAGCTATTCTTGATTTAAACGATTCTGAAGAATGTACGGCATTTATAACTATTTCTCCAAGCAATGGATGGGATTAATTACCCGGGAAACATTTAGTTGCTATAAAGAAATATTCAGGACTAATAACCCAGTTGAAGGGTGGAATGGTCGCCTGAAGAACAGAATCCCCTTAAAACCACCGTTGTATCGGTTCATACAGTTGCTCAAAAAAGAAGCCAAATATCAAGACAGAAATTTAAGAAGGATAGAAACTTGTTGTTAAGGTAAAAGGCGTAGTTTAAAGTTAAATGAGAAAGATATCAAAATTGACATGATAATCACTAGTGCTCTGAAAAACGAAATTTCAGTGCTAGAATGCATAGAACGATTGTGCAGGGTGAACTGTATTAACTTAGGATCCTAATATTGTTGTCTAAGTCTTATGTTAAATTTTGTTGTGTTATTAAATAACCTAAATTATTTGTGTACATTATTTGCTTCACTGTACTTCTGCCCTAGAGCGAATCTGTCATAAGGCTAATCTGGCCTAATGCTAATCTGCCATAAAGAGAATCTGTCATAAAGCGAACAAGGCTGAATGACAACCTACTTCATTGCCATACGTCATTGTGACGTATCTTCTTGTTACTTTTACCAGTTACAATTATTTTTAATGAACGTGTTTTGATGCTCTAATAGCAATAGGTTTTTTTTTATAATTAAATAATTTTATCACGTACAATATTATAAAAAAACGACGGAAAGTTTTGTTTAAGCAACTTTTCTGCAATAAGTATTTACTAGGAACTGGTAATTTAGATATTATTATATCGTTGTTGCAGCGTTGAAACATAGATGATTATTTAAATTGATGTAAGAATAAAGTGGAAACCAATTTAATTAAATTTCTTATAAAAATTGGACTCTGCGCTTGAAGGACGCTAGTTTGCCAGTGTTAAGTATAAAATTATAAAGTGAAAAAGAAGTTACTCAGTTGAACGCCATTTTGCGTCCCCGAATTTTAGTCTTGCTTAGTGATAAAACCAATAAAAATTTATTAAAGATAAAGTAAAAAGTAACAGAAAATACATTTTGATGACAAATCGATGGTTCAGATTTCCCATTTGATGTAATGTCAAACTAAACGATTAATTTTGTTGTCAATGATTCACGGACGCCATCTAATAAAAGAAGAAGAAGTTGTCAGTGACTTCTTCATTGGACACTCGTATAGATATAAATATTCAAGACATATTATTAAGCAACCCTTCCATACTTATATGACATTATAATGGACAATAAAAACCTATGGAAGTCCTCTAAATTAAAAAAACAATCAATTAAAATATGGAGTACTACTACTTTCGACTTTGGTAGAATAAAGAGCCTAACCAGACTAACTGACTGAATTGTCATTGCCCATCCAAACTGTTTTAATTTTTTTAAACACATTGATCAATAAGAATAATTGAGCAATCAGCGCAGATTGCTCTTAGAAGTGACAGGCGCAGCTTAAAGCAGTAGTGTAGCGTAAACGTTATAACAGCTTTATGCTGTAGTGCGGCGGTGCGCTGCCAGTGATGGTTACGATGGTTGCGTTGATTCGTGAACTCACTGTAACCCTACCTGTAACCTTATAACTACCCTAGGCTAGGTACACCTACCCTTTTAAAATAATAATGATTGTGATTATTATTTTATTTATTACCGGTAATTCTCCGTATTGATATTTTTTCCAGTAAGCAGTTTTATATGATAACACTTTACAATTATCTTAACCTAATGACTCAATTCAATTCCTTATAATGGACTCTGCGCTTGAAGCATCGGTTTGCTATTGTCAAGTTAAAAAAAATTGTAAAGTGAAAAAGATTTTAGTACACAGTTGAACGCCATTGTTTCTAATACTTGTCCATGCTTTTATAATCTATGTACTTAATACATAAAAAGGAGGTTCTTTTTTAGTACTTCGAGCTCCCGTTAACGGGATTAATGATAGCTTTTTAATGACATCTGTTGCTTGCAAGTTGATTTCGTTTTAATTTTTTGACAATCGGTAAGCTAGTTTGTGAGTTACGAGTATATTGAAAATCGTCCTCATTTCATACCGAATTTCCTATGTTCGAATCTCATGTGTGTTTTGGTATGTTTTATTAATACTTTATGTAATTTGTATTTTTAGTGTCTTTTTCATTTTAACAAACTAAAAAAAATGAGAAGGTATATTGGTAAGTTGGTGCATATTGTTAGTGCTCCGGTAAATTTATATCGAATATGTTCTGAAAAAAAACTCACGGGAGGAATGGGATCCTTCCTACGCCCTAATTTTTGATAAAAATTTATTCAACTTTTCAAACAGTTATGTTTTAGTTAAAATCTAATTGTTATTATTATCTGCATAAAAACCATCCTCGTACTGCAAGATATATGCAATAAGAGTAATTACCAAAATCGCTTCCGCTCACGAGTTATGCTTTTTTTTTAGACACTTTAAATGCTTTTGTAAAATATGTGCCTGCCATGTAATCACTATGAAATATACTTAGGTACGTCTTTTTTTATGCTAGATAGGCCTTCATTTGGCCATAATCTCACCTTATTTAAAGTTACAATGTGGTCTAAGATAGGGCATGAAGACCTAGAAGGAAGGCTCCTCCGGGCCACATTACAAAACACGAGAGATCGTTTCACGCAATGGCCCAGCCCGGAGGGTGGTGACAAGCCACCCGGAGATCACGTGTAAGGACTTTGAATCTTTAGGTTAACTCTAACGTGAATAGAAAAACATCCTCCTCCTTCTCTCCGTCTACATCCTCTTTAGTAGAATGTGACGATATGAACTAATTTTGTTCATGTAAGGCGTAATGGTTAGGGAGGTTTAAGTAATTCCAATTTGTTCGGCTCTTGAATATTAAGAAAACCCCAAAAGATTAACCACAAAATTATAGTTGATGATATAGCACATATCGTTGTAGGTATATCATCAACTCCCAAATTATGTAACAAAACAATTTACAATTTCTGGTTTCGGGTCTGGGTGTTTTCTATGTATCATATGTATGTATTTACAAAAAAAAATGTATCTATGTAGTATATCAGTCACCTAACACCCATTGTATGTACAAGCTCTGCTTAGTTTGGGGTTAGGTGATGCTGTGTGAGTAGTCCGGAAATATTTATTTTATATTTATATTATATTTATATCAATATTAAAATTCTTTTATGTTTTATATAAATTTACTGAGACTTGTTTGTGTGACGATCTGAATTAACAATTAAAAAAAAACCATTCCAGAACTGTAGTCTTTTCCTCAAAAGTAAAAAGTCATACTATTTTGTATTGTGAGACGACACTCGAGTATATTTGCAGATTTTCGGTATTCCTTGCCCACATAACTTTTAAAAGGGTCAACCGATTTTCATCAAACATCTAAGAACACTCGTGCGAAACTCACCTAAAACTAAATTGAAATTGGTCCATACCTTCGGGAGCTATGATGCCCCAGACAGACAGACACGACAAATTTATAGCACCCCTCTATTTTGTCAGGGGTTAAAAATCGAATAATAATAAACAATCTCCGTGACGTTGAGAGATCTCAGCAACTATTTATAAACTCGCTTTTATTACAATTAAGTAAACTATAGCTGTTACTCAGTAGTTAGTGCAGTCTACCCTTTACTGTGTTAAGTGATATTCAACTCCAGTAGATTTATTGGAAAATAATAATTGACAAAAATTAAAATGATCATAAATATATTGTGTTCGAGAAGTAAGAAACTATGCGTTGATGCTATTTGTAATAAACAATCAAGGTAGGCGATTTGATTATCAAAAAGTTTATTTTAAGTTCTAAATCTAAATATACCATAAATCATATATTTCTGGATTTTCCCGAGGTAAAAATCCTACCGCGATTAAAAGTGCTATCTAACACTGAAATAATTTTTCAATCGCATCATTGGTTCTTGAGATTAGCGCTTTCAAACAAATAATCAAACTCTTACAGTCAATCGGAGGCCTATAATTCCATCCCTTCAGTTTTCGTCAAGAGATGTGGGAAAATGCTATCATACCCGCTAAGTATACTTTTCAATACATCTTTATCACTCGGCGTTTTCCCTCAGGAGTGGAAAAGATCTAGAATTGTTTCTGTTTTTAAAAATAAGGGAAACCCTAAAGATGTCAGCAATTACCGCCCTATTTCCATCTTGTCCTGCTTTTCAAAGAACTTTGAATCCCTGATCTGCCCAATAATCACTTGCCATTTAGACAAAATTCTTACTGAAGCACAACATGGTTTCCGAAGTGGTCACTCAGTTCATACAAATTTAACCCATTATGTATCTGACATCACACAATCCCTCGATGAAAAGGTAATAAATATCTAATAATAATAAAAATGGTTTTTATTGTAAAAATTAAAAATGTATTATTACGGCGTGTGGGCAGCTAGTATCCTAAAATGATAATCCTCATTATGATTATCATGCATGCAGGGGATGTTCATCTACTTTTGGGCACGTTTGTTAGGAATTTGACGTATAAAATCATATTTACTTTCCAGGTCCCATGTTCTACCAAAACCATACAACATGATAAAAAACATGTCTGCAAGTTCTGCAGTTAATTTAGAGGACAAGAAAACATTTCGCAGTCTCCTTCCCGGTACTATTGAATCAGTCGTCAGCAATTCGAAATTCTCTGATGTTCCGGAATGTATTACTTGGATGCAAAAGGTAGGTATCATATTTTTTATTATTACTATACAGGATTCACCAACCTGCACTTGGCCAGCGTGGTGAATTAAGGCCTTTCTTTCTCGCCAAGAGAGAAGTCCCTGCAACCCAGCAGCGGGCACGTTAATATGGTGATGATAATGATACAGGCTGTCATACGGCCATGCTATAATGAAGGGAAGATAGAAATTGTATGGGAATTACGGATAGGTATAACCGCGCTTGTGTTGTCCATGGTATAATCCCATTTTACTGGAACAAAACTTCATTTGATATTTTCAATAGTTAGAGCTTCATTAATTTTTTTATTTAAATCATTTGCCTGAAATAAGAATAGAACACTCGAAATTTGGAAAAAAAAATCGTACTTATTTTAACAACACCGATCTAAAATTAAGTCTTAGGTTTGACTTTTTTACAATTAGGTTTGATCGCAGGCGTTTTTCAAAAACTTCGCATGCAGTGTCAATTGATTCTAAAAATGAAATGATGTCTTCTTCCAGTAAAATTGACTATCTTGTGTCATGCATGTCATAGCCGTAGGGCCACCAAATAGAGGTATATCTATCTATATAAATAAAAATGAATTGTTGTTCGTTAGTCTGATTAAAACTCGAGAACGGATGGGCCGATTGAGCTGATTTTGGTTTTAAAATGTTTTTCGTAGTCCAGGGTAGGTCTAAACGGTGAGCATGAGCAAATAAGGAAAAATTGCCGTAATTTTTTTTACACGTGCGACGCCGGGGCGAGCCGCTAGTTTAATTTAATTTATTTGATGGTCAGTCCTATTAATCTAAATATCGTTGAAAATTTAAACATTAGTGTGCCGATGATTGTCCTGTGGAATACCAGAAGTTACATTATATTTTCATTTCCGGTAATGTTTTCATTCTTAGTAATAGGTATTATACTTCTAAACTCGGTTGATTCATAAAGATGATATTGCGCTTGAAAAACTAAGTACTTTAATTGTGGTTATTAGGTATAACGCTTTATATGAATAACCACTACATTAAGACAAATTGTTGTATTTAATTAAGTTCATTATTTTGAATTAGTACCTAGAATTAATTAGATATATACAGATAGATTAGTTATTCATATACGTTGCCAAATGGTGAAGAACGCATATATTTACAAAGGTGTGTTAATATTTTAGGCACAATTTAGATAATCAACACTATCAGGGCTTATCGCAACAACTCAAATCTATAGGTATTTTTCGGGATCTTACTTTGTTAAAAATATGTGAACTGTTACAACAAACCCCGTTTTTTTATTTTTTTTAGAACTAGCCTATAAGGGTTACATTTTCACAAAACCCTGTGTAAACAATGTTGTATTCCAATAGAATAGGCACAGCAACACTTTGGGGGACCAGGTTATGGTCAACGATGGTTTAGGAAAGGTTTGGTTCATATAACGTGAGGCGAGCATACAGACAAAGATACTCACAGTTTAAATATCCAGGACTGCCTACTCAACCTTGCATTGACAACACTGTCCTTTGTTAGCACAACACGCACGATACTTTTCACAATCTGGCCAGGCTATTTTGTATTTGATTTTTATAGGATTACTAGCGGCCCGCCCCGGCCGGCGTCGCACAGGTATAAAATTTTCCCGGAAATTATTCGAATTTTTCTCGCCGTAAAAACCATCCTATCCAGTATCCAGTAGATCCTATATCCAGTTAGATCCAACTTGAGAGAAGTTGGATCTAACTGCACATGGTGTGCGAATTTTATTATAATCGATTAAGAGGTTTAGGAGTCCATTGAGGACAAACATTGTGACACGAGATTTATATATATTATGATAGATTTAGCGGTGCGCGCGCGCGCGGTTCGCGTGAGATCGAGATCTATTCCTTCTTCCTGTTTTGTCGCTGCTAGCGCGCTCCTGTTTTTTTGACATATATAATCTGTGCACGTCGTTCATGACGTTTCGATGCCTGATTTGTCGATACACGATGAATGAACCAAAATAATAGAGGGTGGGAAATTTGAATTTAGAACTACAATTTTACAATTATATATAAACAAAGATAAAAAAGAGGTTTGTTGTTACACCTCTTAGGGTATGTAATAAAAACAATACCTGCCACTGTACCAACATCATGGGCCACTGACAGTGATGAGGTGACGTATAGCAATTTGGCGAGATTCAGTCAAATAAATAAATGTTCACTGGGAAATCTTAATAAAAAGGCACGCTGTTACAAATTCATTCTGTTACAGAAAGCCCCTAGCCCGCTTCGGCCCCCAAAAGGGATGGCCATAGATTACATTCATACCTATATCCATCGACAATGAAAATTGTTTTTTTTCATCGAAAATTAAAGATAATTTACCTACCGTCGATTTCCCTAACTTCGCCTGGGTTTTGACACTTTTTTTAACGTACTTTTTAAAATATTACCACAGCAGGCAAATTATTAACATTTTATGGAACAATTAAGGTTTCTTAATAATCACAAGCTAAAGTAACTCTTAAAATCATCGATTTAGACATAAAAATACCTTGCCAAAGCCAGTAGGCGAAGATCGGGCCGTTGGCCTAACTTCGCCTACCTATGTTTCCTCGCTTTTTTTTAAGACGTCTATGACTAGTATTTTTTTGGCTATAGAGCGATGTAGTAGAAACGTAACAGAATCTTTTTATAAGTGCTTAAAGATCAATTTTCTAAATTACTATCGAGTAGGCGAAGTTTGGCACGGTAATTTACGCTTTCCATACAAATGTGAACAACCAACCAGGGTTGTCACAATTATTATGAGTCGCAGTTGTAGGTAAAAATGGGTTCCTAAATAATAAAAATCAAAAAGCACCTAAAAATAAAACAACGCTTTTATTTACTTATTTATCTATTTACTTTTAGGAGTAGATACCTAAATCAGTTACCTATAGGAGTAAGTATCTCTATCTATCTATTCTCATCATATCGAGAGCTAAGTCCATCATTTGCTGATCATGATGTGCAGTATACGATCTTTTCTTTTTTTTTATTGAGGCCATTTTGCTAAAAAATAAAATAAATAAATATGTATCTTGACAATTACAAATCATCACTTAAAACATTTCCTAAAAAAACATCGCTGTCATAAGGCCATCTATGTACTAGGGTTCTTCAATAACGTGGGTGGTAAAGTTGAAATGGAATAAAACAAGTTGTGTATCAGGTATTCACGAAATTATTTTTTTATTTGATAGGCCTGAATATTATGTAATATCCCTAAGGATAAGGATCTACTACTAGATACACATCAAAAACATATTTTTTATTGAAATATTTGTTTCTGTGTACATATGTATGTACACACATATGTATGGATACCTACCCAATAAAAATGTACCTAACAATTTTTTTATAATAAGTAACCGTTGGATGAAATTGGTTTAATATGTAAATATAAAATATACTACTACTACTAAAATGTTAATTGCATTTAAATTAACAATGAAAATACTTATAATCTTTGCGACAACCCTATGGGTAGGCGAAGTTTGGAACATTATGGCCACTCATGTGTCTCCGTACTTAATTTCAATGATAGCAATTTATTCTTAAAGATTATTGACAAACTGATTACATTATAAGAATCTACGATAAATTTACTATATGATACACTTTATAGTATAATATTACCTGTTCTCTGAAAGCGGATACAAACGAAGTTTTTCGCACTTCACTTAAAACACCTCACACCACTGACACTTTCTGATGTAATGACCGCCAAACTAAACGCATTATTGGGTTGCTATCAGCAAAATATTGCCACGACTAAATAGAAATTTGAATGTGGGTGTTTATTTTGTAACTTACTTCTAAGATTTCGGTGATATTGAGAATTTTATAAATTCAGGCGAAGATTAGGCGACTAGGTGAAGTTAGGGAAATCGACGGTATGTTTTTTTTATAAAACTATTAAATTTTTTTTTTATCGTGTATATTTTAGATGATGCAGTACAATTTGCTGGGATCAAAGTTGTTCGCGGGATTTATGACAGAATACAGTTACAAGGCTTTGGAAAAGCCTGGGAATATTACAGAAGAAAATCTCAAAAGTGTTCGGAGCTTAGGCTGGTGTGTAGAAATGGTAACTAAAATTTATATAGAGGTATAATGGCTATTTTTAATTTAAGGATTTTATTTTGAAATTAATCTTGAAATCCTAAATTTTATGATTTTATTTCGTTGTGGCTTGGCTTTAGAATCCAGCCGCAGGATTTTGGGGGTGCTAATGCTCGATTTCAGATGGCATTGGTTTCCCCTTTCCAAAAATACCACTCCCTCACAGCGGAGATACGTACTTTTTTTTTAAAAACATTTCTGTTTACGTGAAATGGAACGTTACTTTTGTTTAAATTTTTATAATATGTTATGTTTTTACCTTAAAATTACAATGTAATCATATAAGTAGCGTCGACGAGTCGCGGGGAAGGTGAACCAATTCCATCGGGAAGTCAAGAAGGAAGAATTACAATTCGGTTAGATTGTACCTTTATACGCTCACTTCAATTTACAAATCCGAATCAGTGCACCATACTTTGGGTTGATTTAGGTCACTTTAAGTTGCAAATCCGAATCAGTGCACCCCTAATTCCACGTGGTCTTGTCTGTCACACTACTAGAGTGTATTTAAAAAGCCGGAGGCGCGGAGGGAGAGCGCGAGATGCGCTTTGTTACGCAAGGGCGCAGGGGCTGCACTTCCTGCAGCGCCGGAGCAGTTTATTAATACTATTTTTTTTTATTAGAGCCTGAAGATGATGGAGTGCTTGTAAAGCGCCATTTATATACTTCGGAAATTGTGGCGATGTTTAATTTGGCTCGTCTGATACGACAACTTGACACTCGCCAACTCGAATCGCATTTGCTGAAGAGCATGGGTTGATTTTATCAACAAAAGAGTGTATTGTGCACCGTAAACCAATAAGGGTTACTTAAATATTGTTTTTTATTTAATATTTGTAACTGAGAAGCTAGGAAATTATTTAAAACCCTAATTTTGAGGTTAGATTTTATTGAATTTCAAATTGCTATATCTCCTAAACTACATATTTCCGCGGGGGGGCAGTGGTACAGGGAGTACCTCCCCCTTCTCTCCCTCCCCCCCTCCACCTCCCCCTCCCCAAATCGTGCGGCTGGATTCTAAAGTTTTACCCCTATCTATGCTTTACTTAAAATGTTACTTACCAACATATAGTTAGAAGCAAAGAGAATATAAATCACGACGTTTAGCTAGGAGCATAAGAATATCAAATAATATCTATGACTTCAAAAAAATTATTTCGGAGGAGGTTTACGATGAACGACTATTTTTAAAGAACGATTATTTATTGGAACGAAGTTAAGTTGTTCCTTACGGCAGGCTTGGAAGAGATAGGGATTTTGCTGCGAGACCGAACTGAAAAAAATGTGATAGTAAATCCGTAAGAAAAAGTCCGTGGAATAAAACCGTTAAATAAGACGTGCGCAGGCGCGACAGTCGTACATTACATACAGTGCGAGTAGTGTATTATACCTTTCTCTTTCTCCTTCTTTATTTTCGTTCTCTCATTTTGAGTATTTCTAATTCTATGTAATTTTATGTTGTCAAACAAAAATAAAGAGACATATTTTGTTATTTTAACTGATAATTTGAATTACGATTTTTTTTATTTTACGTAATTTATTCTATTTTCTAAATACTTTCCTGCACTTAAATAAAAACTAATCAGCAAAATATAAGAGAAAAATCAAGAACACCTACATAAAATTGTCACGATTTTTTTTTACAAATTGCGTGGATTCTACATTAGCAGAAGGAACTTCGTTCCTACCTGGTGTCCCACGACACCACATCTTTTTTTTACGTTAAAAAATAATACCTGTATTTTATTATAATAATTAAAAAATATTACTAATTTTCGCCTTTTTAAAAACTGGTAAGCTAAGCAGAAGTTAAATATTCCCACTTCTTTTTCTTTTTCAGCTCCAAGCTTACTTCTTAATGGTTGACGATTTGATGGATGGCTCCAGCACTAGATATGGCCAGCCATGCTGGTACAAACTGCCGGATGTGGGCAACGCTGTCTTCTACGACGCTATGATGATGCGTTGCTCCATATTCGAGATTCTGAAAGCAACGTTTGCCAATAACCCGCACTATACTGAGATGGTAGACCTTTTTAACGAGGTGAGAACTTTAGATCTTACGTTTTTCAATCTCGTGTGAGTCTCATTTTTCAATCAAGTTATAATAGTCAAGTTTTTATGAAAACAGCAGGCTCAGTTGTTTGAAAAAATATTTTTTATTCATAGCTAAATAATAATAATAATTGATTTGGCCCTAAATCGCTGCATGTTAATTAGGATAAAATTGAGCATACCGGATCCATTTCGGATCAGAAACAACATAAAGGTTGCAAATTTCCCGAAACGAACAAAAAAAGTTCTTTATAAATTATGGATATAAAAATCATTATAGTATGGCCACGCAGAGATAGCGTTCCTGACACCTATAAATTTGTCATGATAAGTGATAAATAACATTCACAATATTTATTAACGTTATTTATTGTACTAATTATGCATTTTCAATTGAACATAACAATGTATATATTTATCAAAGGAATTATACTTATTTCAAACACAACTAATAAAATTGTTGATGAATGATTTTAAATGAATCGTAATTTCTGAATTTAGCGTAGGAAAAGAAAATAAACGCTAACGAAAATATTAACGCTTTATTTATCGAAAATGTAAATTATTAAATAGGTACATCGTTTTTATCCTTATAATGACTTAGTTAAATCAAAATTTAATCTGACTCCCATTCGCTTGAGGACTTGCTAAATCAATAGTTTCATATTGTATTGTTCATTTGGTGTGTAATAAAGTATATTCTATTCTAGTTTATTGTAAGTTAGATAATTATTCAATTTTTTTTGTTGAAAACCTGCATGTTAATTTATGCTTTGTAATTTATTAAATAAGTTTTATAATGAGTGTTGAGATAACGAGTGACAGAGAAAAATGTAAGGAATAAAATAAAATATTTAATATAGTATTTACGGATTTATTAAATATTTACCCAGTTTTTACCATTTAGGTAATCACACAGCATCACCTAACCCCAATTATGGACTGTAGCCGTTTACTCCCCAAAGTTTTTATTCTCTAGTATTTTAATTCCCGTTCCATTTTTTATTTTCACCACTCTGATCCGTTAGTGTTCCGTAATTGGAATTCCGTAATTGGAAATACAATTATGTAAAAATTATACATAGGAAATAAGTCATCCGAAGTTATTTTTTATTTTAGTACATTATACAAAATAATGAAATACTCTTTCACTTCTAAGATGTATTTTTCTCTTATGCAAGTAAGAACCTATGACGAGAAAAGTATCTGGCATTTTAATGGACTGGTAAAAATATCGTTTAGAGAAAAAATCTACTATATGAACTATGTAAGAATGGGGCTAAAAGTAATGGGTAAATTTCAGAATGGTGAATATAAAAAATGGGGAAAAAATGGAACGGGAATTAATATACTAGAGAATAAAAATTTTGAGGAGTAAACGGCTACAGATCATAATATGTACCTACTTGTATTGATACCATTACATCCGAGTCTCGCAACCATGTTCTATTTTGCAGACAATACTTTACACTAGTGTGGGTCAACACATTGACTACATGATGCCGATTAACAAAGACTACAGTCGCTTCACAGTTAAACAGTACAATACTATTGTGACTTTGAAATCCTCTTATTTGGCTTACAAGTTGCCTCTGATGCTGGGGTACACCCTAGCCAAGCGTGTCGACAAGAATTTGCATAAAAAAGTTGAAGACATTTGTAAAGATTTGGGAATTTTGTTACAAAGTTTGGTAAGTATTTCATAAAAACTTTACAACCAGCTTATTTATTACTACCTGTGCCCCGCGGTGTTACCCGCGTTATAATGGATTTTCCCGCGGAATGACGTTTTCCCGCGGTAAAAAGTAGAATATGTTATTTTTCAGGCTCTAGAGATTCTGTGTACCAAATTTCATTTAAATCGGTTTAGTAGTTTTTACGTGAAAGAGTAACAAACATCCATACATCCATACTTACAAACTTTCGCCTTTATAATAGTAGTAGGATAGTAGGATTTTAATGTCATGGCAAGTGCATGTGGATGAAACTGCGAGCCATCTTAGATCACATTAAAAGGTATAAAGCTACCTTATTTGAATTAATAAAAGTCTGCCTGTCCATGGTGATTGATCTAGTTTTTTGTATGTCAAAACAAGTTTGGACCAAAAAGCGAAAAAGTCTACAATGACCTTAATATTCCTCTGGTACGACTTCAGTCTTTTTGCGAAAATCGGCGAATGAAACTGTGTAGTTGTAGTTTGTGCGTGTGTAGATGTTGTCCGTATGGTCAACATCTATTTAGATCTATTTTTAACCCCCGACCAAAAAAGAGGGGTGTTATAAGTTTGACGTGTCTGTCTGGACATCATAGCTCCCGAACAGATGGAGCGATTTTAATTTTTTTGTATGAAAGGTCTGGCGCGGGTCTTCTTAGACATGTTTCATGAAAATCGGTTGTACTTTTTAAAAGTTATGGTGGTAAGTGTGGGGCAGGAACACCGAAAATCTGAAAATGTACTCGAGTGGGGTATCAAATGAAAGCGCATCGCGTGCACATTACAAAATATTATGGTGTTTTACTTATAAGGAAATTAAGGCATTGGAATCGGGGGTTGTTCTTAAATTTTAAATTTAGTTTTATTTTATTAAACATATTGGAGCCAGATAAGCCTTGGGGCTTAATTTACTACATTTTAAAAGTACAAAGAGCTAGTCTCCACACTTTAAAGAAAATATTAAGTAAACACCTCTTTATGTGTGTATGCTCCACTGTTTTACCATAATCTTATTTTCTAGCTGAGTAAATTGAGCTTTTGGTTAAAAAGTACCAAATATGTATTTATACGTACCGTACCTATGAGCTGCCCTGTATGGTAGCCCATCTTTTGATATTTGATATTCAAATTGATGTAAAAAAGTGCGCGTGCTGGAATATTGCTGGTTTATGAAAATTCAGTTGTCATGGAGCTTTTCAACGCACCACCGCAGACTGTACACTAAACGCGTACCTAGTGAAGAAAATTCTCTTTGCGGACAGTGTTTTTCGTGTGCGCGAGTATTACCCAACCATTTGTTTTGGCTACCCAAGCTGACGTAAGTTTTCTCGGGTATCAAAATTTACTTAACTTTACAAACTCCCCAATTTTAGTTTTAGTAGATATTTTTTTTAATTCTAATGTTCAGTTCTTTTACCTTTAAAGTATCCCATCCATTCCTAAGACAGTTTTAACATAACAACAACAACATAACCATATTCTTAATTATTAACAAAAAAAAACAATCGGTGCTGCAGTATTAAAAATAAATGTAAAGAAACATTCAATTCGTATGAAACTTACCAAGACTATTAAAATCATAATTACATCTTCACTCATAAAAAAGAGGAAATAAAAAATACCTACTGACTACATCAACAGACAAAATTTCACACGTCCTTTGTTAAATTTTCCCTGGTAAAGTGAACAATGAACTTTTTATGCCACATACGACACCAACCCCCGGCCAATTGCTTTAGTGAAAGAAAATATCCAAGGATAATGTGACTCGCAGTGATATATAAATTTAGACCTCGCTGTGAGGAGTGCCACCATAGTAACCATATTCAGATGAAGTAAATAAAAAAACATAAACCTTTTAAATAATGTAATTTGTTTTTTATTATTATTGTTTTACATTTCAAATGAAATTGGGCCACCCTGTATATTTAAATGGGAAGGACTACTACATACACCGTTATAAAACCGTTAAATAGTGGTTATATTATATTCTTGTGTTGGTACTATTATAGGAATAATCATATTACATGATTAGGTGCTCGTACCGAGTGAGGTAAATGCGCAGTGGGCATCTCTTAATAAGTATCCCATAAGAAGACAGCGCGTGGGATTATATGAGGTCAAAAATTAAGTATGTCACGCAACAGCACTGAAGATCAGTCACAAGGGCCTACCGTTGATGCCTTGCGATGCTTATGTCGCAAGTTAGCGAAGATCGCTGATAACATGAGGGATGATTCGGTATTAAATTATTAACCTATTAGATTATTAATTGATAAATAAATTCATAAGTTATTGTACACAGAAACAAATACAAATCATTGTAGTAATATAGGTCATGTCCAAAGGCGAGCTTAACCCTATTAGAGTTCCTGGATCCTAGAGGATATTATTTGACATTATTTTGCTGTTTCCTTGGTTTTGGCGGTATATCTGCAACAAGACGCCATGTACGCGTTATCGTGTGAGGCTTGGTCGGGTAAAACTCGTACACGAAAGACACTGTTTATTTATTTCGATGAAGTTTTGTAAGCGAGAATAAAGTAATAATTAAATATAAATATTACTCAGCCACAAATAGAACTTAAAAATATAATATTTTAAATTAAATTTTAGATGTATTTGCTAACCCAGCCATATCAATAATATACTAGGCCGACCAACCGTAAGTAAGTGTTAGAGCTATAAGTTTATAGTACCACTTTTGTGGTCGTTACCACAGGTGACAGAGTTCCAAAAATATCTCCACTCATGCTTTACTATGGCCCTTTGTACACCTACAACAAAGCGGGACGTATTAGGACAAAAAAGTTCCCGCGTTAAAGACGCTCCCGCGTCGCAGACACTTCCCGTGTTGCTGACGCGCAGGTTTGACCAAAGCCTAGAATTGGATAAGATAACATTTGTGTACAAAGAGCGCTGCGAATCTAAAAGTTGTTCTTTGTTATTTTATTGTTTTGTAATCATTAATTAATTACTTATCAATCACATTATTATTTTATTGTAGGAAGTACATTATTGTTATGTTATTATTGCTCGGAGAAGTCGGTGACATTTTATCTATCACTTTTCACGCCAGGACTGTGTCCTCGTATATTTGTACGAGAGGGTCATCATCATTCATCATTTCAGCCGTAGGACGTCCACTGCTGGACATAGGCCTCCCTCAATGACCTCCAGTGACTTCGTTCGGTAGCAGCTTGCAACCACCGCGAGCCTGCTACCTTTACCAGATCGTCCGTCCATCTAGTTGGTGGACGTCCTACTCTACGTTTGCCGATCCGTGGTCTCCACTCGAGAACTTTCCGGCCCCAACGGCCATCTGTTCTGCGTGCCACATGGCCTGCCCATTGCCACTTTAGCGAGCTAATTCGCTTGGCTATGTCGGTGACCCGCGTTCTTCTACGTATCTCCTCATTCCTGATTCGATCACGTAGAGAAACCCCGAGCATAGCCCTTTCCATAGCTCGCTGTGCAACTCTGAGCCTGTTCATGAGGCCTATGGTGAAGCACCACGTTTCGGAGCCATATGTCATCACTGGCAACACACACTGGTTAAATACCTTCTTCTTCAAGCACTGAGGTATATTGGATGCAAAGACGTTTCGCAGTACGAGAGGGTTATTCAAGTAAATTTCAATTATTGTATTAGTCCTTGATAGTATCAGCAGCGTCCTTCGATCAATGATAAGCCCATCATCACGGTTTTGAAGTGAAAACTTCTTTAGCGAAGTTGTTCACATTTTGGCCTGGGTAGAAAATGATATCGCGTCAGATCTTCAGATCGACAAGTGATCTATAATTTGAAGATCGAAGAGTCTGATGGTGACAGCTGATAGCACTTTTACTGATAAATATTAAATCTGGCGCGAAATTATTACATAAGGCCCAAAGCACACTGATCTGGCGGGGACATGGTTGGTACACTGCAAATCGGGCACGGGCGCTGAAATTGCGTGGTTTAGCAGTGTGTGGGGGCTTACAAACACTGTACATAATTATTAGGTACGGCAGTTAAATTGTACGTGTAATTTCTTATATTATATCTTTTAGTATGATATCTATAAAAAAAAGCGTGAGATGGGTATTTTTATTATTTATCAAACTATGAATTACTCCCACAGAATGATGTAAAGGATTGCTACGGCGATGAAAAAACGACAGGAAAAAATGGTACTGATATACAGGAGGGTAAATGCACGTGGCTGTCGGTGCAGGCGCTGCGGCTGAGCTCCGCGGCGCAGCGCTCGCAGTTCCTGCGCGACTACGGGCGCAGCGACCCCGACAGAGTGAGCAGTATCAAGAAGCTCTACGACCAACTGCACCTGCCGCAGCTATACCACGAAGAGGAAAGGAAACTCTGTGAAGGCATTCAACAGAAAGCTAATGAACTACCAGACAGGGACAAAGACCTTATGCTTAAATTAATGCATGCACGAGATGATTACTTTTAGGCACTTAAAGCTAAAAAATTCCACCAAATTTCCCATCCTTAATTTTTAGTTATCTATACTAATATTATAAAGCTGGAGATTTTGTTTGTTTGAACGCGTTAATAAATCTAAATTAAAAATTTAAGAACAATCCCCGATTCCAATGCCTTAATTTCCTTATAAGTAAAACACCATAATATTTTGTAATGTGCACGAGATGCGTTTTCATTTGATACATTTTATCATTTTTTATTTTTATTTTATTTTTACCCCACTCGAGTACATTTTCAGATTTTCGGTTTTCCTTCCCCACACTTACCACCATAAGTTATAAAAAGCACAACCGATTTTCATGAAACATGTCTAAAAACACTCGCGCCAAACTTACCTCTCATACAAAAAACACTAAATTGAAATCGCTCCATCCGTTCGGGAGCTATGATGACACAGACAGACAGACACATCAAACTTATAACAGCCGTCTTTTTTGGTCAGGGGTTAATAAAAGAGGTAGACAAACAGCGTTATGTATCTACGCTTTAGTCAAGTTTTGTCAGGGTTTTGACAGTATATGAAGGTCTGGAACTAAAATACATTAAACACATACCACGAAAATCTGTTGGTGAGGATCACTGTTAATGATTAAAAAAATGAAAAATAGCATAATAAATGAAATTGTGATTCATTATTAAAGAAAACCGATAAACATCGGATTAGAACACTCGGTACGCCTTTGATTAAACTTGTGCATTAAGCCGTCTGTGAAATCAGCTGTGAATCTCTGAAACTCGCCCGAGTTTGTTTGTTTCAAGAGCTGTTTCAGCTGGGATATCGAGTCGGGTAGTTAGCCGAGGTAACTACATGTGACTGAAATAAACGTTGAAAAGGTTGAGGCTCTAAGGCTTTTGTTGTATATTATAAATTCAAAGAAAATAAACATGGATTTTTCAATTAAAGTGGAAATATTAATACATTGTTCACATATTTACCCTTCCCCCGAACTATGCATATCTCCAACTACCTATAGTGTTTCTTGCGCGCTTATAAATAGAAATTGTGATACTTTAATCTGTTCTAATTTCCAACCTAAATTACAGTTTTTTTTTAATATTTGAATGCAGTTTTTACTTTGCTAAAAACAGATCTTTTAGTTTCAGATTTTCTCATACTGAACATTTTATATATATGTATAATGATCATTAACAGTCCGTCTGACTGTTTTATGTTTTTAAATCATGATTAACCCAACCACGTAAATAAACTGAAAAAAATATCTACTTAAACAATTATTTTTTCTCATGGGTATGATTATATTTATGGTTAGTTTGGGGTGAATAAAATTCTTGATGTACCTAATTAATTAATTAATTGATTAATGTGGGTTATCGCACCCACACTATGTAGGTATACGCATTTATGATTAAATATAGTATGTAATAAAGATAGTATAACAATTACTGGTGGACGGAGTATCTGATAGTATAATTAACCTGTTGAACTTACAAAGAAAAGCACCCCTATTTACGTTCCCTCTACTGGGACACTTCTCTCTTGACGAAAGAGATTAGGCAATAGGCAATGGTGAATATTACGTCTTTAAAACTCTTTACAGTTCTCAGAACATGCTGATTTCCTCACGATGTTTGCCTTTACCATTAAAGCACATATTTAAAGCGTACATATTTTTTTAAGAAGACTTTCGGAATGAAAGTCATTTGTGTTCACACGTAGCCAACACGGCTTTTCTGATTTGCGATTTACCTGACTGCGCGACGCAAAGGAGTTGTAATGTGTTTATGCGTCTAAATTATTGTATGTGCCTCTGTAGCACTATACAGACCTGCAGACGCATTCTGTAAAAAATCGAATCCGAACTCGAAATCACTCAAGTGACCGAGCTCACTTCGAACGCTCGTCACTGAGGCGCTACAGGCGCT
This sequence comes from Gymnoscelis rufifasciata, assembly GCA_929108375.1. NCBI lineage: Eukaryota > Metazoa > Arthropoda > Insecta > Lepidoptera > Geometridae > Gymnoscelis > Gymnoscelis rufifasciata. Next base: position 6,585,959 of record OV815317.1, on the reverse strand, counting down.
ATCGAGTTTTACAGAATACAAAACATTTAACTCACCGCGGATTCAGCTTAGTAAGGATCGAAATGAGTTTACAGAATGCGTCTACTGGGCCTCCTGGGAGTCCTCTTAGCCCGGCGAGTGTCACTAAAGACATGACGTCAGTGAAAATTCAATATATCTCTACTGGACACTATTTTGTAAAAAAAAAAAATAAGTCAACAAACTACAAAAACACTGTCAAAAAACTCATGTGGGGTATCATTGAAGAGGTATTTAATAATCATTAGTTTTCTTTTAACATTTCTCGATCCGGATGACCGTTTAAGATCTATATCGAATTAAAGATGCGTAACTACCATTCTCACTTAATAGACTGTAAAAATTCCCTTTTTTTGGGAACTTTTATCCTAATTTTAGCTTGTCTTAACCTTAACTTTGTTTCTCTGGCACTGGCTATAAATTTGGCCTTCAAAGATGAATATGCAATCTGCAACAAAAAGTTCAACAAAAACACATTGTTATTATTATTATAAAAATACCTTATCGCCTTAACTTAGAAATTTCTTTATAGGTAATTTTATGTTATATTACTATGAGGTTTTTAATAGTTAAAACCTTTTTTACTGCATTATCTCCTTGATAAAAGTCTAGGAGTTATTGTTGATTTTGATAAAGTACCTACGTTACAATTTTTATTTAATTTAGAACTTTTCATTACTTACATTGTTGTAGGTTCCTACTGCGATAAACAAACAGGTTTTATCATCATCATCCGCAGCCCGATTTCGCCCACTGCTAGGTGCCTCCTCTTGCTCCCACTACTATTTAAGGTCCTGTGCCAATCGCATCCATGTGCGCCCTGGGACCTGTAGATGTGGTCAGCCCGAGTACGGGGCAGTGGACCAACTGCTCTGACCAATTAGTTGGGCCTTTGCTAGTGTTCCTACTTTTTTAATAGTTGGACCACATCACCTTTAGATGGTTCCGTGGTCCAACTAATCAAAATAAATATACCACGCCTCTGCCGGTGACCGGCGCCCCTATTTCCATTTCTTGGACTCCACTCAGTAAGTAAGTCTTTTTCTAAGGTTCCGTATCCCTCCGTGTATAAATTGTACACGGAATTCTAGGTGTACTATGACCATCTCATACTTTTCAAATTTATTTAAAAGTATCCTATCCAACTAACATATTTTGTTCTTTTTATTTTTAATAATAAATCTTACATCGTAGTCCTATTTCTTGATAGTACAAAAACTGTGAAGTTTTAAACAAGGTAGCATTTAAGGTGGTTGTATGGGCTAACGTGACTTTTTCAGATTGATATACCTACTTTATGAGTGAATAAATATGTATAAAAAAAATATATGTTGCAAAATAGATATTAAATTACAACTTGAACGTTTGAAATTATTGTATCTTCATTATTACTTAATAAAAAAAATATTCAAAGTAAGGCATTTTTTATCCGAAATTTGGATATATCTTTTAAACGGTATTGAGTTTAAGTATTTTTCTTTAACTTAAATATTTGTCAAAGTATTCCACACAAACTGTACGTTGTAAAATTAAAACAAATGATTTATACGACTACAAATAATTATTTTATGTTTTCGGTATGAAATGGAACGACCGGGTCTGTGCGGGGGCGACGGGCGGCAGTGTGGCTCAGACTATCGGACGGGGAGGTTGTGTCGCGCGTCTTCGTCATCGGTCCAAATGCATTTTTCGATGTAACCGTATAACGATTATTGTTTGCGCATGGACGCTGTTGTTTAGTTTTATATTTTAGAAATAGGTATTTGAGCTCGGACTTTTGTATATTCGTTGGACAAGTTCAGTAAGCAATTAGCAGGAATAAAAGTTAGTAATAAATAAGTAATGATTATACTTACTACCTACCAACTAGTGAATTAAGTACCAAGCTAATATAATAAAAACCTATTAATATTTATAAACAAAAAAAAAACACTTATGAAAAAGTTGTTTTTTTTTTATAAGGGTTACCTAGTTAACTAACTCTGACTCTGAGTGCCTCGTAGGCGCGATGTGCGAATGTCCGCTTGCAGAGCAAAAGGTAGCGGGTTCGATTCCCGCCGAGGGTAAAAGTGTTTGTATGTTCTGCAAGCACTTTTCTCCTTGGTCTGGGTATTTAATATGTATAATAAACAATATCTTTAAATGTATGTATATTATATTAAGTATATCAAATATCTAGTACCTACCCGTAACACAAGCTTAGAGCTTACCACGGGACTAAAATGTTGTTGCGTGAATTGTCTGGAAATATTATTTATTTATAACTAGCACAGACTAGTATAAATATAATTAAAAATTAAATAATGAATTAATTGTTATATATATTTTATGTCACCGCACCGTCCAGTTATTTGCTGTGCATTATCCTCTCCATCCTAAGGTTGTCTGGAAGAAATTGCTCTAAGCAATAAGGCCGCCCATTACGCATTTTTGTATTTAGCTTTAAGTCCCTTTTTGTATTGTGATATGGTGTGTAATAAAGAGTTTTATTATTATTATTATTACTAGGTAGATGATACAAACAAAGTATATACAATGTGTATTTTCGAACCTTGATCAAACTAAATGCGGATACACGACATAAATTTATGGATAAATATAGGATAAAAAAAATTATATGTTGGCTATTTAAAAAAAAAGCCAATATTTTTTTTTATGAAAACTACTTCGTATGGTTTTTTATTCGTTTCTGTTTGAGTAAATGGTGTATTTTATTCAAAGTAGGCTCATTTGAAAGCTAGATAGTTTACATCATCATCATCATCAGCCCTTATCCCATATTACGTGGGGTCGACGCAACATCTTTCTTCCTTCCATTTTCCTCTGTCACTCGTCATCTCAACACTCATTCCTTCCTTCAAAGTTCAAAATTAATTTATTGCGTAAATACATGTTACAGCGTTGTTATGGCTTAAATTTTACATGGATCAATGTATTTTACCTGTCCAGGCATGCAATTATAAAATTGGCATTACATTATTGAATAAACTAAAATAATAAAAATCTAACAAAATACAGTACTAAATAAATTTTTATAATTATTAACTTTAAATTAATTTCATTAAACATTTATAACATCAGTAATCATCATAGTAAGAAAAAATTCAAAGTCATAAAACTAATTATTGTACAATTTAAAAAGTCATTATCTTAGAAACATTTTTGTCAGTCATTTTTGTTCTTACGCATGCCATCCTTCAAACAGTCCATCAATATTTTCTTTGACCTACCTCTTCCCACATATCCATCAACACACATATCTAACACTCTAAGCTAGATAGTTTATCTAATTAAGAAAATTCAAAACAAAATACAATTTTGGTACAAGAGCCCGCTAAATTTTTTTTTGTAGAAATTTACGAAAAAATTATTTATTATTTTGTTGTTGATCTATAATTTTTAAACTTTTTTGCATTATTTATTAAACTTCATAATATTTTTCAAAGGTTGTCTGGAAGAAATTGCTTTAAGCAATAAGGCCGCCCATTATGCATTTTGTATTTTGCAAGTCCATTTTTGTATTGTTTTATCTTGGTTTGTAATAAAGAGTTATATTATTATTATTCTACAAATTCTACAAAGAGTATGAGTCTACCTTTTTTCGTTGTCATGTTATTAGCCATTTTAATTAGGTACTTTCTGCCTTGTAGTGCCAAATATCAACAGACAACAAATTATGTATCTTAAGTTGCATTAAAATGATCACGCACGATTGTGGTGAAGTGAGCTGGAGCGTCACCATGAATCACGCCAGCGAATCAAATAAGAAACGATCGCGATGTACTAAAAAGAACTTGTGAACTGAACGTGGGTTTACTTGCAACGATATGCATTGAGGAAAATGTTTGGCATTTTGAACAATCAATAAATTAATTGATAGTAATAACTTAAAGTGTTGTATTACTTAATCTTATCATTATCCACCGTTAATATCCCACTTTTGGGCAAAGGCTTCGTTCCGTTTCATCTTATCTTGCCTTGTTTCATTACATAATTTGCTGTCTTTTGATCTCTGTACAAGGCAGAAAGTACCTAATTCGAATGGCTAATAACATGACAGCAAAAAGAGTTTAATTAACCTTTTTGGTACGTGGGCTACCCACCAACCTTAGAGTATCTATGGATACCAACAGTGTCAGTCGCGTAGCATTTCAAATAATTCTATACTCTCTACCTAAAACTTAAAAGGAAAAGCAAAATACCACGAAAACTTAGTGACTGACCAAAAATCTGAAATTGTACTCGTCTTTATGCCCGATTTTCTAATCCTATGACATTATGAATATTGCAGATACTACCTAGATTATATCAGACGATTGGCCTTCAAGCAAAAACCAGACATTATTCATAAAATTAAAACCCTTACTTTTTAGAAGAGATTTGTAGTATAAATTATGAAGTTTAATATGACATGCAAAAAAGTATACCTCAATAATCCAGTGTAAAAGTTACAGATTAAAAATAAAATAAATATCTATTTTTTTGTTAAATTTCTACAAAAAAAAAAGTTTTAATAGGCTTTTGTACAGAAATTGTATTTTCTTTTAATTTTCATAGCTAGGTAAACTATCTAGCTTTTTAATGAGCCTACTTTGAATAAAATACACCGTTTACTCAAACAGAAACGAAGAAAACACCAGATGAAGTACCTAGTTCTCATAAAAAATATTAAATCGACTTTTTTTAATAGTTTACTTAAAAAAATCTGATATTTATCGATTAATTTTTGTCATGTATCCGCAAATTGCGTTTGATCAAGCTTCGAAAATACACATTGTATAGGTAACTAGCCTACCCTGGCAGGATTGGCTTAGGATCTTATTATTAGGTTGGTACTTAGTAAGTAAAGAAAACCTAGTTAAAAAAACATACTTATTATTTACTAGCCCGGCTTCGCACAGGTTAATATTCAATGTTTTTTTTCCCGGCAATTATTCTAATTTTTCTCGCCGTAAAAACCATCCTTGAACTTCAACGAACATTTTAAAAAAAGATTTGGCCAAATTGGTCCAGGCGTTGTTGAGTTATGCGCTTACCAACACATTTTGCGATTCATTTTTATATTATAGATTTATTTATTTGTTATATTAGAACCACCAACAAGAAAATACACTAAAATAGTTTAAAAATTAAGGTTCATTAATATCTAATTATAATATATAATTAATTTTAACAATACATTTTAAATTAAAAAAAAAATTATAAAGGAAATAACATAAGCACAAACGCATAAATCTCTAGGTAGAATAGTTTTAGCGTAATAATGATGTAGTTGGAAAGTCCTTATTTACGGCGGCGTCGCGACTCGCGAGGACCCGGCACGCGTGACCGCTTGCCGAGAGCGCAGGCCGTGCTCTGCGTCGTAAAAATGTAGCGGGGACTATGCGGGTGGCGCGGGGAATAATTTTGACTCCGCCCGAATCCTCAAGGCCGTTGGCCCATACAGGCGCCTTAGGCCATACAGTTAATGGGCTAAGATGTAGTTTCCGATACTATAAATAATAAACAACAAAAGGTTGGCAGGCTAGATTTAAGGAAAGTGCAACAAATTCATTTTTGTATTGGTACTCTTTCTTTTGTTATTTAATGGTAAACTAGCTTACCATCACATAAGTCATTAATGTACTTGTATCAATAACAGTCCTAATATGGATCCCGAGGTGCACCATGAGAATAGAGACCCCTGGAGATAGTTTTCCGTTGACATATATCCTATTTAAGTATCCAAGGATCCAAGGATATGCATCTGACTTTGCTATGGTTATATAGTCATGCAGTTTTCTGAGCAATGTTTCGTGTCAGAAAGATCAGACAAAATCCTAGCACATATTGGAGGATATAGATATAAACATCTCGAACAAATAGAGACTCTATTTGTTCGAGATGTTTATATCTAATTTATGAGGTAAGGATTGGTTAATTAAAAACAAAATGTATTTTTGCACGGTTTATAAAAATATATTCCATAATCATAATATTGATATAGTTTTTATATATTCGTAAAATTTTTATTAAACTGTCGCACTCACATAGGTAAATTCAAACCTAATTATTTATCAGAAGCGTGTCCTCTTTCAATCAAATTATAGTCTTAATAGAAAATAGGACCAAAAGTGAGCGTGACAGTTTAAATAACTTAAGTATAAATTCCTACCTAAGGAAGACAAAAGAATGGACATGAGACGCCGAGACCAATGGAGGAAAATGGTAACACATTGGTTTAACTAAAATAATGATCAAAGAAGACGTAGAACCGAGCGGCTGCAAAGGGTCAAGTATGGAAAAGTTCCGACTCGCAAAATCTTCAATAAATTCGTAAAAACGAATTTTGTACTAAAATAAGTAAAGATCTAACTATAAGAATAGTAATTAAATACGTATTATGTAAGACAAAATAACTAAAGCCTATGACTTTGTAGTGTTACCAACCATAAGTATTATAAACAAAAATTTTACTTATTATGTAGGTAGGTCCTATATACGATTCATACTGACTCACTCTTAACTTATACTATAATGGTGCTACTTTCGAACTCTCCCTTATATGCATTTGCTAATTTATTAAGAAGGGTCGTTCCACACATCCATTTTAACATTCACATCACATGAAGTCCTATTTTATACGCCCAGAATGCCCAAAATTCCGTTCCGTACATAACAACAGATCTGATACATCGGTATTCGGTACATAGAACATCACTTAAGTTCCTCTCAATGTTACCATAATTCTGTACAACTGAAACGAGATACCGGAATTCAGATTGAAAGAGATACAGCATTTAAGTTAATTAGGGCTAAACTGGATGGACCACGAATCCCAAAACAGATGTTTCGTATTGGGTCTACTGATCTTCAGTCTGAAACCTTTCCAATTCCATTTTCCACTATGCCAATCAGCTCTGGACTTCAGTTGCAAGAACAAATAGACGTTTAGCATACATTTAGCTTTGACTTCGTAGATCTTCACATCATTGACTTAGAAAGATATTTTTAACACTTATATTTACCACGTATAACTTAAATAGTATCTATACTCTAACCTCCTCTGTAATTTAATAACCCTGCACCAAGTAACCAACCCTCGCATGCTATAAACTTAGCATGCCCATTTTAGCTAAGATGTATTTTGACCATATCTAAATAACACAAGCTTCAAATGAAGACTGGTTAATGCTAATGTTAAATTTAATTTATTTGTGCTAGATGACGTTTCTAAGCTTTGTGAAATCAAACTAAGAATATATTATCGATATTTCGATATTTTTTTTAATATCGAGGGGCCAAGTTTTTTTATGTTTTGCAAGCACTTTCTCCTTGCTCTGGGTGTTAAATATTATATAATTAAATATATCTATAAATTGCAGTTGTACTATATTAAATTTATCAGATGAAGAATTTAGAGGTGCGCGTCCAGGTCTGAACTCACGACCTTCGGAATGAAAGTCGAGTGTTCTCCCACTTAGCCAACACGGATTTTTTTAAACAACAATCTACTAAAACTTTTAATAAAATAAGTTCTAATAAGCATGCTTGAATAAACATTTACTTGCGAACACATTAAAATTTGAATGTTGATTCACCGCTCAAACGCTTTCTACGCAAATATTTTAAGATGCTTCCGTGATGCGTCATACAATACCACAAAGTACAGAAATCTTATAACGTTTAAATTTTAAGAAAAATCAACTGACATGCGGTATGAAGTGGCTCCTAATATCAAAAGATCGATCGTATTATTTCTTAATTTATACTTTTACTGCTACATTGTTTTGAGTCAATTTATATTACGTTAACCTTAGTATTTATACAATATTTATTAATATTCTAGTTTTACACAAAATCCCACCTGATGTGACACATTTTTATACTAAAGCAGGTTGTTTTTTTTCTCCTTACAAGTTCAATAGGCAATTGGCCGCTTTTATTTCTAAATATACTCGTTAGATATATGTATTAAACCGATAAGTATGAGATTGAGTTGTACACAGAGGGTAGCGTGTAATCCTATGTTTATGCACTTTGCGCAATCAAAAGATAAGGGCCCTTTTTACCCTTTGGGTATGAAACCTAATAAATATTGTAGTATACCTTCCGCACGCGGCTTTGCCCACGTAATAATAGATTTTTTTAGTTATGAAAAAATTTATCTGAATCGGGCTTTGCTTGCAATAATGAATTTTCCAGCGAAATGTGGTATTTTACCGCGGTTAAAAGACGCCTATGAGTTATTCTAATATGTAAGCTATATATAACTGTGAAGTTTCACCAAAATCCATTCCGTAGTTTTTGCGTGAGAGGGCAACAAACACACTTACATCCTCGCAAACTTTCGCATTTATAATATTAGTAGAATTTAGTCCCTGGCTACTCTAACCGGCAACTTTTACACCTCGACTATACCAATCGAACCACCAAAGTCTAAGCGTAAATTAATTTGAATCGAGATTTTATTTAGTTGGTCACGCCAATCAGATATTCTTTTTATATCGTTCATTGTTTAAAGAATATAATAATATTCGTATCTTATAATAAATAACTAGATAAATTGTGACATAATAACACTGAAAAACTTAATATCTTTTTATAATTTAAGAAATTATATATAAATACAAGAAAAAACATCATAATCCTTTGAAATATTCTAACTGACAGGCAAATTTATCCACGATATATGACAAAATGTAGGGTAGGTATGAATATAACGTCAGACAGAACCATTTGAAAAATTGGCCCAGTCAATTGTTTCTAAAAGTAGAGTCAATTTAATAGGACCCATTTAAAATGTGATAATTACCGAAGCCATTCGAGATTATTTGAAATTTTTGTTCTGGAATTCAGTCAGTGCATTCAAACAAAATAATGTTTCTTCTCATTAAAAACGAATTTTCAACAGTAATGGGTTTTGACAGTGTCAGTGATGTTATGAGAATGTCATGGGTGCCACTTACTCTGACTCTGTTGCAGTAAGGCTATATTTTTTTAATGATAGACATTAAATTACATTTTATAAATTAAAAATAAATTTCATAAATAATATTTTTTAAACTGTCAGCTCCGCTAATCAAATGATTAATAAAATTAAGGTACCTACTTTAGAATATTAGCTGTCACATAAATTTACATAATTATACTCTGTAAATTTTATGAGAACTTGTTTTACTTGTGTTTCTACAAAATTACAAGTAAATTCTCATTCTCACTCTTTACGGCAACTTTATATGCATCGCCTTGTCTCTATTCAATCATAACTGTACAACTTCTATCAGTAGCTATTGTAAGAGATTTGCCTTACCTAGATTATTTTGATTTAGTAACATTACCATCAATTTTTCCTTTTATATGTCATATCCAGCAACTTAAAGAAGAGCTTCCTCTGGTTCGCCGGAAGTTCGTTGACTTTATTCTGTATACTTTTGTATAGAGATGTCTCCTCCACGCTGTATAGTTCTAGAAGTTTCAGCTCCGCGAATAAGTTCTTGATGTTTTTAACTTTGATTGGATCATTGTTGCCGTAGTTCTCAGTGAAAACCGCGCGCTGTGCGTCCGAGCACAGCCTTAGTGCGGTCACGGCGAGCCAGGAACATTTACCTTCTTGGATGTCTGTGCCGTTTTTCTGCTTCTCATTACCGTAGCAGTCTAGTATGTCGTCCTGTGGAATGTTCCATAGAATTATAGAAACTTTACATGGTATGTAGAAAGAAAGTTAGAAAACTAAAACTCGACTAATTCAAACACTCTCTAAAACGAATGAAACATAAAAATGTTTAAAAGATAGCCGTGGTCGTATGTATATAGTCCCCGCCGGATTATATAGTAAAAATAATAGTAACTAGCTGTCCTACTGCGGCTTTGGCAAAAAAAAGTGTAAAATTTGATTTTACCGAGGTTAAAAAATAGCCTATGTGTTATTATGATAAGTAAGCTAAATTATTGTAAAGATTCATCAAAACCCCCTTAGTAGTTTTTGCATTAAAGACCAACAAACACACGTACATAAGCTTAGAGCTTACTAGGGCTAGGTGTTGTGTGGATTATCCGGAAATATTTATTTATTTACTTCCTCACTAACTTTCACGTTTTTAATATTATAAGGATAGTCCGATACTCATGGTGCCCTCACGGCAGTCCAGACCAGACAAACTGTTTTTCAACATATTTCTTTATAAAGACAAACCCCATTGTTTTAAATAGATACGGTTTTATCAGCTTTAACTACCTTCAAAATAGGCTAGGATTATATCTAGCATATTGATTGAAATGATTTAAATAATTTATCATAATTTATGCCCTGCCGTCATATTATTGTTTATTCAATCGGTGGTTCTGTTTGATCGATTCAGCGTTGTCTTCGATATATTTAAACTCGATTAATATCTACCATTAATACAGTGATAATATAAGATATACTTGAACACTTACAAGAGTTGGGCATTATAAACAGTTTGAGTGCATTTATAGTTCGTACTTATATGTGGTAAATATCATATCTGCTTTAAAAGTAATGTGTTTTTTCATTTCGATCTAGAATAAAATAATGCAGGTTTTTCCAAAATCGGTTTATGGATACTAAATGATGAGTTAGTTACATTCAAACATGAAAGCATTGGATTTAGAATCTTACAAACACGATTGATTGAAGATAATTCAAACGATAAATGTCCCGGCCTTTATCAAATTGATATGAGACCACATTTGAACCAAGTTAACTTAAAAAAACATGAAAATACTTATACGTAACCTGCAAATGAAACATAACAGCGAGTTTCAGAAGAAATTAACGTATTACGACTCTTTTTGGAAATCGATAAAAATAGGCTGTCCATAGGCTTGAAGTATTTTCGAGTGTGACATTAATGTTGTAAAATACGGTTAAAATAACTCACCTGCATTTGAAATAGCCTTCCCAGCTCTAAACAGACCTCTTCAACTCTACTATGCAGGTTAGCGTCAGAATTATTAGCCAATAAATAGCCCAGTATTATCGGCAGCTTGAACGTGTAATATGCAGTCTTGTATTGAACGATAGAGTTGTACCGTTCCATCGTGAATAGACTGTAGTCGCTCTTGTTCCTTTGGGCCATGCCGTAGTCCAAGTGCTGGCCCATACTTGTGTATATTATCGACTGGAAAACAATAAAAACATGAATAATATGTATTTCTTAACGAAATAATGAGGCAACGGAAATATAATTACGAAAACTTATCAAAACGCCAAACAGATATGCAAAACCAAACCACAAAACGTCATAAAAACGTTATTCAAACCGACTTTGTTATTTTAAACCTGAGTTTTTTTCGAGGAAACGTACTAATTCCAGTTTTTATACTCGACCAATATACTCGTATACTTTTATTTATTGGCATTTCTGTTTTACTAAGCTACATGCTATGTCTCAGTCTATTACTGAATATCAGAGTCAATCAAAGTCTAATAAAGACAAGACAACAAGATAGATTCTAGATCGTTGTGACCTTTCCTAATCCTAATCTATATTAAGCAGGTGAGATTTTAATCAAATAAATATGTGACGTTTGAAATCATCAGAATTTACAAATTACCACCGTCACCCGTATCGAGTACGGGCAGTCTCTAACTAATATGCATTTAAGTATCTTAAAACAGAGTAACAAAATTCTGCTGTTATTCAAAATTATAGATACTTCTTCCTACCACAAAATCATTTATAGTATTTTACGAATGCTAAAAAGTATAATATGGAGATCCCTTCTTATTTAGAAACGCCTGGCCATATCTTGTCATGTATTTACATTACAAAATCAAGCAGTAAAATGAGCCAAACATAAAATTTAAATTTAAATTCGGGAACATATAAATACTTAAGGAACCGAATATTTAGTACTAATTCCGCTTTCCCTAGAAAGATTACTAGAAAAACCCACAGGTGTTCTCTCAATGAAGCTCAAACGCAAAAAAGGCCTTATTTAAGTAAATAAACCTGTGAGTATGATTTTTGTGTGTGGCGTGAACTCGAGCGTTGTGGTGTGGTCCTGATGATGCTTCGTGTAGAAGCGAAACTAGTTGACTTGCTCGGTTGGATTTTGCATTTAAGGACGGTCGAGAGTACAGTTCTTCTGGTGAACGTGTCAGTGCAGAATTAGTTTCCTACAAGCTTGACAGGTCCATCACTGAGTGCACTGCAAGTGTGTGAGTGGTGCCGTGCATCATAGAATAATAAATTACCTACTACATAACGTGCATGTTACTTGCGTGGTATATCTCCAGATAAATTGTGTGCGGAATTAGAACTTACAAAATATTTCGTTTTTATGTAATTGGAATGGATTTCCGGAAAAGAACACCTATCTCTGTAAATTTTATCGGTAACATCTTTTGATGTTTTTAATTGTTTATAAGGACAGAGGCTTACTGCACTTTAATTTATATTTTAAAAGATATGATGTCAGAATGTCAGAATGATGTTATTGTTTAATGATGATAATTAAGAATAAAAGGTTTAAGAATAGTGATATGGTTTAAGAAAAAATGTTTTCAAGGTTTCGGGTCAATATTTTAATTGTCTGGCCTTGTTTATAAATTGCTTGAGGATATGATTAAGGTAAATGTTAAGCAAAAGCTGTTAGCCATGTAGATAAAGTCTAAAAGATAAAGTGAAACGCGAAGTTATATTATGTTGTTATATGTATGTGCGGACTACAATGAAACAGCATTATGTGTAGGTTTTTAAACTTCAGAAGGTTTAGGAAGGGAATTCGCGGGCCTATTATATTATTATCTAGAGGAGCGAGGCGTGTTTTGAACCCACGACCTTCAGAATGAAAATCAAGTGTGCTCCCACTTGGTCAAAACAGGTTTTAGACGGCATTTAGACTAAAAAAACTATTTTATTTATTTTTAATAATCATTATTATAGACGAGTACATATTATAAAAAAAAGTCTCCCAACGCGCCTTTCAATCTTATGTTCGAAATAATTAAAAATATACTGAACAAATCTTTATACGGTTTTCAGCAATAGGTAGGTAGAGTTATTCAATAGCAAGGTTTTTTCAACTGTTCAAAGCCGGAACGGGCCAGCTAGTTACATGATAAATTTTATTAGGTAGTTGAAAAAAACCTACAGTCCATGAGCAAATAAAAAAAGGATTTTCACAATTAAAAAAATTATACATTATAATTTTCTTAAACATTCTTATTAATTTAATAACCTAACTAAAAATACAAGAAAACATATAATAAAGTTATATGAAAAGCCATGCTGGCAAAGTGGGAGCAAACTCGACTATAATCCCGAAGGTCGAGGATTGAAATAAATATATACCTACTATAAATAATAATCAACATTTCCGGACAATCCACACAACAACATCTAGCCCCGTGGTAAGCTCTTAGCTTGTGTTACGGGTACTAGACTTCTGATATACTTAATATAATATTCATACATACATAGTAGATATTTTTTATTACACATATTAAACACCCAGACCAAGGAGAAAGTGCTTGCAGAACATACAAACACTTGGCGGGAATCAAACCCGCTACCTCTTGCGCCGCAAGCGGACTCTCGCCCACCGCGCCACTGAGGCAGTCAGAACCCAGGACTTTTTTTTTTAATGTATGTATGTTTTTAATCACGTGCTTCAACGGTGAAAGCAAACATACTGAGGGAACCGGGATGTTCTGAGAACTTTGAAGAGCCTGAAGGACATTTGCCATTCACCAACCCGCACTTAGGATAAGATAAGATAAGATAAGATAAAAAAACTTTTATTTTGCCATTTACAATTAAAACACATATTACAAACATTTGCGGAAAAATGAAGACTTTAAATGAAAAAAACTTAGGCAGCGTTGTGAATTAAGGTGCTTATGTTATTGGTTGATAAGTAAAAAAAGCACTAGGATTTTTCCCTCATGATAACGGTATTTTCTCACGGCTAAAATCCTAAAAACACCACCTCGATGAAGAGTGAACAGTAAACTTTTTTAGAATGTTTGTTTATATTAGTTCCGTACTTCCTGGAATTAGCGTATTCGACCGAACCTACAAACTAACTCTTATTCATCTTCATAATATATATACTTATATAGGTATGGTATTACATGCATACCTATTTGAATTGTTACAAATGCAACATCATTTACATTCATAGTTTGTACCTATATAAACAACAACAAACAAACACTTTACTTAAACCCAAATTCTTTATGTCAGCTATTTTTAGCTTCTTAATTGCCTATTTATGCCTTATTTTGCGACTATTATAGAGAAAAACAAGGGCGAAAAGCTTTTATTGAACAGTATTAATCAGTTTTAGCACTCGTTTAGGCTTATCAAACGTTCTTTTGATCTATTCTATTGATAGATATCTATTGATATCTCCTATTGATCTGATCGTTTGAGAAAATAAACTTATTTAAATTTAAATAAAAAGTTTAATATTTTTATGAATATGGAAAAGTACTTACCTCATTGACAAGGTTCAGTATATCGTTGTAAAGTGGCAAATTTTCACAATTATCTTTTAGTATTTCGTAGATGGCACAGTGCATAATCAAGGAGTCATTCAAGGTTCCAAGTCCAGTTTCAGGCAACGTGTACCAGCATGGCTTTCCTCTTCTGATAGTGGAACCATCCATCATGTCATCCACTACAAGGAAAAAGGACTGCACCTGCAAGCATAAATGATAGGAATAAATTCATAATGCTAAGGTGTATGTTATAATTGTGTACTTTATAACATACAATACACCTTACTCAAAACAATTGTGTACATTGTTTTGAGTAAGATAGGCTGCGTAACTTAATGAGATGACGCAGGTTATTTGATGCGAATGGATCCCGTTACGCGTTGCTGGCGAGACCCATCGAAGGAAGAAGAAATAAAAATCCCAGGAAGCCGGAAGTGGCACGTTTTTGCCAGAAAAGTTCCCGATTCGTGGTCTCGTGGTCGCGTTGCGCAGTTTTGGCCGAAGCTTAAAGTTGTTATGCAGTGGACTCTAAAAGAAAGGCCTCTCTCTTGAAAGACCAAAGAAACACTAGCGCAATTAATTCCTATATCGCTTGCAAGAGATAGAATATTTATTAATAAAGATTTGTGGGAGACTTTAGCTTCGAAGCGGGTCAAAATAGCTATAAATAAACAGATACAATATAATAATTCAATATATTTACCAATTCCACACACCAGCCCATATTTCGAGCCCGTCTCATAGATTCCACAGTAATGTTTTCAGGCTTTTCAATGCTCTCATACGCGAATACTGTTGCCAGTCCGCGCGAAGTCTTGCCTCCAGGGAGTGTGTACTCCAATAGCTATGTACAACGGAATAATAAATAGTTATTTACATACACACACACAACACCCCTATTCACGCTGGGACACAGTTATGTCTGTATTGACCTGAGAGATTAAGCCCAAATTACCAATTTAACAATAATTTTTTATTTAAGTATAAATAAGCTTATAAGCTTATTAATGATAATGGCTCTTAAGATGCTATTCTAGGAACGCTATCTCTGTCTATAATAAAATCTATCTTGACTTATAGTAACACTTCTTGCATTTGCAACTTGTAGTTTGAAATACAGAAACAATTTGATATAAGGATAGTAAAAACCCTTTATTACACAAATTTAAAATAGTTTTAAGGTTTAACCTATATTTAAGTTGTTATAAGATTAAGTTTGTTGTTATTGTTTTAGTAATTGTATTGTGTAATAATAAATATTTTTCTTTCTTTCTTTTCTTTCTAAAAATGCACCAAATTCTGAAAGATAACTGTAAACTGTAAAAGTCCATTAACATTATTATGTAAAAGTTAAAAATTCCAAACTTAAGTTTATTAGCTATTTTATCTAAACATGAACCTAACCACACAGCTTGGCTCTCATAATGCATTTAAAATAGTTTTTGTTGACGGCTACTCTGATACAAAGATGATTACACGGTTTGCATTGACCAAGACTGAGAATTGGGGCAGCAGTTATGTGTGCAGAGTGAACAAATACAGATATCACATATTTCTAAATTCATTGAGATAATGAAACTTAAGGTAAGCATATTGTTTGGTTGACATACCCTTCGAACCCACTTGCTCACTTCAGGTATTCTAGAAATCTTCTGATTGTTTACAACTGAGTTTACAACACCAGGAAAGGCATCCAGAAATGCTTCTCGTCCCTTTCCCTTTTGAAAGACATCCGATGCTGTTGAACTAGCTAGCTGGCTGTGAATTTGTCTAAAATAAAAAATACTGACATTAGGTACTTCAGTTGATATGATGTTAGAATCACTTTCAACATCCACCATAACTTAACAAGATTTTAATTATTTTTTATATATTATGAAGAGTTTCTCTGTTTTAGGGGTAAAGTTTACCTATTCGAATTCTATGTTGGTAATTTATATAAGGAGACTAGTATATTATATGGAGACATACCTTGAAAGTGGAATTTGAAATCCATTTAAGTTTCGTGCTAGTCTCAAAATTAATCTATTGGAATTCATTTTCACTATGATGATGTCCTAGAAAAACTTTCTCTGACCAAACTATTACACTGAATTAATAAAATTACAAAAAACACGACTATACGCAGCTGTTGATTTGAGTGGATCTATGATTTGATTTCACAATCAATTAGAATTAACTACTTGTGTCGATTAATTATTTTTATGAAAAATAATCGAGTAAAGCGTACGATGCACTTTCTTGCATTGCTCTGCCTTTTTGTTTTGCCCAGAGCAGTGTGACCACTTTTTCATCAGTCGATCTACCAAAAACGAGGCTCAAATCTACCAAAATCTACCAAGTTCTATTTATAATTCTACATAAATTCTTCCTTTAATATCTATCCCATCTAGGTGGTTAAAATAATACATAATATGAACAAAATCTAGTATTTTTATTTATTTATCGTCATAATCATAATATTTTTTTATATTTTTTTGGAATTTTTCATGACTTGTAGCATGGATGCTTCAAGTTTAAAATTTTTGCAATCTCTAGCGTTTTTTAACCTTCTTTGGCATGTAAGATTGCACAAACATTTTTGTTACAGAATCTGTTACGATCATCAGTCTTGATTCTGTTTCTAAATGAAAAAACGAAAAACAAAGAATGTGTATCTTTGTTTAGCGCATACAAATCTAATGACTGACAGAGATAGCGATTTCCTAACGTTTTGTTTGCTTAAGTTACGGGAAATCCCCTGAAACAGATTTCTCGTCGTCCTGTATTGCCAGCTTCAGTGACAAAAAAGTATAAAGTTCGTTTTTTTGGCCTGGATACAATAAATTGTATAATGGACGACCCATTAATTAGAATGTTCGTAAAATACCAATTTTCTACCAAAATCTACTAAACGATATCGCACTACTAAATCATCGTTCTCTTTGCCTCAAATCTACCAAAAAAGTAGAAATCTACTAAAAGTGGTCACGCTGGCCCAGAGACTGTGAGTGTGACACTTGGCAAGTGAAAAGTGTTGTTGTCAGAGAAGGTGACATTGATAGGGTCAATCAATATGATAATTTGACTTTGACAGAAAAAAAACTACAAATTGGGTGTTATTTTGTAAGTTTTATTATAATTTTTTGATTTAATATCTGAAAGTTCCCTCACTGAGGGACCAGTATATTAATCTGATTTTTGTCAAGCGACGGGATGTTCGAAGCTCGCTCCACTCCCGTCACGGGTCGGCTCGGCCCGGCATTGCAGTGCCGCCACGGCGCCAGCGCCGGGATCGGCCCACATAATCTAACTTAAATTTCGCATTGAAACACATATAATATATGTATTATCTATACATATAAAAGAAAGTCGCGTTAGTTACACCACTTATAACTCAAGAACGGTAGTACAGATTTGGGTGAAAATTGGTATGGAGGTAGCTTAGAGCCGGGAGACGGACATAAGATACTTTTCATCCCGTTCGACAGTTGGTATGGAGGTAGCTTAGAGCCAGGAGACGGACATAAGATACTTTTCATCCCGTTCGACAGCGTTCCCGTGTGACTTGACATGAAACGTCAGTCACTGTAAAACGTGTTATAACAAAAAAGAATCTGACTTGGAATAACAAAGCGCAAATGATTGAAATAATTTTTTAGGTGAATTGAACTGAAGTGAAGTTTAATTAATAATGCCGCGAGCAAGACGATCGAATCTTTCCCGACAAAGCCGTAATGCAAGAAGAATACGAAATACTGCAAATGAAAGGAATAAAGAAGAACAAGAAATTGCACGTGAACAGCGCCGCGATAGTATGGCTCGACTTCGTGCTTCTCAATCACGAGAGCAAAGTGAAGCAGCACAAGAATCAATATTATTACTCAATATTAAGTACCTACAACAATCATCCAAAATTAAATATTAATAGTAAATATTATAATATTTTAAGTTAGATTGGTATTTGGAAAATAATAATCTACATCTACACTAATATTATAAAGAGGAAAGATTTGTACCTATTTTTGTATGTTTGTATGTTTGTAATGAATAGGCTCGAAAAGTACTGGCCCGATTTAAACAATTCTTTTACCAATAGAATGCTACATTCTTTCAATTAGACATAGGCTACATTTCATATTGAAAAAAAATTAGGGATCCTTGGTAAAATTTGAACAATGTAACCGAAGGTGTAGAAAAATGAGTCTTAAAATGTCGTCGTCGAATGCGCTGCCGAAACTATTAGCGATAGAACAAAATAATGTACCTATAACAATATTGAAGAACATCATAATGTCTACAAAAAACTCCGCGGTAGCATATGTCCAACTATTGTAGTTATGTCACTACAACAACTTTTTTCATTTTAAACATTAATCTTATACATAAAATGAATCGCAAAATGTGTTGATAAGCGCATAACACAACTTTTTTTAAATTTTCGTTGGAGTCTTTGGATGGTTTTTACGGCGAGAAAAATTCGAATAATTTCCGGGAAATTTTTTTTACCCGTGCGACGCCGGGGCAGGCCGCTAGTTTATGATAAAGAATAGTTTTTTAAGTCATTCTGTCTATTTAACTCATTTAACCAAAATTTTGAGATAGGTCACTTTCATTCTCAGCGTGCGATATATAGTCCGTCAATTTAGACTATTTTAGACTAAAAAATGAGAGTGAAGTTACATAAAGTCCCAACAAGCTGAATTTCAGTGAAATTGTTTAAAACATAATAAACAATGTCTAGAAGTTCCCCATCATTCCCATGTAAGGAAAATTTTTTATTCAAGGTCAAAGGTTACAATAAAATAATGAGTTTATAGCGATTTTCAGCAAAACGGTAAGTTTTATCATAAAAGTACCTGAGACAAAATTATAGATCATAAAATGATCTATAAAAAATGTATGAATACTTTTTTTCTTACGAGCCACCGTTTCTGAGATAATAACGATTCAATAACTATAAATCTAAATTAAAAATTTAAGAAAAACCCCCGATTCCAATGCCTTAATTTCCTTAAAAGTAAAACACCATAATATTTAGTAATATGCACGCGATGCTCTTTCATTTGATACCCCGCTCGAGTAAATTTGCAGATTTTTGGTTTTCCTTCCCCACTCTCACCCCCATAACTTTTAAACGGCTCAACCGATTTTCATGAGACATGTCTAAGAACACTCGGGCCAAACTCGCCTTTCACACAAAACAAACTAAATTGAAATCGCTCCATCCGTTCGGGAGAATGTCCCAGACAGACACAGACAGACACACTCGTCAAACTTATAACACCCCTTTTTTTTTGACGGGGGTTAACAAGGAATGCTTACGTATAGAAATTTAACTGGGTGAATATTCCAGAATTATCTAGTCACTACTTTGTTAGTGTTTTCTTGCGTCTTTGATGTTCTTTAATAATCTGACAGTATTTTAAAAGTATAATCCCATCAAAAACAATACTTGTCAAAAAAACCAAGTCGCGCAACTCAGTTGTTCTGCGGTAAAAAGTTGTGAGATCCAAGTAAATCCAAGTCTTCAAATTTCGTCTCAAAATTCTTTAATGTTTTATAAAATTATATTTTGACAAGTATTGTTTTTGATAGGATCTCATTTCTTTTTGTATTTTGTAGACAGTTCTACTTTTTTCCTTTTCGGTACCTTCTACTTATTGTTTATTATGTCCATATAATTTTCTTTTTGCCGGTCTAGATTGGATTTATTTATATTTCGCATTGTTATTACTTTAGTACATATTTCGTATATAGGTGGCGTTGCGACAGCGCCCTCTATACCGGTCTTTTCTAGATTTTTTAGTTTTTCCTTGATTCATACACCAAACACTACTTACCTATATTCCAAATTTGAAGCTTCTAGGTCTGCTAGAAGTGCCTTAGAATTTTGATGATCGGTGAGTCAATGAGTGACAAAATTAAGAAATTTGACCCTTAATAATTCTTAAAATACTGGTTCAAATTGAATGAAATTTGAAATATACCGTGTCTTTACAATCCTGCATGGTTACTGAAAATTTCAGTCTTCTAGTTTTATCCACAACGAAGTTACAGGGGGTCGAAAATGGCCTGAATTGCTTCGAGAAAAGGATGGTACGGCCGTGCCGCTTTTTTGCTCGACTTGGTGGGGGCACTGCCGTGCCCCCAGACTAGTCAAATAGCCCACCACCGCATGCACCATTTTCGCGCGCTTTTTTGCCTTTGCAAAACAAATTACATTTAAAAGATCTGATGGGCCAACCTGTATTTTAATTGTATTCAAACTCAGTAAATAGAAAGACTAGAACGTTTAGTTTTAGTTTGTATTTTTATACGACTTTCAAGGAAAAATGTAGGTTCAGAATTTGTCGCGTGTTTTTGTTTTGCCTTTTTTTATGCTTGTTACCTCAGAACTTTGATCTCCGTGGACCGATTCGATGATACTTTTAAATGAAAGCTGTTGCTTGCAAGTTGGACATGTTTCATGAAAATAGGTTGTGCCGTTCAAAAGTTTTGGGGGTTAACTACCTAGTTTTGGGTTTGGTCAGAATAAAATCCACTTTAATTTTTCACAAAATTCCCACTCTTTATTAGCTTGTAATATTCCATTGTCTTGCCTAGACTAGTGCCACCGTGCCAATGCCCGGCCGTCGCGTTCCGCCGTCGAGCGCTCGAACCCTCCTTGACAACTTGGTCTCACTCCTCATTGGTCGGTGCGCTCGACAGCGGTGGCGTGTGCGAGCGCCGATTGGCTTACGAAATAAAGTCAACTCAAACAATAAACCGGAAGTTGCCTTTAAATACATACTTTTAGGTCACGATAATACATGTAAAAATTATAATTAACAAAACTATGAATTTAGAACGAATTAAACATTTGATTAAAATATACATAAATTAACTTAGTATCTATATTAACCTTACAGCTCGGCCATCCTACTTGAAGCAAGTCCTCTCGCTTAACAATCGGACAAGATATATATTAATTATTAACTTAATGATATTAATTATTAACCTCATATCAGAAAAGCAGAAACAAAAGACCACTTCAAACGAGCAACTAAAAACTTCTATCTTGATAAATTATATACATAACTTATCAAACCATCCCTTTTATTCATATATATTTGTATGTATATATGTATGTGTGTGTGTTTTAGATATAAAACATATATTTAGAATTGTTTTTGTTATATTTTTGATTGTTTTAATTATGTACCTTACACTTTAATATTGTAACTCTTTAGATTAAGCCACTTTTATACATTCTTGCGCGCAAACTTTTTATCCCAAACCTGTCCGAGGTTGGCAGGTAGAAAATGCCTTGGCACTAAGCCCACCTTTTGTACAACTCTGTATTTATACTGTGCAATAAAGTATTCCTAACAATAATAACGATTTCACATTTATTTTTTCTTACAGTTACTATGATCTACTTGATATTTATTTTAACTATTTAGATTAGACGGTGGAGGCGCCACTGTGCCTATGTAAACATTGTCTCTGTACTAAATAATTACAAGAAATTGAAAAAGTGAAAAATATAAAGCAAAAACTTAATAAATTCATAGATAAACTGTCAGTGCACATCAACAAATGTTATTTTAACTATTTAGATTGACATTCGAATAAGTTTTAAATAAGAAGATATTATGAAAATGTTAAAAAAAAATCCGTCAGAAGAATAGGAAAACTAACAAACAAAGTGAGGCCTATAACTGTAACCTTTTGCACGCTGGGTATGAAAATACAAATCTTAAAAAAAATCGACACCATCTGAAAGATTCTACCACCTACCTAAAGGAAGATTTCACACCAAAGATATTGGAAAAAAGGAAAGAACTTAGAATTCAAGCAACGCAAAGAACAAGGTGAAAATATTGCCATAAGGTATGATAAAATCATAATTTTGAACAATGAAAATCATAAGAAGACTAGCTTTCCGAAATATTCCAAACTAAATATGCCGTCTACAAGTAATCGTAAACAAAAAAAAACAAAACTCATCACCGGAAGCTATTACAAAGATTGCACACAAAAAAATGTTCTAAAATAATAAAAAAAAAACAAATCCATAGAATCCTACATACAAGCACGGAATATAACAAATACACCAACAGCAGAAGTCACGAGTGACACTGAAAGTGATGACCAACAACAGTAGCAACTAGTGGTCTCCCTCCATAATAATAATAACAAACATATCAAGAAACAAAATAAAGAAGAAAACCATAACTCTCCCAAAATGGCTGGTCACCATGGGAGAAGATGACCACCACCCTCCATTTATCCACAAAAACAAACCAAATAACATAACATATATTTGCACATTAAATGTAAGATCTCTAGTAGAAACCGGTCGACAAGAAGACCTTGAACATGCCATCCGCAACATTAAGTGGTACATAATAGGATTATCTGAGGTAAAAAAAGAAGGTACACATATAATTGAATATGAGTCCTATATTTTTCTTTACACCGGTAAGAAGAGTGGAAGGAATGGCGTAGGATTTGTTGTGAAAAAGGAACTAAAGAAAACTATAATAGATTTCCAAGCCATATCCGACAGAGTAGCAAGACTTGACTTACGCTTTAAAAATAATAATCTGTGCTTGATACAAGTCTACGCGCCTACCGAGAAAAGAAACAAGATATTGATGGGAGATTTCAACGCCAAAATTGGTCAACGCTGTTCTAATGATTCTTCGGTGTTAGGACCATGGGATACGGGTCACGAAACAAACGAGGCAAAATGCTCATCCACTTTTGCCTAGAGAACGAGCTATACATTATGAATACTCATTTTAAGAAGAAATCGAAGAACAAAATGGACTTGGCGCTCTCCGGACGGAAACACACTTAGTGAAATCGATTTCTTCATTACTAGTAAATCTAACACTAAAGTTATACAGAATATCGAAATAGTAACAACCACACAACCAACAGACCATCGAATGGTACGGGCTACCCTATCTCTTACTACTACAATAAGAAAAGACAGAAAATCATTTAAAATTAAACGGCATGTACTTACAAAGCGGACGTCCAGTCACTCCAAACAAATTTTGTGAACTTATCAAAAACAATCACCGAAAAACCTAACATCCAAGAACAATATGAAAAGATTGACTAACAATAAAGAATGGATACAAACACTGAAAGACAATACAGAAGGAAAGATCACAAACAGAAAACATATCCTAAAAAGTCTCAACAGATTTTTACAAAAATCTATACCGCCAGAATAAAAATCAATGTCAACCTCATTACAGACCTGTTAACCAAGCTCACTTAGATGAAGTACCACTAATCTTAGTAATTAAAGTAAAGAAAAACATAAATAGTTTAAAATCCATGAAGAGCCCGGGAGAAGATAACGTTATCAACGATGTACTAAAAGCTATGTCTGAACCACTCGCACCTTTGCTAGCAAGTTGTTCTGGAATATGTACACAACATATTCCGGAACAATGGGAAACATCAATTATAACCTTACTCTACAAAAAAAAGAACCCACTAAACATAAATAACTATAGGCCAATCAGCTTATTGCAATCAACGTATAAGCTATTCACCACTATAATAATTAATAGACTCAATAAAATTCTAGACTTCGAACAACCTCGTGGCAGGCTGGCTTTAGAAAGAACTATGCTACCATTGACCACATATTTACTATAAGACAAATCATAGAAAAATATTTGGAATACAGAAAAACGCTATAAATAGCCTATGTTGACTATTCCAAGGCATTTGATACAGTACACCATAACCATCTATGGAAGGCATTGATAGACCAAGGAATACCATACAACTATATTGAAAGAGGTCTCGTGGTCGCTCTCCAACAAGGTGGTCGGACCTCATCTCAAAATTGACTCAGTCCACCATTACCGACTGCTCCCGCACCGCAACTAACAGGGAACAATGGCGGCGCATTGCAAAAGCAGCAACCCAATATAAGGACCCCCCATAACCACGACCACTCTGTCAAGAGTGACCGACTAAGAAGGGAGATATTAAAATAATGATTGAAATCCATAAACGCAGTAAAGCAACTGTCAGAATAGAAACCAAAGGCGACGTGTTCCAGCTGGAACGAGGCGTGAGACAGGGGGACCCGATTTCACCAAACCTATTTAACTCTCTCTTAGAATACATATTTAAACAACTACAGTGGTCGGGCCTTGGTATAAATATAAACAGTGAATATTTGAACCATCTACGATTTGTGGATGACATTGCCTTAATAAGTGAGACACAGTGACCTACAATATATGTTAGAGACCCTACAATATATGTTAGAGGCCAATAGAAATGTGAGTTTGTTTTCGCCTCGCATACATTTCACCATCGTCCTCAGTTGAGTAGCACTCCTTACTCTCCCCTTTATTGTTCGACATTTCCTGAAACCTTAAAGTCAACCCATCCCACAGGGATTTGACTTTCCTGTGCCCACCCACTTGGGACTTTACCTTCGTGAACCCACCACCTTGGGTCTGTCCTTCTTTGTACCCACCACCTTGGGTCTCTCCTTCTTTGTACCCACCACCTTGGGTCTCTCCTTCTTTGTACCCACCACCTTGGGTCTCTCCCTCTTTGTACCCGCCACCTTGGGTCTCTCCTTCTGTGGGCCCCTATCCTCGGGACTTTATTTTGTCGTACCCTCCAACCTAGGGTCTCTCCTTCTGTGGGCCCCTATCCTCGGGACTTTATTTTGTCGTACCCTCCACCTAGGGTCCTTCCACTCCGTTGCCCATCACCTCAAGCTTCTCCTGCATCCTCATCCATTGTATCTGAAACTTCCAGAAAGCAGCTTAACCGGGCAAAAAATAATAAATAAGTAAATAAATTGTCTAAACAAACCAAAAGAAAAACATTTGCCTTCCCACCCAGTTGACCTTTCAACCCATTTGACCTTTCCACCCAGTTGACCTTTCAACCAATTTGACCTTTCGACTCATTTCACCTTTCAACCGATTTGACCTTTTGACTTATTTGACCTTTCAACCCATTGGACCTGTTTGACATTTCGACCCATTTGACTTTTCGACCCATTTGACCTTTCGACCCATTTGACCTTTCGACCCATTTGACCTTTCGACTTATTTGACCTTTCGACCCAAATGACCTTTCGACCCAGTTGACCTTTTAACCAATTTGACCTTTTTACCAATTTGACCTTTTAACCGATTTGACCTTTTGACTTATTTGACCTTTCAACCCATTGGATCTGTTTGACCAAAGTCAAAGTCAAAGTCAAAACGTTTATTTCCTTAGAAGCTTATAGCCTACATGGACAGGTCAACTTAAAATTAATAATACTAAATTGCTTAAATAACAAATATCAAGGAAATAACATTGTCTTGACAGTTCGCTTCAATGTTTTATACTGAGTTGAGAAGCGAATAGAACAACACAGCTATATCAGTTATTACAATTTTGTAGTTATTACAATTTTGGAGTTCTTATTTATAGGTAACTATTATAAGTTTAACATTTACAATAAAAAAAATGTTTGTCATATAAGGA
This sequence comes from Gymnoscelis rufifasciata, assembly GCA_929108375.1. NCBI lineage: Eukaryota > Metazoa > Arthropoda > Insecta > Lepidoptera > Geometridae > Gymnoscelis > Gymnoscelis rufifasciata. The sequence goes on along the minus strand of OV815317.1, from coordinate 6,559,993 downwards.
AGCTATTATAACATGAGCATATCAGTCCTGGTCAACCAGAATTATTAGAGCCTGTTACTGTGGAACTAAGCAACATCTATCCAAGCTGCATCATCCTTTATATAATCATTTATAGAGTAATACGCTTTTTTCATTAGACTTCTCTTAATAAATGATTTAAATTTTCTAATAGGAAGCTCTGTTACATTATGAGGAAGCTTATTATAAAAACGTACAGAGTTACCCATAAATGATTTGCCTAGTTTTTTTAGTCTGTAAGTAGGAATTAGTAATTTTTCTTTACTTCTCGTGTTAATACTATGTACGTCACTTTTTCTTAAAAACAAGTGCTTATTCTTGTGGGTGAACATCAAGTTCTCAAAAATGTACTGTGAGATTACAGTTAGAATGTTAATCTCTTTGAATTTTTCTTTGAGGGAGTCACGTGGTTTCATTTTATATATTGCACGTACAGCCCTTTTTTGCAGCACGAATATAGTTTGAATATCGGCTGCAGCACCCCAGAGTAGGATACCATATGACATAATACTATGAAAGTAACTAAAATAAACCAGTCTAGCTGTACCCTCATCTGTGATATATCTCATTGTTCGCACTGCATAAGCGGCTGAACTAAGTCTACCTGCAAGGTTTGTAATTTGGGGTTTCCATTGTAGACGAGAATCAATATGTAAACCTAGGAACACTGTTGAGTCAACGAGCTCGAGAATTTCATCGTTTAATATGATTTTTGTAGGAAATTCTTTAACAATAGGGAGTTTGAATTTAATACATTTAGTTTTTTTTGCGTTTAGCAGTAAGTTATTAACCGTAAACCAATTTAGTACTAGTGACAGTGAGTTATTTACATCGTTATAATTATTTTTATTCCTATCAACTTTAAATAATAAAGAAGTATCATCAGCAAATAAGACTATGTCACAAAGGTCTTTAGCAAAATACGGGAGATCATTTACATATACTAAAAACAAAAAAGGCCCAAGTATTGATCCTTGTGGAACCCCTAATTCGATTTTTTCCACCCATTCGACCCATTCGACCCATTTGACCTTTCGACCCAAATGACCTTTCGACCCATTTGACCTTTCGACCCATTTGACCTTTCGACCCATTTGACCTTTGAACCTACATCAAACACACAATCTAGGTTCTATGTTATGAAAACTTGATACTAATACTAAAAAAATAATAGGATTATGCAAACATCACACAGCAAAATCCTTAAATATCTTTATAGGCATGGTTCATCAACACTATCTACCATGTAGTGATATATTAATAATACATTTATCGTTTATTATACTTATGTATTTTCTCCTATTTTTTTCTTATTTAATGTATGTATTTATTATTTATTTTTATTTCTTTTTCATATTATCTATGTATATGCTATGATCTTTGTGCACCGTCTTTGGTGTTCCTAACATATCCTATCCATCAAAAGGTTGCCTGGAAGAGATCGCTTTAAGTGATAAGGCCGCCGATTGTACAACGTATGTGGCTATTGATTGTTATTTTTAAGTTAGTCTGTACGGCTTGTTAGCTAAAAAATATGTGAATATCGGTCCCATCTGGCAGAAAGCATGAAACTTGGCATACATGTAGCTTTTATATATGTGCTTCAATTTCGATAGAGAAACACGCTGGGAAATGACTCCACCCCCCCGTTCCCCCCCATTTTATCTCCCTCATTTTGATTTTTTTCATTTTTTACAAAAACGGTAGGTGTGATGAGTTTACTTTTCAAAGACCAAATAATTGACGATAATTTACCTACAAAACGATACCACATTTATAGTTATAAGACTAATAGTTTTTTAATAAAGCCGTCATTATAATGTGAACTTATGAAAAAATTAATATTTTTTTTCCTTTTTTCTTCACTTAATGCTAAATGAAAGGTGTTGTGATAAAATTGACAAAAGGGTTAAAAACTGTATACATTAAGCTACAAAACGATACATAACAAATTATTGTAGAAGGTTTGGTTCCCGAGTTACAGCTCACGGCGTCTGGCTCAACGAAATAACTCCTTTTTTGCGTCTGTACAATATGTTTACGGGACCTGTTCCGAAGCAAGAAAGCTTATCCTTATAGGTATAAGTACAGTCCCCTGCAGCTAAATGTATACAGGCTAGTATGGCGGACACCGCACCTATTGCCATACATACCCTAGATACATTTAGCTGCAGGGGACTGTACTAGGATTCAAGTAACTTAATAAAACAACCAGTTCAATCAGTGAAAATTAAACAATTTAATACTCCTTTAATGAAAGTTAAAAAAATATGAGTTTATGAAAAATATGAGTATTTTATTTACACAAAATTACATAAAGAAAAAAAACTACTGATCTCTTCTTAAAACAAAAATAGGAAACATGAAATTTTTGAACTTTATGACGATTTTCTTGAATTTCAATACTTTGTATTACCTCCTCGTGCTTCCATTACTGCGTTTACGCGGTTTGACATGCTGTACACCAAGTTCCTTATACGATTTTGGAGAATATTCTCCCATTCCTCTGTGAGAGCAATTTTGAGCTCAGGAAGCGTGATTGGGGGAGGGTTTCGTTGTTTTACGCATCACCCTAGCTCGTCCCAAGCATGCTCGATCGGGTTGTATATTCGGGCTGCGCGCTGGCCACTCCATACAAGTAATGTTCATCTCTTGAAGGTAGTCATTCACAATCCTACCTGTATGAGGTCGGGCATTGTCATGCATAAATATAGCATCCTCACCCAAATTGACCATAAATGGACCAACGTGTTCGTTGAGGATTTCTTCCACATATCTTACGCTATTTAAAGAGCCGTTTTCTATGATCACCAGCTCTGTGCGACTTTCAGAGGAAATTCCGGCCCACACAAGTACAGACCCACCACCGTAGGCTACTTTTTCTTCGATGCATGCTTGCTTGAATCTTTCCCCTGGTCTTCTATACACTCTGTGTCTTCCATCGTGCTTGTAGAGCATAAATTTTGATTCGTCGGAGAACATAACTTTCGACCAATCTTCAATACTCCAATTTACGTGGTTCTGGGCATATCTTAGTCTTGAAATACGATGGCCACGCTCCAGTTTAGGGCCGTTTGCAGGTCTAAGGGGTTTTAAGTAAAAAGAAGGTAAACTTTTTACCCGAAGTGATGAAGAGGGACTGGTCTCAGATATAGGAAGCGTACGGCGACGTATTATTTTTGAGCCTAGATCATGATGCTGAACAATACTGATGGATGTTCCGTGAAGGGCACCTTCTGCTGTCACAGATGTACAGAAAACATCAGACTGCAAAGCTGGTGGGGAAACAACTCCTTCGTCTTTATAAATTTTACATGCAGCATCAGAAACTTGTTTTGAGCATTGTAAGACTCGATTATAAGATACTGAGAGACCATGATGAGCTAATTTCTCATAGGCGCGGTGTCCGCCATACTAGCCTGTCTACATTTAGCTGCAGGGGACTGTACTTATACCTATAAGGATAAGCTTTCTTGCTTCGGAACAGGTCCCGTAAACATATTGTACAGACGCAAAAAAGGAGTTATTTCGTTGAGCCAGACGCCGTGAGCTGTAACTCGGGAACCAAACCTTCTACAATAATTTGTTATGTATCGTTTTGTAGCTTAATGTATACAGTTTTTAACCCTTTTGTCAATTTTATCACAACACCTTTCATTTAGCATTAAGTGAAGAAAAAAGGAAAAAAAATATTAATTTTTTCATAAGTTCACATTATAATGACGGCTTTATTAAAAAACTATTAGTCTTATAACTATAAATGTGGTATCGTTTTGTAGGTAAATTATCGTCAATTATTTGGTCTTTGAAAAGTAAACTCATCACTCCTACCGTTTTTGTAAAAAATGAAAAAAATCAAAATGAGGGAGATAAAATGGGGGGGAACGGGGGGGGGAGTCATTTCCCAGCGTGTTTCTCTATCGAAATTGAAGCACATATATAAAAGCTACATGTATGCCAAGTTTCATGCTTTCTGCCGGATGGGACCGTAATTCAAGCTAAGAAGCCGTACTAGTAAGCATTGGTGTGCAATAAAGTTATTATCTATCTATCACACAGCAATATCTAACCCCGTGGTAAGCTCTAAGCTCGTGTTATGGTTACTTTACATCTGATATATTATATACTAGCTGACCCGGCGAACTTTGTTCCGTCTTAGACGCTATAAATGAGCAGATTCTTGATTTCATTAAGTTAATTAAATCAAAGTCATCCACTTTTGAATATATTTTCAGCACGCATTCAATCAATTCTATGTCAAATGTCTTAAAGTTACATTAAAAAATTTAATAATTTTATATGGTGGTTAAGTAATTTTAAATTTTCTAATTTTCCGCGCAATTTCCTTTATTTTTTTCTTTCATAAGAACCTTCTCCTGATAATAACGAACAGAACAAAAAAAGAATTAGCGAAATCGGTCCAGCCATTCAGGCGTGATACCGTGACCAAGGGTAATAGGGATTCATTTTTATATATATAGATAGTTTGAATATTGATTTCTTACAAGTATCAAATTGTCATCTATACGTCATTACATAGCTGTCATTATACGTCAATTACATAGCTATCATTTGCGTTTTGTTATTCCAAGTCTGATTCTTTTTTGTTATAACACGTTTTATAGTGACTGACGTTTCATGTCAAGTCACACGGGAACGCTGTCGACCGGGATGAAAAGTATCTTATGTCCGTCTCCTGGCTCTAAGCTACATCCATACCAATTTCCACCCAAATCTGTTCTACCGTTCTTGAGTTATAAGTGGTGTAACTAACACGACTTTCTTTTATATATAGATATATAGATATACCTACATAAACAGATTATTAAACTCGAAGGAGAAAGTGCTTGTAAAACAAAGAAACACTGGAGCCCTTGACCGGACCCGCGCCGCTACTAGACTAAAGATCGGTTCTAGACAAGTTTTGGATTCATCGCATGTTAATTTTATTTAATTAAACGATTTCATAACCAAAACAAAGTACTAAATTGCTAGTTTGTTCTTCCGAAGTCAATAAGACATGGTAGATAGGCAAAATTTAAAATTTAAATATATATTATTAACTGGAAAAAAAAAAAAATACTCAATACCCATACAAAAAATGGGGAAAAGGATTAAGGACTTAGTAACTAATACTGTAAACTTACATGTAATACTAAAAAGGAAATCGAAGAGATAGAGGGAAAACAGAAACGATCTACCCGTTAAAATAAAATGTTTTTAGGAATTAAATCAATACTTACGTTTTTCCGAGCCGTGGGCGTTTTTAGAAGATATGAAATCCTCTCGTCTATCCCACTTCTGACCTTTTGGGTTTGGTCAGAATAAAATCCACTTTAATTTTTCACAAAATTCCCACTCTTTATTAGCTTGTAATATTCCATTGTCTTGCCTAGACTAGTGCCACCGTGCCAATGCCCGGCCGTCGCGTTCCGCCGTCGAGCGCTCGAACCCTCCTTGACAACTTGGTCTCACTCCTCATTGGTCGGTGCGCTCGACAGCGGTGGCGTGTGCGAGCGCCGATTGGCTTACGAAATAAAGTCAACTCAAACAATAAACCGGAAGTTGCCTTTAAATACATACTTTTAGGTCACGATAATACATGTAAAAATTATAATTAACAAAACTATGAATTTAGAACGAATTAAACATTTGATTAAAATATACATAAATTAACTTAGTATCTATATTAACCTTACACTAGGTACTCAAAAGGGACTCGCGAGATTTTGTGTACAGTAGAATTCATTTATAACGACGTCGCTTATAACGACTAACCGTTTTTAGCGTCGATATTATTTACTCAAGTTCGGTCCAATACTTAGATAAAGAAAATGTAACCGTTTAGTGCGACTCCGGTTTGAGCGACAAACCGTTTATAGCGACCATTTTTTACGATAATTCGTCCGTTTAATACGACGCGCCGTGTTTTGTTTCAATTTAGGTAACAATATGAAAACAAAGATGTCACTAATTCATAATGCTGTCCGAAGTTCTTACTACCGAACAAAAGTGTGTCAAAAACAAACCCAAATAACAGATTTCCTACGTTAGTGACAGTATTACAGTACATTACGTTTGTAATTTGTTATGTATGTACTTATTTGTGAACATATAAGAATAATTAAAATAAACATATGTAACTGATTCCTACAACATGTTTTATTTACCTAAATAGGAAAATCAAACTTTCGCACTTATTATAATAATAAATACATACATAATTACATGTAAATATCCGTTTTATACGTCATCCGGTTAGTACGACATAATATCGCCGGTCCCTTGAAGGTCGTTATATCCGGATTCTACTGTATATACTGGAAGACTTGCAAGTTGAGGATAAAGAGGTGATGGTCAGTTTTGATGTGGAATCCCTGTTTACGAATGTTCCCATCGTTGATTGTATGTGTGTTGTAGAAACTGTGGTACAATGGAATAACATCTCCTCCAGATTATATCAGTTTGTTGCATCATATCCTCTCCACAAATTTATTTATTCACTAAGGGCAATATTACCTCCAAATCGATGATGTAGCCATGGGTAGTCCGCTCGGCCCAGTATTGGCGAACATTTGGATGGAATATTTTGAGAATATCGCCATCTTATCAATCCCTATTTTTGTTAAATTCTGGAAGAGATATGTGGATGATGTATTTTGTGTTTTGGGTGGAGACATTCCGGAAATTGAGCTTTTGCAAGTTCACACCACCACCCTCGGCATCTGAACTCCGTGGTGTCGTTGCTGATAAACCGTGCATATGACTTGTGTGATAGTAGCTACCTACCGGCGTAACAGGCTCACATCAAAAAGGTCATGAGGATGAATGGTTTTATAGGATACACATTGCCACCACGTTCTGTCCCTAAAGTTCGCAGTTGTACGGTATAACGTAGACCAACCTTTCTACCGTAGGTACATTAAATTTGTAACAGACAAGATCTTAAAAAACTTGCGTAAAATGTCTATGAGAACCGCATTTACTACGCTCAAGACAATCGCAAACTACCTGCAAACGCCGAAGGATAATTTCATTTTTAGGATTCCGTACCCAAAGGGTAAAACGGGACGTTAATACTGAGACTTCGTCGTCTGTTTTTCTGGCACCAGGCTGTATCTCAAGAATCGTGATAGCTAGACAGTTGAAGTTAACAACAAATACCTACTAATATCACATCATCATCATCATTTCAGACATTAGACGACATAAGCCGACCAATTATTCCGATTGGTCGCTACTTGCATCCACCGTGAGCCAGCAAGTTTCACCAAGTCATCTGTCCATCTTGTTGTCTAATAATAACACATGATAAATAAATATTTAAAGGGGCTTTCATACAACAAACGTGATTTTCGCAAGGTTAAAAAATGCTGAGCGAGGCCAGTGCTTGGACCGTGACCGGTGACCGGTCGAACTGCATCTTTTTGAACTTACCTGTATTTGTTTTTTTCTTACAGTATTTATTTTATTTATTGCAAAATGTGTCTAATCTGCACATGGAACCCTTGGTGTAGTATGAATCTAGCTCATAGTTATTAAATTTATTATAATTATGGTAAACCTGACCAAAGAAACGATGGTCGCCGGTTTGTGCATAGGTAACTACAGTAGCTTACCTTCTTCGTCTAAGTAGTTTCAAACTCAATTTCTGTTTTTCAATTCCCGATTTTTTCGTGGTGTAAGAAATATAGATACATAAAGATTTAAACATTTTTCCAGGTAATGTTATACTTATACAGGTATGGGCCAGCCAGCACATGGATTGTGTTATGGCTCATCGGAACAAGAACGACTACAGTCTTTTCACGGTAGAACGGTACAACTCTATCGTTCAATACAAGACTGCCTGTTATTCATTCAAGCTGCCGATAATACTGGGCTGACTATTGACTATTTATTGGCTAATAATGCTGACGCGAACCTGCATAGTAACGTTGAAGAGGTCTGTTTGCAGCTAGAAAGGCTATTTCAAATGCAGGTTAGATAATAATATGGTTACAGGATTTTAAAGATAGAAACATAAAATAAATAAAAAAAGCGTGTGTGTGTGTCAGCTACGACGCACGATTGGAGTTTACTCCTTACGAACTATAATTATGATATATATCGAATAGAAAAAAAGGGTAAATGAACGCACCTGCTAAAATGATAAGAGAAACAAACATATATCTGTAGTTATTCGGATTATTTATATTACTTCAATAAAGTAATATACTTAAATAAAATACAGCAATACCTCTTTGCGCGATATTTCGTAGTCTCAACTACGAAGTATCGCGAGACCCCGAGAATGAGATACGCTGTGTAATGTATTTCATCTCATTCTTTTACACGTTCAATCCTACAGATATATATGTTTGTCTCTTTCTACGTAACGCCTCAACTTTTCGTGTTAAACTTTTTGATTTTACTCCTCATAAAATTTCCGTACCGGGCCTTATAACTCAAATCGTTTCTTAAGGAGTAAACTCCAAAAAATCTGTCGATCCACACAACAACTTGTAACCACGTGGTGAGATCTAAGCTTGTGTTACGGGTACTCGATATCTGATATACTTATTATAGACATATACATAGATATTTTTACTATATTATAGAGAAAGTGATTGCAGAACAAACAAACACTTGACACCTCCGCGGGCATCGAACTCGCTACCTCTTGCGTCGCAAGCGGTCCTTTGCCCACCACGCCACATGTGGTTATTATATTTAAATATTACAACAAGACAAGCAGGTCAACCCGCCTTCATTATAAAAACAAAAAATGGTTCTATCATCGTATATTCCAAAAATAATGTCATCCATAGCGATATAAGTTATCAATTAGTTACCTACATGGACAAGTGTCCATATAGGTAGCTAAATACATAACAAAGTGTTTGAAAAGTATTACAAAATGCTTTTACAAGTATATCAAGGTTCGTTTTGACCGTTGCATTTAAAAATAATTATTGCTAAAGTAATATTCAAATATTCAGCCTGTTAATTAGATTGGTCAAAATAGATTTATGCATAATACTAAGGGCCTGTTTAACATCTCCGGGGAACATTAGACGATGGACTATAATATAAAGCTATTTCGCTTTGTGACATTTGACAAAGCGAGATAGCTCTTGTCATAATCATCCACTGACGTCAGTGTAAACGTATTATTGACATATCATACAAATGCTTAATTTTCTCGAATTTTATTATATAAGCCCTCAGTCTTCGTGTTACCTTGTACATACTGCGCTTTCTGAGGGCTATGCAAAAGTCAAATTTAATCTAGATATAATTCTCGCTTAGGTACATGAAGATAATATAGTATTATTAAATAAACTTGCTAATACAATAAGTGTTATATCAACTTCAGTTGTAGTAACTTAGTGGAGTTTTGAAATGCTCGTTAACATGACATGTGAATGTGAAATTTTATCATTCGAAACTGTCAGACGTTGTCCAGTCGATCAATAATTTAGGGCCGATTTTCAATGGGGGATATTAATGCAATGTGCTCGCGCCAGAGTGCAGCACTAGCGTAGACAGTAAACAGAGAAGAAAGCAGTTTCTTGATTGATTCTAAGTTACCAGTTTTATCTATGACGAGTCCTTCGAACCTAGATAAAACGAGAAGAGTTTCTTGATCGTTGAGGTCACAAGTGCTATTTAACTCTTTAAAAAAGGAGATGTTTGTGCTAGTGGCGCCATCTGGGCTGAGCATCGAGTAATATTGACTCTTGATCGACAGATAGGCTCAAAATGACGTATTTTTCGTACATTAGACGATTGATATTCATCCTTGTTTATACAGGAAGCAGTTTGGCAATGCTTAGTACCACATCGAAGAGTTAATCTCTGAGTAAACTTAGTCAATTGTTATAATATTAGGTAATATCAGTCAGTCAGTCACTGACAGTTGACCATTGATTAATTTTCCTCGGAGATTGTAAAACAAGCCCTTAGACTCTGTTGGCAAAACACTAATCATTAATTGTAACATGTATTTAAAAGGAGAAATAATAAGAGATGATCTGGGCTTGTGATTGCAATTTATCTCGTGAAGAATGTGATTAAATTTATAGAAATAATTTCACAGACATTGTTTTGTATAACCGATTGGATGGTTCTATGAATCCAGTAGATACTGTTCTACAGAAACCTACTGTGTTACAGCCCAACCGTTTGCGTTCAAAACATTATGTGCTAATATAATTTTGACTAGTAAGCACCAATGACTAATATACATAATAGACCTTATAAAAATATTTACAATATTTTACTGGCTAACAAAATTTAGCCAGACACATGCAAATACACGACAGTTTAAATTAATAATGTACTATACACATGTTGTTCTTAAATTTTGAGCGGATTACAAATATTATTTCCAAGCAATATTGCATTTTAACGATTTATCCTGCATATTTGTTACAAAATAATTTGAATTTTGATAAATATGGTTTACCGACAGGATGATTTTAGTGCTCTGCTAAAACTTCTTGTAATAATGCCTTATTTAACTATTATAAAAAGAAACTATACAACAATAAAGGAATTATTAACAATATGTACGGTACAAGGTATATACCTAAAATAACATATCAGTAACATAATTATGAACTTCCTTAGTACAAAGACAAATGTTGCCTTAAATTAGTTTAGAACTGTCTTTTTAAATTTGATGTTATTCAAAACAGAAAACCTGTATCTCTGCTCCTTCACATGAAAGTGCATTCGATTCAAGCTCTCAAATGGCTATAAAAGTAACTTTAACTTTATTACAGTACAGTAAAATATAAAGCTAAGGTCATTGCACTGATATTGATACCACATTGGATATTTATTCAGGCAGTGGGATATTCTAGAAAGTTGTAAGTATGTTGTAGTATATTAAAATATTTTACTGTTCTTTTAAAAAAAAAGGTTTGTGTGCGATTCACACAAGATAGAAGTGAAACTTCAGTAAATCGACAAAAGAATAAGAATAAAAAAAAAAGTAAAAAAATTCTATGCAAAAAGATTTTGTTCGGGCGGTCACCCATCCAAGTACTGGCGTCGCGCAAAGTTGCTTAACCTTGTTAGCGTTTAAGATTGGCTTACCCGACAGGTAAGCCAATCTTATTTCCATTTCCGTTGCATCCGGTTTCAAATCACAACCATTCTAAAGAAGTTTCACTTCAAAAAAAAGGGATTTATACATGTACTCAACTAGAGTTTAAAAATGTTTAAGGCGTTTTGATGTTCAATGTTCTCACACGCAGTGAGAAACTGAACTCGGAGCTCGCAGGGACGCTCAATCCTCCCGATAAAGGACTTTTCTTGACTTCCGAAGTCCGAAGCGTTGAAAGGTTTACAACACTAGTTAGTTATACGTGTTTGTAAATCCCGTTTTATAAATGAATAGTGTATTCTCAAGATAATTATGAAAATGAAATCTTAAACTGTTATTAATGAGTCGATAATAAGACAATATTGCTTGATTAATGAAAAAAGACAAATCAATTTCCTCGCATTCTCACTTCCAAATTACCTCAAAGGAACCGCTTAACTTTAACTTTACCGCTCCAGACACAGTGAGAGTTTAAGACAAAGTCTTAGATACCGTGAATAATTTCGATCGAAACAACACTTTCCGAAACACTTTTTCACTGGTTGAGACGTAGTTTCATAATTGTTTCAATAACGTTCTTAAACACGTTTCTGCTGTACTTCCAATGGGTAGACCAAACCAGACCGTCTCTGAATATGTCAGTTAGGTGCTGGCTCTGCTCGGATCAGATAGGGCCGTGCTGCTCGGTCCATCTGTTGTCGAGGAGCGGTAGCTGCGGCGCGATCATGAGGCGTTGATGAGCCTCTGTGCCGGTTAGAACGGCGATGGTGATGCCGGCTTGGTACGCGGCCGGTATTCTGATGTGCTGGGTGCGCGGATTCGAGTCCTGCCGCCATGGCATACGGGATTCCCGGAGTATATTGGCTACTTGACCTGTTGGTACATACAGTTTAATTAATTAATTGTAGTTCAGTAGTCGAATTCCTATCCTACTAATATTTTGAACGCGAAAGTTTGTGAGGATGTGGGTAAATGTACATTTGTAATGTAAATGTTGTTCTTTCACATAAAAGCTGACATGCCAGAATAACACATAGGTTCCTTTTAAGGCAGTAAAATACCACATTTCGCGAGAAAATCCATTATTGTTGTGAGCGAAGCCCGATTAGGTTTAAAATTATTAGTTTTTGCACGTTATTTTCTATTTAATTATGAATACTCACCAAAAACATTGAAAGTATGAAACCTCGCATCCGGCACATACATCAGCGGCGTCAGGTCAGTGTCCTCCGTGAACCGCGACACCACATCGCGCGCTCTCACCAGCAGCACAGACGGCGACACCAGTCTCGGCCACAGGACGTTCTCTCTCACGCACTCTAGCGGGTTGCTCAGGAAAATCCCTTGGGTCGATACACCAAATACCATTTGATGGTGCCACGCGTCAGGGATTTGTGTGTCAACGCCGTTTTGTAGATTTAATGTAAGGATTGGAACCGCACCTGGAATAAAAATAATGTAACACAACATCATCATCAGCCCTTGTCCCACATTACACGGGCAGGGTACAATATTTTTTTTTGTATTTTTTTCTGCCAGTTTTTTCAAAACTCACTCCTTTCTTACTTCGTTTGCTTTTTAGTCTTTTTCTACTACCTCTTCTCATATATCCTTTTACACTTATGTCTAACGCTGTTTTCTCACGGCCATCCATCAATTCTATACACTGAATTTTTAGATCCAAACTGTCAAAAAACGCAGGCTACAAGTTTTTCTCAAAAAAAGACCAGAGTGGAGAGATGAAGGACTTCTCTTGTTTAAGAAGTCTCAAAAGTTAAAAGTGAATCAACTTTAGTTCTTTGCGTAAGTTAATCCTACTTATCTTAATATACACGTGTCACAATGTTTGTCCTCAATGGACTCCTAAACCACTTAACCGATTATAATAAAATTCGCACACCATGTGCAGTTCGATCCAACTTGAGAGATAGGATAGTTTAAATCTCAAATTATGGTCGCCAAAATCGAATAATTGCCGGGAAAAAAAATTGAATAAAAACTCGTGCGAAGCCGGGGCGGGCCACTAGTTAATAATATAAATTTAAGATAATAAAATAGTCAAAATCCAAAACCTTAGTTCCCTTGATAGTAAAAAGTTATACTCTTTTTAATTTGCACCTGATGCGCTTTCATTTGAGACCACAATCGAATATATTTGCAGATTTTCAGTTTTTCTTACCCACTTTCCTCTTATAACTTTTAAACGGCTCTACATAAAAATGTTCATCAAACATATCTAAGAACTCACATTTCATTAAATAAAACTTAATGAATAATTGAAATAGCTTCAACCCATCCGGGAGCTATTATGCCACAGGCAGACAGATAAACAAACTTTTAACACCCCTCTTTTTGCGTCGGGGATTAAAAACAGGCTAGCACTTACCCAACGATATCCAATCGGATAAAAAATGTGATAGCGACATAGCTCGCTCAGGATATGTAGGGAAAAACCTAGCTGTGACGAGACCGCCAGACGCTATCTGAATTCCGTTTATCAAATCCGCAGCGGTGCAGCCTGCCACAGCCCGGGATAATATATACCTGGAAGGATAATAGAAATAATTAACTATACAACTTACTAGCTGTTGCCCGCTGCGTCGCCTGCGTGGTATGATGTATTATACACCTAACGTATGTGTAGAATGGCATCAAAAATTCAAAATTGTAAATACATACATATGGTACATAGAAAACAACCAGACCCGAAACCAGTAATTGTAGATCGTACAAAATCTGGTCCCGCGGCGGGAATCGAACCCGCAACCTCCTGCGCCTCAGACGGACCTTCGCCCACCGAGCCACGGATGTCATGTGTGTAAAGTGGATATGAGTATAGTTAAAGCTTATTATTATGTAGTCTAATATTATCATCATCATCATCATCATCACCCTATTAACGTTAACAGTGCTGGGACACAGGGACTTCTCTCTTGGCAAGTGAGATTAGGCCTTAATTCACCACGCTGGCCAAGTGCGGGTTGGTGAATGTCACATGTCCTTCAAAATCTTTTAACTTCTCAGAACATGCCGGTTTTTTCACGATGTTTGCCTTCACCGTTAAAGCTCGTGTTTTAAAACGCACGTACATTTTTCAAGAAGAAAATTCCAGAGGTGCGTGGCCTGTCTAATATTATGGTTTTAAGTAATTATAATTACCCTGGTATCGCAGCTGAATTCGCTCGTTTTCTTGTACAGACTGCCGTGTTTATTCTATCAACATCAACAGGGACACCTAAAGCATTCTGAAAATACGTAAATTATTTTAGTATGTCCACACGCCACCACAGATTTATGGAGATTTGGTGGTTTTAGTCAAATCTTTTAGTGATGCAGATACAACACTATTTACCCGTAAAATTTAAAAATGCAAACCTATGCAGACTTCTGTGCAAATGTTTACCTTTGCAGATACATATTATGTGTAAATGTATGTTAAAAATGTGGGTCAAATATAATGGTTGTATTTATTATCAATAGGTGCTTTGCGTGTTCTTGTTTAAAAAATAATAGCAATATTTCTGATGGTCGGGACACACGGCGACACTTTACATTAGACTCTACTCAATGTATACATCGAATGTGCGTGTCCACTGCCGCGACACTTAGTTGCAGTTGTTGTGGCAATGCAATCTACACTAGTGTCGACATTTGTGATGAGTGTCAGTGTCGTCGTGTATCCTGAGCATAAGGACGTTAGATAAAAGGTAACTCACAAAAACATTAACGACGGCAGTCGCGCCGCAAGCCGACACGCCAATCTGCGTCACTTGCTTCTCACACGCCGCTTCTTCGGACCATATCATGCTCTTCGGAGGCTCCACGCACGACGCACTGGCTGTGCTCGTGCTAGGCGTCGGTTCTGTGGCCTGCGGAAACCAAAAACTATTTTGTAATCTAAACTAATATTATAAATAAAATTCAGGCACCTGAAATACAGTTATAACCAGTTTATTTTTTTCGGGGAAACAACAGATATTCTCGCATTACCGCCCGTCTTCCTCAATTAATGTGCGAAAGATTAAAATCGGTAAAAATTAGTATAGATTCTGTTATATAGTTTCTTCCTTCCATAAACAGATTAAAATATTAAGTTGATGTATCTAAAAATGGATTTTATATTGACTTCAGGAAACTTCTGAGTATTGCATTCAGATGTATAACATTTAGATAACTCATAAAATGAGTTTAATAATACCATTTTTATTGATTTTTTTCAAGTATTGATATATAATTTAAATTTTTTGTCAATTCTAGTGACCTTGATAAGACATTTCAAGGTATATCCAGATTTTCTAGTTATGGCATGTCATGGCACTTATAATACCTGATGTTATACTAATCCAAACTAATATTAAAAATGAAAAAGCAACTCTGTCTGGCTGTCTTTTCCTCTTTCACACAAAAAATACTGAACCAAATTAAATTTGGCTACTTATTACCGCGGGAAAATGCATTAGAACGCGGGCAACACCGCGGGGAACTACCAGTTTCATAATTTATTTGTACTTGTCAAAAGCACCCCTATTAACGTTCCCACTACTAGGACACAGGGACTCTCTTGGAGAGATAGGTTAGGCCTTCATTCACCACACTGACCAAGTGTGGGTTGGTGAATGTCACATGTTCTCAGAATATGCCGGTTTCCTCACGCTGTTTGCCTTCACTTTTAAAGCACTTGTTTAAAGTCACATACATTTTTAAGATGAAAAATTCAGAGGCGCGTGGCGGGGTTTGAACCCATGACCTTTGGCATGAAAGTTGAGTATGCTCCCTCTTAGCCAACACAGCTTTTAACACTACCAGTTTAAGTTTAAAAAAAACTTACCTCATGATATATACTTTGTGCTTCCTTAAAAGCTACTTTCTCTGATATCAGTGCTTGTGCCTTCATTGAATGATACACAGCCGCTGGTACAAGTGCCTTGAAGTCTGGCTGGTTCACTGAGTGGTTCACTTGTGTTAATGGATAGTATTCAGGTAGTTTGTTTGAATTATCTGAAATATTAACTGATAAATTTAATGATTACTAGTTCTACCAAAAAACATAATAAAAAATGAGAACATTAAATAAACACATAAATAAGAGAAAGAAACACTAAAATGTATTTTGTAATTATCTTTAAGTGAAAATGTGGTGGTTTTATGAGTAAACCCAATCTTTGTTGATTAATTATTGTGTGCCTTAATTTTCATTTCTTACATATGTTTGTATAATAATGTCCCTTAGTTATTGCACAAAAAGCATGTATTTATTCTTACCTGGAGGTAGCCTTGGAATTAATTCCCCACTGAATATATGAATGCTAACTTGAGAGAAAGAGTGTTGCATTGTCCTTCTAACTAAAATTGAATCCCCTCTAGCATTTACATGGGTTATATATGGACCATAAACAATGTGAGGAGCTGGTTCCGGCCGGTTTTGATTTGTATTGGATACACAGCTTGATGTACTTGGTCTTGAATATTCATTGCCTCTACTCGTTGAAGGTCGACTTTCATGCTGTCCAGTAGATTGGACACAATTAGCGGGCCTGCTCACATTCTTGGTCACTATTGGAGAAGGTAACCTAACTGGTTCATTTTCAACAGGCATTTCCATAGCTGCTTCTAAATCTGCATCATTTGTAGATTCTTCACCACTATCTACTTCATTGGAGGGCCCTGGATCAAAGTCCATTTCTAGAAAGTCCATGTCTGGACTTGAGGCTCTCGAACCATTCTCTCTTGCATTAGGAGCTGGTTGAGCGGGCTGACCTGCATAATTAGGCAGTGCTAATCTATCAGCTGGTAGACCCATATCCAGGCTGAAGAAAGAACTTGGCAAGTCAGCAAGATGTTCACCTCCTCTATATGTGTAAATGCAGCCATCTTCCGAGCCGAGGGAATAGTCTGATAGACTAGAACTATCATCATCATCCATATTTGGTCTGTTCAATTTGAGATTTGATGGTCTTTTCCTGTTTTCCCTAATATTTTCTGCATCAGACTGGCTCCCACTAGGACCCTGCCCACCACCACCAAGCTCTAACCTGTTGTTACTGTCTGAGGAACCAGGTGTTGCACAGTCATACAGTTGTCCATTTGAATTTGACACAGCATTTGTTGATGAATGATTTGATCCACTTGTATAGTTTAGGCTTTCCGGTGTGTTTTCACACGATCGCCCAGGTCTAATTTCCAAGTTATGAGGCTTAGACTCTCGTTGTCGCTGCAGATAAGACGTATTTTGCCAAGGATTTTGAGAACGTGATGGAAACATTAAGGTCATGTCACCCTGTCCTGTTTCAGCGGCCCTGGGTTCACCCCGTGAATTTCTGTTTAACTCAGTGTCGCGTTCAGCCTTTGAGACATTCGTCTTAGTTTCTTTATTAGGATCCATTTCGAAACTAAGCTTTGTATCAAACGGCATTGAAGACTTATGAGGGTTAGCAATATATTAATCTACATAGTAAATAAGAGAAAAAAGAAATGGGAAGCTTTAGAAATTAAATGTTTATCAGTTGTATGGCTTGTCTATAATAATTTGTATTGTATTAATACGAAAAACTTATTTTTTATCCACAAAACAACACAACCACCAAACGAAACTCCGATATTTTGGCAGGTTCTTTCTATGAATTTGACAGTTGGACAAAAACATTCCCAGGCATAGATTATAAAATTAAGATTTAGTAATATATAGGTTGTTTAAAACAATTGTGTTTGACTCTTGACGAGTATTCTCAATGTTTTCTTCCCGTTATTATCATGATTACACCTCTATTTAAATACCCTTAGCTAAAAACTGATTAAAGAACATAAATTATGAATTTATGATGGGCACATACTCTCGTGTTTCATATTGTATTAGAAAATGTAAGATTCATTCAAAAATGTTTGTTCTATGTAGCTCAGTTACAATTAGTTAAGTTTCTTGTAATTGGACCTTGCGCTTGAAGCGACAATTTGCCAGTGTCGAGTTAAATAAAATTATAAAGTGAAAAAGATGTTAATTACTCAGTAGAACGCCATTTTCCCGTATCAAAAATATGCAGAAGCTCTTCTTCTTCTTCATCTAGCTCTCTGTGAAGCTCAGCTCATTTGACATATCAAAATTCTAATCTGTCATGTGGCTATGTCAAGCTACCAAGCTGTCAAAATACTCGATGACAAATTGATTCAGCCAGCTGTGAATTTTACTTTTGTTGGAATAAAATTGCGTCTCATTAGTGTTTTGCGATTGTTACCTTTACGTATTTGAATTAATTATATTAATAAATTATTACTTGTACACAAATAACGTAAGAAGTTCAGTGAAAATGGCATACGCCTACTTATTCAAATACATCATCATCGGTGACACAGGTATCGATTTTATTTCCTGATCCGTATCTATTACTTGTTTTAACAACTAATCCTGATCTATTGAATGGTTTTTGTCGATGAAAAGTTCCAATTGGATTGGAAGCGTTTATCATTTTGTGTTTTATCGATTAGTTACATTTGTTTGTCTAAGGGCGTGAAACTGTAATATCCGCCTACGCTGCGCTCAACATGTAACTACGCCAAGGGCTAAGAAGTGCGCATAACAATTATGAATACATTGCAAAATTTCTGGTCCTTCATGTCACATCCTACTACACTAGATACTATGGTTGTATTGTTTATATTAGAGCCAAGGGATAAGGAATGCATTAGTTATTATTGAACATAATCAATGCCAAGGTTTTTCTTTGTTTATTGGTCTTTGTTTATCACAAAAACATCAACCTAACAATACTATAAGCTGCTCCACTTTATGACTTATAAGTTATAACAGCTATCATCATCATCATTCTCCTGTCCATTACGTGGGGTCGTCACAACATATATTTTTTTTAAACAGCTAACATATACAATTTAAAATACCTATAACTATAAAAAAATAAATTTATAATTTCTTATTACTATGATTTATTTTCAACAGGTGTGGGTAAATCATGCCTACTTCTGCAGTTCACGGACAAAAGATTCCAGCCAGTTCATGACCTCACAATCGGAGTTGAGTTTGGTGCGCGGATGATCACCATTGATGGAAAGCAGATAAAACTGCAAATTTGGGATACTGCTGGGCAAGAGGCTTTCAGGTAAAGCAAAATATTCATTTTCTTTTGTTTATTGAATGAAAATTTACATAACAATATTTCTCTTTGCTTTTTTTCTACTTCCATAAAACATGTCTCTTAGACATTATTAAATAGCTTGGATAATGATATTCTAAATCAAATAGACCTACATATTATATTTACTTAGATATAGGTCACAATCTAATGATTAACATACAATACAATATTACAATATTAAAACATACCAAAATTCAGTCAAGAAGTGACAAAGGATCAAGATCAATAACTGTAAAAAAATTTAATATCTAATAATTGCCTTTCTCTATTTATCTAATAATTTTTAGTATAATAAATTGTACTGAAGTATTATTTGATAGAACCTGAAGACAAGTGATTTATGTAATTGAAAATCAATTCTAATATTAATTACTTTTGTTATATGCTCGTTGTTTTAGGTACAAATCTTATCTGCATAAGTTCAAAACACTGAAAGTATCTGTTGTGCAGGTCATTGATTTTCCTTATCTTGGTATAAGTTTTGTCTATAGTAATAACTCTTTTTATCTACACAGTTAATATGGGTCATAGCATATCAAACACCTGGAAGGCAATTGTCGCGCCTATGATATTATAACTCATTCAATATTATATCATAAAAAAGTAGATTTTCTGAGTTTTTTTAATCAGTTTCAGTTCAGTATTTTAATCAATTTGTTAGAAACGATTTTGTATATAATCATATAATGTCAAAATGAATTACATTCCATTTCATGACCTCTAACAAAAAAAAACTATACCTCTTTATTTTACTAAGGACCAATTTAAACCTTATATTTACTAATAATATGAAATAATACAAAAATGCCTATCTTAAAATTCAATAATGTGTCTTAAAAGCTAAATTCTCTGTGCTCTTTAACAATGGAAATTATCTTTTGTGTTTTGACCCCATTTAAATGTATCTTTTAGGTAGGAAGTTTTAAATATAACAAGTTGAACCAAAAATAATAACAATTTACATTCACAGTACCCATTTGATACTAATGAGGTTATTGGTTTAGTTATCAGTAGCAATTAATATGTCTAGTTTTGCTTTATTTGTATTGTATTTTGATTTGATTTGTATACTATTTTATAAATATAACAATATGTCTGACCTAGAGTATTATGAGATAATTCATGATCCTTTGTATTCATTTATATGAACTCTTGCAATTTGGTTCCATGTTAATTTATGTCTCAAACTGGTAGATAAATGTACCATTACATACAATATTTGTTTATTACATAGAAATAAATGACTATTGCTGGACATTTCAGCATCATAATAGTACCATGCTTACAATAGGCAAATCTAACATAATGTAGGTTTTTTTTTACTTTACATAGTCAATGCTCAGACTAAGGAGAAAGTGCTTGCAGAAGATACAAACACCGACCCCTCGGCGAGATTCGAACCCGCTACAACTTGCGCCGCAAAAGATCTTAGCCTATTGTGATCCTCAGATCAACATAATGAGATGTTCTCAGATCTGGAGCTAAGACTAAAGTCAAGTGTGAACTTAGGCTTAACGCTGCCGTTATGCGGGCGCGGTCGCGTTTTCATACAAATGTGACGTGCTACGTCACACCACCGGGCCTGCGAAGGATCACTTTTAGACGTGTTTGACATAAAAACGCGCCCGCTCGTTTAATACAGCGTCAGGCCTTAGTGAATAATTGAAAATTTAAACGCTGAGTAATGTCAGTCTTAATTCATCCACTGCTAGAGACGAGCCATATTTATTGTAATTGTAATCATAACAAGTTAAGTAATGACTAAGCAAATTAGCATAGTATAGTAGTTAGTTGTATTAGTATAGTAAGCACTTTCTCCTTGGTCTGGGTATTTAATATGTAAAATAAAAAATATCTATGTATGTATGTCTAATAAATGAAGTATATCAGATGTCTAGTACCCGTATCACAAGCTAAGAGCTTACCACGGGGCTAGATGTTGTTGTATGGATTGTCCGGTAATATTTATTTATTTTATTTAATGACAACACTCACCCCACTTCACAGGCGGTGACTGCAACCAGCAACCAACCATGTTTTTTATTTAAAACCCGGTTGATTTTTGTTCACATAATTAACTGTACTAATTATTGTATCCAGGTCAATCACTCGATCATACTACAGAGGGGCAGCCGGCGCGTTACTGGTGTACGACATCACGAGACGCGACACATTCAACCACTTGACCACTTGGCTTGAAGACGCCCGTCAGCATTCCAACTCCAACATGGTCATCATGCTGATCGGTAACAAGAGGTGAGGGTACCTGGAAACCTAGATCTGAGTATACAATGATGAGTTCTTAGAGTGTTCCCTAAAAATTATAAGTAGCTGACCTACCAATTAATTTGCTCGCATTGACATTCCGTTTGTATTGTATTGATTTATTATTTAAAACTTGATTATGTGTTATTGACTAAGTATTTGCAATTTGACATATTTATTAAGTAATTGAATTTGATGATTTATTTGTTTTGACATGATTAGTACTAAAAACAGTGTAACCAAAATGGAATTGTGACGTATAATTTTATTATCAATAAATGACTATTAATGGCAAATAAATTCGGTGCTGTTGTTGAGTGTCTATAAAATAAATACATTTTTTATAAAATATACACGGAACATATTGGTAATTACAATTTTTGTCCGTTTGTTCCCACTAATCTCTGAAACGGCTGGACCTATTTCGACGGGACTTTCACTGGCATGTAGGGACACTTTAAGTTTAGGCTTCTACAACCGTGTGCAACTTAAATTTAATGGGAAACCTCCCCGGGGTGGCCGTATAATAAGCTTAATGTAATAAATAGTTATAATACTCAATAGTAGTAATATCAAATAAGTAACTTCGTTTTTTAGTCATCAATAGTAATTTCAAAAACAACTTGTTCTGTTGCTGATTCATAAATGCAACAAGCAAAATGTCTGTTGTACCAGCAGTTAAGTGTGTCAGCGTCACTCCTCGTTAATGAATGATCTAATAGTTTAATAAGCTCTTTGTCACATTGCCTTACGCCATAAACAAAGGAATCATAAACAAACTGCATATAAGTAAAAAAAATACAGACAACATTTCTGGATTATTTAATGTCACTCACAGCTATGACGATAAATTTATTATAATATATTTTTCGCCCATTTTCTCATGGTTCTATTTTAGCTAGGTATTTAACCTGCACCACAGCCTCAACTATCACCTGAACAATAGGTTTCATTGTTAACTATCGACCGTTTGGCACACATAACGCGACAATCGTGGCTACATAATATTTAACTACATATCTTTAAAACTATATTTATAATGATTCGGAACCGCACCCTATTTTCATTGATTTATTTATGTGGGAAGAGGTAGACCAAAGAAAAGATGGATGAACTGTGTAAAGGATGACATGTGTAAGAAAGGAGTGAGTGTTGAGATGACGAGTGACAGAGGAAAATGGAAGGAAAAAACATGTTGTGCCGACCCCACGTAATGTGGGATAAGGGCAGGAGAATGATGATGAATATTTTCAGTGATTTGGAATCTCGCCGCGAAGTAAAGAAGGAGGAGGGCGAAGCATTCGCGCGCGAGCACGGCCTGGTGTTTATGGAGACCTCGGCCAAGACCGCCGCGAACGTGGAGGAGGCCTTCATTAACACGGCTAAGGAGATCTACGAGAAGATTCAGGAGGGAGTTTTTGACATCAACAACGAGGTAATAATTTAAGTTGTGTTAAATTTAATTTGCAAACAAAATGTTTTAAAATTATAATATAGTCATTTGAACACTGTGATAGCATATAATATTAATCGCCAAGCTTTCTCTCTACCAAATTAAAAAAAGGAAAGAAAGTTACATTCCATAAATATGGATGCTCCACGAGATTTGAAGACGGCAAGTATCCTTACGAGATCGACTCAAAGAGGAGATACGTAGAAGAGTTACCAATAGCCAAACGGATTAGCAGTAGTAATGGGCAGGTATAGCACGCAGAATGCCGAAAACGAATGCTCAGATTATTATGTATCTGAGCAAAATAGCTATATGATGTAGCTACATCTATATAATGTAGCTACTATATTGGGTCTTTACCCGGTGATTGTGAAAGAAGCCTTAAATCCATTTTTAACTTCGCCGGTCATATCTTAAAAATCTCTGCGATTTTAGGCAAATATTTGTTTTACTTTCGCATTAACATCCCATCAATGGTGACCCATGTGGTTTTTGTGTGGGGAGACTTTGTCCTGTCAATTTTACAGATTTCTAGGATTTATAGAAATATTTTTGTTTTACTTTCTCATTAACATCCCTGTCAATTATGACAAAAATTAGAACGTCTACTACTATTTTGGGTTTGTGTCCACGGATCCCGGGATCAGATTTAATTGTCCTTTGATACCGCCAAGTTTTCTCCACCGATACCGGGATCGGTTTCCAATGAAAAATTATAAAATATTTTTATCCACTGATACCGCGTGGCTACAAAAAAACACTTCATATAGTTTTGGAAATGGATCTTGCTAGTAGTACTTAGAAGTTTATATTAAAACAAATGTATATTATTGAATATGCTATACTGATCAACAGTATTTTACTTTAATAAAATCTAAAATCACAAAAAACATCACATAATTATTACTCTTACTAATCGAGAATTGTTTTATTATAACTTTGTTTCGCTAGCATAAATAATTATTGAAATAATTGCCCTGCAATGGGTCACTATAATCTAATTTTAAATATTTATGTTATTATATAACTCCTAGTGCATTAGTAATGTGATAATTCCAGGCGAACGGCATCAAGATCGGCCCCCAGCACCTGACGGGCAGCGGCGCGGCGGGCGCCGGCGCGGGCGCGGGCGGCGCGGCGGGCGGTGGCTGCTGTTAGGTGATGCCTTGCACACACTGAGACGGACACGCCACAGGGCAAACAGGTACAATAGCCTATTACAATAATAATTTGATTTCTAATGGGACGTTTACCATGAGTGATTATTTACTATTACTTTTTGTCTTTCGAGTCCAAATAGTTGAAGTCTAAAATCGAAATAGTACATAAATCTAAATTTAAAATTTATGAAAAATCCCCGATTCCAATGCTTTCATTTCCTTAAATGTAAAACAGCATAATATTATGTAATGTGGACGCGATGCGCTTTCATTTGATACCCCCCATAACTTTTAAACGGCTCAACCGATTTTGATGAAACATGTCTAAGAACAGCCGGGCCAAACTCACCTTTCATACAAAAAAAAAACTAAATTGACATCGCTCCATCCAACAGACAGACAGACAGACAGACACGTCAAACTTATAACACCCCTCTTTTTTGGTCGGGGGTTAAAAAATGTATAAAAATCGCGCGAAACACCTTTGCCTCCGAAACGGCGCACATGTGATGTCACACGTCTGTAATCATCAGCTACAGGCGGTGTAGGACACTTTTATACAACTCTGTTTACAGTTTTATACAACTCTGTTACGTTACAGCGCTGTATACCAACATTTTGCGTTTTAAGTCACGTAATCAAAGACGAAAAAATTACAAATAAAAATTGTATAGACTTTTTAAAAATTGTCTATATTTTTAAACGAACAGCCCGCGTTAAAATATTATTAAAGTTATTTTTTCATCCAAAGGTTGTCTGGAAGAGATCGCTTTTTAGCGATAAGGCCGCCCATTGTACATTTTGTTTCCTACGTGTTGTTGAATTTTGTTTCCCTGTGTGTGCAATAAAGTGTTTTGTATTGTATTGTATTATAACAAACAGCTTTCAGCTTTATAATATTAGTAGGTATAGATACTTATTTTGGCTGATAAAATATTTACTTTAAATCTAGTTACAATTTGTTTCATATTTTAATGATAGTACTAAAAGTAATGACGCTAAGGGGTGGAATTCTCTCCCGAAGTATATTTCTCCGAATACATACAATCTGACCATTTTTAAGACACCGATTGAATTAGCTTTTTCTGGGCAAACATGTTCCATCGTTGACCTCGTCTCTGCCTTTTGGCTAGACAGAGTAAAATGTATACCCATTTAATATTAAAAAAAACTACCCTATTTTTCAATGTAAACGAGTTTAGAGAAAGATATATATATCCCTTAAGGTAACTGACTAGGATAAGAAAACGTATCTATAATGTAGCAAGCAAGATGCTGGTATAAAATTATAAAATCGAATGACCACTATTTACTTTATTGATTCTTATTACTCATAAAACTAAGGAAAAGAAGGAGCCTCCCCATAACAGTTATAATAGGCGATAATTAAAGTTTGTTTTTTTTTTCAGGAATGATTACAGCTGTGTGCAACGAAATGGTACGAAAATATGGTGGATTATTGGATTATTTTATAAACGCTACCGGACTAGCTTTGATCTGGACTTTTCCACATCAATTGGGCACTTTTAACTCAGTAGAAATTAAAAAGTTACAATCAATA
Organism: Gymnoscelis rufifasciata; assembly: GCA_929108375.1. Classification (NCBI taxonomy): domain Eukaryota; kingdom Metazoa; phylum Arthropoda; class Insecta; order Lepidoptera; family Geometridae; genus Gymnoscelis; species Gymnoscelis rufifasciata. Next base: position 6,534,297 of record OV815317.1, on the reverse strand, counting down.
GACTTGTAGCCTTTCATCGGCATAGACTAATAATCATTATTCTATTGTCATTGGCCAGTTTGATCCAAGAACTTCTATTTGATATAGCTCCTTTTTACGGAAATCTTTGCTAATGCATTAAGTCTCATTCATGACTGTAAATAGACACGAATAAAATCAAAGCAAAACATCTTCACTGCGATACTTAACCAATATAATACATAATTATTATATTGAGCTTTTCATTATGTGTGTGTAGATGATGATGTGTAGATCTTATTTAGCCGAATGTATCGTTTATCATTACACGGCATTTATTTCAAAAGTACATTCATGTTATTGTTAGTATACTATCATAAAATTATGATTAATATCTTATTTCAAGGAATGTGCTGTAATGTCTCAACTATTGATGGTTACTTGATCTTGCAGCTAGACTGCAAGTTATAAATGAATACAAAACTATGTTACATTTTAGTTTTATAAATTTTATTAAAGGTTTAGTCAATTTTTATTATTTATACATCATAATTCACGTATAGACTACCTGTACTGTGATGTCAATCTGTGTTATAAACATTGTATTTAGTATTGTTTTATTTAAAGTTTTTGTAATTTCTTACAATGGATGCCTTGCACAAGTGATCAGGGCATATAATTGTTGTTTATATAAAGCTTTGTACTTCAGCCATTTATGATCTTTTGGAATTATTAAATTAAATAAAGTATAAATTACAAAGCTAAGGGTGAAGGCCTAGATTATAGTGCACATGATTTCAAAACAAGTCATCAGTTTGAGATGATCAAAGAACGACTGCTTGCAAGGTATGACGGAGAGACATGATTAAAATAGGTTATGTACTTTAAGTTTAGCACATTGTAATGATATAATAAAATATTTTGTAAGGTTACAATATGCAAACACATTTGTAAGGTGTATGTAATTCATGATAGTAAATGTTGAAAACCCATATTAGTTTTATTTGTTATGCAGACATCCTTTAAAGATAATTTGGCAGGCTACCCAAACATTGGTGAGCCAAAACTCGGTTTGCCGCGGTGGAACATTTTTCGTGCGTGCGTGTGCGATACACAACTCAGAAAGACATAAGAAACCCCTTTTAGGGTCATACTTAACAGGGATAACAAATCAACCAGTAAATTTGTGAAACCTTCTGACCAGGATCTGGTTGGATTTGACCCACAATCGTGATAATGAGTAAGGATGGAGGAAGGCCTATCATGAGCAGCACAACTAACAAAACAGAATTATTCATTTCAGGAAATTAAAACAGTTCTTATAGAAATGGTCTTTTTAACCGATTCCGTGCGGCTGTAGATTTTTCAAACTATAGCGCCTGGCGGCGAACAAATTTTTCGTGGCTCCTCTGAGGCGCCAAACGCCAGGGACTTTCTTGGCTCCTCTCGTGCGCCACCCGCCATGAAGTGTAACTTATCGCTTTTTCTTCGGTTTCCACTTGTTATTGTTGTAGTCGCAACCCAACATCGAAAGCGAGCGGTTATAAAAGTTCGTTTTAAGTGTTTCCATGTGATTACATACGTGTTTTTAACCGAAATGGAAGGTAAGTGACTTAATTAATCAGGTGTCGTAAACCTTTGGTATATGTTTGGCTGAATCCATGATTTGTGTTTATTAAATATCGAAATATTTCCGTGCTAGTCGTGTAAATCGCAAAATCACTCAATAGGTTAAACACGATACGAGTAGTTGGCTCATCTTTGATACATTATGAAATACCTATATATTTATACCTTAATAACATATTATGATTTATTTTAGGATTTTCTAGAAAAAGAAAATTCATTCCTGAATCACAGATAGAAACGCAGTGTGATGATGACGACTTCGAACAGAATTCCCAGACTTTTGATGATTGGGATCTTAATCGAGAATGTCAAGAAATTGTAAATGATAAAGAAAATATCTGTAAGAATTGTGCAAAGCGGTTAAAAATAGCCACAAAAGATAATTCAACGTGCACGGAAAAGAAGATGGACAATAAAGATCAAGTTCCGGAGGTTACATTGAATTTGACACTAGATGGTAGTGTTGTTTTATAACAAATAAGGGGGAGCCATTTTGAACAAAGTTGGATAAAGTTTAAAACGATTTACAATCAATCGAGGATCAAAATGTACATTTCTTAGAAATAGTTTTTCGTATTCATTTGTCTGTTTTAATTTATGCAATTTTCTAGATAATTAGTAAAAAATATAGTCGAATTGAGAGCCTCTTTTTTTTGAAGTCGGTAAAATATCCAATCGAGTTTCATTCGTAATCTAAATCAAAATTAGTAGTGTCACTATCCTCAATTTTTTTTATAGCCAGTTACCAATACGTTAGTTAATTGTAAGTAGGTACTTTTATTTTTATTCACAACAAATGATTCGGTTTCCGTATCCACTGTAACGTCCAGCGCCCGCGGCGTCACTAGGGACTAACGTCCCAGCCCGCGTTACGCGAGCGGTGCGTGCCACGCTGCGTGATTTTTCCGTTAAAACTATTTATCACATAAAAAGTACTAAACCTATTTCAAAACCAAAAATGTATTTATGTTCTTTATTATAACTATATAAACTTGAATAATAATATGAATCATCGTACTTACATCTTCATTTCCTAAAAAAATATCAAAAATAGGATGGTAGCATTTTTAGACTGATTTGGAGACCTATTTTGATAAATTTATTTAAAATACTTCCTCTGAACATTTAATTATTATTTTGGTACCTTTTTAACGGGGTTGGAGTCTAGTTTTTTCAATAACATATTTAATTTTAATACAGATATCACAAGTAAATCATAAAGAAATTAACTTGCGAAAAATAGGAAAATGGCGGAAAGTTTATCTCACTTTATTGTCAAAATAATTTTTTTTTCATAATTTTTGTTGCCAGGTATTGGTTTTTCTAATAAGAATTTAGTAGAATAATTATTGACAATGACATCTGACATTGACACTAGCAACTTGTCTTATTAGAAAATAAAGAAAATCCGAAATAAAAAAACCAAAAACTCGTGTGGCACTCTAGTACCATGGACGTTAGTCGGCATAAAGTTTTGTGGCACTACAGTACCACTGGACGTTCAAGTGGGTATCATACCTAATGAATGATTTTTATATTGAAAAGGTTTACGACTCCTGAAGTATGCGTTTTCATGCAATATCCCGAAACTAACACTGGAATCGTAATCTGCGTGACAAATAAGGACACTTTCATTTACGGATAACCACTGAAAAATGGTGTTTTATCAGAGTTTTACAGGTAAACATTTTGGCTCCTCTCGGGCGCCATACGCCATTCACAGAAAATACCTATGGCACCTCTAGGGCGCCATCCGCACGGAATCGGTTAACAACAGTGTAACAGTGGACATTATAGTCCGAGAATTACTAATATACTAAATATAGTACTGAAAACTCATTCATCCATAGTTACATTTTCCTTATCAGAAATCTTACTGATATCAAAATCACGAACATTACTTATATGATTTAATACAGTAAAAAGACAATTGACCATTTCAGGTGTTTTCATCTTTACGGCTCCGCTGCTCTTTACCTCTGCCTTAGTGAGGTTCACCTCGCAGACATCAAAGGCCGTTATATCTAGTTCAATCATATGGAATATCTGGTTTTGTAGCATCTGATAAGTCAGGGTGACGTGATGAGAATGGTCAGATGTTTCGTCCTTCAAACTGAAACAAATGGGATGATTACTTAAACAAGCCTGCTGCCTGATTCTAGTGGGATTAGGAGTTTTCTTGCATTTATAAATAAAATACAGTATCCTAGTTCTTATGCTGCACTTTTACTCAATTTATTCCAAATCTGTTCAATTGTTGAAGCTTGTAGAAGACATAATTGCATTGGCAGGATTCCATAAAAATGTAAGTTCTGCTTTTAACAAACCTCATTTACTATGATCATGACTTGTTTATCTTGTAATCCTATTAAAAAATGCATTATATTAAAAAAAAATGTTTATTGATTTAAAAATAACTTTTAGTTCAGCTATATAGCAACAGTTGTTATATAAAAGAAAAAGTTTTGCAGTCAAAATCTAGTCAAACAAAATAAAAAAGTCTATACAAATATTATAAAGTGGAAGAGTTTGTTTGAATGTGCTGCTAATCTCAGGAACTACTGGTCTGATTTGAATAGGCTGCTTTACCAAGGAAAATATTTTGTTTTATTTGGGAAATTTCATAAAACATGGGCAACACTGCGGCGTGAAAAGCTAGTGTAAAATATTCTTACCCATTCCATATGATAGTAATATCGCCAACATCAAATGTTAAGTTCAGCTTATCCTTATGCTCCACTTGTGGTGTTTTGTAGACAAGAGTGAAGGGATTTGTGCTTTTAGATGAATCATTGTCCACAAAGTTAAACCCAAACTGTAGTAGTTGATGCTGCAAAAGGCAATATTTATTGAAATACTTAAAATTTTAAAGGATTCCACATTTAGCCATAGAAACAAATGCTTAGACAATTTATAATTATAGATTAATCAATTAAAAATGTATCCGTGAGTAATTCAGTAATATAAAAAAATATAGCAGATTAAATAATATAATTTGTATTTCCAAATTAATCACACAGCATCAACAAACTAAGCAGAACTTGTATGATGGGTGTTATTGACTCATATATTTCTATTGTACTTCAAAGATAAGCATCTATACCTGTGTAAAAGAATATTGTGTGATGTTACAGTCAAATAGAGTTTGTAAGCTAGATTTAACAGATGCTCCAATTCTTTGTTCTCCCCGCTCCAACATGTATGGTAGATGAACAGCCCCAGTTATAGGTTTACTGACACCCCATGAGAGAAGAATTGCAGAATATGCAATTTTGGACTTGGAATTGTCTTGAGAGGTAGATTTTACTGTAATCTGAAAAAAAATTTTTACTGAGGATTAGACCTAGTTTATTAACATGCTAATAATTCTGTAGATATTTTTTTATATACTCTTTTAAATACAAATGTCAAAGTGTTTTTGAGGACTAACAAAGATAGCTGCTAGATATTAAGTAGACAGATTTGGTTAAAAAATTTAAAATGGGTTGGACATAATGGTGTTGGTTCTATTAAGTAATGTACTTATTGATGTCTAATTTAGCAGGAAACCCATAGATTGTCATTTTACTGTTACAGAAGGTATTTTTTTATTTTATTAATAGTGGTTTTAATAAAACTTACCATAAAGCCACTGGCATCTTCTTCACTGTACCTTAAATGGGGCTGTTCATCGAAAGTCACTGAATATTTAGCAGAAGAAGCTGGCACTGCACTAACAATCCCTTGCCTAATTTTAGCAGCATAAAATTTCATCTTCACTGGCAGATATTTCATGTCAAAAAGTGGCGTCACATGGTGGATACGCCACAAACCTTCGTTGTAGATTACTGAAATGAATAACCGCTATTATTGTGTACCCCGGGTCGAAACTTACTGGAATTTTGCGATTTCTCGAACTTACTTGCAAGAGGATCACTTGTTGGAGCGAAATTTTTTGAACTTGTGTTCGTGTCACGATTCCAAGATACATCCTGGCGCAATAAAGCCATTGTACTATCCAGTTAGTCACTTAGATCAGATTGCTTGCCTAATAATTGGTGAATAAAAGTAAAATAACTATTTCAAACCCAAACAATTTTGAATTAAATCCAACTTACTTACAGTTCATTCAAAACAAAACAAGCATTTTTGTTTGACAGTTCACAGTTGATTTGACGGTTTATGTGTTGCCATGCCATTAGAACGTGTTTGAATAAATAAATGCTTATTACCAATACCATTAAAATAATGATTCTCAATTTTCTCTAATTTAATTTTTTATGCATGAGTAAACGGTTTTGTTACGTAACGCTATATGGCATACGGCAGGGTGAGAAAAATTAGGGGGATTCCTTCTTTTGCTCTAACTCACAGATTTAGGGTTTAGGTACATTTTTGAAGTGAAACTTCTTTAGAATCGTTGTGATTTCAGACCGGATGCAACGGAAATACGTCAGATAAGCCAATCATAAACGCTACCAAGGTTAAGCAACTTTCCGGAACGCCAGTACTTGGATGGGTGACCGCCCGAACAAAATCTTTTTGCACAGTATTTTTTTTTATTCATCTCATTCTTTTGTGTGTGAATCGCACACACACCTTTTTTTATTTTTGTTGATTTATTTGAATTGACGTGATTGTGTTTTTTGAAGTGAAACTTCTTTAGAATCGTTGTGATTTCAAACCGGATGCAACGGAAAAAACGACAGGTAAGCCAATCTTATAACAGAAATACAAGTAACATGACAATAAGATTAAAAATAGAAGAAAAATTATAAATAAAACTTGAGAGGTGTCAAGAGATGGAACGAAGTTCCTTTTGATTAATAAGTAAAGGAATTGTAATAAGATTTTATTTTTTTCAAATGTAATTTGCAATAAAAATAACTTACAAATAAAACTGAATTTTACCCAAAACGAAATTTTGGAAACACAAAAAGCATGGACCCCGACGTGATTTGAATTTTGAACTCGCAACCTTCTGATCTGGAGTCAGACGCGCTACTGTTGCGCGACGGAGTCGATGACGAGAAGCGCGAAATTAAGCAACACCTTATCAAAAGATGTTGTGATTCAAAAAGTGTCGTGTCGCGTGTTGTGACAACTTTTCGTAAGATTTTTTTCCGTCTAGCCCCCTATTTCAAAACGTGCGATAAGGAACTTCGTTTTAAAAAATGTTTTAAGAAGCTACGATCAATTATTACTTAGTTGTTAGATCTAATGGGGAAAAGTGCATGAACAGCTTACTTTTTAAAACTGACAGTGAGTCTCCAAATATATAAATGTTGTGTTACTGATCTCAACCCATTACATGATCTTACGAGGGGGGAATAAGGCCAAAGTTAGTTAGTGTAATGTAAGGAACGTGAAATATTTTCTAGGATTATTGTAAGGAACCGCAACAGAGACTCTGTCTATGAGATTACAATACCGTTTTTTTTTTACACGCTTTATATTAGCTTCACCTGTATGTCTGTATGTTTGTTTGTAACCGACTTCTTTGGGCGCGATTTTGACACACTTTTAAAGGCCAGATTTCGTTCAAACTTTGTAGATTTATTGAGGACCGATGACAATACACTAATTTGATAAAATTATTCCATTTTTCAATTTGCCAAATATGATTTTTTTCATTAACAATTTTAAGCAGAAATGTTAGGTCGTTTACAGCTATATACTAGGGGACAATAATTGTGTTAGTTTAGTACCTATTATAAAACAGCTGTCATTTTGACGTATATATTTTTTTGTAAACTAACTAGCTGACCCCAGCAAACGTTGTTTTGCAAAAAAAAATTTTTTTTTTCAAAATGTAAAATAGATATTGGCCGATTCTCAGACCTACTGAATATGCTCACAAAATTTCATGAGAATCGGTCAAGCCGTTTCGGAGGAGTTCGATTACGCACCCCGTGACACGAGAATTTTATATATTATATTAGATAGTGACAAGTGCAACTTGAGCCTTGACTATTATTTTATAGTCCGAGCACCATACGCAATGTTTACAGCTCAAGATACTGGTCCCTACTAAAACAAATAGGTACCAAAAGTTTAGTAGTCAGTATTCAAAGTCTGATTTATTATTATATTAGTAGTGAGGAATATATATTGGTTCGATCGCGGTTGGACCGTGTAGCACCTACGGTAAGGACTAAAAACAGCAGAGCAAGCCTCAGGCTTAACCAAGGAACTTATACCCAAGGCCTAACAAGAAAAATACAGGAAGATCATCCCATCCATCAAAGAAATGTCAAGATGAAATTAATAAATCTAAACTGTCAAGCAAGTCATCTCTCATCTCTCATTGTCATTGTCATATAAATTCTACTTCATATTTATTTGTTGTTCTAGCTCAAACTATATCTAAATTGTAAAAATTCAAGAGCGTAAAATAAAAATTACAAATCATTTGAATACCGATTTTCTCTGAAAGTAAGGCAGTTTTAGTACATAGTGCAAATATGCACTGAGTACATTGTAATTTACGTTGTTATTTACTACCTATATCAACTTTCACACAAACTTGTTTTGTCCGCGGTAGTCGTGGACTTTGTATCCATTTCTATCATAGTCGGTTGACGGGTGTTGTTGAATCGTTGATAAACATTACGTCGTAAACTACATACTCCATTGTTCTTTCAGTTCGACAGCAGAAGTCGTGAAGAATGGATCAGTTACGTTTCGACGGTCGCGTAGCTGTGGTTACCGGTGCTGGTGGAGGTTTGGGGAAGGCATACGCTCTGCTGTTGGGTTCCAGGGGGGCTAAGGTTGTGGTGAATGACCTAGGCGGCGCTCGAGATGGCGCAGGAAAGTCCAACTTTGCTGATGCTGTTGTAAAAGAGATAAAGGATAAAGGTAAGTAATTGAACTTCAATGTTCTTAGTGAACTTTGAAATTATTTTTGTTTATACTGACTGTTAAAGCCTTGTTAAAACTAAGTCATTTTATATTGCTTGTTTTAACTCCTTGACCCTCACCTCAGGTAATAAGGTCAGGTAAGCGGTAACCGGTTACCGCTTGGGGATTAACGAGTTAAAATTTACTTTGAATATGTGGAAATGGTGTCGCTAAAACCCCAAGAAAAAAATATCTTGATTTTGTATGGGTAAAGAATATTGGTTCTTATTTACATTCTGATTATTGGTTGCTATCTTAAGTTGTCACAGGTGATAATTTAAATATTGGTTGCTATGTCATTTGGGTCAAAGAACTCACACATAGAATCACTTATATTCCTACAAGTTACTATGAAAACTTGCTTTCAATGTTAAAATATTTCGTAGGAGACATACATTTTCACTAAGCATTTAAACAACCTATTGTATGCTAATAAGCTTGTATTTAACTATAATTTTGTGTGATATTTAAAGTAAGCTTTTGCATCTATTTCAATATACCTTGTTTATATAATAAATTCCTTAATCACAGTTGGTGAATGACCATTATTATGTACAGCAATTATTCAGATAGTGAAGAAAAGAAACAAAAAATTCATTCAATATTTTTGTCCTCACTCTCCTCTATATTGTATTTGATATAATCTTATAAAAGTTGAAAATGATTTCTTAGTCTAGGATAATTCTGTAACTTGAACAATTGCAACATAAAAGATATAGTAATATTTATGAGCTTGTTTCAATCAGTCTTGCTTCAATTGATATCTCAAATTGGCAACCTATATTACATACAAGATGGATGGGATTAGTTTGACAGTTTCAGCTGATGTAATTGGACTCCAAAAAGTCCCAACAGGAATAATACATAAAGGGGGGGGGGGGTCATAATGCATTACCCCAGTTATTATTTACATTTTAATATAAGGCAGCATAGAAGGTTATTTAACAATAACATAAGTCTCATTATTTGTATAATAAATTTAGGTTAATACTGACAAACATTTTAATTCATTAGCATTTGTAATGGTGCTGATCAAATATCCGTGCCCATTATAAGACTCATAAATCAACCATTCATTTTTTTTTTTTTTTTTTTTTTTTTTTTATGATCGATAAGCCTTCATTTGACCACAATCTCACCTGATGTAAAGTGACGATGTGGTCTAAGATGGGACATGAAGACCTAGAAGGTGGCTTCTCCGGGCCACATTACGAAACACGAAAAAATCATTTAGATTAGTAACCCTCTGAACTTACACGTGAGCTCCGGGTGGTGCTAAGAACAGTCTCTGGTGGTAGGCTTCGGCCGCGGCTTGTGACCACCCTCCGGGCTGGGCCAGTGCGTGAAGCGATTTTTCGTATTTCGTAATGTGGGTCCGGAGAAGCCTTCTACCTTCTAAGTCTTCATGTCCCATATTAGATCACAACGTCACTTAACATCAGGTGAGATTGTGGTAAAATGAAGGCTTATCAAGAATAAAAAAAAAAAAAATTGTCGTGACGATGTGTTACGCGTGGTTTCATACAAATGTGCACAGGCCACATATTTTTTTATTTTTTTTTGTTATGGTACATAAGCCTTCATTTGACCACAATCTCACCTGATGTAAAGTGACGATGTGGTCTAAGATGGAGCATGAAGACCTAGAAGGTAGATGGATATCGGATCACTTTTGTACGTGTTAGACATGAAACCGCGCCCGCACTCTCTTAACGCAGCCTCAGGCCTTTATGTCTATTGAGAGCCTCTTCTCATATATGGCTACTGTAGAAATTAACAAGTAAATATTGATCATTGCCAGGCGGTGTAGCAGTCGCTGATTACAACTCAGTCGTCGAGGGGGAGAAGATTATTAAAACAGCTCTAGATAACTTCGGTAGAATTGATATCCTTATCAATAATGCTGGAATCCTGCGTGATAAGAGCTTCCTCAAGATGGCTGATCAGGTTGGTGAACTTGGAACGATTACGTCAGCATTTTTATGTAGTTCTGATAAGCGACTCTCGACTTGCTCGCATTATGTTTCCATGGAAATGACTTATGTTTATTAAAATACTAATAATCTTTTTTAAATTTAGCTTCGTTACTTATAAACAAAGATCGGAAAAATTTGCAACATTTCTCGCAATAATATATAATATAATATGGACATGACTTCAAAATTAATCAAAATGATAATAAATAATGTTTTTAAAACAAAATTTAAATATTAGGTGATAATAGTTTAATACTTGAGCAACGCAAAAACTAGGGAGAGGATTTTAAAGTAATTATCGTTTTCTTCAGTATACAAGCCGACAGAAACCCAGATTTTAGGGTGGCGATAGCCCACAACTATGGTCAGGAAATAAAGTTTTAAGTTTGCTCTTAAAAATAAACTCCATATTTGCTCATTTTAATCAACTTTTGTATTTATTGAATAGTTATCAAATTATGTCTACTAATAAATTAATTATTTGTTAAATTCGAATCATACCAATAATCCTTGTTTAAGCATCAATCCAAGGTATTCGGAGCAATCGCCTCCAGCACCACATCTCAAATGCATCGATTCTCTGTATTTCGCGGGCTAAAATAGTCCAAGTCTCTACTCCATACAGGAAGATAGGGAACACAAGTGCTCGAATCAAACGCATCTTGGTTTTGATTCGTTTTAAGCGATTGCTCCGAATACCTTGGACGGCGAAACGCACCAATGCGTCAATTCTGGCAAGACTTGGAATAAAGGTTCGTTTGTCCACCATATGCCGACAGCGAATACTTGCATACTTCGGGCACACAGTGCGAAGAGGCGATGAGAGTCTGGAGAAATTGATTATCGTTGGTAACACCGAAGGGAAACGATCCCGAGGACGTTCACCAACTCGATGGACAGATCAAATGAAGGTTCCATCGTCGTCCAAATTCTACGACACTGTCAGAGATGCGATGGACAGAACCCGATGGAGACAAATTATCCGCTCCCGATGTAACTCCGATGCTGACCACGATCCTCAGACATGAGGGACCGACTACAGAGAGAGAAGCATCAATCATCTAAAAACCGAATCTATTGAAATTTAAAATTTGTATCAATAGATTATCTTTATCTAGACTTTATTTGTGTATGAAAGTACTATAACTTTATCTTATTTTAGGACTGGGACCTCATTCAAGCGGTCCACCTCAAGGGCGCGTATAAAACAACGCAGGCTGCCTGGGACATCCTTAAGAAGCAGAAGTATGGACGCATCATCATGACGTCCAGCAACGCTGGTATCTTCGGCAATTTCGGGCAGTCTAACTACAGGTTGGTATTTATCAATGTACTAGCTTTTCACGCCCGGGCGTTGCCCATGTTTTATGGATTTCAACGCGGGAACCCAATACTCTAAGGCGATCTTTCATCATCATCATCATCACCCTATTAACGTTCCCACTGCTGGGACACAGGGACTTCTCTCTTGACGAGAGAGATTAGGCCTTAATTCACCACGCTGGCAAAGTGCGGGTTGGTGAATGTCACATGTCCTTCATACTCTTTAAAGTTCTCAGAACATGCCGGTTTCCTCACGATGTTTGCCTTCACCGTTAAAGCACGTGTTTACAGCGCACATAAATTTCTCAAGAAGAAAAATCCAGAGGTGCGAGGCGGGGTTTGAACCCACGACCTTCGGAATGAAAGTCGAGTGTCCTCCTACTTAGCCAACACGGCTTTTTTTAGGCGATCTTTATCATCTGTTATTTTCCAGCGCTGCTAAACTAGGTCTGGTTGGTCTAGCGAACACACTAGCTCTGGAAGGCGAGAAATACAACATCAAAGTGAACACGATCGTCCCAACCGCCGCCTCAAGACTAACTGAAGACATACTGCCTCCTGATATGTTCCAGGCCATGAAACCTGAGCTTATTGCTCCTGTGGTTGTAAGTTAAATTTTTTAAACTATAATTAATTTAACGGTAGAAACTTGTATGTTCTGTGTTAAACAGAGGGTTATGGGTTAGCAGTGCTCAGTGATGCCGCGTTTTTAAGAATGTTTATGCAGAAATATATTTTTCAAATGGAAGGGTACTTGTAAATGTATCTATCTGAGCAGATTTATCAATCAAACTTACACAAGCCATTCTGCCGATCTGCGCAGATATTTATGATTTCTTCCCTGTACCTACATTTATATTTTGAAGTTTTGGTAATGCTTAATCCTGAAAAATTAATAAACTGGGCTGTACTACTTAATATTATTAAAAAGCTTTTTTATATGTTTTTAATAGTAACATAAACATTGCGACACAATATTACATAATGGTCATAAAATAGTGTAACAACTCTAACATAAATAAATAATACCAAATTACTCACTACTTTAGGCATACATGGTTCACGAGTCGTTCCCCGAGACCGGAGCTATCATCGACTCCACTCTCGGCTTTGCGACAAAGACTCACTTCGTCAGAGGGCATGGCGCGCCCCTGAAGTAAGTACCGCTTATAATAAATAATAATAATTATAATAATAAATATTTCCGGACAATCTACACAAAAACATCTAGCTCCGTGGTAAGCTCTAAGCTTGTGTTACGGGTACTAGATATCTGATATACTTAATATAATATACATACATATATAGATATTTTTTTTATTATACATATTAAATACCCAGACCAAGGAGAAAAGTGCTTGCAGAACATCCAAACAATGACATTCGCCCATCGCGCCACCGAGGCAGGAATAAAATACTTGCAGATAAGAAATAAAGATAACATTTGTAGGCACCAATGCCGAACCCAGGAGGGAGTAAAAACTTAAGGCTATAAAAGATGGTAAAAAGATAAGAAATTAATTAGATATGATACATGTATTAGAAACTATTCTAATTATTCGTTAATTAATCAATATAAAGTGATACATTTCGAATTACTTCTTGGTCTGCTAATGGGTTCCAGTAATACCATATAACCTTATTAAATAGATTTTATTCTAACCAACTCAATTTCATACAAGGCTCTTATCTACAACATATCATAATTCTCTTGTTCTCCATGGTACTTAAAGCAACTATGAGTAGATTCTCGGCCAAATTGGAGCGTATTTGGGTTTATGAATATTTATTTAATTTTTCTTTCTAGGAGCAAGCCTTCAGACCCAGTGACCATTGAGTCCGTGAAGGAAAATTGGTCATTGGTGGTCGATATGAAAAACGCCAAACATATCGACAAGATCGCTGAAGTTACCTTAGATCTGGTTGAAAAATTGCAAGTAAGTATATTATTAGAATTATTATTTAACTTTAGGGTAGATGACCAAAAAAATCCTAATTATTCCGTCAGTTTAAAAAAAAATTATACACATATTTTTTTTTCATACAAAATCAAGACGATACAGTGTATTGAAGTATCGTGTGACGTAACGCTTTCTTATTTGTATTTAATTTATACGCCACACCGGATAGTTGATGCTCTATATCTTAGCACTTATTAAATTGATAAAGCGAAAAATATGTGTCGGGCATTTTAACGCGCTGTAGGATGGACTAAACAGAATATTCTTTTATGTCGTCATCATGCCTATAACGAATAGTAGCAATTTGTAAAAAACCGTGCGATTTCTTGCACCTAGTTTTTGAGACTTTTTTAATTTTTTTAAGTTCCACTTATTTTAGACGTTGCGTTTTTTTAGGATTTCGAAGAGCGTGCTAAGTTGGATGGTAACCGTGACACGTACTGGACCACATACAGCTACGATTCTAAGGATTTAGTTCTCTATGCTCTTGGAAGTAAGAATAATTGTACTTTTTTATTTACGTTTTTTTATCTGTTACCAAGCTAAGCCAATAAATTCAGACCATATACCTCTCTTTTCTACCAATTAACTTCAATGATCTGATTTTGTAGCTTGCAACTTATTTAGAGTTTAGGAGTTATCTTCAGTAACCTACATTATATTAATAACACTAGAAATTGATAAAATCATTAGTACTTGTTTTGAATATGACTTAACTGATAAATTCCTTCCATATTACGTGCCAAATATCAAAGCCACATTATTTCACAGTTGGAGCCTCAGTGGTGAATCCCAGCGACCTGAAGTTCTTATACGAAAGCCACGAGAACTTCACTGCACTGCCCACCTTCTTCATTCTAGCAGGAATGTGTATGGAATCTAATACCGTCGCCAAATCTATGCCGCCAGGCAAGCACGCTGATTTTACTAACGTGAGTCTAATATAAAAATACATAAATGCTTTATTTTTTAACATAATTATGTATGTCAATAAAGAAATGTTTTGTATAAACATGGGAAATGACTATGTTTTTGGATGATGTTGGGGTTATAAAAAAACTTACGAAGAGACCTATATAATTTAATAATTTAAAAACCTTACTTTATGAACTTAAAGCTAATTGAAGTAAAAACTAAGACTAATCAAGGAAATAACATTGTCTCAACAGTTCGCTTAAATTTATTACACTGAGTTGAGAAGCGAATAGAACAACCCAGCTTTCATCTCTTATGTTGTTATACTAAATATTGGTGTACAACATGTGACCACATACATACAATAATGCTTCAGTTTTTTAGATTGTCATGTCAGCCACTTTTCCCCGTAACTATGTAATTGTTGAAATGTATTCTGTAAAACTAGAAAACAAAACAATATTTTTTGGGAACCCCAATTCGATTTTTTTGTATATTTTTTACATAACATTTCTTTGAAAGCGTCAATTTTATTTAAATGTTACTTTTCATAATAATTAGTGTACAAACTTTTGAATTACACAATTACGGAACTCTTGGTGTATGAGTCCATCTCTTGTAATATAATATTACCAATGAATGTAGTCCAAATAAAGTTAATCAAGTTTGCTATTGAAACTTTCCTAGAAGTAATAATATAAACCTTTATACGGTCTTATATCTTTCAACGATATTATTGTATAATGCATTACAAATCGTACATTGTCAGTGCAGATTATGCTATCTATAATTGCACTGGGGTTAAAGTTCATCTATTGTTGTGACATAAATAGATTCTTTTTCATTTATTCTTACAAAGGGGTTTCAATATATTTTCAATTAATTTTATTCTAGGTTCCACAAACATAAAAAGTTGGTAGATTCTGCTCATCTATTTTTATTTATAGAGATCTTATAAGTCGTAAATCACACCGCATATTTTATGCAACCTTGCACGGCACATTTTATATATTCTCTTAATCATAACTCATGAGTATCTATGCGTAAAAATGTGCTTTACTCTATACGGTATGAGCGCATTGATCCTCCACTCGGATCTCAGCTTATAATAATGTCTATATTTTTAGATTCTCCACGGGGAACAATATATCGAGTTTGTTGGTGACCTACCTGGAACGGATGGAACATTCACGGTTAGGAATTACGTTGTTGATGTACTGGACAAGGGCTCCAGTGCTGTATGCATTGTCAACAGTAAGTAGACAAGCTGGAATTAAGAAAAATTATAACCCGACTGTGGCCAAACTTTTTTGGGAATGATTAGACATAGACATAGACAAACATTTATTTGCTACTCACACAATACAAAAACATTTAGGTATATATTATTCACAGGTTAAACAAAAACATAAATTCTTACATATAAACAAAAAATAAAAAAACTAATATAAAACAAAAAAAAACGTTAACATACTTATTAATTTGACAACATAAAATTAAAATACGAGCATTATACCTAATAAATAGTACTAAAATTAAAAAAAAAAACTCAGCATAATGCCTCTCCACTCAAGAGCAGACAGGCGCAACTTTCAATCGACAGATCCTAAATATTAATAGTTTTCTTTCAACATTTTTCGATCCGACTGACAGTTTAGGATTACCTATTTAACTATACCCCGTATAACATACTTTGTTGACTTCATTTTTGTATTTTTACAAAATGGCGTCCAGTAGTCGCCATGTTGAATTTTCACTAACGTCATGTCTTCAATGACACTCGCCGTACTATGAGGAATCGATTGACGCGTGAATCATAGAAAGAGAGACGCAAACTTTCGTTGAACTGAGTAACATCTAGTATTTCACTTTATAATTTTATTTAACTCGACACTGGCAAATTGTCGCTTCAAGCGCAAAGTACAATTACAAGAAACTGAACTGAATCATAGAAATCGGCCCACGGCGTTTGGTCTGTTTAGTGTGACAAAGGAACATAGACACTACATACCACTCCATTGCGTTGCACAGTCGGGGTGATAAGGCTATTTTGATTTTCAACGTGAACCGAAATAATAAGATAAATTATTTAATCGGATTAAGTATGTTTGTGAAACTTGGAGGTAACAGGGGCCAACATTCTAACGGCTGCTCTATAACTAAAGTCCATATTTAGACTTGAATAATACCACGATTTTCCGGTTTTTTATTTTTCTGATGCTTTGACGTGGTTGGAAACGCTATGATCACCGAATGGAACTGCGGTTGCTTGTCAAATTATGTCATCAACTCTTAATATTAATAAAAACCATTTAAAAACTGTAATTGTACTTTCTCCTTGGTCTGGGTGTTTAATACTTAAATAAAAAATATCTATGCATGTATGTATGTCTATAATATTAAGTAAATCAGATGTCTAGTATAGAGAGAGCCTAGAGAGTCTAGAGCTTACCACGGGCCAAGATGTTGTTGTGTGGATTATCCGGATATATTTTTTATTTTGTATCCTTGTCCCTAGGTGAACTTTACTCGAACAAAGAGCTGGTTGTCCGCGTCCAGAACACGATATTCGTGCTCGGACAAGGAGGCTTCGGCGGGCCCAGGAACAGCCAACACGCGATCAACGTCGAGGCGGTCCCGAAGAGAGCCCCCGACGCGGTGGTTGAGCAGAAAACTTCTGAAGACCAAGCGGCGCTCTACAGGTAACTAACTTTTTTTTTTTTTTTATGATCGATAAGCCTTCATTTGACCACAATCTCACCTGATGTAAAGTGACGATGTGGTCTAAGATGGGACATGAAGACCTAGAAGGTAGCTTATACTACCTAAATACTTATATATACGCACCACTTAGGTACGTCGCAATTAAATTTGAAATTTAAGCAACAAACATTTACCTTCATATGAATAAAAACTGCTATTTCTGGCTCATATAAATGAATTGGCTAAAACACACAATAAGCCTATTTATGTCCTATTTTGCGACTGTTGAGTAGAGATATACAAGGGAGAAAAGCTTTTGTTGAACTGTTGTATTAGGTTTATTAAACAGATGGACCACTAATTTAGGTTTATGAAAAACGTTTTTTATCAAACGTTCTATTAAGCTCCCATAAGTTTAATATTTTAATGATGACGCAATAACAGTAGTTATTGTTAAAATTAAAACATTTTATTAACCTGTGTCCGAGGACCCCACTCTTATGTGGCGCTCACGGGTGAGCCCAAAAACGGTAGCCAACATTATCACATGGCACTTCAGGTAGAATAAACGACAACGGTCGATATCACTTTGCATAGTGAGAAACTGTGATACGAAAAATTATATTACCTAGATTTATATATTGAATATCTTTGCAGATTGTCTGGTGACCTGAACCCGCTCCACATCGACCCTTCAGTGGCCACAGTGAGCGGACATCCGAAGCCCATCCTTCACGGGCTCGCTTCACTCGGCTTCTCAGTACGGCATGTTTTGGCCAAGTAAGTTTATAGATTTTTTTAATATAACACCTACAGTGCAGCATCCTCTTATTTAGGTGTTTGTAACCGACTTTCCCTTCGTACGTAATAAAACATACTATTCGGGCAATGCCGGGCAATGAGAAGATAGTAAAGTTATATTTTGACTGCCTCAGTGGCTAGGTGGGCGACGCGGACGATCCGCTTGCGATGCAGGAGGTAGCGTAGGGTTCGATTTCCGTTTTGTATTTGTATGTTCTGTATAATATCTCTAGTTTAAATATCTATATATGCATGACTATTATATTAACTATATCAGTTATCTAGTACACCTAACACAAGTTTACAAGTTACCGCGGGGCTCTTTGTTGTTGTGAGGATTGTCCAGAAATATATATACATATTTGTATGTATGTTGTGTATATACTTATTTGTTGAATTACAGATACGGCAGTAACGACTCGAACAACGTGAAGGCGATTAAGGCGCGCTTCGCTAAGCCTGTGCTGCCCGGACAGACGCTGGCTACCGAGATGTGGCTCGCAGGCAAACGCGTGCACTTCCAGACCAAAGTCAAGGAAACCGGCTTGGTGGTTATAGCAGGTTAATAGTTAATGTATTACTTCAGCAAATCTAAGCATTTTATTCGTAGAAGTAGTATCAATAAATTGGTACACTAAATAATAAATATTTACGGACTGTTAACACAGCATCACCAAACCTAAAATTGTACAAGCTCTTGTACCCATAGTACAAGCTCTGTTTAGTTTGGGGTTGTTGGAATGGCTGACTACTATATCGATATTTTTTTTTGTAAATATATGATTCATAATCTCGACAACTCCTAGTCTTAAATGAATATAACATTATAGATTTTAGAGCGGTTAAAAACCGTTGTTACCCGTTTTAAATCATAATATTGTTAAAAACCATGATAATTTAAAAAAGGTATTATAGATTTTTAACAGTTTCTAAATACTTACAGCATAATACACAATTTAATTAATAATAACCAAGAGAACCAAGGGGTTGTAAGCAACTTGTAAATGTCGCTTTTAAGACTTACACTACATTCGCTTATATTAGAGTTTATAACCTAAAATTTAATTAAGTACTATAACACAGCAATTACAATGAAACATTAAGGATTTAAGATTTTGATTATGAATCGAACTTTAACCGCGTTTTTTGGATATTCGTTTAGCAGTTTTTAAGTATGTTTCTATGGATAATTGTTGCTAAACAACTTGTCAAAGTTGTGTTTATGTTTTTGGGTTATTGCGATAAAAGTTTTTTAAAAATCAGTAAACACAACCACTTAAAATTTAAACAAGTTTTTCCATGTTTATAATAATTAATAAATAATCATGTTTTATTTTCTATTATTCACCAGGTGCTTACGTCGACCTGAAGAACGTAGCAGGTGCATCATCCCCAGCAGACTCTACCCCTTCTGCTGGCGCTCTGAAGAGTGATGGACTCTTCGCGAAGATCATTGAAGAGGTCAAGAAGAACCCCGACAGGGCCAAGAGTGTTGGCGGCGTGTTCCTCTACAACATTACTGAGAATGGCAAGACTGTGAAACAGTGGAGTAAGTGTAACTTTTGAAACTATCATCAACTAGTATTGCCCCGAAGTGCTACCCGCGTTATAATGGATTTTCCCAGGGTAAAAAGCCTATGGCCCTTTCTCAGGGTCTAGAGAATTTGTGGACTTTTTATTTAAATCTGTTCAATAGTTTTTGCGTGATAGAAGAACAGACAGGCAGACAGAGTTGCTTTCGCATTTATACTCGTAGTATTAGTACGGATTTATAACGGGATATTTACTATACTATTACTATTTGATTTATTGTGATTATAGCGCATGTAACAACCGAAATATAGGGAAACTCAAAAGAAAATTGTAAATATCCTCTTATAAATTTAAATAAAATGAAGGAATTATTTTAATTCTACATTCAACTGTATACGATATTCCACTCCGTAAGGGTTACAGATGTTTATATTTTGTAGTGAGTATTCCTTTGATAGGGTAAACCGCTTCGTTACGCAACGCGTTACATAACGAAGCGGCTGGTTTCCCTTTCTCTTTAATTCTAACACAGCGCTAGCCATATTTCGGATAGACGCTTACTAAGTTATCACTTCTATCGGTATAAACGCCAACTTTACCCATGCATTGATATTCTGCAGCTTTCAATGACCATTATATTTCTCGCTCGTTATAAAGACTACGTTAACCAGTTGGATCAGATTTCACCAAATCAGACGTCATTGAAACATTTCAGGAAAAGTTTTTTGATTATTGTGCCGACCCATAATACTGTCTCATTGTCTTGGGATCATTGTAGCAAATGTAAGGGTCTGTAGTAAAACAATCCGTGCTGTTTTATTGAAACATGGCATTGTCTAATTCGTAATAAAACGGTTTTACTAACATTATAAATTATTACTGCCATGAACCCTACCCCATGAAATGCGAAATAAAGCTTTAGATAAAGGCCGATCACCATAGTTGAATCATAGTTTGTCATTGCCGATCTTTTGTGATAGTTAGAGAAGACAAAAGTCATGGTAACTTAAAAATAGGTTGCTTACTATTTTGCTTTTTGAAAGTTCGTATATAATTTATATACTTATATCACTTTCTTTTCAGCACTCGACTTGAAGACTCCGGAAGTATACAACGCCAGTCCCAAGTCTGGCAAAGCTGACACAACCATGACAGTTGCAGACACAGATCTGATTGAAATCGCATCAGGATCGCTGAATCCTCAAGTTGCCTATCTAAAGGGAAAACTAAAGATTGCTGGTAACATTATGCTCGCCCAAAAACTCGGACCCCTGCTCAAATCTGAAGCCAAACTGTAAATTTATATTATGAGATTGTTACCTGTTGGGAATGGGTGAAGATTTTATCATTTATGCATTTGTTATAATTATTTAAAATTATATTTTACCATGGCAACACTGAAATATGGGTGCTGGGGTTTCAAATCATTGTTATGAATTTAAACAAACTGTTGTGTTGCGAAACAGAAAAAAATTTTCAACTAAGCAAATAGTGTTCTGTGATAAATGTAAACAAAATCAGTGTTGCCGTAATTTACCTGCCTGATAATTCCATTATGTAAGGACTGTTTAATCATAGATGTTATATTTTTACAATGGTGACGGAATAAACACCAATTTTATAATGTTTTTTTATTTCACTAAAGTAATTTTTCCTTCCATGACTAGGGCTGCTTCTTTTACTTCATTTTCCCAAGATGTCTTCATCTGTGGCTGTGATGATAAATCGATAAATTTTGTGGCTTGTATTTCGGGGAGACCTTTAGTTTTGATGAGTATTCCAATGATGCAGCAATATGTGCCTGGTAACGGTAATATTTTACAAATAATTCATTATAATACCAACTTAAAAATACGTATTATAGTAGGCTTCGGCCGCGGCTTGTCACCACCCTCCCGACTGGGACATTGCTTGAAACTATTTTTTCGTGTTTCGTAGTGTGGCCCGGAGAGCCATCTACCTTCTAGGTCTTCATGCTCCATCTTAGACCACATCGTCACTTTACATGAGGTGAGATTGTGGTCAAATGAAGGCTTATGTACCATAAAAAAAGAAAGAAAAAAGTCAGCCCGTCCAAAAATGTGGTGTATTATTTAATGAGAAAGTGCCAAGTTAAAGAGCATCAAAGTTCCGGATTGAGACTTAGTGAAAATCGTACGAAAGCGTTACGTCACGCGAAAACTCGATGAACGGCATTGTCTTGATTCTTCGTTTGCAAGGATAATACTAGTTAGTTAGTTAGTTTGGCCCTGATTTTCCGCACTTAGACTCAAGGTTGTCCATTGTGCGTGGAGTGAAGGAAAATACTAGTATACTTTTTTAAATTAATGATTGAACGAATGATGGACTTATTTATTGTTTTTAGTCATCTACCCTTTTTAACCCTCGAACAAAAAAGAGAGGAGTTATAAGTTTGAAGTGTCTGTCTGGGTCATCATAGCTCCCGAACGGATTGAGCGATTTCATTTCTTTTTTTGTATGAAGGGTGATTTTGGCGCGAGTGTTCTTAGACAAGTTTTATGAAAATAGTTTGTGCCGTTTAAAAGTTATGGGGGTGAGAGTGGGGAAGGAAAACCGAAAATCTACTCGATAGATGCAAATATACTCGATAGGGTATCAAATGAAAGCGCATCGTGTGCACATTACAAAATATTATGGTGTTTTACTTTTAGGGAAATCAAGACATTGGAATCGGGGGTTTTTCTTAAATTTTTAATTTCGATTTATTGTAAAAGCGATATGGAAGGTAGGTAAGCGTTTCATCAGGTGATGATATCTAACCCCTATGTGCATTATTGTCTAATTTTATATAACTCACATGCATAGCATTGCTTCGCTTTTCGTTATGGGTTAGTTAAGGACATGAATAAATTATTTAACTATGGCATGCCCAGTATTATGCATGAGAAGTAAATAAAGCAAACAAGGAGATGGAGTATTTTGTATTGGAAAACGAGCTCACGTAGCTCAGAGTCTTGCAACGGTATTCATCGAAATTTAAGTACACTACTTAAACTTCGATGTGCTGTTATTAGCATAAAAAATGCAACGTTTCGTTCCATCGGGGAGTTTTACGTCTCAAAGAAAACTAGTTTTTTAGTTTTTCTCGTCACTAAACACTTTTGTTCAGAACACAACCGTTTTTTCACACCGCATCGGAAAAGCAAATAATAGAAACTTACTCCGTTGATCGTGAAAATGTTATTTCATTATATTCCTAACGAACTGACAATTTTGGTGAATGAACTGTAAGAAGTATGTGAACATTGGGATCGAAACGTCGACATAATTATATAAGACCTGGTTAAAATGTTGATGCACGGCAAATTATCATGTTCTTTAATAATTAATGATAATATAATATTTGTGTTAGAAGCAACATAATAATGGTTCAAGTCTATAAAAAAACTTTAAAAGTACTTAGGTACAGCTATTCGTGCGAGGTTATAAAAGCAAAGTTATGCTAGGTACAATCAATTTATATCTCTTATCTTTATGATACCTGACTTACCCTTTTTAAGCGAAGATTTTTCAATAACACCATCAGCTGTTTCACATTTTGTGATCTTGGAACGCCCTGATGAGTCTGCAACAATCAGAATGTCCGCTCCCACAGTTTGTTCAATGGTTCCTTGAATCCAAACATCTAACGGCGGCGATTTATCTACTAAATCCTTTATCAAATATTTCCGAGGATTTAAAGCCATAGATATTGCTATGTAAAAACGTTTTAGAAATACGCGCATTACTAGATAAACTTAAAACAAAATGGCGTGGCTAGTGTTTTGTTTCATTGTTAAAAACGGAATACGTTTTAAAACTTGACTTTGACAGTGACAGATATCTGCTCGCGCCGCCGGCCGTGCTGTACCAGGTTCGTTAGAACCAAATAGTGTATTAAAATTAAAGATTAAATTAGATAAATAAAGTTATATTAATAATATATTTTAAAATTAGTAACGGTAAATAACTAGCTAGCTTCCAATTGCAGGAAATAACCAACGAAGTTACCTACTGACGTAAAAACTTTGATCACTTACTTTTGCTGTTGACTGTACTTATACTTAGTTAATTATTTGGTGTGTAGGAAGTAAATCCACAGCAAGTACAAAATAACTGTTTTTACCAAATTATCAATAATATTAGATAGGTATATAGATCATTTTTATATTTTAAAATTCAACGAATTTTAATACAATACAACGTTTTTTAATACAACGTTTTGTAAACTTATAATTTTGATTAAGAAGATTTTGAAGGAAGAGCGAGATCTCCTAGCTCAGGTATATTATTTACTTAAAAGGAGACTCAAAAAAACTGAATTGTAAACCTTAATATAAGTTACTGTAATAAAACATTTTTAATTTTTCAACGAATTAATATTAATTTGTAAAATAATCTAAACATTTAAGTATACTTACACGCGAACCAACAAGCTTATTTAAAACACGCGAACCAACGAGTAATAAGTACACTTATTAAGCACACAAATAAATTAATACGAACACCTTAAGAGCGAACGGTCAGGGCCATCGGGCAAGGGTAGGAAGGGAAAAACTGAGAGGGACGAGGTAGATTATGAAGCTGTCATCTCGACTCGAAACGAACTCAATTCACAAAACAACTTACTCAACCACTCTCGCGCCAACACACACCCGACCGAAGAAACAAGTCAATCGGTTTTGACCGCGCGAGCAGGCAGCACGTACGCCAAACGTCAGCGCGGGAAGGTTTTTCGTCTCTATCAAAACAATTAAACAAAATAGCGATTAAACTCTAGATTAAATTTATCGTGAAATAAGCACTGCAGTGATGTTTTTAGTGACGTTTTCTGTGATAAGTTTGTATGTGAGATCGTAAAGTTGAGAGAAACAGGAGTTCTAAAGTTCGGTCGGCGAGCCATGTGACTTGGAGTATTCTAGCAGGATTTGTAAGTACTTTGTATTTTTAACTTTATGCAGTGATTCTATTTTATACAGAAGGGCTAGTTAGAAATAAAATAAAATATGACGTGTGACGTTTTTTAGGGATACAAAACCTTCTTTTTTATATTTTGTCTTATTTCTCCTCTGTTTAATAAAGTGTAGATAGTAAAAAAAAAGTAAAGTTGGTAAAGTTTAACTAGAGAAACATTTTTTTTTTCCACACAACAACATCTAGCCCCGTGGTAAGCTGTAAGCTTGTGTTACGGGTACTAGATATCTGATATACTTACTTAATATAATAGACATACATAGATAGATAATTTTGATTATAAGTACATACTAAACACCCAGACCAAGGAGAAAATGCTTGCCGAACATACAAACACTTGACCCCTCGGCGGAAATCGAACCCGCTACCTCTTGCACCGCAAGCGGACCTCCGCCCACCGCGCCACTGAGGCAGTCGTGTATAAACTATTTTATATTCTATTCTAATTTATCCTCACGCAAAGTGTGGTGACAGATAATATAATATGATATGATTACTATATTAAGGTCTTCTTACAAACTACTTAGTACCGTACGCTACTGTAATGAACAGCTCATGATTTGCCACTAGCACACATTGGTAATGTAAATTCCCAAGCAAACATTTGTACACCCGTAAATGTTGAAGGCATTATATACAAAGCTGATACCTTTATTTATGCACGAGTACCACAATAATGTATTTGATTGGCACTCTGTACATAAGAACAAATATCAATAAGTAATTCTTCAATGCTCATAATAGCTATAATAATAAAAAGCGTTGAAAATACATTATTACTAGCTGACCCCAACAAAACGTTGTTTTGCAAAATTAAAAATAGATGTTGGCCGATTCTCAGACCTTCTCAATAGGTATGCTCACAAAATTTCATGAGAATCAGTCAAGCCGTTTCGGAGGAGTATGGCAACGAAAACTGTGTTACGAGAATTTTATATATAAGACTAGCTGACCCCAGCAAACGTTGTTTTGCAAAATAAAAAATAGATGTTGGCCTATTCTCAGACCTACTCAATATGCTCACAAAATTTCATGAGAATTGGTCAAGCCGTTTCGGAGGAGTTCGATTACACACCCCGTGACACGAGAAGTTTATATATTAGATTATTAGGATTTGTATTTCCTTAATTTTTGTATTATGAAATTCTATATAAAAATAGACCATTACTAAAGCCGACTATAAACAAGTGAAGACACCCTGAAACGAAAAAACTTATACATGATAAGAAGAATTAAGAGCCTCAGGAGGAGTACGACTTTAAGTATACATATGTAAACGTTTTAAATTGATATCTATACAATAAATAAAGCTGACGAGTTTGTTTGTTTGAACGCACTTATCTCACCAACTACTCGTACTGGTCCGAATTAAAAAAATATTTCAGTGTTAGATAGCCCACTCATCGAGGAAGGCTATAGGCTTTTTACCGCTCCAAATATGTTGTTCCCGCGGGAAAATTCATAAAACATGGGCAACGCCGTGGCGCGAAAAGCTAGTAGGTAAAACTAATCTACGAAGTTGGATTAAGCTATCATGAACTAAACATGTACAAGTAGTCACAAATTTAGAGATTATTTTCTACTAGCTGTGCCCTGCGGTGCTACCCGCGTTATAATGGATGAAGTACTCTTATCCAACAACATATTTATTTGAATAAAGATTAATATTATTATGTTGATACGACTTAAACAAATTATTTCGACCAAATTAGGTACCATAAAAACGGTTTTTGTGAGTTAATCTTAAAAGATAGACATATACTATCGCGGACTGTTTTTTAGATCATTAAAAGAGCTATTATTCTTTAATACATATTTTTTGTGTATCTTGAACCGTTTTCACGGTGCACGCAACGGAAGGCTTCAAAGATTAAATATTTTCTCCCGTTTTTTACACATTTACCACTATATCTTTGCTCCTATTGGTCGTAGCGTGATGTTATATAGCCTTCCTCGATAACTGGACTATCCAACACAAAAAGAATTATTCAATTCGAACCAGTAGTTTCGGAGATTAGCGCGTTCAAACAAACAAACAAACTCTTCAGCTTTATAATATTAGTAGGTATAGATATTCCTTAGTTCTTAAGTCGTCAAAAATCAGATTTTGGATTTACGGTACCTTGTATTTTTTAGATATGATAACTTATTCAACAAGTATCGTTGTATTACGTCTCGTGTCCTTTACTGTAGTCGAGACGTGGATAGAACTAATGAGATGGTCCATTAACAGAATGACGTATGTAACAAACAAGCGATATACAAACATGTAGAATTTCAATACGAATCCCGTCGGACGGGACGGTTGCATTTCAAATCATTAATCTCTCTACGGGGAGGCTTAGAGCATACTGCAACTGGAAAGACGATGATTCTAGGTACCTACATAAATTATAAGTAAGAGGAGCCTTCTGTCTATAGAAATAGATAGAGAAAGCTTAATGAACATAGAACGCTATGTAGTTGTATCAAGCAAGAAAATGTCGTTTTAAAGTTTTAACCATAAAAGCGAATATAGTCGGTAGATACTCATATTCGATGAACATTATTAGGTAGAGAATCGAAGGTAGAATAATCACGTTGATGCGCTTAACCTTAATTTCGTAATAGAAAATTACTCATAATGCAGAAAACGTATATCTAAATAAATAAAATATCGCCTAGGTCCTGTTGGTATTTCGCTTTCGCTTTCGGTAAGGCGATAAAAGTGTCCGAACGGTAAAAACTGTTTTAAAGATTATTATTTTTTTGTAGAAAAATTATAGGTATCACTCACATCATCAGTCATGTAACAGCCTGGGATATGAACCAACAACAGATCAGCCAAAAGTCATAGTTTCAGGAGCGAGAGTAGGTATCTAATTAATAAAAAGGGTAGTTTCCGTCGTATTAGATTTATGATGTTTTTTTCATAAATTAGAGAGACACATAGGATGACGGTAAATTATCATATCGATACAAAATAAAGCTATTTATTACAAATTAAACGTTTATAACATCAGATTTAGAGTCTGATTTCTGTCGGTTTACTCTCTCAAAACAGAACTGTACTCCGTCCGACGTAGTCATAGAAGTTCGCAACAAAACACTTTACAATCAGCTGAACGCATCGCAAATCAGAATAATTAGCGTATAAAAGGTCTTGCGCATAGTCTGCCTATTACAATGATGTGAATGTTATTCTAGAAGGACTCACGTACAGACTATAAAACCGGGCACAGGTTCTGATTGATTTATGACACCGCACTGTCCATATTGATGTTGTTTGCGTTGGTACGAATACTTTTTGTAAACGCTTAAATAGTCGTTGGAATGTCGGTACAATACTACGGGAATACTAATGATTTTTATTCTTGAAGAGCTTTAAGTTGGCTCTATAGTTGTAATTCTCAGCGTTATCATATTTTAAGATATGTGCGCTTTGGAAGTAAAGTGGAAAATAAAGATTAGTTACCAATCCTTTTTTATAGTTCTTGTGTGAAATAAAGATTATATAAATATTTTATGCTCAGGAGCAGTTTCAGATAGATGAGAGACGTAATAAATTCGCCCCTCGATTAAAAAAATTGGTAAAGGTGACGCATGACGGTACTTACACTCAACAATTATCTATTTACAAACAAGCTGAAGAGCAGGGAAAATAATCGCTATATCTGAACGATTAGGAGATTACAAAACTCAATAACTACATGACCAAAAGCCGCAGGAAAAAAAGCTAATTTTATTTAATGGTTCGACCTTATGCAATTTCGCGGAGCGAAATCTTAAGCGGAACATTATGGTTATAACCATTGGTGTGGGTTATTGGCGGAGATAAATATTAAGTTGATAGTTACTGGAAATAATTAAATGTCTTATCTCAAACCCCAAATGGACAGACCGTGCTAAGGATGAGTAATTCCCAGAATAAACAAGATATTTCAGACAGTCAGAGCTGATTTTTATAAGTACCTAACCTACTTTATGCTCAAATAAGTATTTGAGCTTTTGCTATCAAACATATTATAAACCTATGCTATTTAAAATTATTTTTTAGAAATGAAAAGCTGGATGCAGATATTTATTCTACTAACGGCTTATTTTACAAAATCAGAATAAACTAAGCATTGGTTAGTTATCTCAATAATACGTGGCCATGGTTAATTATGTCAAGAGATATCTCGCTTTGTCACATGTGTCTGAGCGCTATAGGTCTACATGATTATATTTTTTAACAACAATTGTCTAATTTTATTCAGAGATGGTGAAACAGGCCCTTAGTTATAAAAATATTGAATTGCTTTCAAGTTAATTGTATATGAAAGATGTTCCTTCAACGATATTATATTACGTTTCACATCTAAGAGTAGGTACAGTTGTGTCGTCTCATTCATGTTTGAATTAGAGGGGATTGCGAGCTTATAACGGTTTCAAATACAAAGTTTCAAGTTCTATTTTAAGTTTTATTTCAAATCTGTAAAGGATAAATCCATCTCATATTTATTAATGCTTTTCAAATAGGTTACCTATACAGATTACAAATTAAAGTTCTCAGCCGCGTCTGTCGATCTTCCTGTCTTTATGTTCGGGTTAAACCCAAAAACCATAGAGCGAATCTTTATGCGGTTTTCTGCAATAGGTAGAGTGATTCAGGAGCAAGGTTTCCGCATCCAAGCAAAGCCGAAACTACTCAGGTAGTATTAGCTATATAAATAAAGGCCTTATTTAATTAGATCTATATGATTCTGACCAGTTTAGACTCAGCAGTTTCCCACTGAAGTAAGATGGAGGAAAATATCAAAATAGGCATCTGCATTTTGTATCAAATAGATTTAATTGTTGTTTCTAATGAGTTGAAATTGTAAACCTAAAGAGGAAAAATAAATTCCGTTTTTACGAGGTGTCACATAAACAGGCTGGCGTTTATAGCCGATTATATCGAGCTTGCTTAAAACTCACTCTGTTTCGGTGTTTTGGCTTTGGTCACGGTTCCCGGTACCAGCTTCGATTTCTCATTCTTTTGATATTTACTGCCGATAAAAAATGCAAGAGAAAAACGATGATTGAGAGATTTCTTGCAGCTGCAGACCACATGTCTTAATTTGTCTGTAGCGACCTTTTCGGTGATTTATTATGTGGGACTAGGCGGGCGGACGTTGTCTTGGGTTAAATTATGCCACCTACTCTTTACTGCATGTGCGACGGGTGCTATTGAGAAAAAATACAACCACTTGTAAAATGTATATCGCAACAGAAAACCCATTGGATTTAAATCCAATCCAAGCCGAGATTTTTTTAGATTCTTGCAGAACAATGCTTAGGAAAATGAAAGGTCTTTTCTCTACTTGATGGGGATTATTGTCCTATTTTAAAAGCGACTAATGTGTTTCATTTGAGCGCACAACTAAAGATCAAACAATAAGTGTAGAGTCGCTACCTGAACCCCTGTGTTTATCCCGTATTCTGCTACCGTTTGTTATTCAGTAGTTTTTTGGGTCTTGGATGTCGGCGTGTAAAAGTTTTTTACCTGTGCGAGTCCTGCTTTTACGAGAGATTGTACAACGCTCCAGCGCCTTTCCATGATTTCCACATAAAATGGTAGTTCTGCAGTACAGTAGAGTTTAGAGTAAAACATCCACCTACACGGTGATTGCTTCTGTCATTATATTTTTTCGTACATGGGGAAAAATCCCTATATTATGGTTTCCGTTCATTGTCACAGTAATTTCTACCTGGTACTGAATTATTTTAATATTTTTAAGTCTATAAAGGTCTTAAATAACGGGTAGTAAGTGGTAGTTAGATATCCGTGAGATCTTTTACAGAGTAGGGCGCTCTTTCAAAGCCCGCATGCTCATAACGTTCAAAACAATAGACTTTTTCTTCTAGAAAATTATTGTTTTTGCCCATTTAGAAGTGATTCAGAGTTGTTTACGATTTCTACAAGCTAAGGAGAGTAAGAAAAAATGGAGACCCGTAATAAAATGAATAACGGTTTCTTGTGGATTCAATAGATAAAACCACTCATGTCCATGCCATCTGAATAGAATAATTTAAAAATCCCGAATTAAGGCTGTAAAGGAGGGATAAAAGCATACATAAAACTGAAAAAAAGCTGTTTTAGGCATGCATGTGCTGTTCTGTTAGCACGCTTATTTATGTTTTCATTGCTGGGACACAGAAACTTCTCTATTGACAAAACAGATTTGCTGTTTAGCATGTAAGTACATAGTATAACTATACTGCTAAGCTACGCTACATTTGCGTTTAGGTCGAAAACAAGATACTACTGTTTCATGTGACTGATCTATGCTAAATTACGAGAGGTTCCCTGAAGTCATGGAACATTTTATGGCCCTCGGTTTTATATTGAAAGTTGCAGCCAAAATAGATGTTTGCGCTTATTCTTAGAGCTAAGGTCACTATGAGGCTCTACGTCACTATGACCTAATTTCTTTCTGTTAGGATTATTTATTACTTTTTCTTACATCTTATAAGAAAGCAGCGCTACGTACTTGTTAAAAATGTATTGCTATAATTTAATTCAGCTTGTAAATAAGCATAAAGTTTACGGACTCCCATGTCTCAGGATGTTTGTAATGTATTCAATAAAAGAACTCATCTAAGGGTTAGGCAGCTCACATGGGGTATGTAAGCCTAGTGAGGCTGCAATAACATTTTGAGCTATTCCTTGTTATTTTACATTTAAAATAAATTAAATTTCATTCAAAAAAATGTTTAGCAAAAATGAAATAAATCTACATACTAAAACTACGATCTAGTATTTACGTACCTATTACTTGGTCCGCTACTCAGCTAATCCAATGAAGCAATTAAAAACAAACAAGTAATTAAGATATCACTATCTCTGCGATGGTACATTCAGTTAGGTACTTCAATGTACGTCCATTGTAACTTGGCCTTTGATGATGTCTTACAACATTAGCGATGCAATGGTCCAGCGAAGTTTACATGGGCTTTTCAAATACGTTTCTATTATAAATTCGGTACTTGCCCTCTTTTAAATTTTGTTCACTTATTGTCCTCTCCTTACAAATGATGTGCTTTGCCCGTTCATTTGAATTACTCTACCTATTGCTGAAAACTGCATGAAGATCCGTTTTGAAGATGTCAGTATTTACCGAACATGAAGCCATAGACGGCGCAGGTTTTTTATTAATAAAATGTAAATAAGATGTAGAGATTTGCCCTAGTTGGTACAGTCAGAAAAAACCATTTACAATTATAGCTTAAACCTGTATTTATTTATACTAATCATCGTCTTAGTTTCAGCAGTAAGATGCTCTCTGTTGGACATGAGCCTCCCTAATTAACTACCAGTTATTTTGTTTGGAGGCGGCCTGTATCCATTGCGAACTCGCCACCATTGACAAGTTAGTCATCCATGTAGGTAAAGGAAGTCCTACTGAGTTTTTGTACAAAGGTCTGACAGGCTCTCCTGTCAGACTACAGACAGAGCCTCTGCGCTCAGGCTTCCCTGAGGACGGTTCCTTCCTGATGGGAACTGGAACGTCTGAGGATATACAAAATATCGTAGAAATAAACTTTAAAAATACCCGTTTTAAAAATAATAGTTCAACTTAAAATGAAAAAAAATTGCGTTAGTTTTGAAAGTAAAGAAGTACCTATTGGGTCGTCTGTGGTCGGTGTCTCAAGTTACAGCGGTTGGAAGATATCATTAAATTTGCGAGTGCTTGAGTTTAGTGGTTTGTAATGAGGTTATCAGCACCTTGTATGATATGAAAGGCTTTGTAATGGCCTTGTTACATAGTAACCAAGATTTTGATAAGGATAGTAATTTACACGACTCTATAATGTTCTAATCAAGGACATTTTTAATGAAATTTCATTTTGGTTGGTATTTGATACCGTCTAAAACGAACCTCAAATCTGATTTCATTTTTATAGCATCAGTATTACTTTGTAAACCTCATTCATCGGATATTTAAATTTTCTTCTTGCTTCTTGACGAGGCTCCTTACTATGCCACCTATGCCACTCATTGTATTGATGTTTGAATTTTCTATACTTCCAAGTATTTTTTTATAAATTCTTAGTATAAAATTCAAACGTTTCCAGATTCCAGAAGAGTATTAGAAAGTGGCTCAATAAGGTCGTTTATATTCGAACAAAACGGGCCCGTGGGTCGCTCTCTATGCCCGTAAAAAGTGGAACTGTAAATCAGAAAGAAAGCACATTCGATTTTATTGTAAGCAGAAAAACAAATGAAAAATTGTTTAGACGTATCAGGACCTAGGATTTTTATCCAGAGAACTTTATATTGACTCATTAACTGTTTAGTGAATATATTATGGCTTACTTAGAAACCATATACGTGTAAATAAATATAACATTTTTGCTAAGTTCAATAATATAAATACCCATACTTATGTAAAACAAAACATAACAAGATTAAAGATATTGCTTAGGTAGCCAAAAATTATGTTGTCACTTCAAGAATTTCCAAAACTGTGTTCAGAAACTGTACCAACTTATGTTCATGATTTCATCCAAACTTTACAGTTACTGTGTACAAAATCCTAAAAATATTCTCTTTAAACCAATTTCTGTGCATTCGTTTGCCCAACCATTTCGCGCCTAATGACACGCAATAATGAGTTCCTTGCGCGGGAGTGTTTGCTCTATGGTTAGCGGCGCGCGCAGCTCGACACGCTAAAATGTCAGCTTTGAAGATAAATATTCTTAGAATCGTACAGATAACTACTAAGTCTGTTCTTGTTTAAAATTCTCTGTATTTGTCGTGTGGTTTGCTACTATTTTATCTTTTCTAGATATCAATGGCATTTTATTTAAAAAAATAAGAGTTGTACTCAATTAAAGTTTTTGTGGAAACTCATTTGTTATTCAGTGGTTGCATAAAGACGTTTTATACAATGCTCGTTTTAAAAACCTTAGTAAAAATCTTTAAAATGGGCCACAAGCACAAGCATATGGACTATTCATTCGTTCAAGAAAGAGCTAACGATGATTCTGACTTTATAAACAAGCTCCAGGATATTTTTTTTTAGTATAACTCCAATTTTAAGAGTGGGTATGAATAAAATACTTTCGTCGATCTTTAACGGCTATTAGCAATCAATTAAATTTTAAAAACAGAAAATAGCTTTGATAAACATGATTCGAGCTTCTTATCGAAAGAAGTATGTATTAATCGGGAAAAAAGAGCGAAAACCGTCATATTTCTATTTGCATTTCTCACTAAACTCTAGTTTATCAATAAGTCCCGTATAGAAACTGAATTGATTAACTTACGATTACTTAGATAGTGGATATCAAATCGAAAGTCCATAGCTTTACTATAGCTTTTAAAAAGTCACGGAAACTCCGTGAAATGGTCGTGTTTCTGTCGGTCATGTCAGTGGACGGAGCGGGCAATTACCGGGGCTTTTCACACTTGCTCGCTAACCGCTCAGATTACGACTTGAAATGTCACAGGGTATAGTCGCTTAGCGATATCCGCGTAATGTTTCCTTTTGAACTTTTAACCAACTTTCAACAATTTGAAGGAGGTTCACAACTTTTTTAAACTTATTTTATAAACTCTGTCAAAAATAGTTTATATTGTTAATAGGTATCTTATAGATCTCTGTGTGTCTGATACATCCGCATCCACATCGACACTTAGCATAAGGTGAAATTGTGGACAAACAAAGATCTATGTAATGTATATAAATTCATCTATAAAAAAATCTATACATTTAACATATAATTTTACGCATCCCAGATTAGTTTATAATAGACGTCTGTAGGTGATGCTTTCCTACCGTTTTATGAACACATTACTTTTATACGCAAGTTTTCTATTTCTAACTGCATCTGCGCGTCCTTATATGTGTTATAGACATCTGGATCGTTTATTTTTGTATGCAAACGTTATTCTATTCAGTTGTAGTGTTAGGCCATTTGTATTGTATGCATCCTACCTAAGAACACGGTTGATATAACTTTCATTTTAGTTTGGTGTCCTTTGATAGCATTTAAATAAACAATACAATTTATATGATACATAAATATTATACCACCTAGTGTACGCAGTACACTATCCACTTTTGGAAAAGTACTTATTTCGAAGAACATCTTACGCGTTAAGATGATTCTCTGTAAAATGAATTTGAATAAATAGCATTACTTGTGCTTAGTCCTCAAATCAATTGAATTAACTAAGCAAACAGTCACAAGACCGAGTGTCCTTCTTGTCATGGAAATAAGGTTTACATTACCAGTGGTTGTCATTGTTATTGTAATGTAACACTTGGCTTGGCAGTGGACATCTTCTGACACTTTATTTTCTTTCTGTGCGGAGACATCGGCCGTCGACCTCAGTTTTGTATCTATTTCAGGGTTGTCAAAAGTTTCCGACGTTTAAAACGTTAAAGTTTACGGTTTTGTCTAACCTTGAGAGCTATTTCATCTTTATACTCGCTATTTTGAATGAACGGAGGTTTTGTCTAAAAGTGTTGTTAAGTGTATAAGTTACCAGTGAAGAGAAAATTATAATTTGACTCATGACAAGTTTAAACAAAGTCACCAAGAATCAACCTATGTCATATAAAATGTGTGACTTTACAATATTTTAAATAGAAACGAGCTAACAAACGCAATTAACTAGCTAGTCATGAAAAAAACGCATTGGCTATAAGCTTTTGATAAAATACATAATACTATATTTCGTATATAATATAATACATAACCTATAGTTCGTTTTGAGCCCTGAGATAAATTTATTTAAAATACCGTCGACTTGTCAAATTTTACTGAGAAGCTGTGTTCAAACTTACCTCTAGGTAGCTTAAAAATTAATAAAATAAAATGGTAGTTGGCAAAAATGCAAATAGATTTAAGCTAAACATTAAATTATAATGTAATGCTCTAAAAATCTTGACCTGAAAGCGTAAAGCTCTTTTATTTTTGTTGATTTATTTGTTGTGACATGATTGTGTTATTATTAAAAACCAGCTTCAATTGTGACTTATAATTTGATTATCAATAACTGACTACTAATGACAATTTTTTTTATGTTACTTTTGAAGTGACATCCCTAACCTACAAATATACCGTAAACGTGTAAGTTAGTAGCCAGTGACGAGTGGACGTGAGGCAATTGTGTTTGTTTAGACCGCAGTCTTCCAGGAACCACGGCCAGCTCGGAACCCCCATAATAAGATCATCTCAGTTCCATATAAGCTGTTATTGTTTGAACCAACATTGACATGATCGTGACTGACAGACTCGTGGAAATAGTCTTGGTCACGAAAGACATTTCATACAAATAGGTGCCGCACCGTTTTTGCCTTGAGCTTTTTGTCAATCTCAAAAACGTTGTAAGGAAATGTATGTATAAATTAAAATCCCCTAACCATGTTTGTGTATTCTTATGTTCGCTATAATCTCTAAACTACTGAAAGAATTTTATGCAGTTTTCTACAGTAAACCTAGAGTAGTTATTCAAGAGCGTAGGGCCAAACCCACTCGTCAGCAAAGCGGATGTCTGAAGACATTTTTGCCTGAAAACGTCTCGCTTTGAGGCCGGGAAGCGCAATGAGCCATTGTAAAGTATGGCTCTCGCTTCGCAATCGATTAGATCGCGTAGGTTTGGTTCGCTTTAATTGCCAACTCTTAATGAGAAACATGTACATACATAATGTATGTTACCTCTACATAGTTCCTACGTTATAATATTTAACTGGTTTTTAGACTTTATTTAGGAACTCTGTTACTAATACCATAATAAAATGTAGCGTTCCTGATTCCCAAGATGAAATTATTATTGAAATCATAAGTGTAGTTTTAAATAAATATTCGATGAAGATAACAGTACTATTGGTATTTCTTATTAGTTTGCAGAGAACACTGCAATAACTGTTTCTAGTGCTCACCGTTTCTGCACGGAATGTCTTTGTTGACGATTGTGTTAAGAAATAAAATAAGTTTACGACTTGTTAAGGCAAATACTCTTAAGCGGAACAACATTTAGCACGTCTATAGTAATTTAACCGCAAACTAGTTAAGAGTCTTCGGTACGCACATAATATAAGGGGTTGGAAGTAACTTTTCGACAAATAGTCTATATCTGACACCATTATACTAAAATTAAACAACAGATAGGCTTTATAAGTCGATTATAAAATAGACAATATTGCTCGGTTTCAATAAATAAATAAATATTTCCGGACAATCCACACAACAATATCTAGCCCTGTGGTAAGCTCTAAGCTTGTGTTACGGGTACTAGGCATCTGATATACTTAATTATAATAGGCGTACATATATAGATGTTTTTTATTATACATATTAAACACCATGACCAAGGAGGAGAGGAGGTTCAATAGAACAATAGGTACGGCTAATTGAAACCTCAGGACCGTTAAATCCAGGAAACATCTATATGAACGCAGTTGGTAATATTTATACTCGTGCGTCACGAGGGTTGATGATAGCTTCCAACCAAAACTTCTGAATAGCAATAAAGTTAGGTTCTGCTATAGAGGTTCAGATGATAGATATACGCAAAAAACCATTATACATTATATTATAAATTAAGTAATTATTTTTATTCATAAAAAACATAAATTTTTTATATCATACTTATAGAAGGTTATCAGATAGTCAGATAGTCAGATAGTCAATTTATTGGTAAAAATCATGTTTACAAGTCACTTTTTAAATTATATAGTAACAAACTATACTAATAAATAATATTAAAAATAAAAATAAAAAAATGTCACAGTTAAAATAAAATAAAAATCAACACAAATAATTTACAATACAACAGATGTAATTTTTTTGTATGTCATAATAAGTTTACAGTTTGTTTTCGAGAAATTCCTCGACCTTATAGAACGCCTTTTCAATGAGCCATACTTTTAGTTTATGTCTGAAGGAGTTTAAGCCAGGCGCTGCGACAATATGCTCCGGGAGTCGGTTGTAGACAGAGGGACCTAGCACGTGTGTCAGCTTGCCTGACCTCGCCAACCTGCGCCCTACCGAGGCGAGCTTGTGCGCTCCGCGTGTGTTGTAGCGCTGGCCGTGCCCATCGCCGCGTGTTGTGAAGCTTTCGTGATTCGCGCGTACATACACTGCGACCTGGTAGATAACTATTCCAGGCAGAGTAATTATCCCTAGCGACTTAAAAAGTGGTTCGGCCGGTGTATCCCATGGTACGCCTGCCATCACTCTCACAGCCCGTTTTTGCATACGGAAAACGCGCTCCCTATCAGCAGCGCGTCCCCATAATTCAGCTCCGTACTGTAAGAGCGAGTGAACTGTGGCAAAGTAGCATGTCCGTACAACATCGGCCGATACTGCGCCTTTTACTCTGCGTAGGGCATAACAGGCGCTACCTAGTTTGGCACAAAGTTGGTCAATATGTGAGCTCCATGTCAATCCCCTGTCTATATAATAACCTAAAAAGGTTGTCGTCTGCGTTTGCTCGATAATTGTAGAACCCACTGTCACAGATAGGTTTCTTACTTGGCGCCCTGAGATTGAAAAATGCATGAAATGCGTTTTTTTGAGGTTCAGTACGAGCCCATTCCATTCGAACCACTGTGCGACCTGCCTGGCAGCGTCGTTCAGGTATTTTTCAAGCTGATCGATGGAAGGAGCTTTCACCACTACAGCCACGTCGTCAGCGTACATCCTCGCCCAGCGTTACATGTTCGGGTAGGTCATTAAGCAGCAGGGAGAACAGTTAATAATTGGTTTGATAACAACCGTTATTCATAAACCTAAGTTAGTGTAAAATCCTTTCATCCTTGTTTATCTATATAATAGTCACAAAAATGGCGTAAATAGGCTTGTTGTGTGTTATATCTTATTCAGTTATATTAATAATAATAATCATTTATTACAGGCATCTAAGGCAAAAAAAAAAACATATAAGCATATACCTTATGGACTAACATACATAAAAATATATAAATCTTATAAACTAAAGTGTCAGAATCGTGGATCATCTGTTACGGCCAGAAATAGTAGTTAATATGATCATGGGGAATATCTTTAGGGGAGGCCCAGTGCAATGTCTCGTGTCAAGTTTTCGGTTCTAATGTTCACCTCCTCTTTCTAGGTAATGTGGCTTCTGGCCGCAGTGATAGCTGTCTCCGCGGCGTTGGTATCAGCCACGCCGTGTACCGAGGCGCGCACGCGCTGCGCCTACCGCACCGGGTGCGGTACCGCACTCAACAACTACATCATGATGTGTGACACTGTACTCTCTGAGCCAACGAAGTATTGCCCCAAAGAGTGCAGTCATGCGTTGATCGCGCTCACCTCTACAGAAGAAGGGAAGGAACTTATGAATGTAAGTATTACTGTGCTTACAGAAATTTCAACAACATCTACATCATGATGTGTGACACTGTACTCTCTGAGCCAACGAAGTATTAACCCAAGGAGTGCAGTCATGCGTTGATTGCACTCACCTCTACAGAAGAAGGGAAGGAACTTATGAATGTAAGCATATATGCTTACCGCGTTGGATGCGGAAATTTCTTCAACAACTACCTACATCATGATGTCACACTCACATCATCATCATCACTGTACTCTAGCAGTCTACGAAGTATTGCCCCAGGAAAACAGGGTCATTTTCGCTCCATTAGCGATCTGCTAGAGTCCCGTCAATAGGCATGATGAACTACATAATAAAATTGGGATTCTGTTTAGTCTGTCTATTAGCCCGACAAAAATGTTTCTGGCCAAAAATATATAACGTTGATGCTCTTTATCTTGGCACTTATTAAAGTTCCAAGATCGATTCCGAAGTGAGAGCTTGTAACGTATACATTTAGTTGATACATTTTGATTTTTCGTTTGCATAAGAATATAAAAAATATGGGTACTATTTTTTTGACTAAGCTTAAAAGCGGACCAATTATAAATTTTTGGCCATCTACAAATATTAGGTAGTTTGCGGTATGACCTGCCTAATTTTATTTTTTGAGCTGAATGATTGCCAATAATATATATTTCTTAGTATTAGAGTAAGTATCTAAGTATGCAGAATAGTTTCTGCTCTCGCTATAATACTTGTTGAGTTTAAAATCAAACATGGTTTGGTTGCAGAAAACTCAATACATAATTTGGTTTGAGTACGTTGTAAAACTTTTACGATGCTAAGGAAATTCACTTTGCTTCGTAGTTTATGTAAAACCGTCGTTTGATAGTTTTGTTGCGCTCTTACAGCTGATTGTGTGATTTATTTATCAGAAAATTTAAATTAACATAGTCTTAGGAGTTAAACACAGTAATGAAGTTTATAATCACGGTGCATCGAATTTTAGAGCTTCGCAATAAGTAGGTAAGTATACTTGAAACAGGAGAAATATGATTGTATAAAGGCTATAGGCTTGTATGTTTTTGAAACTGAAATTGACCACGCGGAGATATAGAGGTAATATTTCGGCAGCAAGATCCAAAAACTCAGCTTATTTACATACTAAGGTACCCGTTTATATGTTTAAATTATAAATAACTTCGCGGCTAGTTAGCTTTATAGCCTCCCTCAATAAATGCGCATTTCTTTACCTTTATAACATCACAATCTATGAAAATACTCGGTATCGCTACTCGACATTCTCGTATAATCAATTGTACCCATAACTTTCATTCATAAAACTGTTGGCATCGCAATCTCAAGGATGGCAACAGGGTTATCGGAGTCTTAGTCACTTCCATATACAGACAGTCAGGCGGATGGCTTTCGCTGATAGTGATATTTTGGTTACACTATCATAATATTTGTATATAATTTGGTATATAAATCAGAAAGAGTGTAAATGGCACGCACCAGGCGGACATATTTTGTTCTACAGAACTTCTTAGTAGATATTTACCGCAGACCTATATTATAAACTTTTTTTTTATACTGGATAAGCCTTCGTTTGACCACAATCTCACCTGATGTAAAGTGACGATGTGGTCTAAGATGGAACATGTAGACCTAGAAGGTAGATGGCTTCTCCGGACCACATTACGAAACACGAAAAAATCCAGCCCGGAAGGTGGTGATGCGGCCGAAGCCTACCACCAGAGACTGTTCTTAGCACCACCCGGAGGATACCTTATCTTCAAAAAACCTACATTATGGAGAGAGTGTCAAATACATTTGTGACCCCTCAACCTTTAAAATGACAATAAAGCCCAATATCTTTTATACCCATGCCCTGACAGACATTACAAACATTTCTAAGTCCAAAATGTCACAATTACCAGCACGATGACCAATAAACGGAGAGCTCTAAATTGGATGGAGTTTATTTGTCGTGGGGTTCACATTTAGTGGTGTTATAGGTGTATGGTAGACGCAATAAAATCTAATTTAGACGTCGGGCAGATTTGTTCGAGGAGAGAAGACAGAGGGTTGCCGGTTGACGACCCCTGATGGCCAGTGCTAAGTTTATGATCAATCTAGAAAGGCAATTTGGTTTGCGAGTTTAACTC
Source organism: Gymnoscelis rufifasciata (assembly GCA_929108375.1). NCBI lineage: Eukaryota > Metazoa > Arthropoda > Insecta > Lepidoptera > Geometridae > Gymnoscelis > Gymnoscelis rufifasciata. The sequence goes on along the minus strand of OV815317.1, from coordinate 6,493,181 downwards.
GAGGCAATTTACACTGAGTTTATACACTTGCCAATCAAAGAATCATTCGATTTTGTAATCAAGTTTACTGAGGCTGGAAAACAAGTATTACTATCTTCTATCTCGTAAAGTTTGTGTCTGCTGTAGTTTTTGTTTTTGGTTAAGGATTTCTTCATTGGGCTGTTTAAATTTATTGTAGATAAATATTATTAATTTGTCCTTATAATTGTCTGCTAGTATAGTATCATAGGTATCATGGTTAGATGGTAGGCTAAGTTTCGATAAGAATAAAGTTGTGATAAGAATAGATATTGTGTTGGTTTCCAAATAATAATCACATAATTTATGCAAATTATATATTTTTTTAGATTTCTATGAAAATGAAATTCTGCTCCGCGAAAAATAGTAAAACAATGGATGGAACATGTGCAACAGTCCAGAAATACCTATTAATTTTTTAATCACTTTGGTAAACTAATATACACCCGGTAATACAATCAGTAGCGAAGTGAGGTGGTCAAGGGCCCTGGGGCAAAACAAACAGTGGCCCCTAAATTGTGTGTTGTAGGCTAATATGTTGCTAATTATTTTATTTAGTTTCCGAATTCGGTCGAGTTTTTCTTTGGTTTTTCGTTGAATGCAACCCCCTAGCTTGGGCTTGGGGGCACAGGGCACTGTCCCGCTGCGCTGGTAACTACACTACTGGATTCGCAAGAATTTTGACATATTTTATGATATGTCATCTCAGTTCTCACGAATATAATGTCTTTATGCAAATATACCATAACATACGCCATAAGTTTTTGTCTTTGACAGTAGGTGTCAGCAAAAACTGTCTCAGACCTCCCAGTTGTACAGGTGTGCTTAAAACGAATATGTTTGATGTTATTTTGCTTCATAACAATATTACTAGACCACCTGAATTTAGTAAAAGATATTTTAATCGTGTTTTTGTAGATATGACACATTCATATCTTACTACAACTATTTCTTACTTTAAGAAGCTACTTCTATAATATATGAGTCAATGAGTTATATCTGGTTATTTCAACTTATTTAAATTAGTTTAGTCGGCATCGTTATTTTGCCATAATTGCAACGCAAGGTGACTACAACTGTCAGTTGCTATAAAACAATATAGAGGTACAAACATATAAATAAGCAAGTAAAGTAAATGCTTGAATTTCCCCCACTCTTTCAACAATGATCACGATAATTCAACTAATTCTCACACATAATGAACAAATTATACACTCAAACTTTCCTCTTGAATTACGCTTCCCATTGCTGAAAACTGCATGGAGATCCGTTTTGTAGCTTTTTAATAAATCCCGTATATAACGACATACAGACGCGGTGGGTGACTTTAATTAATAATATGTATAATTAAACTCTTCCTTTACCATATAGGTTTAGGTACAAATTTATACCCCTGAACCAAATAAAACCATCGCTAATTCCTTATACATTCTTAATACATAAAGTAAATCTTTCATTTTAGAATGTTAAACCATTGGCTTCAAAGCTAGTTTCATCAGTATAAGGCTGGCCACACACCTACCTCGGCTCGGCGATGACGGCTTTGTTAATTCTTGACAGGGTTTTCTTGCAGGTCGACCGGTTGGTGTTTGAGAAGTGGTACATTTTATAATGCATTCTAACCTTCTTTCTCGGTGTTGAACTGAATTTCAATTTTTATTTTTAGGTGAATGGTGCGTAAATGGTGAGTGAATTCGATCCGGGATCTGCAATTACGGTCAAATATATGTTTATGATTTTTGAATCGGTCCTTATTTTCTATGAGACATAAAGCCTAATCTTACACTGAACAATTTTCAATCAAATTTGACCCGTAGTTCTTGAGATCAGCGCGTACAAACAAACGAACACTTCGGCTTTATAAATTAGTACAGATACTTGTCCTATTAACATTACAAAATTGTATAGAACTCAATAGATACTATGTAGTTTAGATAGAACCGGTGCAGCCCTTAATTACATCGTCAATGCATGTACAGTCAGCCTAAAATGATGCATACCTGTACGGGCTTTATATCTTTATCCGTTACACATGGGACCGGGACCGGGACCGGGACCGGCACTAACTGTGTCTTGGTTTGTCTATACTACAGTTTTGGAAATATCAGCCTTCTTGTGCTACTCGTATAACATAAGAAGTCGAAAAAGCTCTATTTCTGGTGTTAATTAAATTCAAATATACAAATCATCATCATTTTACAATTGGTGCTGTAAAAGTATGTACTGTAAAAGTTGTGTTTTTTATATAATTATTTATGATTTTTAACAATATTATGATTTAAGACGTCATACAACATAACTGTCAAACATACCATGATTAGATGGTTTTTGAGTTTTCCGGAAAACTCAAAGTTTTAAGTCATATTATTAGATGTTCTGTCCAATAAACACATGTATTATAATACTTATCTATTAAACGTTTTTTAAACTATAAACCACAATTTTCACACAATCTATAAACCAAAACAAAGTAGTTTACTTACCTGACCTTTTCAAGCCCCGGACAAATTCTAAGTAAAAAGCATCACTCAGCTGACTGTACATTGGGCAACATATACCCGGCAAAGAAGCGGTCGAATAGCCTTGGATTTGACGTCTTGATCGGGACCTACCGCAGCGCCGCACTCTTGCAGGTGCTGCTTGCAAGACTGGCTTCTGCCTGTAGCTTCACGCGTTTGGGCAGAAATGGGGACTAGGATTAGTTTGGGAATCATTTTACTACCTATTTCTTCGGTAAGCATTTTACTACTTATTGCTATTTTGATTCTATTTGTCTAAATAGACCATTTTATTGTTAACACGGCATATAACGGGATTTATTCGGCGCCTAAAGTAAACTCAATGAAAAGATATAATTATCATATTCATATATATTTACTAGAGGCCCGCCCCGGCGCCGGCGTCGCACGGGTATAAAATTTTCCCGGAAATTATTCGAATTTTTCTCGCCGTAAAAACCATCCTATCTATCCCATGGTGTGCGAATTTTATTATAATCGGTTAAGTGGTTTAGGAGTCCATTGAGGACAAACATTGTGACACCAGATTTATATATATTAAGATTGTACAACGCATAGTATTTCACATTAGAAAAACAATAATATCTACCTTGTTTAATAAGGTATAAGCAAATTAAAATCCTACCTGAGTATCTATCTATCTATATAAATAAAAAGAGTTGGTGTCACACCCGAATGTCACACTATAGCGATAAGCGACTGACGGTGTCCGATCAAAACTATGGTAAATATACCTATTATTATAAATCAAAATAGTATTGATAACCGAAGTTTCAAAAGTTTTAACCTATGATGTTAAATTAACCTTTTGTTATGCAGTTTACAACGTGGTTCGTATAAACAATATATATGTATAACGGCTGCGCCAATGCGCAACCGTTAATGCACGCCTTATGACGGTTGCATCTTCATTAATCGGTGAACTGTGAAGGCCGACCTAATTGACTCTAAAATAGCATAAAATTAACATCCCACACTGAATGATTCTGATCCCATTGCTTCCAATTTTTCAATATTACGCTGGCTAGTTTTTAAATAGCATTCCACTTAAAAGAATCATATAAACTTGAAGAAAATACAACCGTTTCAGACTGGCACCAATCGTGTTGGTAGGTGTTGGTTAACATTTTAATCCGAATTTTAAAACCAGTCGCTATTCAGATTTCATAAATGTTGTGATACAGGGGAACCGGTATTGTATATCGTAAAATAATTTTACGACAGAAATGTTTATTATAATGCATACGGAACCTGGTTATTTATGAGTTTCCCTAAAATTTATAGGCGCGACTTTAATGTTTGACTCAGGTCGCTGGCTACAAAAGTCTTATCAATAGAATTGAATTTTATTGTCTTTGTGCTAAAGTCGTTTTTCTTTTGTTACAGTGTGAATGCGAGGACGAGTTTTGCGAGGAGGCTAAGAAAAGGATCGACGTCTGTCGACCTCAGGTGTTGAAAGAAGCGGGGAACGCGACTCTCTCCTGTACTCTATCCCAGCTGATCTGCATTTCCAACGCCCAGTGTGGCACCGCCTTATCCTACTATCACCAGTTCTGCCGCTCCATGTTCCGAGGCAGAAAGTGTTCGAACAAGTGCCTTAATTCCATAGAAATTCTACGTAAGCAAGAAAAGGCAGCGGCTCTATCCGTTTGCCAATGCGACGGTAGTGAAGACTACAATTGCCCTCAAATGCAAAGCAACCTACAAAGGCTTTGCTTCCACAAGAAAGGTCATGGGAGAAACCATGAAAGGAATCACGAGAAGCACAAGAAACTGCCAAAAGAGCAAGTGATTAACTCAGGCGGCGGCGCGGTCGTGCCGGGACTGTTTTTAATGTGCGCGGTGCTTTTAACTTTCAACACGTGATGATTAATGAATCTCGAGACCTTTTTAAAGACTACTGCAATCTAGAAACAGGTCTTGAGTGAAATTAAGAATAAAAGCTAGGGTTTTTGTAAATGCCTAATTATAGTGAGGAAGGAAAAGTGGGAATTATGAATAATGAGTCTGCGTGTGGTAATTCGCTTCCTTGCTACTAATCATTGTCTTTGCTGAGATCTATTCGGATGTCTTGCTGCCGCCCACAGATGCAGGCGCTATAAATATGGCGGCGCCGGTGGTCCGGTGACAAATACTTGCCTGTTCCCGATGTGGCGCCACGATTGATCTAAAGTCACGGCTCGAAACTGATGACGTTTTTTAGCGGTCGTCATGGAATTGGAAAGCATTACGAATTGTTAGCGATTTGAAATCAATTGAACAGACAATTTGAGATACTGGGAGTAAATAAATTACCTATTGCATTTTAACTCTATCATTATAATACGTAGGCATATCAAGTATTTATATTTTCTCACCATAAAAAACGATTATTATGTTCTGTTATTGTCATTCTTGGATTTTCTACGTTCAGCAAAACACGACCGCTGGCTGTGTAAAAATAGTTTGGTCTCTTCCGGTTAAAAGCTGTCATCTTTCTCTTTCATCCGTCTAACGTTAGAACAAGATGAAGTCCCCGAAAGGTAGGAAGCTCTGCTAATGACATACAAACGACACTAATCGCTTGTTCTGATGTAGGGTTAACATCATCGGCTGCTACTCAAGTGTTGTCCTCTATAAATTTATCTGAGTTATTTTTATTCGTAACTGTCTCAACAGTATTTGAAACATTTTTATCGTTTGTTAGTTAATGTTGACAGACTCGTACTGTCAATATTTCTTTTGGATTTTTTATGTGCGAATCGTCATTATGTACCCCTCCTTTGTAAGGGTTTCAAGTTTTAAATCTTTTTGGCTGATTTACAGGGATACATATCATCCTAGGGGTATCATTTAGTAGGTATTTACAAAAAAGTCTATGTACGAAGTATATCAGTCACCAAACACCCATAGTACAAGCTCTGCTTAGTTTGAGGCTAGGTGGTGTCAATTGTCCCGAAAAATTAATATCTAATGTTGTGCCGACCCTGCGTAATGTGTGATAAACGCACCACAATGATGAATATAATAGAAAATTCAAAAGTAATGCTCTTAACACTTTTCTAGATAATAACCCTCGATACTTTGCGAAATATTTATTCAAGGTTGCCATCTAATTTGGGATGGTAAATATACTCAACCATCTGTTTGTACTGTTTCATATTTAAAATAAACTTTGCGGTAGATTTTTTGGAATTGTGATTTATAGATCCTACTATATATTTCTACGCCATACTAAACTCTGAAAATATTATCAAAAGTAAATATTATCTACGTCTACTGTCTACTATTTCAACTCTATTAAATTAAATATATGTATTCTTGAATATCAAGTATTTTGTCCTTTACAAGAAAAAGTACAAAATGTAAAATATTTTGAATCCAATTTAACATAGGTAAGTCCACTTGCATTTATTTTCTTCTGACTTGCGGAGTTCTTAAAACCGGTCCGGCTAACCCGTCTACATAGAAACTAGAGCGTTTTGTTAGAACACCTTTATTTTAGTTTGTTTGATTTGGGTCATAGCCAGTCGAAATGTTTGCCTTAGTTGTTTTGAATAACAGGGAAAATAGGATCTTGTTTGTTGTATATGATTCACGCAGCCTTGCAGATTTTAATGCTAATTTGTGCTGTGATCCTATATTTTGTTTATTTAACCGACGTTCATCGAAAAAATTAAACAGAATAATAGTTTTTTTAAGTAATCTGCCCTATTGCAGCATGGTCATGGCAAGTTTTCAGTTTGTTATAAATTGTAATTCTTTACTTTAATTGAAGTAAATTAAGGCCTAATCTCCCTCGTCAAGAGAGAAGTCCCTGTGTCTCAACAATGGGAACGTTAGTACGTTGATGAGATTTTTCCTTTGAACCGTAAGATCTTCACGATTAGCCGTTATTAAGTACTTTGTATGCTATACAGCTGATTATACTAATGTTTTGTCGCCAGTGCCATGTAGCCATGCATAATGCATCGATGATATTATGCGAATCATGAGTTGTAAATCAACTGGGCTCGGTAGAATGCGGCTTGAGTGGTTTGTCTGTAACTGTAGCACTTGTGTGCATGTATGGACGACTATTGTGGATGTTACAGAATGTCGGAAAACGGTAACATGAAGTTGTCATGTGTTGGAAACATTAATTTATGTTGTCAATATACGCACACAGAGGAATATGAGCTGTGTTCAACAGACTCATCGTCTAAGATTTAGAAGAATTGCTTTTATCGAAGAACTCTTTTACATTATATTAGTTGGCATAACGGGAATGAATGTTGTTTTAAAATGCTAGCAAATAAATTTTTTTTAAGTCATTTTTGTATTTTTTTTTACTACGGGAATAATTATTACTGATTTTTTTTGCCTCCTTTATTGACAAAAGGGACACAGTAACGATGGTCGGCATTGAGCACCTTAACCCTTAACCTTAACTCTTGAGATTCATTAGAGCTAGCGCCAGATCGCAATATCTCCATTCAAGAATTAGCTAAAAATATACCTACCTCGTTTTTGGTGGTTCTTCATTAAATTACCAACCAAGATCATCAATGATTGAATTATATGATGATTTCTGGAAATTCTGGTGATTAGTATTATGTACCTACTTCAGGATTTTCCTGTTACAGCTAATATTATTAAAAAATATTCCAACAATATTATTAAAAAATATCTTTTGGTAGAAACCTAAGTGTCATATTGTCCGTATTATGAGTTATGTTTTAAATTGTCGTATTTTACTTACCTCATTTACTTACACCGTTATTTTAGTTATTATGTTTGAAATAAATGTGTGTATTGAAAATAAGATTAGTATAGTATTAGTCTGTAATGTTTATTTAAAAAGCCCTAATTTAATTCCCTTAAAATCGACGCACAAGTGTAAGTTATAAATTATTTTAATAGGTTTAGCTTAAGCTGTCTTAAATTTTAGTGAAACTCATTAACCACAGTGTACCAAAGTGAGATTATTAGAAATACGAACTGTATATAAATTAAGCTTAACTTTAATAGATACTATATTTTTATATCAGAAAATTCGTACAAAGTATTTTAGTTTATGTTAAAGTAATATTTATTTTTAATTGGTACATTTTGTTTTAGGAATTGTTGCATTTTGTTTCGTTTTTTTGTGAAATAGTTTTAAGGATTTTAGTTGTATTTATTTGATGAAATTGCAATAAATTTTCTGTTTTCTATTTGCATTGTTTTAATAACTACCTCTCTTGGCAACTTGCTCATTCAAAAAAACTTTTATAATTTAAAAGTTTAGGTGGAGTAAGTAAAGGTTAGTTTAGGGAGACTATTCAATAATAATATATGCGAATGGAAAAAAGCTACGAGGAATTAAAGCTATTGTTAAAATATGCGCCATAGTCATAATAGTCATAATAATACATGGAAACATAATTATATTCACATAGTACAAATATCCGTTTGCTAAGGATCTTAGAAGGAATTTTTGGAACTTAAAGGATTAAATTGCAGTTTTCACCAATATAAATGGTATTAGTATTGGTAATTTGTTCGTCGTAGGTAACATTATGCACACTTGACTTCGTTTCACTCTATTTAATTTAATATTATATTATAATCTTAATTAAAAAAAATAAGCACTCTGCAAGTCACAGACAAGACACCAATTAATTGTCATAGTATAAAATACAATAATGTGAAAATAAAGAACAAATTTTGCTAAAGAGTAGGATTGTCTTTTACCTCGGAAAACATAACAAGAATTTAAAAAAATATCTAATGATGTTAGAAGATATATAAAAAAGAATTACAGGAATTCACTCACAGAGACAACTTCAGCTAATTAAATCTAAACAATGTTTATATTATTTGTTAGTTATTTATGTAAGTCTATCAACTATTATTATTATAAATAACTGGCGGTCCGCCCCGAATTCGCACGATTGCAAATAAGTTTAAGTGCGGAGTGCTAACATCCGTAGTTTTTAATATTATTGTGAGCACTCAGGCAGTTAAATGCCCGTTAAATTCTTTAGAAGTACTAAATATATCATTAAGATGCGGTATAACATAAGAACAGGTATAATATAATAATAATAATAGTATAATACAACAGATTCTTTGTTGTCTTTGAGAGATATGGCAAACCATAACTCTCAAATACAAAACAATTCTTTACAAAAAATATATAATTACATACATAAGAACCAAACTGAGGGGAGCCACAAGATTATTAATATAAAATTTCTTCTCCAATACCATAAGACAAGTACTTTATAATAAGCCTACTATAAAATAAGCCAGCCTTAGAATACCAAGATTTCACAATCTCCGAGTAAAATAAATCATAAGCCATGACGTTAGTCATTGACTTAGATTTTATTGTTAAACGGGCCCCCATTGCAACTTCAACCGTGAGAATTTTAATAAATATAGGTAAGTACCGAGTAGGTATACTTAATTCCAAGAAAGTAAACCTATTTTTAGGGTCCTGTACCCAAAGGGTAAATAAGTCTATTACTGAGACTTCGTCTGTCATCATGTCACCAGGCTGGATTTCAAGAAGAAGAAGATAGATCGTTAAAATCTTGAGGTATGATGTATTTCTCTTGCCGCTCTACTTATATTGGTTAGCGCAGTGTCATCATCTTTTTGAACATTTTAATTATAATTTTTTTTTAAACAAAATGCGTATTACCTGTACACGGAACTCAAGGGTTGAGTCCGTCTTATACTTATAATTATTTATTCATTTTTTATTTATATTTTGTGTGTTTTTTTATTGCAATATGTGTTTAAACTTTTTCGAGTTTCGTAATGTGGTCCGGAGAAGCCATCTATCTACATTCTAGGTATTCATGTCCCACCTTAGACCACATCGTCACTTAACATCGGGTTAGATTATGGTCTTATGAAGGCTTATAAAACAAAAAAAAAACTACACGGAACTCAAGTTGTATTATAATAAATTTAGTATGAGTCAATGTCAAACTTATGTATAGGAATAACAATTCTAGTTATCATAACATAGGTTACCTTGGTCTAGGCGCCTACTGGCATTTCTAAGAATCTTAGAGAACTGTTTTTTACTTATCTACAAATTAAGCTTCGTGTGCAACATTGCGTAAGTTTCAACTTCCTTTCCCACGTATCGACTAAGGAGTTTTGCCAAAACGATCACGTACAGGTGATAAAAAAAGCTAGGAATACAAAATTCAGAGACGACAAAAAAAGCTAAGTATTATATAGGCAATTCTTCAAATCAGTTCAATACAATTGGAAGGTAAAGCGTACACAATGAATACCTATAGGTAATGTACACATTATTAAGTTTAATAACTCAATAGTGTGGACAATTTATTTAATTATATAATATAAAATAATAATCTTTAATATTTTCTTGGTTTTTATTAAAAAAGGATCTACCAAATTGACGACAACATCTGGTTGTGGTTGTGGGTTCGATTTCCGCCGGGGGACCAGATTTTGTACGATCTACAATTTCTGGTTTCGGGCCTGGGTGGTGATGGGTGGTCTATGTATCATAAGTAAGTATTTACAAATAAAATGTATTTATGTAGTACAGCAGTTAACTAACGCCCATAAGTACAAGCTCTGCTTAGTTTGGGGTTAGGTAATGCTGTGTGATTAGTCGTAGTAAATATTTATTTAAATTAGTGTCATCTATGTTATCATTATAATTGGGAAAATGTATCTTTTTGTTTGTCCGTCTTTAATTGTCTGCAAATATATATCAATTTTTTTAACGGTAAAACGGCTGAACCGGATATGGTGATGGTTTATAAACCTATTAAATTAGGACATAGGCTTTTAACCGCTGGAAATTATATTGTTCTGAGCTAAAATCTATTCATCTATACTAATATATAAAGCTGAAGAGTTTGTTTGTTTGTTTGTTTGTTTGAACGCGCTTATTTCCGAAACTACTGGTTCGAATTGAATAATTCTTTTTGTGTTGGATAGTCCAGTTATCGAGGAAGGCTATAGGCTATATAACATCACGCTATGACCAATAGGAGCAAAGATATAGTGGTAAATGTGTAAAAAACGGGAGAAATTGTTTATCTTTGAAGCCTTCCGTTGCGTGCGCCGTGAAAACGGTTTAAGATACACAAAAAATATGTATTAAAGAATAATAGCTCTTTTAATGATCTAAAAAACAGTCCGCGATAGTATATGTCTATCTTTTAAGATTAACTCACAAAAACCGTTTTTATGGTACCTAATTTGGTCGAAATAATTTGTTTAAGTTGTATCAACATAATAATATTAATCTTTATTCAAATAAATATGTTGTTGGTTAAGAGTACTTCATCCATTATAACGCGGGTAGCACCGCAGGATACAGCTAGTATATTATAAAGTTGAAGAGTTTTTTTTATTTTTTGTTGAGGTATTTGGCTGGTCCGATTTGAAAATTATTTCACCGTTAGATAGAGCATTTCACAAACATACACCCTTCTTTTTATTTATAACCTATGTAAAAATCTTTACGTCAAAATATTAAGTACCGACTTAGGTTATTTTTTAATTTGTATATACTCAGAAGTTTTCAGCTGGAATTTTCCGCACTGTGCTTCCATGGTATTATACTATAGGCCATGTCAATACTTTAAAAAAATGTAGATGAGAGAAATGTGAAAGTTACTTACACCAGGTGTCAAAGGTTTCAAAGGGCCCTTAGGTTTCGCAACATAGCACATCCGTTCCCATAGAATTTCGAGTAAAATCACGTAGAGCTCTCCATTGAAGAGCACTTGTAGATTAGCACTTAATGGATGGGCGGTATCCTGAATTGTTTCCGCTTTCTGAGCACCATGTGAAACTGTTAAGCTCAACAAGGCTGTACAAATAAAAAAAAAAACACGGGGAAATCATATAAAACATACCAAAATCTTAAAAAAAACCTTTCTCTGAATGGTCATTAATAGTCATTTATTGATAAAATTATTATACGTCACAATTACATTTTGGTTACACTGGTTACTTAATAAATATGTCAAATTGCAAATACTTTGTCAATAACTCATATGTCAAGTTTAAAATAATAAATAAATTACAATACAAACGAAATGTCAATGCAAGCGAATTAATTGGTATGTCAGCTACTTATGATTTGTCAAAGAGCACTCTATGAACTCATCATAGGTATAAAATGTCTGTTTTATGAGCCATCGTTTTAATCGTGCCTTGAATGCGGAGTCGCCCGTGGCTTCAACCACCGAATCTGGAAGTTTATTATATACTGTCGCACCCATAACATGAGTTAATCTGGCAGATTTCTCAAGTGTGCGCGACTAAATTACCCATACTCCGTTTCATAATGTTGTAAACAGCCGAAATAAAAAGCTTTACTAATTTTTCAATTTGGCCAAATAATGTAGGTAAAACTTGTTTTCTAATCGATATTAATAATTATTATAATATTAAAGTTGAATCATCTTGCAATGAATTATTTTGAATAAATATTGATTTTAAAAAGCGTCTCTAACACCCTCCATACATTTTGTCCATAATAATGCAATTTTCAGCTTTCATGGTATAAAAGTTAACTGAAAAGTTTGTTTGTTTGGCTGCATGTGCTAAGCTCAAATTTCTTGAAAGATTACGGAATTATTTAATTGTATTGTATTGTAATATTTAATTTTGAGGACGAATATAGGCTATAATTTTACAGCGGGAAATTCTTTAACACGGGCAACGCTATGGCGTAAAATTGTACCCGAAGCAAAATCATTTGCCCCAAAGCAAAATCTCCTCGGGTGGTCTAATGTCTATGATCAAAAGTCATAATTCTAATTACCACCACTTGAAGCAATTCTTAGACAAAAACCTGGTATGCGTGAGTGCTATGAAATATAATGATGAGATACTAATGGGGAATTCCTAAATTGGCTTCTTTGAAGGCTGGCAGCCAATTCGAGCTACGTGCCCAATGATTGGATAGGTTTGTTCATTTTCCATCAATAATTTAAGGCTTTTGTATTCCCGGAAAACAATTCACAACTATTCGCCTTTAACTATGATGCGCAAGATTGCTTGAAGGAAAGTAATTATTAGTAATTAAAGTTATGTATGTTTCTTGTAAATAGGCATTACAGTAAATTACGAGGATTTAAGACATCATAACTAATAAATAGCTGTTGTCGGTCATTAAAAAGCCTAAAAGAAAGCCTAAAATGGAAAAGAAGACATAGTATCTAAAGCAGGTTGAGTTGTGGGCAATATCAAGTATCGTGTGCATTCCACAGGACAGTAAATTACCAAATCCCCGGTGGAGAATTGATTTTGATGCCATCTCAAAGATCGCTTTATCAGGTGACGGGCTTGGACAGGCAACGTCGGAACGCAGTTGTAGCGTAGTTGGACTTTAGTTTTGCAGATGTTACCATGGTTACTGTTTATAAACTCCACTTCAATTTTGTGCAGATAAGTTAAACTTACTGCGCTCGACTGCAAAAGGTGTTAAAAAGGTGTTAAAGAAACCCGAGGTACCATGCAGTGGGACACCACGGCACGGGCATAAAAAGGTTCTGGTATTTATATCAACTATCAATGGCATCGTGTCGATTTTTAGTACCTATTCAAATAATTTGATACCCTAAATTCTATCAGTCCATTAAAAAGATAATAAAGCCTTAATTTGGCGTTCAATTCAAGACGTTTCTTAAAGCAAAGCGTTGCGTGTTATTGCTTCTTTATAATCTGTCATTTGTCTTTATTTAGTGTGCAGTAGCCGGTCATTTGGCTTTAAGCCCCAGGATCTAGGACAACAATAATAAAGTTTCAAGACCACCGGGTAGTTCTGCTTGTTCACGCATTTAATTAATACCTTTTGCAATATTATTTAATCTGTTTCAAGTTTCAGCAGGAAATAATATGTACTGAATTTTGCGCGTCGTCATTAGGTTAAAAGATTGGCGTCAAATATTGTTTTTCTTTGTTTTACCCTTCATACTTCAATTGTAACAAAATGCCCTCTAATTTGGAGTAAGAAACATACTTAAAACAATATCTTTACGAACTTTGAAAACTGAGAGAATTTGAGGAGGTACCCGAAAGTTCGGTAAAACAGGAAACTATAGACAACGACGTTTTAATAAACATGGTGGTTGTTATTAATTAAAAAAAAGGTGTGTGTGCGATTCAGACACGATAGAAGTGAAACTTCAGTAAATCGACGAAAGAATAAGATGAATAAAAAAAAAGTGTGTGTGTATCAGCTACGACGCACGATTGGAGTCTACTACTTACGAACTATAATTATGATATAATATATCGAATAGAAAATAAATCTAAATTTAAAATTTAAGAAAAACCCCCGATTCCAATGCCATAATATCCTTAAACGTAAAACAACATAATATTATGTAATGTGGACGCGATGCGATTTCATTTGATACCCCACACTAGTATATTTGCAGATTTTCGGTTTTCCTTACCCACTCTCACCCCCATAACTTTTAAACGGCACAACCGATTTTCATTAAACATGTCTAAGAACACTCGCGCCAGACTCACCTTTCATACAAAAAAAACTAAATTGAAATCGATCCATCCGTTCGGGAGCTATGGTGACACAGACAGACTGACAGACACACAGACAGACAGACAGACAGACAGACAGACAGACACGTCAAACTTATAACACCCCTCTTTTTTGGTCGGGGGTTAAAAAGGGTAAATGAACGCATCTGCTAAAATGATATGAGAAACAAACATATATCTGTAATTATTCGGATTATTTATATTACTTCAATAAAGCGTACCTATTACATAAATTATGTTACAAAATAATATAAATAAAATACAGCAATACCTCTATTTTACTCAATAATACCTCTAATACGCGATACTTCGTAGTCTCAACTACGAAGTATCGCGCAAAGAAATTTAAATTGAGTCTCTTACCATTTCCGTTTCATCTTTTTGCATCCGGTTTGAAATCACTACGATTCTATAGAAGTTTCACTTCAAAAACGGGATTTGCGCATTTTCATTCAAGTATTTCTAGAGTTTACGCTATACGTGAGTAAATCCCGTTACGAAAATGAATAGTGTGATGAATACTCACGATAACTTTGAAAGTGAACGCGCTTACGTTTTTCTATTCGTTTGTCACCAGGATGTATCTCAAGAACCATGATAGATAGTGAGTTAAAATTTTTGAGGTACCTACTTATGATGTAGGTATTTCTGTTGTCCTGCCAATTGGTACCATCAGTATGAATAGTAAACCGTATCGGTATCACATTTGACACTCTGAATAACGCATCAGTGCTGCCACCTGTTCAACATAATTCCTGCACGTTCCCTATAGATACAAAATTAATGGGGCTTGCACACAACAAACGACCAAGTGAATATTTTCTTCTAAGATTTGCACGCTTGTTTCAGAAAGCATCAGCATTAAGTAGCAAAGAAATGCAACTAAAGTCGAACAGTTCTAGTGAAACTTAAACTCTCAATCCGGCTTGAAGGACCACCGCAAGGAAACATGACGATCCACGCCTTCGGCATCACGACAAGCCCGTTTAGCTCTCTATTAAATGCGGGACCAGCGAATAGAAATGTAAGGTCTAAATGGCCATTATGGTAAAGATGAAAATGCCATTTAAATTTGGCTTGGTTTTAAGGGGAACATTGAGAATTATGATTTATAAAAGAGGACGAGAATTGGATGCCCTTCACACCACACAATAAAATAGTTCAATCTTTTTACTGAGCAATAATATTTTTTGTTGTTAGCTGCGCAATGTTCCCTACATGTACAATAAATAGTATTGGGAAATAGATTGTGCAATTTTATTGTGTGGGGCGCCATACAGAAATACTCATAAACACAGGATCCCCAATCCTCATCCTGTCATCAGAGCTGTGATGAACTGTTAACGGTCATTCAGCTTAAATTAATTTTTTTTTGTAAATGATGCAACACACAAAAAAACGTGCCGACCTGGAACCGACTGATTTGTTAGTTTTTTAAGTGATGAGAGTAGGTATTCCATCGCGCCATTTAAATCTATCTACATTAACAGTTTCTAAAATAATCTATGTGTAACTAAATAGGTTAGTGAGAACCTGCGTCTGTTTTTAAATTTTTTTTTAATAGTTTAAACCTAAGTGGTTTTTTGTTGTTATACCTCTATAATTGTTAAATATAAATGTTTGATTGGAAACAATAAATAAAAAAAAATAAAAAATGTCTAACCTTTTTCACAATAACATCGCGCGCGGTGACACGGCTCTTACTATGAGTATATAGAACTTATATTTAGATATTTTTCGTAAATAGTATTGTTTATTTGAAAAACTTTACTAAAACTCGTATTTCATTCGTGATCAAAGATCATTCAGCACTCACACCAAGCTGTGTAAAGGCCGACCATTATTTTGCGATTTACCCTCACTTTCCCGATCGTGCATTTTACGGTTGCCGTAATGTGTTTATACACATCATATACCTATAAAATGCCACGGTATATACAAGATAACATTATTGCCGTCGGCATAGTCAAGCTATATTATGGGTTTTACCTTAGTTTGGATCGTGTGTCTTGCTTCGTAACGTGTTAATGGCTAAAGCAGAGAGGGGCTAGTAATGTGTAATATTGCCTTCAAGCTTTAAGTAACTTAAGAAATCGCTGTTTTCCAGTGCCTGATATTAAGGTACCATCTCATGATAATTTTAAGTTTTAGTACATACTACATTGAGTACCCGAGCTATGGTATTTATTGACTAGAAACAAAGATTTAATGGGATTTAATAAGCAGTAGTCACTTTGAGCACAAGGCAAAAATCAACAGTAGTAAATTGTGTTCTAGATTGCCCAAGGCCCAGTCTTATGTAGCAAGTTTGTTAATCATCATCACCCTATTAACGTTGCCACTGCTGGAACACAGGGACTTCTCTCTTGACGAGAGAGATTAGGCCTTAATTCACCACGCTGGCCAAGTGCGGGTTGGTGAATGTCACATGCCCTTCAAACTCTTCTAAAGTTCTCAGAACATGCCGGTTTCCTCACGATGTTTGCCTTCACCGTTAAAGCACGTGTTTAAAGCGCACATAAATTTCTCAAGAAGAAAAATCCAGAGGTGCGTGGCGGGGTTTGAACCCACGACCTTCGGAATGAAAGTCGAGTGTCCTCCCACTTTAGCCAACACGGCTTTTTTTAATAGAACACCACATTGCTCTACATTCCTCAAATTGTCAATCATCGTCTAACGGTCCCAAACTGTGGGTGGCAGTGCCCGCGGCTGCCGGAGTCGTACCTACACTAATTACACCTCGGTGTTACACAATCATTCGATACACCACCGTGTGTGGTGCTGTTATGATGAGCCTGATGGTCAAGGCACGTTCTGACCGCACTTAGGGACGAATTAGCGATAGGACGTATCTTAGACAGAAAGCGGTGTTCAAGTGATCTGCGTTTTGAGGAAAAACAAATACATAACTAAATTAAAAATTAATGAAACCCCGATTCCATAACCTTAGCTTCCTTAAAAGTAAAAAGTCATACAATTTTGTAATGTGCATGTGATGCCCTTTCATTTGACCCCACTCGAGTAATTTCAATAATTTAAACGGGTAAAAAACCCCCCTTAACTTTTAAACGGGTGAACCGATTTTCATCAAATATGTCTTAGAACACACGCGCATAACTCACTCTCAAAAAATGTTTAATCGCATCATCTGTTTAGTTCAGATCATTTTCTTGTTATTGGACTTTGCGCTTGAAGCGACAATTTGCCAGTGTCAAGTTAAACAAAATTTTAAAGTGAAAAAGATGTTACTTAGTTGAACGCTATTTTGCGTCTCGCATCATCCGTTTGGGAGCTATGATGCCACAGACAGACAGATAGACAGAAACGTCAAACTTTTATCGACCCGTTAAAAACAGAAATAAATGAATGCCAAACGCTTGGACTCTGTCTGTCAGGACATTTAGGAGGTAATTATTTAGCTTTCAAGTTTATTTAAATAACATATGTAAACAAAAAAAATATCAATATTTACCCTAAATAATATGTCGTAATATGCGCTGAACACATTTCCAGTTTTACAAAACTTGCTAATTTATAATAGAATAGAAAAAGTTTTATTTACATCATAAACTCACAATTAAAATAACGTAAAAGCAGTTAAACAAAAATACTATGTGCATACTTAACAAATTTAGATGTAAATTAGTTAAAATATTAGAATTATTTCGCTTACATTTAATACGCGGAATAAGCGCATTTCTTATAAATGTTCTTTAAAGTATATTATAATATGATATGGACCTCATCTTAATGTAATTTTTTAATTTGTAGTGTTGTCCGAAATAAATGAATCTTATTTTATTTTTATTTTATTATTAGTATATATTTTTCCGGATATTTTATATATATTTCCGGACTATTATTTTACAATACCATGTAGTTTAACATAACTTGCCGCTTTAGGGCAGGTCCGGTCCGTTCGGATCTATGAGTCCCACCGTTTTTATGTTGCCATGATAATTAATTTGTATCAAGCAACTATTAACACGTTAACTGTCCAGTGACTCGAAACGGAGTCACATATGGGCCAAGTTCATAAGTCCATGACTCTGACTGGAATCATAATACGTGGGTCGACTGAATGTTATTTATTTCACTGGACGTATGAATAAGAGCTAAACCATTGTCATGGACGTATGATTAGATAACTAGGCAACATAAAACTAAAAAGAGCCTACGTAAAATGTTGCCAGTTTTTATTATATGGTTAAAATAAAACAAATATTATAATATTGGACAATGGAAGTTTTATTCAATGATATATGTTGTAACATGTTCGGCACAGCGGTGATTTACATTTAGGGCACCACGTTACCACTTTCGAAGCCTTTGCACCCGCAACTTTTGAAGTTTGCCCCTCTGAAATGAGCTTGTTATAGCATCCTTTGCAGCGTTTTTTGCACGTCGTACGACCAGGTTCTCTTTCCATTTTCTCGAAGGCGTGTTTTTGGTTTATTTGTTGCAGTGGACGTGCAATAGATTGTCGATGTTCTTCTCTTACCTCTAGCAGCTTTTTTATTATTATTTCATGTGCCGATAACACGGAAAGCTTTTTTTTCCCCGCGTTCCTTTGCAGTTCGTTGAAAATAAGGCACTGCGATCGATAACAAGTCCGTGGCAATTTTTTTGTACCAAGTTATCGATTTTCTTGTTGGACTATTGTAGCTGCTCAGCTGATCTGATACATCGATACCTTTTTTCCCTTTATTATAATCTAAAACCATTTCAGGTTTGAGTACTGGTAGTCGCCCGCTACTCATTTTCATTCCTTTTCCGTTACATGTTGAAAGAAGTGACACGTCACGTTTGTCATGCCACTTTATGACAGTAATATTGCCTTTTTGCATAGCTGCAATCTCCCCTTTCTTCAATTTACTTCCAATGACAGCTTGCGGTAACCCTCTTCGTTTTTTATTCAATGTACCCAACAAATCAGTACGACGACTCTTCAAAAAGGTGGCAAGCGGAATGCTGGTGTAAAAAATATCAGTTATCATCAATCTACCCTCATCTAGCAATTTTTCAGCAAGGCGTGCAACAATACTTCCAGATAAATCCAAATCATAGACTCTTTGGCTTTGACCGCAATAAATTTCATACTCCCATACAAAGCCGTCAATTGTGCATAGTTTGTAGATTTTGACTCCGTATTTATGGGCTTTGGATGGTATGTATTGCCTAAAACAAAGGCGACCACGAAAGTGTACCATGGATTCGTCAACGACAATAACGCGGCCTGGTGTGTATATTGCATGTCCGTTTTCCATTATTAGGTCTAAAAGTGGTTTTATTTTATAAAGCCTATCATTTTCATTTCTTGGAGCCTCATTATCAGCAAAATGCCAACATTTTAGTAAAACGGCAAAGCGATTGTATGATAATTTTATATCGTGCATAAGGGGATGGAAATACAAAGGGGATGTCTTCCAATAACTCTCAAGTGTGGGTAGTTTGACAACTCCAGTGAACAGTACCATCCCTAAAAATTTCAGCATTTCACCATCTGTAACGTCAGTCCATCTTTTTATACGACTATTTTCAAACGAAGCACTCTCTTTTAGACGCCTGCCGTAAATATTTGTCTGTTCCACCATTAGTGCTATAACTTGGTCATCCACAATTTGGCGAAGATAGTGAAAATATCCGTGTTTGAGTCAAAGTGAATAAATTGACGAGCTAGATTATCCCGACCTGTAAATATTTCTGGCGGTAGTTCATCCACTTGGGTTGACCATTAACTTTCTGCTTGGGGAGCTTGTTGGTGTATTATATTTTCATGAAGGAGCAAATTACTCGGCTCTTCTTGGTGGTTGAGCTCTTCCGCTTGAATATAGTCCCTAATATCATCGATAGTTTCATAGACAATTGGTAGTGCAGACTCGCGCTGAAAAACAAAATCATCTTCATCATCGGAACTGCTGGATTCGTGGTCACTGTTTTCTAGTAATCGGATTATGTCAGCTTCCTTCCGGACACTCATTTTGAATTGTTTACGCGCTAAATAACTTGATAGAAGTACGAAACACGAAAGAAGGTAGCTACTTATGTAAACTTAGATTCAAACAAGTTGAATCATATGCTTTTTTTACCACAGATGACGTAAAATCCCTCCATGTGATTGTCTGATGTTCAATCAATTTTGACAGCTGACATTTCTTTCCACACATAAAGAAAAAAGTCGATAATAATCTTCGTATTTACATCTATAAGTCCATGACTCGATAAAGAGTCCTACCTTATTCAGTTTATACGTCCATGACTCCAAACAAAGTCACACGGTTCATGTTCGGACGTCCAAGACTCCGTCCGGAGTCATATTTTTTTTTTGGGATTTTCCTGGAAAACTATTTATTTTCAGGCCAAACTAGCATGATTGCAAACGCTTTGATAATTTTTGTTTAACTTATAACGAAATTTCAGTTGGACGTAAGGCGTATACTTTTTACTTTTGTTCTGGGACAGTTAACGTGTTAAAGCTAGGTAAATGCTTTATTGACGGCAAATCAGTAATGTTGTCGGACCGCATCACCGTCGGATCAGTTTATGATGATTTAAACATACATACTCAATAATTAAATAACCGTTAGCATGGAATAATAATTTACTAAAGCAACCGTAAGTGATGAGTTTAAGGCTGTGCGTACACTTCAGGTTGTGATTGAGTAGAGCGTTTACTTTTAACACAACAGAACATTACAACACTAGTAGTTATAATGGATTTTCCCGCAGAGTCACATTTTCCGGCGGTTTTTTTTTTTTTATTTATTTATTTTTAAAGAGCTTATGTACATATGTAACATTCGTCGTGTTTTTGTGTGAGACTACGAAGAATGACATAGGCTAGCCATTCGTCATGAAAACACCTAGGTACTTCCTGTTGGATTTACAATATACAAAATTTTATGAAAACTTTTAACTTAGGAAATTCACGCAGATGAAGCCGCTAATCGATATTTACCATGATTAAACGTATTTCGAGTTTCCCGATATTTCGACGCCATGATAGAACTGAGGTAGATCTGAACTGAACTGAACGCTTTGTCCGCTACTAAAACTGTTATTCAATTTGCTGGGACTTCTACAGTTCTAGCGTGATCATGGCGCATGCAAATACGTCGCAAATTCAGGAAGTTCAAATCCGTTTAATCATGGTAAATATCCCGTTGTTAATCTTAATAATAGTTAGTAGTAAAGGCTAGTTCATAAATCATCATCATCATCTTAGCCGTTCGAACATTCAGTACATTCTCATGGTCTGTGCTATATGATACGTAGGTAATGCCCCTTTTAAAAACGGAATTTTCTTTTACTAGAATCTAATTCTTCTTCTTCTACGTTTCGGACAGAAAAATCTGCAAAAAACAACGCGCGCGCGTGAATTGAAAAGAGACGGAGCTCGCGTTGGCGCTCACACCTCCCGATGAAGTAATTTTCTTGATTATTTGTTGTCCAAACCGTAGATAGAAGAAAAATTAGATGTAATTTGTGAGTTAATTCGGTTTTTAAAATGAATAGAACTCACGATAACTTTGAAAGTGAGATAGATAATAGTTTGTAGAGCTATGAAGCAAGATTGGAAGGTATGTTATCAAAGCGCAGCCCACCCGAATGCAGTCATTAAAATTTGATTTCTTTTTGATGGAGCTTTTGACACAGATGCAGTGTTTTTACCGGTATAGCTAATTATGGTAATTGTAGTTACATGTGCATAACTGGGTACTGTTGGTATCTATATCTAGTGTTTTCAGTTAAATTAATTTTATTCAATTAAAATAAAAAGCATTTATGGTCAATATAAACTATGCACTTAAATAAAAGGATACGAGCTTTAGGACTGTGTGGTAGTTTCAACGCCCGGCTCCTGGACTAATTATCCTGATTTTACAAACATAAAACCATCTTCTCGGTTGAAATTCCTGTGTTTGGTAATCTCAATAGCCTCCTGTACCAATCTAGGTATATAGTGTTTTTCTACTGAGATTACTTGTGGTTTGTGTAGCTCAATTCAATGGTTAGGGCCCGCCTCTAAAATGTGTTCCGCTATAGCCGATTTATGAATATCCACATTCTTTATAGCCCTTATGTGTTCCTTTATTCGGCAGGCTATGGTCCTTTTTGTTTGACCTGTGTAGGACTTGCCACAACTACAATCGATCTTATACACTCCCAGTGTTTAAAGGGGTAATCTATCATTAGGCGAGCGCAGGTAATGTGAGATCTTTTGTAAAGGAGTAAAGATGTTTTTTATCGAGGATTTTTGCAGAACCTTTGCAACATTATCCGTTACTACTTTTATGTATGTCAGGAAAGCTGGTTTTCGTTCCACCATACACTTGTGGACTCCTTGACTTGGATGACGACGTGGAGGTAGCGGGTGCTTGTAACCATTCCTGCGTAGGACTTTCCGTACATGAGTAAGCTCGGCTTGTAAGCTGTCAGCATCACAAAGATCGTACGCCCGGTTTCCGCCGGAGGTCCAAACGGACACCGTCAGTTTTGTGTGTCGCGATAGTGTGTTAGTGGGGTGTGAAACATGTCCTAATCCTAGTGAAGCATCGATTCGTAATAAAAGAGTGAGAAAGAGGGTAGATCGATTTGTCTGCCAATAAAACTGTTACTCCAATCGCTGCAGCTTCAGTTTAACCGTGATCATGGCGCATGTAACTGTGCCGAAATATCGGGAAACTCGAAAGACAATCAATCATGGTAAATATCCCGTTATAAATCTAAATAATATTGATAACCATGATAGTTTATTAAAAAAATTATATGTTTTAAGTTTAACAAATGAGCGGTCAAGAGCAAGACTCGCCTATAAAGGGTTTAGTAGCAGCAAGTCACATATTATAAAGTTCTTACAGATTAGTTTTTTAATAAAAAGTAAATACGAAAGATAGCCTTAAAAAAACTACTATATAGATAATGTTCCAACCAATTTTCGCTGAAAGTTTGCATGGTGTTTTTTATATAGATATATATTTCTATTTATTTATTTATCTATACATGGTATACATAATAGGATATTTTTAGATTTATAATTTTTCTTATTTTAGAAGTACAGGGGGACACAACACACAACTTACCACTTTAAAAATGACTCACAAAAAAAAACACAGTACAAAGTATAAAAAACACGTTTTAGACAAATTATGTTATACAAAGAGGACATATTTCAATATAATACGAGAACTATTTCCCGATTGTAATAAAACTTACATGGGAAACACTTGCAAGCAACAGCATTTATTAAAAAATAACAAAATTATAGGAGCTCAAAGTTAATAGATAACAAACATAAAAAATGCAAAAAATGTTACGCGTCGAATTCAGAACCTCTTTTTTCGTTCAATTACGGTTAAATAACTATTTTATATACCCATTGGTGATAAACTGGGTACCTATTAGGTGTATTGCTTCATTTGTCGCCCACCACAGTTTAAGTCTGTGATTTTTGTTTTACATGGAACCCATAAAAATGTATACCTAATTATCGAAACAAAAATAAAGATATCGAACGAAATCAATAGCAAACACGGACCATAAAAATGCCCCATTAAATCTATTTCAAAAGCCGGGCCAAAGCCTTCGTGTTTTTTTTTCAAGGAATCGTACCTTACATTTTCCTTAAACATCACAATGGATTTGCTGAGTGTGGTAGTCAAAAATTATGCAAATACTTACGTAAGCTTCTAATAAAGCTCTTTTTATTCTAAATAGCTCAAATTTTATTCAAATATCTTACATAAAAAATGTTAACTCCACGATTTATTCTAAGACGGAGAGGAGAGGCTTACTTAATCTGTAATAACTTCCTGCTTATTTCAACATCGGCACTTCACTTACAGATTAAGAATACTTGAAATTGTACGCGCTTTTTCATAGTTCCTTTCTCCTTTCTTCCTGGTTAAGTACGTACTTATACTCAAAGACCGAAAAATAAAAAATGTTTTTAGTCATTACAACTTATCTGCATTGTTCACATATTTTTTTAATCTCCTAATACGGAATTAAGATTCTAACAAAAGTTGTATTCATGAACACAGGTAGCCAAATCTTCAACTTAATGGTTTCAAACGTCCATCAGATTACTAAATCACACGTTCTAAAAACCGTGAGTTTTATCACTCAATTTCTGGGAAAATATAAGAGCTTTTATATTAGAATTTGCTCAATAAAAGCTGTTCTGTACCATTAGTTTTGATATTTATAGCAATTATTCCGTGTTCTATTGATTGAGACATCTTTGCCGATGGGTATAAATCTTAGTTTTTATAATGGTATCATCGCCTCTGTCATTGGTAGAGCTTTGCGGCAACATCAAAGAGGAAGCAATGCTTTGTAAAGCCGCAGGCGCGCGTCGATGAAGGCTTCATTAAAAAATTCTGTTCAGATCTATGATTGAAATGTAACGTTGTGATATAAAAAAATGTTTATATCTTAACTTTACAATAATTGCCCGCTGGATCCGGAACGCAGTGTTTTCGTGATCTTAAACAGGAAAACTACGTTTAGCCACTCGTTTTTCTTTACGTCTTTAATAGGTGCCTTGAATAGGGGCGTGTTCTAATAGTTTTATAAGCACAAACACAATATCTTGTATCGCGAAACAGATGGAGTATTTATTGAGAAAGGTTATAGGCTATTTTATCTCGGAATAATACGTTATAACCGCTGGATAATCCGTAAACAAGGACGACGCGTGTAATAAAATTGACGCTAGGACCAGGATTGGCCGAGGTAAAGCTGTTTTTTATTACCTAGTTTCTACCGATTTGACTAGGCACTGTGAATTAAACAGTCTAAACGAATCTAAAGCTCATTTGGATGTGAGCAATTCGTGAAATGTCGTTAAGTTGAATAGAGAAAGTACTTATAAGGACTTGATGATACGTGTGCTGAAACATTTTGTGGGAATATGTAAAGGAACATTTTGTGGGAATTGAAAAACAGTAAACCGCTTTATTTAGGAGTAGAAGTGGGGGTCTGGGTGGGAATAGGAGTGAAGGGGGGAATGGGTTGGAAGAAATTTAATGAGTGAGAGTAGGCCTAGGAGTAGAAGAGAGAGTGTGAGTGGAACTGGAAGATAAAGCATTATTTTTTCCCTTCTACGGCAACCCCGTTTTATTCTCTACATAATGTATCCGACAAAATAAAGTCTGCCGGGCCAGCTAGTATAAAATAAAGATCTCTTTACCTTTATACTTAATCCAAAAAGGCCGCAAATGATTTTGATCCACAACTCAATTACTCCGGCCCCTGGTTCCCGTGTAGTTCACAGACCCCCACAGCCACGCAGCAGTTACTAAGGGTTCTCGGAACGGGAGGCTGCGGGCTAGCGTTCGGCCGCCGATAGAGTCATTATGTTCCATTATTCTACGGTGGTTGTCAATGTTGAGGGTGTTTTTTTATTATTTTAATAACAGATAGCGAAAAGATTTCAAGCAGCAAATGAATTTGATCCACAACTAAATTACTACGGCCCCGGGTTCCCGTGTAGTCACAGACCATCATAGTTACGCAGCAGTTACTAGGGATTTTCAGAACGAGAAATAAACGCTATTATTTTGTTAGCTATTTTAGACGTTATGTCATCTGTTGAATGCGTGGCTTGTTAAATTGAATAATATATCTTCCTTTCACAAGATAGGAGATCTAAGAAGTGGAAAACCGCCAAGTTTGATGAACTCCTTTATACATTATGGTCTTAAGGTTTCAAACCCAAAGGACGAAAACTCCTGTTTGTGGAGAAAACAATTCCAATATTGCAAATCCCTACACTCAGTAAAAAAATAAAAAGGATAGATGACTTAAAAAAAAACAAGACCGTCGTTAAGATTGGTTTTGATTTGTACTAAATTTATACGTCGCAATTTGTCATCTGTTTGATGCGTGGTTTGTTAGCTTGATTATCTTCCTTTCACAAAATAGAAGATCTAAAAAGTGGAAAACCGCAACAAAATCAATGTTGGATAAACTCCTCTGCCTACTCCGGCACTTGCTTATTAAATTGATAAGACGGACTAAACAGAATACCTTTTTATGTACTTATCATGCCTGTTGTAACTACAGCTAAATTGAAACATATAGGTACCATATAAATATTATAATTTTTTTTTTAATAAAATGGTTAAAAGTTTGGGATCCCCTGACCGCGGCTGATTAACTCGTGGCGCGGGCGCAGGGTCGGGGAGCGAGGCTGCGCTGGACCATAATATATATCATTTTCTTACTTTTTGTGACTTTTTCCGTTCCTTTCGACTTAAACACGCAACCGGGGCTTTGTAGGTAGCTTTTATTTATGTCTTCTTAAGCCTACAATTGAGGGATTGAAATTATTTAATTTGAGTCTCTAAGGCGGCCTCTAAACGGTCTATTATATTGCACAATTTTGCGAATTGTGCAATTTAATTGACCGTTTAGGGTTAATATTGAAGATTGCACAATGATTGGCCGAAAGTTTGAGCGAGTTTAATTTTTATTGCACCATGTTTTTCGCACGGTGCACACGGGATCAATACTATTCTCCGACTGAACGCGAAAACATTGTGCTGTTCGTATTGTTGTGCAATATAATTGGTCGTTTGGATCAAAGCGCCTTTCAATCTTATTGTACAATAAAAGTATTGTACAATGTTATTGTAGGTCTAGAGGCCGCCTAAGATATACTGACGTAAGAAAAGAAATTGTTTGAATGCTAGAAATGGAAAGAAATACTTTTAAATGTTATTGTTTTGGACCCATCATTAAATTATATTCAACGCATTCTTTCCTTCTTATAATATTAGATTTGCTATGATTCTAAGCGAGGTTTAACAGGTTCACAACAAATTCGTAAAAAGCCAAATTGAGCCAGTGAGTATTTAAACGTTCAAGATTTAAGTCACTCAATCAAACACGAATTGCGACAAACAATTCACTCCAGTACAAAAAGGTAAGCTATTAAAATTTTAGAGGTCATATTTCCCGGTAAAGCTTTTTCACGGGCACCTAATTAAGAAGGCAGTTTAAAACGGCTCGAACTGAATACAATGGCCGCACCCAAGTCACCCACTAATGTTCACCTTAATTAAAATACAATCGAAGCTTTTAGTTTTGAATAGGCACTGGCTTGTTCCTGTGTTTCTTCTCACTTAATTTAAGCGGTATTGTGCCTTCGTCTTACGATATAGCTAGAGCTGCATTTATGTATTATCCCTTAAAAATATTAGTGATTGATTAGTATTAGAATGTTTTTGGTCTTTTAAAAATTTTAAACTTGACTAGTTACTGATAACAAGATAAAATAAAAAAAAACCCTCAACGCAGCATCAGGTGGAAATTATTTCTCGAATATTTCAAATGGCAATACTTTTCCCATAAAACTTGCTGTTAAGTAAAGTATAAATACCCCACGAACTTACCCCCGTTTAATGGATTAATTTGTGGTATAACATATTTATCGCCGGTAAAAATATATTGGTTCAGTAGATAAAGATATTACCCCCTACAACGTCACAAATAGTCGCACAATCTTAGGAACTTTACATTTGTATAATATAAGTAACGATGACATTCCATTTGGTAATGTAGGTAGGTACACTTATTTTCACGTCTGGTCATAATACTCGTAGATCCCACCTAAACATATTTATTATAAATAAAGTTTAGACAAGAAAGCTTTTGTAGATCCAAACATATAACTCTAGAACGCCTAACTTCACAACTTCACTTCAGCATAGGGAACTTATTAATGTTAACGTATCAAGTCTTTTATCATGATAAAACAGCTGAGCGATACGACTTGTTTATAAGATCGATCTGATGAAAATCGTGACGATTGATCACATCAAGAATGACGCCTATACAAAAAGAATTGTTATAACTATCGATCATAAACTTGATGATAAAGACATTTCAAATAACTCAGTACGTGCCCTATAAAATCTTTCGGTCGTAAAAGATCTTGATAGAAGGCAATTCGATAGTATTATATCGGTTCGACTTTTCAATCGATTGTCTGGAGCAACGGATAGTAAATCTAAAATCGGTGTTCGACATGTACGATGTGTCATGGTTAACACTAGGTTCATTAAAAATACCGAGGGCCTGTATTGCCTATATCGATTAAGGTCCTAAGCAGCTAACCAATAGATACTAAAAGGATGCTGTCTCAATTAGATTGTTGTGTAACAGAGAGAGGTAACGCAGGCAGTCGTCAAATACTTCTCTATCCATCATTCAATTTGTCAAACAAATAGATTCAATCACAGAAGTCTAAATAAATTATTTAGATTTCTGTAACACGACATACGTTTTGTAAGAAATCAGCGCGCCTTAAAACATGTAGGTATATAACCACTGATTAGTTGGGAATCTACTCGTAAGTGTAAAAGGTCCTCAATCGTGAAGCAATCTCAGTTCTGTCATTTCAAATCGCGTGTAATCCCAACGGATGTCTTCACGACAAACCCATGTCTCACATCCGTCGCATACTCGGTGGGTGGACATACACCTACGCCACAGATTTAGATAATGTGTAGCTTATATAATAGTCATGCCCACGTTGTCTTAAATCTTTTATTGTCTTTTATGCTTGGCCCCTCGCAACATTCGCTCGGGTATATTTTAGGCCTTAATGATTGGATAAGTAAATCTGAAACCGTAAATTCATGTTATGTTTGTAATAGGCATATTGATACCTCAAGTAGGAACTTATAATAGACAATGCGCTAAGATTTATCATCAAGAAACATCGAAACAGGCATCATCATTTCCATTTTTTTCATTTTTGTTTGAGGGACCAGATGTGGACTTCTTCCGAAATAACAGTGTTTTATGAAACAAAGCAACCTTTTAATAAATTTAGACAAATATTAGTTTCGTTTTTTAAGTTATATTTATAATATTGCTACCTATATATACCTCGTAGTAGCTACAATCGGTTCCAAAAATAACTGGTCAGTCACATAAACCCGAATATCTCCCGAACTACATACGCTATCCTAATGAAATGAAGACTGTTCAAATGATAATTAAATAATAAACATTAAAAAATAATATTGAAAATAAAACGTATGTGCACAATCACGCAATTAAAACTAATATACCAGGGATTTTTTAGATATAAACCATCCGGTTTATATCTAAAACCATGATTTTTTTATTTTTGAGCTATCTCCCGTTTGAACACGCTATGTAACTGTGTCGCAATATCGGAAAAATCAATAAGTAGATCGTGAAATATATTCTGTTATCAATCTTAATAACATTGATACTTGTAGTTTCAAGAGATTCTACCTTAGATTTCTATCACAAACGCAACGATTTGTCTCTACCTTGTTACTTTGAGGTTTCGCCGCAGAAAGCAAACGGCGTCGACGACAGAAAAACAGGCGCGAGGTCCGATGTAACAACTTTATTGTGATAACGAGCTATAGAACCTGTTTGCTGGCTGCCATTGCCTTCGTGAAAGCGGGACTCGATATATAGAAATATCTTCACGTTCTTAACTATAGTTATTTATTTCACCTTACTACAATGGCTGCATCGATTTAAAAGTGAGATATTTACGAACTAACTATTGCAACTCAATCTCAATACTAGAAAAGAGTTTTAGACTCCAACGATGAGCTTAAGGTAGGTACTAATAGCATTAAAGTCTCCGAACTAATATTAACTACTGAGTAAAAATTGACCAGTGGAGAAGGTATTGGGAAACCTCGTTAAAAACCAAATTGTATCTTATAATTCATATTATCAATAAATGACTATTATTAATATTAATAGGTTTCATATTTACCTTTTACTAGAGAACTATAACTAGAGTATGACTTTTGCTACTAATGCTATATCATATAAATATTTCTTTATCGTTTCATCTTTTAAAGAATACTATTAATTTTGGCATAAATGCTACTGGTAATAAAAGTACGTATATCGTAGTAATTTATTATTCTATGCCTGTATTAAGAATGCCTTAAAAAATACTTAAAACGCCAACCTACCTATTTGGAACTTTATCGAGACGAAAGTATTTATGAGCATCGTAAATGACAACTTCAGGCAATCGCATTTTATGACTATAGCCTTTGGAAAACGTTAAACAAATTTCAATTTAAGTGAAAGGTAGTAAGGCTTTTTATTCCAAGTAAGTGAACCGTGACATTTCGAAATCTTGGTTGGAAGCTTAATTAAGCTGTTTTAGGGTTTCCGATGTCATGTTCAAATTTGAAATAAAATTTAATTGACCTCGATAATACCTTTTGTGTTGTAAAGTATTATTGATATTTTTGAAAATTAATTTAGGTTAATTTACCTATCTTTAAATTTGTTTAGTTTTATTCTTCCCTTCTTGAAAGTCCTTTACTAAAACATCTTTAATCTTAACTTCTACAACGAAAGGACTAAACTGATATTGATAAATACTTACGACTCATCTAGAAAATTTAATTTGATAAGGATGAGTTTAGGACTTATATACGGAGGGTTTCGTGTAATTCTACAGTTTATACAAAAAAGATTGCAAAAACTTGCAGTCACAGCGGTCACCTATCCAAGATCTGGCCGTAACTTTTTAATAGAATCACGTTTGTTGTATGGGAGTCCCCTTATATATTTACTAGTTGACCCCAGCAAACGTTGTTTTGCAAAATAAAAAATAGATGTTGGCCGATTCTCAGACCTACTCAATATGCTCACAAAATTTCATGAGAATCAATCAAGCCGTTTCGGAGAAATACAGGAACGAAAACTGTGACACGAGAATTTTATATATAAGATTTAATATGTGTGTTGAGAAGGTATTTATTGCTATAAAGGCAACAGAAATGTGTTGATGTGGTTCAGTGTGGATAGTATAGCATTATTAATTAACACGTTGATGGACACTACTAGTATACTGATTGTTACTGATTTGTCACTACTTTTTTTCATACATTGCCTAATAGACGTAGTGTCACAACGCGTGGTAATATGTGTTACACGACAGTACGTCTATAGACGTAAACGTCGCAAGGCGTACAACCTTGTATAATATTATATGGTCTTTGGTAAGAAAATTGTCATATAACAGGTCGAAATGGTACCTAAGGAATCTTCTGCTTAAAAACTACTTACCTCTAAAAAGTCATCTTTTTGGTCGTAGGACGTCCACTGCTGAACATAGGCCTCCTTCAAACTTTTCCAGTTACTCAGGTTGGAAGAGGCCTGCATCCACCGTAAACTTTCATCCGACCTAGTAGACGGACGTCCTACGCTGCGCGCTATCCTACGCTGAGAGTATTTAGTAAGAATTACGAATTACATTACAATTAGAAAACAAATTATAAAGCCAACTCTTAAAATCCATGTCACAGCCGTAAAGAAGATCTTACATTTGTGTTTGGCACCGGGACAAAAAAATTACTGTTGAAAATAAATGGAACCGATAAGGTGTTTCGGAACGCGTTGATGTCTTTACTTCGAGATTTTATTATCTCATTTTATTCAAAAAGGACATGCTTACATTATACCAAGCCATGTTTGTACAAACATGATGACCTCTGTGGGTCGGTGGGCGAAAGCCCGCCTGAGGCGCAGGAGGTTGCGGGTTCGATTCCCGCCGCGGAACCAGATTTTGTACGATCTGCAATTTCTGGTTTCGGGTCTGGGAATTTTCTATGTATAATATGTATGTATTTACAAAAAAAATGTATCTATGTAGTATATCAGTCACCTAACACCCATAGTACAAGCTCTGCTTAGTTTGGGGTTAGGTGATGCTGTGTGATTAGTCCGGAAATATTATATTAAAAATATTAAACATGATACCAGATACAATAACATTTTATTTCCATTGTTTGGTTTTACAAATCTTAGAAACGTCCAAATAACATACAAAACATAAAAGCCAATTAAACATACTTTATAGGTACATATAAATAGGAAATAAATTTGTCGTATTTGGTCGGTTCGCTCTTTTTACACTCGAGCAAAGAAGCGATTAGAAACTCTAGTTCATTTTTGTATTGGTATAGACGCTTTTAAATAGCTTCTTCTAAGGAAATAAACGTTTTGACTTTGACTTCGCGCGCGTCAAGACCGACTTATACACCAGAAAAATAATGAGTTGAGATGAATGAGACCCGAAAACAAAAACCTAAAAAATAAACCGCGAAAACGTTGAAACTTTTAAGCAACACATCGGAAACAGATTTCGTACTTCTATCGTACTTTTTAACTTTTTCGAGAAATAACTAAAATTATAAGGGTACCTTATCTAAATTTCGAATACCCTTGATAGCAAGACCTTAGTTTTAACCCTCAAAAAGATACTGCCTGGTGACAGACAGACAGACGACGAAGTCTCAGTAATAGAGTCCCGTTTTACCCTTTGGGTACGGAACCCTTAAAATTGAATCTCTTCAACCATGACGCCACGGACAGACAGAGAGACTGACACATCAAACTTATAACAATAAATCTTTCGCGTTGGGGTAAAAAACGTTCATCATCATTCTCTTGCCCTTATCCCACATTAAGTGGGGTCACAACATGTTTTCCCTTCCATTTTCCTCTGTCACCCCTCATCTCAACACTCACCCCTTTATAAATTGACTGAAAGTCTTGAAACAACTTTCAACGGAAAAGATTCCTGATTCAGCAAATATGTTTTTACTTATTATTTGTTTTTTTTTTACACTTGTTAGCATCAGAATTACTTTGTGCTCCGCGAACGAATTATAATGTAGTTTTTAATGAAACCTATTGATTGCAAATTGGTCACATTAAAAATTTATGACTATCGGTAAAGTAGTTCTCGAGTTATAATGAAAAACGTCTTCATCATGTTATACGAAATTGGGCGAAACTGGGGTTCGACTCTCAAGTGTTTTTTTTGATGACTTTTATATGCTTTTTGTGATTTTTTCGGTTTAACCGACTTAAAAAATGGATAAGGCTCTCAATTTGCGTCCAGGCGTCCATTTTTAGTTTTCGAGTTATTGTGATTTTTGTTTTTTTTTTGGTAATGTTCACGCTTCTTTTTGAGGGTCATTGTTGTAACGGACTTAAAAAAAGGCGGAATTTGACGTGCATTTTGCGTTCTTGAGACGTGCATTTATAATTTAATAAATGTATATCGATAATGTTAAGAAATGATTGCGCCCACGCACGGTAGGAGATGGATTCAACACGTTACCCGAGTTATAACTCAATAATGAATTAATATTTTCCCAACTAAAAGTCAATTGTTTTTTTTTCATTAGGTAAAGAATCTTCTTGGTACGAGCAACCTTCTTAAGCAATAATAAATTTTAGGAATTGTCGTAGAAAAATTAACAACCATATTAATTGATCATCATTCATCATCACCTATTAACGTTCCCACTGCTGGGTCACAGGGACTTCTCTTTTGACGAGAGAGATTAGGCCTTAATTCACCAAGTGCAGTTGTGAATGTCACGTTTCCGTCAAATTCTTTAAA
Source organism: Gymnoscelis rufifasciata (assembly GCA_929108375.1). NCBI lineage: Eukaryota > Metazoa > Arthropoda > Insecta > Lepidoptera > Geometridae > Gymnoscelis > Gymnoscelis rufifasciata. The sequence goes on along the minus strand of OV815317.1, from coordinate 6,459,683 downwards.
GTTCTCAGAACATGCCGGTTCCCTGAAGATGTTTGCCGTCACCGTTACAGCACGTGTTTTAAAGCGCACATACATTTTTCAAGAAGAAAAATCCAGAGGTGCGCGGTGAGGTTTGAACCCACGACCTCCGGAATGAAAGTCGAGTGTGCTCCAACTTAGCCGACTAACAACCATATACAAATTTAAAAATAATTTATTAACTGGAAATATATATACATAAATATATGTATAAACTGTTGGCTTCCAGTATATAGGTTTATAAAAATTTTGTAACATTTTCAAATGCCTATGCATTTAACGTAATTCTGTTTGCACGATTTCCTTAAAAAGGAGTAGGAGTACTTAAAGTAGTTTTATATAATATTTTAATCACTGTATTTCTTTTTATCATAATCTCAATTAATCGGAGGAACGTCTGTTGACTTTGACCCCAGGTTTGAAGCAATATTTTTCCAAAACTTTTTAGAGGCAACTAAAATAATTCAAAATGAATTAATAGGAACATTAATTTGTTGTCAATGTTAACATCAGAACATGTTTTCATGAATAAAGTCATATCCTGCCTGGAAAGAGCTATTGTTCAGTTCATCCCAGATAGTTGTGGCTCCATCGTGCTAGCTTGAATGTTGTTCGTGGGGTCCACAACATTTTTTACTACAAACAAAATTGATATTTAAATATATATTTTGAAATATTTTTTGAGTATTTAAACATAGCTCTTAATATTGCATTTTTACGCAATTGACATAATCATACAAAATTTCAGCTCAAACGGAAATTGACAAATTTAACTTGCGAGATTTGATGCCAACATCGACACAAGTGAAACTAAATTAAAACTATAAAAAAATTTTCGTAGCATGTTTACAGCTATGAAATAATTAAGTTTGTAACATGTTTGCTTTGATTAAAAAAAATCTAGTTTTTGTCTTCGTTTTAAAGACTTGTTTTATTGTACGATCTAATCAAACAAGTCGTATTCAAAATGTTTACAAACCTAACCCGCACAAGTCTGTAAACTTGTGCGTATAAATACAATAACTGAATGTAGTAATTGTGGCCTTTGATTCAGTACCCTACAACCTTGAATATGTTTATGTCCATAATGTTAATTTTTGTAATAGGTATAATTCCTGTTATTTCAATTGTTGATGTAGATGATGAAAAAAAACACATTCAGATTGGTCTACAAATTTAAAGGCTGCGGCAAATTTCATAGATGATATTCATATTTTTAACAACATTAGGTACTTCATAAAAAACATGTTAGTTTTTTAAAGAAGGTTTACAAACCCTGAGCTTGCTCGCATCCAGCTGCGATATCTTCATTTGGCGGCCGGCAGGTGTCACGTGGCTCCAGATCACCTCACTCTTTCCAACACACAACCAATTCTTTAGCCATCTCTTTCGCTTTCAATCGCTGTAGGAAAGCTTAGTTTGTAAGAACTTTTTTTCTTTTTTTTTTGGTCGAAGGCTTTATTTATTTGTGTCGGCTGCAGTTTGTTTGTGTGCGTGAGTACTTATACTAGATATTATACTAGACAAGAAAACAACTTAAGAGAGAGTTTACGAATTTGGTTGGATACTTATAGTTCTTAGAGGCCAAAGCTTTTAAAAGCTCGTTATAAAACTTAACGTAATTGTAACTTAGTTACGTAGATTAGCCGTTTCATGAATACTCTGGACAGAAAAAGGTTTCCAAAAAAAAAAGTATAAAAATTAAAGCATTTTAATCAGATTTATACCTTAGGACGTTCTCCATTCTTATCCACTTAAACCCATAACTAAATAGTAACGGAAATCATATAACATTATTATTTGTTTTGACGAATTAAATTGGAATAATTTGTGCATCCTATAAACCTGCTGTTTAGGTAGGTACCCAGTAATTTAGGCTTCAAATTTTAGGATAAAGTTAAAATTAGATATGACACAATTAAAATGAAATGAAAGTAGCTGAATAAAGATTAACGACTCACTGAGAAAAACAAAGAGACAATTTTAGAAACGGGAGCTGTCATCGTATGCTTAAAATTCACAAGAAAATAATTGAACTATTCTATTCAAACCTTACTCCCTTAACTTAAGGGTTATTAAGTTACATCGGGGCGCACGGAACATGGTCCTCATTTAGGCTTAGTGTACATAATGCTGAGTCAATATTTGTAAAGTGCAGTGTACACTGAGGAATCAGTATTAAGTAATCTCTGGTATGTTGACAGGATTATCATTTCTGGACCGGAAGATGTCTGTTTATGGAAAAATGTGAAACTTTTATTTTAAACTAAATAGGATTACTATGTTAAAAGTGTGCCTAATTTTATACGCGTTGATAATAGGTATCTATTGCCTGTTAACACATTATTCATAAATAATTAAATTTCTGTATTATTATGAGATTAACTTCAGTTGAAAGGGAGATTATTTAGCTATATTATTGGTTGCTATTCGGAAATTCATTTCAAATACTCACATGTATGTTTTGGGCATAGGTTCAATACGGAAACACTACGACGTACATGTTTAATAAAATTTAAAATTTTGCGTATAATCCAAATGACAAATGTTTTACTTAAAATTTCTTACACTTAATCTCAAACTCAGTAGGTGTCAGATTATACCCACATCATAATTAATTGACAGCTAAAAAACTATTTCATTTTGCTTTTAAAACGGCTGGCACAAAATCATGAGGTGATTTAATCAAACAACGTTCTTAGAATTCGAAAAAAAGACGTCTGACATGACTTGAAACATGATGAAAAATTCATGGAGCTACCTTTGTCGGTGTACTTTTTTTTGAGCCTGTTAACGGTTATTAATCTTAATGCAACTTGTGATATCAGTAAGAAAACTTATTTTAGATTAAACAGTATACTCGACAAGATAATTTTCTGTGACTTTTCTCAAACAGTGTGACGTGATAGTAGAGTTTGGTACCGCCATTGAGGCATACAAATTGGTATTATGTTTAGCCCGTCTGTTAGCCTATCCAAAAATACTGGACACATATTATATGCTTTATCAAACAAGTGAAAAAGAATATATAGGTGCACGTTTAATTTAAATCTAAGTAAATGACGGACTCATTCCTTTTTTTTCTCGTCTACCCTTGTGACGCGAAGATAAAGTTTGGTACTTACTACCAATGACCAACTAGCCTATTTGGTCAATGGTACTACATACTTATAGCCTAGTGGTAATAAAATAAGGTTATTTCTGCTATCTGTTTGCTTCTTCTTGAACTACGCAATAGGTAAAGTATTTTAACGATGTTTTTAATTAATAGATTCCCTGATTCAAGATGAAAGTATACATTAATTTATACATGGTATGTAGTAATAATTTAACTGTATCAGTGGCGCGGTGGGTGAAGGTCCGCTTGCGGCGTAAGAGGCAGCGGGTTCGATTCCCGCCGAGGCGTTAAGTGTTTATATTTTCTACAAGCACTCCCTTCTCCATAAATAAAAATATCTGTACAAGTATGTCTATTAGTAGTATCTAGTATATCTATTGTGTAGTATATTTTAATTAGTTTTATATTGATAGTGCCTAATTTATTTTCTTGCACGCCCAGGATGACTGGTAGAGAATGCTTCTAGCATTAGGTCATCCTATGTACATTGTTTTTTGTGCACAAAGTATAAATAAATAAATAAATATCAGATCCGTATCAGTATCCGTAACACGAGCATAAAGCTTTCCACGGGGCTAGATGTTGATGAGTGGATTGTCCGGAAATATATATGTATGTAACTTACATAATCATATAACAACAAGCGGGCGTATTGGGTAGGTACCTAAGTTTAAAAGATTTTTTAGCATTTCTCAAGGCTTAAGGCTTTCTTTTTAAAACAAAACACTGTTACTTTGCAAATTATTAGTTGGTAGGTATATCTGTATGATAAGTAACCATTTTGTTACATGAACGGTGCTGATACCTTTAGACACGTACGTAAGTAACAACCTATTTATTTTTTGTGGCAATAGTAATTTCCTTTTCCATAGAATTAACACCATAGAAAAATTTAATAGCGACATCCTGATTATACACATGCCCACATGTACCAGCCTCACTTATCCCATAAAACGTACAATCAACACCCTATTTTTTCCTATCCCAAGATTACTAAAAGGAAATAAAAAACGTGAGAATAATATAAATTAAAACTGGTCGTACCGGCCAGATAATTGAGACGTCAACTTTTTCAAAGGCTCTCTCGTTCACTTTATCTTTTGAATATTTATAACATGCGCGGGCCGTAATTTTGAGTTCACTTCTCGTTATCTTTACGGCTCTATCTCGTTTTGACTGTATCGACGATTGATGTTGTTGTTCGGGACATACCTAGTAGATGTTTTAAAAAAATGCTTTCTATGTGTTTGGTAGCTGTAGTTGGCGCATTTTTGTAGATTTTTACGTCGGTAAATTGTGACGTACCTATTATACGTTGTTTTAATTGTAGGTGCCATTACTGACCGGAACGAATAGCCTACCTACTACCTACTTTAAATTTTTATCTCCAAATAAAACAAACAACCTAATAATTAGGATTTTCCTAAACTTTTATGTAATTATTGGTAAAATTATCAGGTAGATAGATAGTGCCCGCTAGGATAACTTATTCTTTACCATAGACTGACTGAACTTAACACATTGTCCCTGTAGTCGTAAACCAAGGCAGGTAAAGTCCAACCAAACCTTTTCATCTATCACTCCGCGTCTACTCTGAATAGCTTTGACATTTATGACGTAAAAAAACCTTTACAACCTTCACGGACAATTAAGACGTCAATCATACTCTCTGCAGTGTAGTTTTATAGTTATTTTCACGGCTTTGTTCATGTGCACATGCTATTCAGTAGAGTTGTAAATCCTTGCTTTGTGTCGCAAATGGCTCGTGTAATTATAGCTGCTTCTTTATATAGGTAGGTACCTATTATGTATGGCTTTTTTTAGGTAGTCAACACTACTTTATCCTGCAGGAACCAACTTTTCCCGTAGTAGGTAATTATTGTGATAATTAGCGTGTTAAAAAAACATTAAGTAGGTACCCAAAAATAATTACAATACCGGTATGCGCTTCTTATGTAGCTATATAAAGGACGATCTCGATGATGATGACTTAAGCCTTAAGGTAGAAAGCAGTACCTACCTAACTATTGTTATACCCAGTTAAACGTAGTAGTAGGGGAGCCCACGATGCTAAATGAGGATTTACTTAGCATCATAGAGATCTATAAGGTTGCAAAGCTTAGAAGATATAAAAAAAAATGTTATATATTATATACATTTACATAGGTGGGGGATTTTATTAATGCAAAAAAATACTGTAGCATGGATATACTCGAGCGCGACAGATATTGATAGCATCAATGTCCTACGTATTTTTTATAAAGTATGTTAATCTGATCATTTGCATGATGGGGATGGTTGTACGTAACGTAATACATAGCCATAGAATAATAAATTACTACGTAATTTATTGACATAGCTAAAAATGAAAAAAAATATGACAGGTTTGCTAGGGGGGTGTTAAGTGGACCAAATAAAAGCTCTCATTCAATAATCTGATGGTTTCGATCTGACGCAAACTAGCAGCCATTATTATAACGTGCAAAAAAATTCGCTTTAATCTGACGCACTTGAGAATTTCTAATGATCATTTTTTTTACTAATCTGATCCTTTATCCCTCACGGGCGGCTTTTTAAATGATGATGTTAGATACATATGTATCTAATCTGTGATGGGACTCATATTTGGTGGTGGTACTTATCCGGATACAAGGTAACGCCCTGTATATTAATCTGCCGCACTTGACTGACTATTATTGGTTATACCACAGATTAGATACATATAATCTGTGGTTATACCCCAGATAGTGATTGTTGGTTATACCCCAGATTACATGTTATACCCGGTTACCTCTAGGTAAGGTTGTTGTGGTGATACCTAATCGAATCGAGTTACTCTTATGATACCAAAGATACAATTTTAGTCAATATACAGGTGCTGAAAATTAACCGCGACACCATTTTAAAAAAAAAAGGTTTCACCTTGGAAAGTAGTGCTTCAAAGCGTGGAACATAAAAAAGAGCTTCTAATCAAGGAGATACTACAAATCCAGAGCCTAACGCCATCTTGTAAAGAAATACAGAACTTTGTTGTTTTGTCTTCTTCTTCTTTTATTTGATGGCGTCCGTCCGGTATAAAAGTCTTGTATACACTGTGTGTTGTGTATATATCTGTCACTGTTATAAACTTAGATTGTCAAAACGTAATGTTTTATTGAGCTGTCAAAACAATTTTGACACATGTTTTTATTCCGTCTTTCTTCAAAAATAATTATATTTTACATTAAAATAAACGAAATACCCTTAAAAATCTTCATTACTACTTTAATTATTAGTACGTAGAATATATAAAAATAAGAAAAAGGGACTTGAGTAAAAGTAGAGCATATGTATATAAATAAATGGACTCATTGGTGAGTATCCTTTTACTTTTACTGATTGGCCTAAAATCGTAGACTTTTGGAGCTTTTGAGAAGTGGTAAAAGGTCAAAATATACGTCATTTTACTATAACATTGATCTCATAAAACTTATGATTATGGTACTTTCTTTTGCTTTCATCTGCATGTTTATGTTAATTAAAATGACCATAATATCTTCAACACAGTCTCTATGAAACAATGTATGGGTATAAAACCTCAACCAGTTCATTAAACCCTAAAAACAGCTTTTGGGACTTTGTAACCTATGCCCTCTAAGTTTGACACTATAAAGGTTACTTCTATTCAGAAATATAATTGCACTAACTTTCTCTTTCAGGTGACTTTTAAATTATAGAGGCTGAGATAATATACAATAGGTAAAAAAACACCAAGTAAGAGATATGAGTGCGGCAGTGCCTCCTGTGATGAATAACTTACCTCCTGGTATCAATCCTGATAATAATCTCCTCCCTGGAGGACCTCTTATAAACCCAGCTATACCAAGAACTAGGAATAACAACCCTAATCCACTATTCAATGTAAGAGAAAGATTATTCCATGCACTGTTTTTCAAGTTCGCTGTGGCTTATGCTCGTACATTTCCAAGACCTGTAAGAAGATTCTTTGAGTTCCTTGTGCTGTTAAAAGCATTACTTGCATTTTTTGTACTTGTTTACATACACATAGCCTTTTCAAGAGCTCCTACAACATGCTTGAATCAAGCTAAAGATTCCTGGCCGAAAGATGGAATATTAAGAGTAGAGATATTGCGGAATGCTAATGAGGATTACACACTAGAACAAAGTTATGCAAGGGAACAGAAGTTGAAGAAGGACAGAGTAGATCAAAATACTCTTATGGGAATGATTGCCACAGAAGGGTGAGTGTAATATTATTTAATAAACTTAGGCTCTACATTTTGTAATATTACCACATTTATTGTACACCCAGGGAGATATTAATTGAATACATTAAATAATGAATTCAACAACATAATATCCTTTAAGTATTTTTTGTGTCAGTTATTTTCCATAAGGTTTATGATTTCTATAATTTTAGCCCAGACTTAGAAATCAAGCCAAACTTTCTGAAAAACAGTTTCACTAAAGATCACTCAAGAGATTTTTATCCCTTATATTTACCAGTATAAATATATTATAATTGTAATATAGGTTAGCCATAAGAAATATTCAGACTTAACACTTTAAAATAATTTCATGATTCAGCAACAACACTACTAGCAGAACTGCTAGGGAAGATGTTTATACTGAACAACACTACTAAGTCTTTGGTCTTTGGTAATAATTTGTACCGTCAAAATAGCAAAGTAAAAATATTATTTGTCACTACATTGCCAGTGACACATAATATAAAAAAGTATCCAAAAAGTGTAGATAATCGCATAACTCAACAAAGCCTGGACCAATTTGGCCAATTACACTTTTAAAAAACTAATAATTACCAGGAAAATAATTTTGAAATTACCTGTGCTAAGCCGGACAGATAGATAGGGAAAGAATATTTGTGACATCAGACCTCAAATAACATAAAGTTTACAAGTTGTTGTCTCAATAATAAAAGCTGTTTATACCATAGTAAATTAATACAATGGATGAACTACTGAACAATGCATCATATTACATATTTCATTATACACCTAAGAATACAATTAAACTTGAATATTTTTAAATTATCACTTGACTATGATTATTTTTTACAGTGTGTTTGATAGCTGAATAGTTATGTTTGAAAGATATTTTTATATCCATTACCCACATACTTGATTATTAATGTAGGGTAAATATAACCATTGGCTTAGTCCAGATCTCCCCTGCGACAATTGCCTGATAAGGGAATATATACGATATATTCCCTAACTATTATACCTGATAAGGTAATATATCATATATATTCCCATATCAGGTATAGTTAGATTTTTTTCCAAGAATCCTTCGAGAGCATATTATACAAAAAAAACCAATACCCTGTGACCAATATTAATCCTTTATTTACACTAAGTATATAAATTATTGATAATTAAATTATTCCTAGCATGCTTAATGGGGGGTCTTATTGCTTAAAGCAATTTCTTCTAGACAAACTTTGTATGGAAAGCATTTAATTCAGGAAGGTTGTGGACATATTTTTAGATATCAATAACTCCTAATACTCTGAGTACCTTAGGTTCCCCTTAGTACAACAAATATGAGCTCTCTTACAAAACACAAAGGTCTATGCAGGAGCTCTCTCTAGACCTACTATAATTGATTTGTCTACAATGCACTTTTATTCGGTGTATTTTTATCTACGTATGTAATTAGTAATTACTTACGTAATAAATAAGACACTTAGCAAGAGTGGACATAATGTTTTATTTACCTATCAAATTTGTTTAACTTTCTACATCTGTACAGGTATAGCCAGTTTTTGAATGATGGGTTAATTTAATTTCTTTCTTTCTTTTTTTATGTAAATTTTGACGATTAACAATTTCATTATAAGCTATCTTAAGTATGTGCATAAAAGTGTCACGACTCGTAAATTAAATAAACAGTGCAAGAATATTTCTTTTTTGTTTTTTAACCCCCGACCAAAAAAGAGGGGTGTTATAAGTTTGACGTGTCTGTCTGTCTGTCTGTGTCACCATAGCTCCCGAACGGATGGAGCGATTTCGATTTAGTTTTTTTTTGTATGAAAGGTGAGTCTTGCGCGAGTGTTCTTAGACATGTTTCATGAAAATCGGTTGGGCCGTTTAAAAGTTATGGGGGTGAGAGTGGGGAAGCAAAACGACGAAAATCTTTAAATATACTAGTGTGGGGTATCAAATGAAAACGCATCGCGTCCACATTACATAATATTATGTTGTTTTACATTTAAGGAAATTAAGGCATTGGAATCGGGGGTTTTTCTTAAATTTTAAATTTAGATTAATTGTTTTGATATATTATGGTCGAACAACATTACAATGTCTTTAAACCTGTAGTTTTCGAATCTTATTGTTGTTAATTAAATCATCAATTACACGTTTTAATGTTGTTGTACGTCAATTTAAACAATTGAAGTACAATTAATTGTGTTCGCTTGATGAATACTTTAACTGTTCAAAATAAATTAAAACGACTTATTTAGGATACCTACAGCGTATACTCGTACAAGCTGAAATTAAGAAAAACTGCGACTAAAACTTATCAATGATTTTTAAATACCTGTTCAACGATACCTCACATTAGTTTGTTGACTTATATTGTTTATGTTTTACAAAATGACGTACAAATGGAGGCCCTGTTAAATTTTCATTAGCGTCTTTAGTGACATTCGCCGTACTACCAGTAATCGATTGACGTGTGCCGAGGCGTTTGGTCTGTATAGAGGGACAAAGGAACATACAAACATATTAACATACATAGACTGTTATACACATTACTTCTCCTATACGTTGCGCATTCGGGTAATAAGATAATGAATATGAGTTTGTGTTATCACGATTACAATAGTTATGTATACTGATTTGATTGATTAGGTATCGTTCCACATTCGGTACAACTAAGTTTTATTTATATTTTTGCGGTTAATTCGGTGGTGGTTCTTAGTAATCTAGTTGTCTCTAATTATCTTGACATTTTATTAAAAAAATATAAAAATAGGTATCCGTTGCTCTATGGTAAAGATTAACTTGTAAACATTCAAATTCCAGGTTCGTAAACATAGAATCGTCAACAAGTGGCAGTACCGATATAGACGACGACGAGTACATAAGTGACGGTACAGACTACGGCAACGTGACTAGCTATCATGGGGAGATCCAGGAGTTACCAGAACACCTCCTGGGCCCTGAATATGCGAAGGTGGTTGAGGAACCCGTGGATGTGAACGCGACCATCGTCAGTGAAGCGGAAGTGACACCGGCGGCTTCGATTTGGGAAGGAATTATTGGGCTCGTGGATGATAATGAACCTAGCTCTAAGGTGCCTGAAGTAAGTTGTTTTTGTATAATTATATGAAAAATTACGAGAGGACACCGGCATTTACTGAGAATCTTGAAGGATTACGGTCTTATCCCCTCATATATTTAGGGATCATCTATTTTGTCCAGCAGTAGGCTTTCCATGGCCGTTAATTATGATGAAGACGATATAAGAATACTTAACGTGTTTAATAATGTTGCATTCCATCTTCTCCCGTGGGCGTTGGTTATCCTCCCCCTTAATATGATTGGAAGATAAAAAAAAATTATACACACTACAGACATAATTCGTCTATACTCCTTATTATCTAACCCAAAAATTAAAATAATACGATTTATTACGATTACAATTGGAAGTATAACATACTAGCTGCCCGCCTGGCTTTGCCCGCGTAGTAATAAATTTTTCCGCGGTAAAAAGTATCTCTTGTCTTTTACTGGGAAAACATCTATTCCCATGCCAAATTCGACTCAAATCGGGCTTTGCTGACAATAGTTGCATTTTCCTGTGAAAGCGGTATTTTACGACGGCTCCTTACTGGTACATATGCTTCGAAAAGTTTACTAATCGGCTTGATTAGAAAAAAATAGCCAACTCGTTTTTTTTTCTATTAGTCGGAGCACACTCAACTTTCATTACGAACGTAGTGGGTTCAAACCCCGCCGCGCAACTATGGATTTTTCTTCTTGATATAGTTCTGTGCGCTTGCAACACGTGCTTTAACGGTGGAGGCAAACATCGTGACAGAACCGGCATGTTCTGAGAACTTTAAAGAGTTTGAAGGACATGTGACATTTACCAACCCGTACTTGGCCAAGTCACTGATCTGTCCATCTAGTTAGTGTGTTGGAAAACTGGTTGGTCGTTCCATCATAGCCAGGTTCAGGATAAATGCAGTTGGCCTCCACGCTAAGCAAAGCTACATTTAAAGGAAGCCAAATCCAGCACCTGTTTTGCATGATGATGATAACGCATTAATTTATTTCTATTTGTCTATATTGTCATATTAATTAATTATTTTATTTATTATTTTAGCAAGCTCCCACTGACGACGATTCAGACACTAATGAAACTATCAGAGGTAAGATTTTATTACAAATATAAGTAATTTGTATCTTGGGGGTTATTTGCTGTGTAAATTTGTACTAAACTACTACTACTACACCTGCTGTGGTGTATTTTTTTGTAAATGTTAATAAGAAAATATTAGTTTTCCCATTGTTTTACCCATTTTTGGGTGCCGTAGCGATATGGCAAAAAACGGAACCTTGATGGATTCGTCATGTCTGTCTGTCTCTACTATTTTATGTAGATGTATTTTGTAAACAGCATTAATATTTTCACTCTAAAATAGAAACAAAAACAATACATTTTGGAGTTCCCCAAACCCTAAATTTAGAACTAAATCTCTAAAATGTTTTCATGATTTCATTAATAAATTTTTATTGTCATAAAACCCACGCGAGTGGGAATGATATTGAGGTTTCTAGTACATTTATTTACTAAGATAAATAGTTAGCGCAAGAGATACTTCGAAATGTGGTAAAATGTGCCCCCATTGTAACTTTTAAAATAAGAGAATGATAAAACTATAAATATATTTATATGATGTACAATCCCACTTGCCTGATAATTCGCTAAAAACCTTCAAACTTGTGAGATCTATCGCGTATAATGCACTTACGGCGTTTTAGGTACTAATAAAATTACGTCAATACAGGTCGCAGAGATATGCAATTTTAACCTTTGTTATCATTGCCCTAAAACAACAATACACACATATATAGTCATTGTTTGAATCTCGAGGCAACATTGTAACGAAATTTGGGTTAACTTGAGAGACAGCGACATTTGCAGTCGTCTAATAGGGTCAATGCGTGACAGATTACAAGCCATTATCGATAACCATGGTGCACACACTAGGTGTTTTGATACTGAATCTTATAATTTAAATTAGTTCTGTTAAAGATTAATTTTTTTTTCTTGATTCCTATCGACTAATTACTAATTTGAGTAGATCTCATTTAAACTTTATTGTAACCTTGCACGACACTCATAAGGATTCATAAAAGTTAATCTTCGCTACTCAAGTGCAAGGCTGTTAGAAAAATAATATGTTCCTTAATATTAATTACTGCTGAAGTTAAATTTTATTTCTTATCTTTCTATTGAATCTGCTATTATGTAGGCATTGATATACATAGTCTATGTCACTAATACATTGTCAGAATAGAATAGAATAATAATTTATTGAACTCAAAACAGAAATCACATAAAAACTACTTAAAATAAGAGATAGGTATTATCTTTAATTTATTCAAATTGTATGTAAAATCCGTTACTGACATCGTTGTTGCGTAACATCTTAAAATATACAGTTATTTCACTGTATCAGTTACACAGTTATATGAATTTCTCTATGTAATATAATATTTTTGTTAATGTTTGACGTAATGCTCATTGTGTGTGACATTTCGCTGTACCTCGCCTTTGTTCATTAGGTTGATTGTGTTTACTTATCACCATCTTAAAGGTACGATTAATAAATTGATTCTCATGCAGAACATTTGTGCGAAACATCAGATTGTACGTGAGTCAGTTAGTCGAACAGCATAAACACTGTGCCGCACAATTAAGCACACTGGTGCCTTAATGTCAAAAAAATTTAATAAGTCCTTCAATTAGATTATTTAATAAATTACACATGTATTTTTTATTTTATATTTCAGACATAAAATTAAGACTGTATCGTCTTAATTTTATGTGCATTGATGTTTCGCGTGACGCACCGCTTTTGTGCGATTGTACTAAATTTAAACGTCACAAGCTCTGGAACTTTAGTCAAAGTCAAAACGTTTATTACCTTAAACGCTTAAGCATACATCATACATACAGGTCAACTTAAAGCTAATTTAAATAAAAACTAAGAATAATCAAGGAAATAACATTGTCTTGACAGTTCGCTTCAATTGTTTACACCGACTTGAGAACCGAATAGAACAACCCAGCTTTCATCTCTTATGTTGTTATTATAACAATATTGGCGTACAGCATGGTTACCACATATACATTTAACATTTAATGCGCTTTGACTTGGATTTTTTATTAAATTGATAATATAGGTGCCCTATTTTTTTTGGGCGCGGCGGACAAACAGAATATCTATTGTAGTCAAAGTCAAAGTCAAAGTCAAAACGTTTATTTCCTTAGAAGCCTATGCTTACATGGACAGGTCAACTTAAATCTAATTTAAATAAAAACTAAGAATAATCAAGGAAATAACAAAGTCTTGACAGTTCGCTTCAATTTTTTACACTGAGTTGAGAAGCGAATAGAACAACTCAGCTTCCATCTCTTATGTTGTTATTATAACAATATTGGTGTACAACATGGTTACTTATACATTTAACATTTACAAACAAATGCTAGTCAAACATGCACATAACAGAAAAAAAAAACTAAATTTAGCTATTTTGTCCATCCTAGTGGAACCGAGCTACATCTGACCAAGCATTATCGTCTTTGATATAGTCCTCTGTAGAATAATAGGCTTTTTTCAAAAGACATTTTTTAATTAAAAACTTAAACTTTCGAATGGGTAGGTCAGTTATAAACTGCGGAAGTTTATTATAAAAACGGACACAATTGCCCATAAAAGATTTCCCCACCTTACGTAATCTAAATGTAGGGATATGTAGTTTATTCTTATTTCTAGTATTAACATTATGGAAATCACTCTTTTTAAGAAAATCTTGCTTATTTTTGTGTGTGTACAGCAAATTCTCATAAATATATTGTGAAGCAACAGTCATAATATTTATTTCCTTAAATTTATCTCGTAAGGAGTCGCGTGGTTTCATTTTATAGATTGAACGCACCGCTCTTTTCTGAAGAACAAAGATAGTTTGGATATCAGCTGCCGTTCCCCATAGCAAGATACCGTATGACATGACACTATGGAAGTAACTAAAATAAACAAGTCTCGCGGTGGCCTCATCAGTAATATGCCGCATAGTCCGAACTGCATAAGCTGCTGAACTAAGTCGACTCGCAAGAGCATTAATTTGAGGTTTCCATTGAAGTTTTGAATCAATATGTAGCCCTAGAAACACTGTTGAGTCAACAAGATCAAGCTTTTCATTATCTAATATTATTTTTATAGGACGTTCTCTGACAGTTGGTAATTTAAAATTAATACATTTAGTTTTTTTCGCGTTTAGTAGCAGATTATTAACAGTAAACCAATTCAGTACGCGAGACAAAGAATTATTTACGTCGTCATAGTTATCTTTATTTCTATCTACCTTAAAAATTAGAGAGGTGTCATCCGCAAATAAAACTATGTCACAAAGGTCCTTGGCATAAAAAGGAAGATCATTTACATATACTAAAAATAAGAACGGTCCTAGTATCGATCCTTGCGGCACGCCTAATTCTATTTTTGAGCCCGTGGATCTTTCAGTTCCAACTTGTACTATTTGAATTCTATTTGTCAGATATGACTGGAGAAGGTCTAATGCTTTACTGCAAATACCGTAATGTTTTAATTTATTTAATAACGTAACGTGACTTACACAGTCAAAAGCCTTGGAGAGATCACAAAATACACCGATAGCGTTTTGTGATTTATCCCAGGCCCCTAAGACGTGTTTTAGTAGTAATGCACCTGCATCATTAGTGGATCTACCTTTGGTGAAGCCAAACTGGTTATTATGTAATAATTTGTTAAAATTAAAATGTTCAGTAAGTTGATTTAAGATAATTTTTTCAAATATTTTACTCATGACAGGAAGCACTGATATAGGCCTATAATTGGCAGGGTCATTATGACTGCCAGATTTAAAAAGAGGGACAAGCTTACCATGTTTCATAAGATCAGGAAATAAACCCACCTCAATACACTTATTGAAAATATGAGCTAGATAAGGTGCAATTTCGTTAATGATGTTACCCAGCATTTTTGTTGATATGTTCCAAAGGTCCTCAGTATTTTTTATGTTAAGGGACTTGTATGTTTTTACAATATCGTCAGTGTCAACGTAACTGAAATCGAAACCATCTACACATTTATCAACAGATGATTCTAATAAATCTACAGCCTTTTCGGCGGAGGAGTTTAATGAATGGGTTACAGTTTTAGAAATGTTACAAAAAAACTTATCGAAGGCATTCGCTACCTCTTTATTTTTAGTTAGAACGGTGTCATTGATTTTTAATATAATATCTTTTTTTTGTGGCTTTGACCTTCCAGTCTCATTATTCATCATGCCTATTGCATATTTAGGTTACTAACTCATTACTCAAAGCTATTATATCTTTCAGATGAAGAATACATACTGGAATATTCCCTCGAGTATGGGTTCTTGCGCTTATCGCCGAGCGCTCGCATTCGCCTGAAGATTCCTGTGAAGATAGTGACGTTAGACCCGAGCCAAGATGAGTGCTTCGGAGATCCCTTCTCCCGGTTCGTGCTGGACGAGTTCCTGGGCTATGAAGACCTTCTGATGGCTTCTTTAAAGACGCTGGCTGAGAATAATGACAATAAAGGTTATTTGAGGTGAGCTTTCGAAATTATAACTGGAAGGGAAACTCGTGGGTGTGGCTTCATTTTTAGTATTTTTTAACCCCCGACCAAAAAAGAGGGGTGTTATAAGTTTGACGTGTCTGTCTGTCTGTCTGTCTGTCTGTCTGTGTGTCTGTCTGTCTGTCTGTCTGTGTCACCATAGCTCCCGAACGGATGGAGCGATTTCAATTTAGTTTTTTTTATATGAAATCATGGTTTCATGAAAATCGGTTGGGCCGTTTAAAAGTTATGGGGGTGAGAGTGGGGAAGCAAAACCGAAAATCTGCAAATATACTAGTGTGTGGTATCAAATGAAAACGCATCGCGTCCACATTACATAATATTATGTTGTTTTACATTTAAGGAAATTAAAGCATTGGAATCGGGGGTTTTTCTTAAATTTTAAATTTAGATTTATCATGGACTAGCATTCTAACGGTATTAAACACTTTATATATTGGTTTGGTAGTTACTGAGCGTATCCAATGGAAACATGCAAGTAACCTCTCCTGTTTATAATATTAGTATTATGAAATTAAATTATTTGATTAAAAGAAAAACACTTGTTGTGCTATCCCACACAGTATGGGACAAGGGCAGGATTATAATGATGATGATGAAATTAAATACAGGCTGCACCTAAAGGAATACACTAAAAGGTTTCACGATACGTCCATCAATCCAAACGGTCTGTCTTTCAAAATCGTTTCGTGAATGTGAAAAACGAATGCCCTTTAGATGGACGTCGGCCATGTTTGGATTTTCAAACGGATTGAAGTCCACGAATCCAGTTTAAATGGTCATCGTCCGCGGCTGACTGTCAATGACAAAAAAGTATGCCAAGCCATTTGGACAGTCCGCATGATACCTTATTATTTATTCCATATTTTAATTTATTTGACATGTAATTAAAATAATAATAATTAATTCTTGACATTCGTAATCATTGTTAATGATAATTATGATAAATTGACATTATTTATATTTCGTGTACTTAGTTATAAATTAGACATTATTTTAATTGTTTATATGAATTTATTAATGTATTTCAGATTTTGACATTTAAATTAATTGTGTTATTAGTTATTATTATATTTGGAAAAAGTTGTGGCATTGGGCAAACACGTTAAAACCCATATTGTGACTTATAATCTATATTATCAATAAATTACTAGGTACTAAGACTATTACTATTATTATGGTCAGTGAATAACAAATATAACTTGTTTATAAACATAAAAATTAAAATGTTTGTTTTTCTATACTTTTAACGAAATACAAATTACTGTTGCTGCCATAGAATTCCATAAATACTTGCCAAACATCCTCCTTTCTTTGAAAGTTTCTTGCGTGTGCCCAAATTTTTTTTTTTATTATTATTGATAAGCCTTTGTTTGACCACAATCTCACCTGATGCAAAGTGACGATGTGGTCTAAGATGGAGCATGAAGGCCTAGAAGATGGTTTCTCAGGACCACATTACGAAACACGAAAAAATCGCTTCACGCACTGGCCCAGCCCGGCCCAGGGTGGTGACAAGCCGCAGTCGAAGCCTGCCACCAGAGACTGTTCTTAGCACCACCCGGAGGTCACGTGTAAGGATTCAGAGGGTTACCACTTACGGACGTGAACAGACAAAACCTCTAAAATTCAATGATGTCAATGTGCCTATAATTTGGAGTACAACCAATAAGAAGTATTTCATTTAAAATTTCAAACAGACGCTTCGTGAACTGGCACAAACAAAGCAGTCTCTACTTATAAAATGTATAACCATATCTAAATATATTGTTTGTTTCAGGAACGTAATAACAGGGGAACACTATCGCTTTGTTTCCATGCAGACGGCCCGTAGTTCCTACATCGGCGCTTTCTTCATCATGATTGTCTTTGTAAGTATTTTACCTATATTTATTAAAACCCACGGCTGCCCATGACAACCACAGTCCCGTAGGTATCGTAAGACCCAGTGAAGGTAAACAAACCAGAAAATGGACAACATAAAACAGAACTAAATTCTGCGTTTACTATGCCAATTTAGTTGATATACCATTCAAATTTCCTGTGCAAAATATTTCTAGCAAAACGATTCAAAATCCTAGAAAAGCCTTTAGTGTTGCCGCGCTATGTTTGAGTTTTCAAATATATTTATATATATTTTTCGGCAAATGTCACGAAATGCCATCGTGTAAATTTCGCTAGTGTAACTAAATAGCCAAGGGTTTATATCATTTCACTCGTAGGTATAGAGATTTTATTAACAATTATTACATTATTTTTTTTTTAACTAAGAAATTAACCGCACAAACAACTCGAGTAAAAGTTGCCACTAAACGAAACAAATCTAATTTATAATAAACGTGGGAGATAACGAGATAGTACTATTTTTGGGATTTTTATTCCAAACAATGTAACACTTACTATTTCTCCGCCAAGGCATATCTATGATTTAAAATCGTTGCCTTCTTGACCTTTGTGATTCATCATATTCTACATCGACATTTTCATCAGGGAGGTTGGAGTTAAATACAGGTTTATTCTTCAATAAATAATGGGTTTGTATACTCTCGCGAAAGGGTTTGTATAATTTAGCAAAACAAGTTATCATAGCTTGTATCGTAAAATGCTACTCGACACTAGATGGCAGACATTAGAAATTATGCAAAAAATATCGCTGGGTTTCAAGATGATTTTATGATACCACCATCTAGTGGCGAGTAGTTGTAACTTTAAATATCTTTGCATAATTTGAATGTGTGTTCTTGTGGTTACACACGTTTTATTTTGGGGTACAACGGGTTCCGCTGTCGCATGATAGATGGCGTAAATTTAAAAAATAATTTGAAGGTAGATTACTTCACTCTTATTCATGGATTTTATGAAATACTAAGTAAAATGCGATACAAAAATGCTTTAAAATATTTGGCGTGCCACAAATTTCAATGAGTTCCATGTAGAAATTAAAAGATTTTATCCACCTTTAGGGTTCTGTAACCAAAGGGTAAAACGGGGCCATGTAAATGAGACGTCATCAGACTGCATCTCAAGAACCATGATATTTAGAGAGTAAATATTTTGAGGGGTGATGTATTTCGGTCGCCGCTATAACAACAACAATACAAAAAACACAAAAATTTATATTTAAGGGGGCTTCTTGCTATGTTGCGCGCGACCAGTACTTGATGTATCGGTGACAATTGCGACTTCATCTCTTTCATGAATAACTGCACTTGAAATGATTTTATGACTTACTAGCTGACCCCAGCAAACGTTGTTTTGCAAAATGAAAAATTGATAGTACCTAGCTGATTCTCCAGACCTACTGACGCATAAAAAATTTGGTAAAAATCGGTAAAGCAGTTTCGGAGGAGTACGGTAACTAACATTGTGACATGAAAATTTTATATACTTTTGATAGATATGATCTTTGACGTTAGGAACACACCTACATTGCTTAGACAACAGTGAGTGCTTGTAATTTAATATGAACTTTATACCATAGCAATAAAGCTCAAATTGACTACGTTTTAGTTACAAATCATTTGTATGGGAAAAAGAAAAGGGCTATTTTTAGGGTTTTTCCAGCAAAAATTCTAATTTTTCTCGCCGTAAAAACCATCCTTGAACTTCAACGAACATTTTAAAAAAAGATTTGGCCAAATTGGTCCAGGCGTTGTTGAGTTATGCGCTTACCAACACATTTTGCGATTCATTTTTATATTATAGATTTTCTGTGTTTATTTTTATTGCAATAAGTGCATTAACTGTACACGTAACTCGAGGTTGTAGTATGAGTTCATCGTTTTTGAACCTATAAAATTTATTAATTTCTTCATAGACAAAAACTGCTACTTTGTATACGCTTAGTCTATAATATATTTCTAAACATAGGTATGTCATAAAACAGGTTTTTTATGAATCCGTGGAACCCCCCCGCAGGATAAAGGCCTTTCTCCTTCCTTCCTTTAGCAAGAAATAAGAAGTAGTTGCTCGTTTTTTTATGTTATATATTGTATTGGTACGACACAGAACATTATAATGGTTTGGGTATATTTTCTTATCGTCATGCATTTACTTTTGTTTCTCGAAAACGAAAGGTGCAAAATTCCACACTCGTACGAATTTTTGAACAGAGTTTAACAAAATAATCAGTAGGAAACGAAATTAATATAAACGAACCATAATTGTATCTTTATTCACTTAAAATCCATAAAGCGGTCTGTAAAACCTCCGTATTCAATACTTCCCTGAACAGCCCCAGGGCAATAAAAATGAGAATCATAATTCCGTGATTCAATTCAATCTACTATAAAATATCGGGAACATACCTTGCCGTATCAATTAATAGGTATTGCGGGTCCCTTTTCGCACTAAAATCTGCGCTCCACCCCAAGTTACAGCTATTGCTCTTTTAGAGCCCTTTCAAGCTTTATTGCGGTACCAAATTCCGCTGCGAACAGACTTGTGTTTGTTTTACAAAAGTCATAGGGACTGCTACTTTTACTGAGGAAATTTCGCTCTCATTAACTTAAGTTAGTCACCTTATACGCACGATCGTTCTTTGTGCTACATCTGGTTATTTTGAGGTAAGATTGGCTAGCAAGAATTGTTTTTTGGTCAAAGTGCCCTACTGTCGGTAAGGCCTTTAATTATCAAAAGATTTTAGGTTTAGTAGTAAATACGAGTAGGTAGGTATTTATTTTATTTGACTCGTTACAAAAAAGGGAGAATTTTGAAATACTGTGAAACAGACGCCCCAAAAACTATATTTGGATTAATATACCGTGTTGACAGACATACATAATACATATAGTAAATAGCGATTATTTTAATATTGCAACTGACGATCCAATTTTATTTATTTCTAAACCTAGTTAAAAATATATTGTACAGTAATTTAATCGCTTTCGTATTGTTTTTCCTCCAGCGCTAAGCTACAGGTATATAGAACTATATGGATATCCAAAGAGATGCTTTGAAACGAGAAAACCAATCGCCAAATGGCTGCATAAGCCCTGATGGAAAATCACTCTGATTGGACCAGTTTGATCCACATAGCAACAAAATCCGTGACATATTGTAGTTCTGGGAAAGCACACAAAGGGCATGTGATGATATTTAGTTTCGACTAAGTTTCCGCACCGTTGCTTTTTACCTGAGCTTTAAAATGATATAAAAAATTATACGCATTTCGACTTTTTATGTATGTTTATACCCGTAACTTATAATAATACTTAACTGTACCTAGGTACAAGATTGGTCCTCAAAAAAAACACGACAGTTTCTCATTCTAAGTTAAAATCTCTAAAGGACGATTCACACATATCAGTGAGCCCACAGTTCCGGCACAGTACCGTATCAGTGAATCGTCCTAGCTTCGGGCAACAACGGTTTGTTTTAAAGATGGGCTTAGCAGCGTGATGTTACCTACAACGAACTACATAATATGTTGTGTTTGTGTTGTAAAAATATAAAAGTAAGAAATGCAATAAAAGTAGATTACTAAAATAGAAAATGGATAAATTGCGGATAAAAAGTTAGGTAATAAGATAATATCTAATAGGATATAAAAGAGGAAAATTAAATAAGTACATAAGCGTAATAATTAACTATTAAATACATGATAGTAAGTATGTATTCGTAAAGCAGTTGTACTATAAAGAAGTACCAATATGTATAAGAACACCAAATTTGTAATAAATACAAAATTGTAAAAACTGATATACTATCTATTCACTTCTCAACTCTGTATAAAAAAATTAAACAAACTGTCAAGACAATGTTTACTCCTTGGTATGTTTTAGATAAAAACAAATATTTTAGGTGAGGCTGTGCTTCTAAAGAAATAAATGTTTTTGACTTTAATAGAATCAGAATGTATAAAATCCATTTACATAAAAATATGAATATATACAAATTCTCTAGGTATAGTTTGAATGGACAACTTGCCATTTAAATCGATTAAAGGCTTTTTGTCTTTTATGTCAATAAATACGTGTCTTAATAAAACACGTTAGCTTCTTCAGAATGAACCGACTTTATTTGACATAACAGTTGTACTTAACTACATGTAGGTGGCGCCACATGTATTTATTTGTTTATTACCAACTTGCAATATGTCAGTGGTTTGTTAAGGCAAGACCCGTCGACTGTCTTCCGTCCCTCGGTTGAGGGCACAGGGTGGGGCCTCGAGCTTGGCAAGACCCATCTCGCGTTGTTACATGTGACTGAGTGGAATTGCTCTATACTTTAATCATTAACTAATTTTACTCGGAGATGCTAGATGCTATTGCTCGGAGGCCTTAAGGCTATGACCTTTTATTCTATACTAGTCGACCCGACAGACGTTGTCCTGTCCCACGTCTCAAAAAACAATATCCAGTTGACCGTATTGTGAATCTAAACCATTCTCAGATCCCCTTGAACACACACAAAAAATTTCATCAAAATCGGTCCAGTCGTTTGAGAGAAGTTCAGTGGCACACACACTCACAGAAGAATTATATATATAAAGACTAGTGGCCCGCCCCGACTTCGCACGGGTTTTTATTCATTTTTTTTTCCGGCAATTATTCGATTTTTTCTCGCCTTTTAAACCTTCCCTAGACCTCCACAAACATTTCAAGACTATGATAAGATAAATCCATTCAGCCGTTCTCGAGTTACAATCAGACTAACGAACAACAATTCATTTTTATTTATATAGATTTAAAGAATTTGTGCGTGCAGATTAATTCAAATTACGTAATATTTTTCTTATTTAACTAAGAGCCAAAACAAACAGACGACACACAAAAAAATGTTTTAGTTTATGAACTGTGTACAGCTTAAAACATTTAAAATCCATATTATTTATTAAAAAGCACGACACAAATCGCTCAATTTTAAGATGAATATATGCTTTTAAACGTGAAAATCAATCCCCAAATGGCTGCAGAAGAACCAGTTTGATATCCGTCCGATCCGATCCGATATCCTTAGCAATGATATCCGTGACATAGTTAAACTCAAAAATACATAGCGCGTTTGATGGTATAGATTTTGTTTCAGCTAAGATTTTCATAGACACTTGCCATTATCGCTCATAAAAAAATATAAATACAAGTTTTAATTTGGGTTTAGATATCATTAATTCATTACGAAGAACCTCTTAGTTTACTTACTTTCTTTTTAAATTCTTTTAAAGGCAAAATTTGTATATACAATACACGGAACCCTAGGTGGAGTATGATGTAGATGAATCTATCTAATACTTATGAACTTTATTTAACATGGTTATGAGGTTTGTTATTTATACTATTTTTCCTTTAAATAATATCCACCCTTAGCTTTTATAAATCTTAGAAATGCCAACGTAGAAGAGTGCCATTTATAACTTCATTCCTGAAATTACCTCCTAATATTTTATAATAAGCATAAAAACGTTTTTCTAGAACACAAGGATTTTCCTTTACCCGGAATTTAATAGAAGCTTGAACAATGAGACAAGTCGTGATACCGCCACTCAATGCTTTAAGTGAAAATGTATCAGAAAATCAACTGTTGTTCTAATGATCTCACACAATACCTGACAAAAGCGGCGTGAACAGAGTATCTAAGCTTTTTCTACAGGTATTGTTATTGACGTCATCGGTAATGTGTTTTCGAAATCTGAGAAGGTTTCAAGAGACGTTAGGTTACGACAAAGCACCTATCATTCTGTCCCTTATATAGACATTTTCTTAGAAACACACGGAAAATATTGTGAGTATAATGTATATGGCCTTGATCCGAGTATCTTATAGCCGATATAGACTCACGGCGAGTAGATCTCTACAGCACGGGAATGCGGTATAATTCTCGCTTTCTCTAATAAGAAGGATTGGTGGTTTTTGTTATTTATAGCATTATCCAAAAATAAGTATTATAGCTTCGTATTTTTTACCCCCGACCAAAAATGAGGAATGTTATAAAATAAATAAATATTTCCAGACAATTCACACAACAACATCTAGCCCCGTGGTAAGCTCTGAGCTTGTGTAACGGGTACTACATATCTGATATACTTAATATAATAGGCATACATATATAGATATTTTTATTATATAAACACTTTCACCCTCGGCGGGATTCGAACCCGCTACCTTATGCGCCGCAAGCGGACCCTCGCCCACCGCGCTACTGAAGCAGTCGAAAAGTGTCAAAAAGTGTTTTATGCTTTTTATTTTTGTTTTCTATTGATTGCAAAATGTGTAACAAGTGGGTGAAAGTGTTTGTATGTTCTGCAAGCACTTTCTCCTTGGTCTGGGTGTTTAATATTTATAATAAAAAATATCTATATATGTATGACTATTAAGTATATCAGATATCTAGTAGCCGTAACACAAGCTTAGAGCTTACCACGGGGCTAGATGTTGTTGTGTGAATTGTCTGGAAATATTTATTTATTATTTATTTGTTACACATTTTGCAATCAATAGAATACGGAACCCTATGTCCCTATGTCCCGGATGTCCTATGAGTGCATCTCATACTTTTAAAATTTATTTATACAGACTTTTCTTTATAATAGAAGGTCCAAGCCTACATCGACCTTCACCGAGCTGAAAGTTGTACGAAACATCTTATATATAAAATTCTCGTGTCACAGTTTTCGTTCCCGTACTCCTCCGAAACGGTTTGACCGATTCTCATGAAATTTTGAGTAGGTCTGAGAATAGGCCAACATCTATTTTTTATTTTGCAAAACAACGTTTGCTGGGGTCAGCTAGTAAGATATAAAAACACGAATGGCAATCCAATAAACACTTACCTTCTTATGCAAAATGGATAGCAAACCTATTGTCTCTTTCTAATAAATTTAAATGTCAATGTGATCGACAAGGACAAATTCTTCAAAAGGAATGCTAGCGGCATGTTATCTTAAAATAGGTTTAGTCAAATATTTTGCATATTTTAGATATAAAATGACATGACTAATTGCACGCTACGCAAAAACGCATCGCAAAACACAACACGCTATTATTGCTCTGTTAGGATTATTCCGAACACCTATTATAGGGTTTTTACTTATTGAAAAATAAACTTAAGTTTTGTTTGTCCTTCAGTATACCTATTTAGATAACATTAAAATTAAAAATACACCCAAATGATCCAAAAATATATTTCTTAAAACTAACCCACAAACACCATTTTCATTAACCGAACGCAAAGTAAGCGCTTGAAAAGAACTAAATTAATTACTCAAGCGGCTTACTAAAAAGCTACATAATTAAAAGTAAAGCACAAATTACTTGAATGTCTTTGGTTTTTTCCAACGGAACATAAAAAGGCAAATCTTTTCTCTATTCCCGTGAAATTGCCCTGTAAACCTCGGGCCATACAAACGAAGTTAGCTGAAGTTATTACATTGCGTGCATTGATAGGGCTTTGTCGATGTTAACTTGCCGAATTCGCCGAACAAAGCAGAATTCTCCCGTTTTACTGGAAATTTTAACGGAATATTTTGGGTTTTTGATACGTTCTATATTGAGAACATTTTTACGCAAATTAATATTGGTTTATAATTTTTAGTGGTCTAAATTGTGCGTATCAGATTTATTTTGAGGTATGCATTTGAAATTTCAAGCAATATCAGAACTTTTCTGAGCACCTAACAGAAGTTCCTGAAACTAGAACTTGGTGTCTTTATGATTTTTCAAATTAAAATCAAAAGATGAAAATCAATTTGGTTCAATTTCCATACAAAAACGGGATGCGTCGTATTCTTATTCTATACAAATTTAAATAACGATAGTTATTATTCTCCAGTAAATCTATAATATAAATAATCCCAAACTAAGCAGATTGTATAATAATTAAAACTTCTACAGTAAAATACTCTCCCGCCTTTGGTACGCAATTCTTATTAATTTCCTGCGCCGTCGAAAAATATGGCGCACCTTTAACTATCGTTTGACGCAAAACACCAGTAGTTATCGCGTCGCAAAAAGGCCGTAACTCAGAAAGAAAAGCCTTTTAATATTAACGTGTGGGTATACGATCGATGTGTCGGCCGCTCTTTAGTTTACTGCCACCGTAAAAACTAACAGCTAACGGTGGGATTACTCTCGGTCGATTGCGTTCGGATGCAGCGATGGACGCGGACTGAACGCGTCTGATGAAATTTGCGTTCTTTATTTTTAAGGTTAGGGAATTAGACTTTTCTGCGGCTAGGATACTATTTTTTTAAGTATTTCGTTATTTTTAGAACACAAATTGTAAAATTCTATCTCAAAATGTAAAGTTTAACGCTCGTAGTCATAAAATCTGCTATTTCTGGCTTATATAACTGTGTTAGGTAAAACACAGCCTTATTTTTCGACTATTATAGAGATTGACAAGGGTAAAAACTTTTATTGAATATTAAACCTTAGAAATCTGATATAAAAAGTGAAATATTTTAATGAATATGGGGGTAAGCATCTTAATACCTTACCTTATAATCAGACACATCAACATACGTCGTTGCATAAAGAGCGATAAAAAGATCTACTCTCAGGGTTTCGGAAAAATGAGGAGATACGTGGTTAAGTGGAAAACCTTAATAGCCTTTTTAAGTGGCAGTGGACGGGCCATAGAACATAGGCCATTGGGACTGAAAAGCTGAGCTTATCCGTCTTTCTTCGTTTCTTATTTCATTCAAAAGAAAAATCGAGAACATAATTCCTGATGATCCTGAGGTAGGTCTACTTAAAAGATCTACCACGAAACATCACTTCAGTATTCACATAAGGGTCGAAAAGCATCACGACGTTCCCTAAAGTTATGCATCGGACCTCATCCTTATCCTATATTGCGATCCGTAGCGAGTATTTATCTGAAATAAATTCCTATTGTAACACGAAATAAGAACTAAACACGGGGAAACCACACAAGCACGGCCCGCGCCTCTATCAATCTTTTCGCCACATCATTTGCTACCCGGGCCGCTCCCGCCGCGATTGAATTTCATTAACGGAACGCTTAGTGCAGATTGAATCCATTTAACTAAATATCCACGATTCTGTGTGTTATGCACTGGTTTTGTGGGATTTCCTGATTGTTTTAAGAAATAAAATATTTACATTTCTCTATTGTGGTTTGTTGATTTTTGTTTCTGGATATGTGTATTACAAAAATACCATAGCAGCCACCATTAGAAGCTTAACCTATATTGTGTTCAAATAATGAATAACTTTTTTCTTCGGAAATAATTTTTCAAATAGGACTAGAATTTCCTGAGATTAGCGCGTTCAAACTAATGAACGTTTCGGCTTTATAAAGATTACAGTGTATAGCCGAAAATATCACACTCCATTTTAATTTGATTGCCCACTCGTAGCGTCAATGACCATTCTAGTGTATTAAAATCGGCTTCCGATCCGTACACGGTCAAACAAAGCAAAAACAACAGCAGCTTTCGCTGAAAATGGAAAACAAGACTAAAACGCAATAAATTCCACCCAGTGATCCCAAAACTTTATGGAAATGTCCTGGATCGGAGCAGTGTATATTTTTAGGCAGGTCACGCCCAAATTGACTTTGACAGTAATAGTAAAGGACGAAAACAGGAGTATAACAGGAATATTTATAAATAAGATTTGTTAATGGTGTTGTTTTACGGTAGTAGCAATACATTTAAATCTAAGAAATCTGAGGGTCAGTGATAGCGACGTGTAGTGTGTAGCAAACATTGTCTTACCCGATACCTATCTATTTTGCATAAGAAGATATCCTCCGGCTCTAGGTTCAGTGCATTCATAACGTACAGGCTTCAACCACATCTTTTGGCAATTGTAAGATAAGGAGAATATACGTCTATCTGGTCAAGTACGGCCGCATGTATTTGCATTTAAGTTTTTTTTAGTTTTGGAAAAAAAATGCTTTCACATGTTTTTTAAGTAAAATATCATCCGTTTTACCTACGGACAGTTATAATTACTACGATAGTAACTCATTATTAGTACTTTAGCAAGATATAAGTTCTACATAAAATTTAGTTCTTGTAAGTTCCAATTGTTATGTTAGTTGTACAAAATATTCTTAATTAAGAATTAGGGGGGTGGCATCGCCATTGTGTGGCAAAACTACCTTAAAAATAATAAAGGCGTTGATTTTACATGATTTTTGCACAAACTAACAGGCGGATTAATCAGAATGCCTATTATTATGTAGTCATCATGCTTATTGCGTATTAAGACCCTAGGGTCTTGATATTGCGTATTAAGACCCTAGGGTCTTAATACGCAATATCAATAATCAATAGTAATAGTTACTATCGTAGTAATTGTAACTGTCCGTAGGTAAAACGGATGATATTTTACTTAAAAACATGTGAAAGCATTTTTTTTCCAAAACTGAAAAAAAACTTAAATGCAAATACATGCGGCCGTACTTGACCATATAGACGTATATTCTCCTTATCTTACAATTGCCAAAAGATGTGGTTGAAGCCTGTACGCTATGAATGCACTGAACCTAGAGCCGGATATCTTCTTATGCAAAATAGATAGCAAAGCTAGCATGAATTTAGTCACTTTCTAACATTAACTATTAAGTATTATGTAAGTTTATTTTATTAAGTATACCAAATGTCAAGTACCCGTAACACAAGTTTAGAGCTTACCACGGGGCTAGATGTTGTAGTATGATTAAAAAAAACAATGAGTTACAAGGACTAATGAATGCTCAAGACATTTTATAAAATATACATATTATGTAGGTTTAGTTAACTATTTCGTATAACCCCCTTATACCTCGTCCTTTAAGACTAATGTATCGAATTGTTACAGACCGTGTCAATCTCAATGTTGCTTCGCTACGCTCACCACCAGATCTTCGTCTTTATTGGTAAGTTTAATTTATAGCATTCAAAGGTATATTTTGATTTGACGATCATCGGAATACTCTTCGGAAAATTTCATATATTCTGTTCACGTCCGTATGTGGTAACCCTCTGAATACTTACACGTTACCTCCGGGTGGTGCTAAGAACAGTCTCTGGTGGTAGGCTTCGGCCGCGGCTTGTCACCACCCTCCGGGCTGGGCCAGTGCGTGTAGCGATTCTTTCGTGTTTCGTAATGTGGCCCGGAGAAGCCATCTTCCTTCTAGGTCTTCATGCCCCATCTTAGACCACATCTTCACATTCGTCACACGAATCAAAATCATCTCAGGAAATTTCTTCAAGTTTTCTTATAAGTAATACCTAGCCCTACATATAAGTAATACATAAATCTAAATTTAAAATTTAAGAAAAACCCCCGATTCCGATGCCTTAATTTTCTTAAACGTAAAACAACATAATATTATGTAATGTGGACGCGATGCGATTTCATTTGATACCCCACACTAGTATATTTGCAGATTTTCGGTTTTCCTTACCCACTCTCACCCCCATAACTTTTAAACGGCACAACCGATTTTCATGAAACATGTCTAAGAACACTCGCGCCAGACTCACCTATCATACAAAAAAAACTTAATTTAAATCGCTCCCTCCGTTCGGAAGCTATGGTGCCACAGACAGACAGACACACAGACAGACAGACACGTCAAACTTATAACACCCCTCTTTTTCGGTCGGGGGTTAAGAAATAATAAAATAGACACTTTGTAGCCTAATTTCGATGGGGTTCTTTGCATGTTATATTATAAGAAAATACCTTTGGTCAACTTCCAGCTAATTTCTCACTTCAGCACTATGCCATACATTATGTCAAATTCTAACTTTACTATTTGTACAATAGCCAAACATTGAGAATGGTAAACCTTGCAAAAAAACAAATCTAAAAAAACCGTTAAACCGTCAAAACGACTTAATTTTTCATATTTCAGAAGATACTTTCTCATCTTTTAAAGGATTTGCTGTTCAATTTGAAATGCCGGTGAAAAAATCGTCATCGGGCTCAGCGGCAATCTCTTTGTAATAACAATAATTGCGTATAGAGCCCGCGGCTACCGGCAAAGAAAACAAAACACAAAAATACTGCGGATTTACCTAGCTCCACGGGTACTCTGGGATGCTCGCAAATTAAAATTTTTACTTTATTGTGCTGGATTTGGATTCAATTTTACATTCAGTATTGCAATTTAATAAACATGTCGAGTATTCCAGTTCATTTAGCAAGATTGATTTTATAATTCTCGGTAAAATTAATGTTTTTCTTTTAACATAGATGATAATTGTATTGTATTTATTAATTCACCGTTAAACGTTTTGGATTTATGAGATACATCGGCGATTATGTGATTCACGATCATTTATATCTGAAATTATGGCACATTCAAAGAATTTGAAAATATTAAAATACAATACACTTTATTGAACACTATTTTACTAAATTAAAATATTATGAAATAAATAAATTATTATGAAATACCTATTATAGTAGATTCAAATATTTCAACATTGATACGCAAAACTAAATTGTACTTCTTTTAAAATGTAATATTTTAATCTAGTTCTTCTAATGATGGATTTATTCGTGTGATATCGATTTAGCCGAGGTAAAAATAAGTGGATACGCTCTATGTGTCTATCTTATTGGTTCTTTGTTAATGTCTCACTACTAATGACCTTAACCAATTGGACTGACAACTTGAAATACACGTAGCTCTCATTTAATGCTCCGGAAACTCTCATTTATTTTTATGTAGGTACTTTGAAATATCTTAGAGTGCGTCACTTGTATTAAAACTCTTATACAAGCTGTCTAGTATCCGAGACACAAGCTCTGACGGTCTGTTTCTACATTGAATCTTCTTTAACCGAGTTGAATTTAAAAACGAGTAGTTTTCTTAAATATTTTATCTATACCAACATTTTCCGCTCTATTTATAAATGAAATAAAATACGAATGAAATAAGATATCACGCTGTATCTCACATCGGTTTTCCGGCTTTGGTCTTCTAAAGCAGAAAATATTTTTATGATAAAAAGCTTGTGAATACTATTCAACTCTATCTATGTCCTTCGTATAACGGAGGTCTTTGATGTCTTAAAGTATGGTTTGAGTACGATCTTTCACTTTTGAGTATGAACTATAAAAAAACCTTAAGCTCGTTTAGCTTACGAACTTTAATAGCTAGAAATCTAGCTGAGAATCAGTGTTTGCTCCATGAGCATCTTTACGCTGAGCTGTGGCTTTTTTGGTAAAACCTCAGCGTAAACCTAACCTCTTAAGTGTATTATGGAGCGTTTCGTATTCTTAAACTTGGTCATGATAATTTTTCTGATAGACAATAAGAGTACGGACAAAAGATGTCTGTGTATTATTTTTAAATCTATATAAATAAAAATGAATTGTTGTTCGTTAGTCTGATTAAAACTCGAGAACGGCTGAACGGATTTATCTTATCATAGTCTTGAAATGTTCGTGGAGGTCTAGGGAAGGTTTAAAGGCGAGAAAAAATCGAATAATTGCCGGGAACTTTTTTTACTCGTGCGACGCCGGGACGGGCCGCTAGTAAAAAATAATAATTCTAATCTTAGTTTATATATTCTTGTGTTTTTGCTGGTTTATTGTAAGTGTGTGATTGGAATAACAAATAAACCTTTCATCTATCTATCTAAATGAGGAAGACATTTTCTAGTAAGTAAAATAACTATTGGTTTGCTTGGGTACAGTTAAGGCTAAAAATCAGTTATCAAAAACTGTTTTGCTGAAAATACTGCCTGTACAATAAAAATATAAGAGAACAAACATACAGCAATTGAACATTATAGTTTTATTCCAATAAAATATTACAAAGATTACTTATGACAAAGCTGAGGGATTTAAAAGGCTTTATACCTACAATGTATTTAAAAATGTTGGAGAATTTAAATTTAATATCATCGGAACCCTTAAGATACACGAGTCTTGCATTTGGAACACATATCCTCTTTTTTATGAGTCGGTTTGTTCAAAATGTTGCTTAAGTATTTTTATAAACTTCGTTCGCTTCCAAAGTAAAATAATCTAGTAATGAGCTATGGATTATCATCCCTTCAAGAGAACTAGGCTGGTCTCTATGGTGACTCATCCCTTCCGAGTACCTGCCATACTGTTCAAACGGTATCCATCCATCAGTTAACTATAGTAAAACTCAATGTCCTGTGAAACATTTTGTATATACTTCTTTCGCATCGCCTGTTTATAATTGTACAGGAAATGTTTTCTACTCTATATTCCTGTTAAAAGAAAATTATTTATGTCTGCTCCATTTTCCAACTGTTGCGTTTTGACGTTTTTTGTAGAGAATCCGACGTTCTATATTTTCTTGGTCTAACGGACCAAGCTAATATTGCTTCTGAAGGCAGCTGCTATTCATAAAAAGCTTACGATATATTTCTGTATCTACAAGATAAAATTTAGCAGAATGTGTGAAATATTCCGAACTGTGGCTTCGCTGATATGTGTTAAACAACATTACAATGATTTAGATATGGATTGAAGTTCAATTAAATCTCCCGTTTACGTAAAAAATTATATTATATTTGTATATTATATTATTATCTTATATTATATTTGTTATATTAGGTCCTTACATATGAAATTGGCGTTTTGTATGGGAGGAACAAAAAGTCGAATATTTTTTAATATAATATATTTAATTAATCAAAGTATGAACCATTATTTTCTATGCACTTTTGCCATCTTATAGGTAGTTCATTGATCCCTTTACTAAAAAAACCAGTCGGACGGGAATCAATAAAATCTTTGAAGGCGATTTGGACTGCCCCATCGGAGTTGAATTTTTTCCCTTGCAAGAAGTTATCCAAATTTCGAAAAAAATGGTAATCTGTTGGAGCAAGGTCCGGGGAGTACGGAGGATGTCTTAGACTTTCCAATTGAAGCTCTTCTAATTTAGTAGCCGTCTGTTGCGCAGTGTGTGGTCTAGCGTTGTCGTGAAGCAGCAGTGGCGTGGAGCGATTGACCAGCCTAGGTTGTTTAGCCGCTAGCTTTTCCATCATGGTTTGCAATTGCTGACAATAGACATCAGCCGTAATAGTCTGGCCAGATTTGAGAAAACTGTAATGAACAATACCGGCACTAGTCCACCAAACGCTTACAAGTAACTTTTTTGGGGTTAATTTTCGCTTGGGGCAGGATTTGGCTGGCTGGCCAGGATCCAACCATTGCGCTGAGCGCTTCCGATTATCGTAAAGAACCCATTTTTCATCACAGGTAATGATTCGGTTTAAAATACCTTCATTATTGTGCCGGTTTAGTAATGTAACGCAGCAGTCGACGCGCGTTTGCCGGTTTGCTTCAGTCAATTCGTGAGGTACCCACCTTTCAAGCTTTTTAATCTTCCCAATTTGCTTCAAGTGAATTAAAACAGTTTTATCACTAACACCGCAGCCTGCAGCTAACTCGGACGTGGTTTGCGATGGATCCGCTTCCACAATAGCCTTCAACTCTTCATTATCAACTTGAGTCTCAGGCCGTCCACGGGGCTTGTTCTGCAAGTCGAAATTTCCAGAACGAAAACGTTGGAACCAAAAACGAACTGTGTTTTCTTTTGCAACACGACCGCCATACACATCATTCACCCTTCGAGTTGTTTCCGCAGCACTAGTGCCACGGCGGAACTCGTACTCGTAAATAATGCGATATTTTAAGTTTTCCATTTTGTAAAATGAGTGACGCAAACAGAAAAAAACAGAAGAAAAAAAACAAATGAATGACGATCATCGAAGCACAAATACACGAGTCTATAGCTGTACAAATTTGAATTTGGAATTCCTTACCAAAGAGGAGAAATTTGTGATTAAAGTGGCCAGTACGAAAAACGCCAATTTCATATGTAAGGACCTAATATTATATTTAATTATATTTGTATTATTAAATACATTTTATGAGTTTGACCGCCCAAAGAACGCAACATCTTGCCTTTTTGGAATACGCCTCGTTTTCCAAAAATATTTATTTTTTTATCCGATCACAAGTTACCAGCTAAAGTGATTCGAATTCAGCATTGCCAATTATATTAACAAAGTACACCTTTCATTTTGTTATGATTCATAATACTCATTTGAATTATATAGTTATCTAATACTAGCTATGCCCCGCGGTGTTACCCGCGTTATAATGCATTTTCCAAAAATATACATTTACGGTAAAAAGTAGCCTGTCCTTTCTCTAGCTCTAGAGAATCATTAAAATCGAATTTAAAAGTTTTATTCAAATCAGTACACCAGTTTTTACGTGAAAACCGGACAGACACACAGAGCTACTTTCGCATTTATAATATTAGCATGGAAGTATGAATTGATAGTATCTTAACATTCATAAAAACTTATATTTCTGCCTAATATATAAATAAAACACACAATAAGGCTTATTGTGTGTTTTATTTTTGCCCTATTTTTCGACTATTATAGAGATAAACAAGGTTGAACAGCTTTAATTGAACTGTTATAAACATATTTAGCACTAATTTAATAGTTTATGTGTTTTATCAAACGCTCTATTAACCTCCTTAAAGTCTGTTAAAAAGTAAAATATTCTTATGAATACGAAGGCACTAATCTATCTTCAATCCAAAAAAAAAAGTATTTATTTTCTTACATGCCTTACGTGTGTGAAGATATAAATAGGTTACATACAAAGGTTTTATCCTTGCATAAAATATCTAGTATTCTTTACTGTGAAACCAATGCCTCCTCTTCGATATAGGATTATCTAGGTGAAAAACTGTTAAGCGTATCCAGGTGGTATAGTTTCTGGATGTTTTGAGGATTACGATCTCCGATACCGTTGTCTGGGACACTTTTGTGGACGGGCGGCAGGCTTAATGTAGGCACTCCATGTTTTCATAATATGTAAGAATTTTATACATATCACGTATGTATAAAATTCTGTTTGTTAGGATATCGAGGTGTATGTTATTATCATATAATTGATAGTTTAATTCTAATACATTGATTCTGTATTAACACATAGGCTGCAATACAATACAAAAAGTGTTTATTGTTTTAACAGAAACATAAACATATCCATAAAACAACAATCAGAATAAAAATAGTAAAATAGGCATATTTTAACGCTAACTTTTACGGCAAATTAAAATAAAAATTCATGATGAGGACGCTGGAGCAGTCTTTTCATTCGTGTGTTTGAAAAAGAATAGATATCTGCAAAAGTTATGTTACTCGGTTTCTGAGACATATAGTTTCTTAAAATAAGTTTGTATTCAAAAATAAATCTTAGTTGTTGTCTAATCCACTTATATGGGTCCGTTAATTGCTCTTTGGTAACGATCGATAGAACCGTACTGCGCAGTAGGCACGTGTAATCTTTTAACTCTCCGAGATTAATACTTTTCTTAAATAGATTTCTTTGAATAAAGGCTAGCATTAAAATAGTATCAAAATAAAAACCCTTTGAATACCGTGATAGTTTACAAAAGTGATATTTACGAGTAGTAGGTACCTATATTGTTTTTGTTTGCTTTTTCTTATTCTGGCACGTATAATTTAGAAACTCTTATGTGTTTTTAGTGTAAAAAACCGAACTTATAACTTTTTATTCAAACATTGTAATTTTTAAAACTTTTTCTATAAGGATATTTTTAATTATTTGTAAAAATGTACCAAATCGAAGAGTCCTCAAAATCTTTATCAACACTCAATCAACACTCGATATCAACACTTTAGATTCATAACAGGATATTTACCATGATTGGTTTAGTAATGCATCGTCTCGTAATAATGAGCAAGGGGGTAGACCGCTTTGCCTACCAATACAACTGTTACCCCCCGCTGCAGTTTTAGTTCAACCGGGATCATGGCGCATGTAATTGTGCCGAAATATTGGGAATCTCAAAAGACAGTAAATATCTCGCTCAAATCTGAATATTTCTGAAAACCCTCGATGCATGGACGCACTACAGTATAAAATCCAGCGCCTAAAGGTTGTGCCAAAGGTTTACATATCTTATCCAACAATACTATGAGACTCTTTGTCGCATTTACGGGTACACGTAAATGCGATCGGAAATATCGAACGATTTTTAAAGAATATCAAGGATTTATTATTTCTTTATTTTTCTAAGAAGTATAATGTTTTTTCACTGACAAAGTTATCATGAGTTACGCTATTAATTGTTAAATCGGTGTAACGGGTGATGATGATGATTATTTTGAGTGAGATTCGCTCGCGGACTGAAAGGAGTTGGAGCTCGCACTCTTCCCGATAAAGGACTTCTCTTGACTATTTGTAGTCCGAAACGTTGAAACAAACGAGTACTCATGTATTATTTTTATTATTATTATTATTTATTAGCCATTCTGTCCCACTGCAGGGCAAAGGCCTCCCTTTTCTCTGTCCATTCGCCTCTATTGCTGCTCATGTATAAGTAGATAAAAACCCGTTATTAAAATATAAGAATGCTTTGACTAAAATATGTATTGTTTATTCTCATATAATATACTAGCTTTCCACGCCACGTCGTTGCCTGTGTTTTATGGATTTTTCCGTGGGACGACGTATTTTCCCGCGGTGAATAGGCTATATAACAGTAAAAGAATTATTCAAATCGAACCATTTTCAGTAGTTAACCTGAGATTACCGCGTTCAAACAAACAAACTCTTCAGCTATATACTATTAGTATGGATTTATGGGCGCCCACGTCTTCGTA
Organism: Gymnoscelis rufifasciata; assembly: GCA_929108375.1. Taxonomy (NCBI): domain Eukaryota; kingdom Metazoa; phylum Arthropoda; class Insecta; order Lepidoptera; family Geometridae; genus Gymnoscelis; species Gymnoscelis rufifasciata. The sequence goes on along the minus strand of OV815317.1, from coordinate 6,423,032 downwards.
AAACAGATATGTAACACAGGCACACATAATAGGTATATATAGGCCCATTATTAGTTAACCTACACAAGTCACTTATTTCAATAATAATAAAGTACCTACACTTTCATACAAACTTTCAACCCCCGTTTTGCTCCTTTAGGGGTGGAGTTTCTAATTCTAAATATTATTGCTATTTAGTTTGGGCATGTTATGAGAAGGAACGAAAGTCATGTTACGAGAAGAGCGTTAGATATGAAAGTGGATGGATATGTGGGAAGAGGGAGGCCAAAGAAAAGATGGATGGACTGTGTGAAAGAAGATATGTGTAAGAAAGGAGTGAGTGCTGAGATGACGGGTGATAGAGGGAAATGGAAGAAAAACACATGTTGTGCCGACCCCACATAGTGTGGGACAAGGGCAGGATGATGACTGCTATTTTCTGTTAATTTGTCTATAACATAAAAATAATTTAAAACTTATCACACAAACTGTTGAGGTTACTAAAATGAGTATAGTAGAATAATGAGTTTAAACAACCTTAGTTTTCCTTAAAATATCCCCGCACTATTTAATTCCAACCCCTGGAAAAAGGGTATTTGCATAATTAAATATCGATATAAACATTTCTTAACCGAAGAAATAATTGACTATTACCGATAAACAAAATAAACAATATTAAATAATAGACAAAATTTCAATCTCTTTATCTTTTTAAACCCTTTATTTTCACCTTTTAATTCTTGCTAAGATATTTTCTTTCTGCTAATGGAAGCTTGAAAAAACAAAGTATTTTTAAGATTAGGGACGGAAATGTTTTAGTCCCATTTTAATGAACGTGTTTCGTTAAAAGTACCGATGTTGGCGTAATTAATGGTGAATGTGGCTTTTTCGCGTGGTTGTCATTAGATGGATTTCAGATCCGTTTGTCAATAAGCTCTTTTGTGGTATGGAAGCTAGTGGTTTCTTAGTTATTATTTTTGTACATAATTTATAGATTATAACAATACATTTGATCAAAATACGTATTTCTGAAGTTTTAAAAAGATATTCACTATAAAATATAAACCACGTTTAAATAAATAATGAGATGACATCTTTGCGCGAGGCCAGTACCGCTCCAGCAGCATCTTTTTGCGCATTAAAAAAAATTTTTTTTTACACATTTCTTTTTTTTTTTGTTGCACAGTGAGTGTAAACTGTACTGTGTATACACGGAAACCTTGGTGTAGTATGAGTCCATCTCAAACTTATCCAATTTATTTATATCAAACTAGCTGACCCGGCAAAAGTTCTTGTGTTAGATACATTATTATAGAGAATAAGAAATAGTTACAATAGAATTCGCCCTTCAGGCAGGCAAAAGCCACTGGACCATACGGCCACATTTAACCACATCATCATCACCCTATTAACGTTCCCACTGCTGGGACACAGGGACTTCTCTCTTGACGAGAGAGATTAGGCCTTAATTCACCACGCTGGCTAAATGCGGGTTGGTGAATGTCACATGTCTCTTCAAACTCTTTTCAAGTTCTCAGAACATGCCGGTTTCCTCACGATGTTTGCCTTCACCGTTAAAGCACGTGCTCAAGAAGAAAAATCCAGAGGTGCGTGGCGGGGTTTGAACCCACGACCTTCGGAATGAAAGTCGAGTGTCCTCCCACTTAGCCAACACGGCTTTTAACCACATAAAACCTAAAATCACTTGACCCTATAGGATTTTTGCCCAAGGCTGTATGGTAAATCGAATTGGTCAACAAAGTGAAATAAAAGAAAATATCTTACATATACATATAATAAGTATTTATAAATTCTAATTTTAAACAAAAATCTTCTGTGTGAAATTATGTTTTTACAAATTTTGCCATAAACATTTTTTTAATGTCTTTGTTAAACATAAAAAACATCTAATTTGGTGCAGCAAAGTTATGCGCGTACATACATTTCGGCGATCCGTTCTTATATGTGAAGATTATTAATTAAGGAGCTTTTGCACGCTCAGACGTGTATTAAGAACACTTGTTTATAAAACAATCAGATTAATACAAAAAAAATAACATTATTGTTTTTACCAAGAAATAGATAAATTACCTCCGGTCGGTATTACCTTTCAAGCCAATTAGTGAGTTACCTTATATTATCGACGGAAATAGAAATTAAGATTATTTAGCTAAGATTTTCTCGGGGAATATTTCTCTAGTTTCACTTCATTTAAGTGTTTAGTTTCAGTTTGTTAAGATATTGTTAAAATAAGTTTCTTTAGTAAAAAATACTTTAAAAAATTATATTTAATAAGGAAACTCAAATGTTGAAAATATATAATGCAGTTCTTATTATTATTTTTATTAGCCTATGTTCTCCCACTGCTGGGCAAAGGCCTCCCCCAACTCCAACAATATTAACCAAGTTCTTGCACTAAGGAGAGTAAATCATACATTTTAAACCAATGAATTAATAATACTTATAACCTGTTTACCCACCCTTAGGTTTTATTTTTAATCAAAATGCCTAGAAGACTAAATTTCGATGTATGTATCTACTACTCTGTCAAGAAAGTACCGGGAAAAGATCAATAATACACAAAATGTTAGTTATTCATCTAAATTTATTTTATCGCCTTCAAAGTATGCTCCTTCAGAAACGATACACTTACGCCAACGAATAGTCCAATCATCAAAACATTTTTTAAACGCTTTTTCCGGAATTGAGTTTAGTTCTCGTCGCGAATTCTCCTTTATGTCTTCTACCGAATGAAAACGTGTGCCACGAAGTGGTAATTTGAGTTTAGCAAAAAGGAAGAAGTCGGCTGGAGCCATATCTGGTGAATAAGGTGGTTGCTCGATAGTATTTGTTGAGTTTTTGGTCAAAAATTCGTTTACAATTATGGCCTGGTGTGAAGGCGCATTATCATGATGCAAAATCCAAAAATTTTCTTTCCATAAATCTGGCCTTTTTCGCCGAATTTGCTCTCTTAAACGCCGCATAACGCTTAAATAATATTCTTTATTTACCGTTTCACCTTCCGGCAAGAATTCCGAGTGCACAACACCTCGATAGTCAAAGAAAACAGTCAACATGACTTTAACTTTTGATCGACTTTGGCGTGGTTTTTTCGGTTTCGGTTCAGTTGGGAGGCGCCACTCCGAAGCCTGTTGACTAGTTTGCATGTCAAACTCGTAAACCCACGTCTCGTCACCAGTAACAATGCGTTTCATGAATGTTGGGTCGGAATTAACTCGTTGAAGCATGTCCTCAGCGACTCTTATTCGATTAAGTTTTTGGAGAAAATTTAGGTCTTTTGGGACTAGCCGAGCAGCAACATGTTTCATACCCAAGTGATTATTTAAAATAGTGCGGATCGACTCGTGAGACACAAAAAGTTCAGCGGCTATCTCTCTTAAATTTGAATGAGGATTTTCAGTCACTAATTCCCTCACTTTTGCGACGTTAACTTCAGTTGAAGATGTTGATGGCCTACCAGAGCGAGGCAAATCTTCGATCACATCTCGACCGCTTTTTAACGTTTTGTACCACTCATAAGCACGTGTTTTTGATAAAGTCGATTCACCGTAAGCCTTCTGTAACATTTTCAGAGACTCCGAACACGAAAATCCGTTGGCGATGCAAAATTTAAGACAAACTCTTTGTTCGATATTTTTGTCCATAGTGAAATTCGCAGTACACACTAGATATGCTCTAACTAAAAACAGCACTATAATAAATTTAAACAACAGATACAACTCAAAATCCGCGCCAAAATGGAAAACAGTTGTGCCAATCAAACAGCAAAAAAATAAACTAAAAATGTAATTGGGAACCATAGACAAATTATCTATTCCCGATACTTTTTTGACTGAATGTATACCCATCCCAATAAAAATTAGGACTACTGAGTAAATAGTTTTGATTGAGGTCATAATAAATAAAATAAATAAAAAAATAAATATTTCCGGACAATCCACACAACAAAATAATACATGTAAACGCGACAAATTGAGAACTTCCACCTGTTATTTTTCTTCGGTTGAAAATAGGTCTATTTGTTTGTTACATCATCACGGCTTATCTACGCATAGTGCTCAACCAAACTTCCTGAAATTTAACATACAGTTCTTGTTATAGAGGTATAGAAAATTAACAAAATATAGTTTAGCATATTGCTTAGCGGTTCCGATTCCCGAGCCGAGCCGAGGGGCCAAGTGCTTGTATATTCTGCAAGCACTCCTTGGTCCTTGATATTTTTCATTATACATACATAATACTAAGCACCCAATGGTCTAGGTTATAATAAAAATATCTATATATGTATGTCTATAATATTGTCTATAGGTATCGGATTTCTAGTTCCCGTAACACAAGCTTAGAGTTTACCACGAGTTGTTGTGTGGATTGTCCGGAAATATTTATTTATTTGATTTATTAAAAATATTAAAATATTATACAAAAATATTCTTCATTTTCTTGGTGAATAATTGTTGAAGTCATAGAATCATCCCTAATTGCAAATTTCAATTGGAAATATAAATTGAAAAGTAACATGGCGTAGGTTGGAAATCCTTTAAGTATCTAATTTGCAATTTTTCCCTTCAAGGAGATTTTCTTAGGGATTTCACCGATGATTGACTATTAAACTGAGCGTAATTTTACGTAGCAAGAATAACGAACTTGCAAAGAAAGCAGGTTTTAACTTATGGTGAAAGCCTTCAGCGATTTCAGGCATATCTAGTACTCAAATACTTTTAAACTCCCTATCGAGTTAGATCCCTGCATAACCAGTAGAGCTAGTACCAGCAAGGCCAGCATCGCGAAACCCATCGGGGTCGCTCATAGCAAAGAACACAAAACCTACACTTCACAAACACTTTTGTTATAATTGAACACTTATAAATAATTTTAAAATTAACCAGCTAAACCTAGGTACAATAGCAAAACACAGGGTTCTCGTCAGAGGTTTGAAGTGCAATGAAGCCGACCCGCGCCGCGTCGCAAGTTTTGAAAAACCACTTCAAATCACAAAGAAACCTATGAAACAAATCATGACTAAATTTATGATTATTTTAACAAGTAGTTCATTTCTAAAACAAAGATTAATAAATGCAAGTATAGGCAATGCTTCGGTAGCAAACCACGCGGCGCGCTTTTCAAAAAACTCCACTAATATTTAAAAGTCATCGTTGTTGATTAATAAAATGTAGGCTGCCTTTTATAAATTAAGTATATATTTTAGCAATTGCCAGTTTATATATATATATATAGAGGTAATATCCAAAAACAGAAATCATAAAAACAATCAGAAAGCTTTGTTCATTCAATAAAATTAACTACTAACAATGACAAAGTTTAACGCGGCAAAACATTACTAAATACCTAAAAATAAAAATATAATTAAAGTTATATTTAAATAATTAACTTTAGTATCGATCAATCCTCGATTTTAACGCTCTCACGTCGACTTATAGTATTAATATGTATCTGAGAGAGGTGTCAAGTGGTGTTGCTGTAGTGTTCTCGTAATACAATATTTATTAAGTCTGATGTAATTAATAAACAAAATCGAAAAAGAATATAAAATAAAATATTTTTCATAATTTTCACAAATGTTTTATCCACATTTGTAAAAAATAGCGAAAAAAAACTGAAAAGTTTAAAAAAAAATGATGCATTAATCCTGTTCTTACACTTATGAAAGTACACCCAAGTAATCTTGAGTCGGTGCAACATTTTTCTGATTTGATATTTGCAATTCATTTACCAAACAACGTGATCCAACTTCCGGATTGGTTTTTTTTCCAACTTTTTATGTGACCAACTTAGTTATTAAAAAAAATCCAATAAAAATGAGTTACCCAAAAACAGACTCAGTATAAGATTAAATATAAAAAAAAAATATGTATAGGCGTGGAATTGAGAACCTCTTTCTTTTTTTTAAAAGAGTTTTCGTTCATAAGTTGCGTGTCATCGGTGCTGGGTATAAATAAATAAAGAGCTTTTCACAAGCTTTCTACCTAATGCAGTGGAATGTTTCAGAAAATATGAAAGTAACAATAAAGTGTCGATGCTTGTAATTCCTGAGGAGCTCTGGTACTTTGTGTTGCCTTTGAAATAAAAATATTTAAGAAGATTCTACGATAAATATATGTTTTGTATGAAACCCCACTCATTTTTGGTATTTTGAGAGTAAGTATTTATTTTCGGTTCACAGGTGTCATTTTTTTTAATATACTCAGTACTTAATCAGTTACCGTAGTAACCATGCCATGGATGTATAACCAGCAATAATTATTGGTTTATTATTAACCTTATAAGAAGCTCGCTTTGTAAATTTTGCCGTAGTATCGTCGACATATCATTTAGAATTTCCTATAGTAGAAGTGCTACGCTTCGTAGCTTCCGTGCTACGGCGTAGAGCGTAGACGTTTGATGACATGCACAAAAAGACATTGAAAGACATGAATGCAGTCCATTGTGGAACACAGGCCTCCCTCATTCACAATGAGGGGGTTTGCCAATCGCCACGCTTGGCAGGTGGCATGGTGAGCGCAGTATTATAGCAGCATACGCTGCTGCCCATCTTCTGGGTTGATTCCCTTTTCCGGGTTCTACGTCGCTCATGGGAGGAAATGGGGGAAAACTTCTTAAGCCGTTGTCCACGGCGGTCGGTCATTACTACATTACCAATACCAACCAACTGTGCAGTATTCGAAACGTCAAGTATATACTGGCATGATAATGATGAGGGCTATGTTTAGTAGCATAACAATTTTTGTACTAAGTTAAGTAGGTATAACGTTTTTAAGACTAATGATAAATTTCCATTATAAATAGCGCATAACTGTGTTCGTATAATGTTTACTAGCATGACCAATTCATTAGAAAAAAGAGTTTACATTTAATACTACTGATATATGACAGAGCTAACCAGATGAAGAAACGAAGTTAAACATTATGAACTCCGTTAAAAAGGTTTCCCCATTTAAGGGGCGCGTAAGATTTATTCTTTACTTTTGATTAACAATAACAATAAAACCTTAACAGACATGTTGTCTATAAATAGAACTTCAGGCTCGTTATAAACCTGAATTCTTAGACAAAACCATACGGCTAAACAAATTCATAAAAACCAACATACTCATGCAGATTTAAGCTACCCCGCTCATTATACTCGTATTTCTAACTAATTACGTTGCCGGCTCACCTTCAATTGCACAAACAGCCGCTTCAAGCACGGTTTAATGCCAATTACCTGCGCTGTATTGTTTCAAGCGTCAAGTATCACGGTGCCGTCGAGAGGGATTTGTATCGAAAAGCAAAAACCAACTCGGAAATTAACTTTATAAGCGCTTGTTACGCTTTATGTTGTATCTGAGTTGGATAGCGCTTAATTTGGTAAATGTTTATAAACTTGGATTATTTAAATCTCCGATTTTATTTTGATCTATAAGTACATATTATAAACTAGCTGGCTTAGATTGAATGCGAAAACGTTTCTCTTGAAATACTCTATATTTTGTAGAAAACATTATTATTGTACACATAATTGAAGTAGTTTCTGAGCTTATCCCAAACGGACAGACGTGGCGGGCCGACGGGGCCGTTAAATTATAATATATATAGATTAAGTAAGCAAAGCAAATGAGCTTATAAAAAATATGTTTAAAATAATTTTGAATTCGTTTAAAAACTTTCCATGTCATTAAATTTTCTCATCTTTTCTCACGATGAATATTATAGGATAACCGTTCAACCGTGTCAAATGAAAATATTTAGAATTATTGTGAATTTTCAATAAATCTCAGCTCTAAAAACGACGCTGAACATTCTTAAAAAAGAAAGCATATTGCATCCGTGTTATTTAATATCGGCGCTCTTCTTCCCTGTGCTTTGGAGGATATTTATCTCTCAACGACTCGACGAAACCTCTATTTCGATTTTCAGTTCAAAGTATCTTTATTTCTCATTAAAACACACAAATGTCACTAAAATTTCTCACTACTAGTATATAATTAGTATAGCCTAAATCGGTGTGGATGTCGCAATCATAAAAAAAAAGTATTTTCTTATACCATTGGTAAACTCTGAATGCCGTCTGTAATAAAAATTATAAGCATTAAACATTTATTTTTCGTAATAGAACAATTTAATTAATGTTAAAGAATTATTATTTCTGTACCTTTATATATATTTGCTTATTGTCTATAAATAATATTAACAGACGTAACTAAGAGATCTAACATGTTCCAAAAGTGAAATAGAGATTTTAGTCCGGTCAATTTAGACATTCGAAGTTACATAAAGTCCCAACAAGCTGAATTTCAGTGAAATTGTTTAAAACATAATTATAAACAATGCCTAGAAGTTCCCCATCATTCCCATGTGAGGAAAATTTTTTATTCAAGGTCAAAGGTTACAATAATGAGTTTATCGCGATTTTCAGCGAAACGGTAAGTTTTATCATAAAAGTACCTGAGACAAAATTATAGATCATAAAATGATCTATAAAAATGTATGTATACTTTTTTTCTTACGAGCCACCGTTTCTGAGATAATAACGATTCAATAAGTATAAATCTAAATTTAAAATTTTAGAAAATCCTCCGATTCCAATGTTTTATTTTCCTTAAAAGTAAAACACCATAATATTTAGTAATGTTCACGCGATGCTCTTTCATTTGATACCCCACTCGAGTATATTTGCAGATTTTTGGTTTTCCTTCCCCCACTCTTACCCCCATAACTTTTAAACGGCTCAACCGATTTTCATAAAACATGTCTAAGAAGACCCAGGCCAAACTCTCCTTTCATGCAAAAAAATTGAAATCGCTCCATCCGTTCGGGAGCTATGATGTCCCAGACAGACAGACAGACAAAAAATCCGAAAATCTGCAAATATACTCGAGTGGGGTATCAAATGAAAGAGCATCGCGTGAACATTACTAAATATTATGGTGTTTTAATTTTAAGGAAGATAAAACATTAGAATCGGGGGATTTTCTAAAATTTTAAATTTAGATTTATACTTATTGAATCGTTATTATCTCAGAAACGGTGGCTCGTAAGAAAAAAAGTATGCATACATTTTTTATAGATCATTTTATGATCTATAATTTTGTCTCAGGTACTTTTATGATAAAACTTACCGTTTTGCTGAAAATCGCGATAAACTCATTATTGTAACCTTTGACCTTGAATAAAAATTTTTCCTCACATGGGAATGATGGGGAACTTCTAGGCATTGTTTATAATTATGTTTTAAACAATTTCACTGAAATTCAGCTTGTTGGGACTTTATGTAACTTTACTCTCATTTTTTGGTCTAAATTGACCGGGCTATTTGAATTTTGAATGTAAAGTTAGATGTATCTCACTCAGGGATACCAAGTCGTCCCTCCTACGTTCCGTTTTAATAGAAATTGCAGCTTACGTTAATATGAATCCGAGCAGTAAATCGCAGAATACGCAACGGAACGGGCGAAAACGAAACGAAATTAATTTCCACATGATGAATGATGAACGATGACGTTGCAATTTACAATTTTTCAACGGGATATGAAATAACATTGAATTTACGGACATTGCGCGCTACCTGGCTGTATCGGATGTCTGTTTATTTAACTCTGATGGGCACTTACCAATTTCGAAATATAAATCACAATTGGTTTATTTTTCATCTCCTTAAGCAATGACAAGATTTACTCCCTTATTTGGGAAATTGCTCACTAGGTGGGATTTTCGTCTAAAAGTCAATAGTTCGGTCAATTTCTTAACGATTGCAGAACTGTAATATTTTCCAATTTATTATGCCAATATCGCCATCCAGTTTGAACGTATTTTTAATCCGTACTCCAAAGTAACTCGTACTCGTAAGACGGGATCCTATTACTGAGACTTCGTCTTCTGTCTGTCACCAGGCTGTATCTCAAGAACCGTGGTAGATAGAGACTTTGCATTTTGAGGTATGATGTATATCTGTAGCCGCTAACAACAAAAACTAAAAAAAAACATTATAAATAAGTATATTACGGGGCTCCCATACAACAAACGTGAAACAACAAATTTTTATGAGGTTACGCGATGATGCGCGAGGCTAGTACTTGGATGGGTGACCGCTTTGACTGCAGCTTTTTGCAATAAATTATTTTTGTTATTTGTCTATTTTTTTTTGTTAAATAAGTATAAACTGTACTCGGAACCCTAGGTGTAGTATGAGATAGACTCATTCTATCTATCTATTAAGATACATATTTCCATTACAAACAACAACATTAAGTTTTAGCTACTGGCATCGCTTTCAATATACGGAAGATACAAAAAAACTGCTGGTTTTCATAGTATGTGTACATTTATAAAGCCTAACATCATATTGCACGGCTATATTTCACGGCCCGTCTGCCAGGCAGGGTCGAGTAATCCAGACAGGACTTGACTTTGGGGACTCCCAAAATAATCTAATGTTTTTTGAGCTTGACAAATCCATTATACTCGAGACGTACCGACACGGTGACCAACTTGCTTTCACGAGGTTTTTTAAGGCTATTTTGCAGTGTGCGTGATAGAATATGACATGTATGGGTATTTGACTCGCTTTAAGTTTACTACCGAATAGTGAAAGCGAATAATGTTGGATAGGAGATACATATTGTATTAAGAAATAATGTTTACTGGTTCACTTTCAAAACATGACCTATTTTCAATATATTAACTGTTTTTTTTATGATAGAAGTTTGGTATCAATTCACAATCAGATGTGGTTTACGTTGGAGCATAAAGGCCTGTAAGATATCATGTCTTCAGGCTTGACCACTACATAAAAAATAAAATATTCTGTTTAGCCCGTTAGCCTGTTCAAATAGACTACACATATTGATGCTATGATATAGTGCATCAAAGTTCCGGAGCAGGGGATTGTGACGTGTGACAGACTGACGTATACACTGACAGACTGACGGACTGATTCGATTTGATGATTATTGAAAAAGGTTAGGTAACATTTATATATTAAAATAAAATATTTGAAAATTAAAGATTATAATTTATTAACTTTATGATTAATTGTCATTTGTATTGAATTGTACTAGGCCGTTCACCTAAAGCGTCATTTTGTCCCATTTACTACGTTGCTAATAGACCCTAATGCTAATTATGCCGTTTAGATTTTAGGTCGTTCTATTGATAGGGCGTTCTGCTTTAATGTATTTTCGAATACGAAGCGTTAAAATCTTCTTTGTTTTATTAATCCGTAAAAACGCACCCTTCCTCACTAGGACCATGAGAACTGTATTATGTTAACGAAAATGGGATAAAACCTTTATCTTATTACTGATCTCCTTTCATGCATCTGTATTTGAACGGATCCTGTACCCTTTTTACCGGTTTTTGTGCTGCCCAAGTTGGCTTACGTTATACTGGGTTAAGCTAATTATTTTGTTTTATCTCATTTCTAAGCTTCTATTCTTGTAAGCATTATTTTGATTATTTATTTGAATTTTGTATTGGTTCCTTTAGTTAGTAGTCCTTTAGTCATAAAAATATTGAAACTTTTCTTTTACAATATTACTTCAAAACTGAATTGTACACAATTACTTTCGTACTAACTTAAAGTATTCATATAAAACGTTATTATAAAATCACCAAATTTAAAGCATTACATGTAAACTAAAACCATAATTTTTAAGTTACATAGATTTTATTTATGAAATTGGGAGTGGCAGTGAAATAAATGAAATTATATACTACGTTTCCTGCATGCTCTTCCATACGCTAGCTTTATTGAAATATCTTAATACTTTACGAAACACCACAGCACATATAATACTATCCCATAGAAAATCTGTGTGCGACACATTTCTATTGTATATGATATTATGGTCGATTGGATTTTTAATTAAATCATATACTCTATGGACATCTGTCACTGATGCTAGCCAGTCATCGCTCGAACTTATCAAAGCTATCGGTGTAGCGATTTTAAAAAGATGATAATCCTGTTGCACTCTGTTGAATTTGTGGAATCTTTTCGTTTTCGCGAGCTGAATGTAATGCAGAATTGTATTGATTGAACCTCCCGCAGGCACGTGGTCTTGAAGTCGTGCCAAATTTGTAGCATTCCATCCTCTTCTAGAAGGTAAACCACTTACAAACCATAAAGGGTTACTGCACAAAGTAATGGGACCTTCACAGTATTTCTTAGCCAACCATTGCGGCACTTTTCGATTTGGCAGCAATTCACCTACTCCCAACGACTTAAGAATCCCCTCTGGAACTTGAGTCATCATTTTTAGAGGACCAGTTGCCTGGCTCATAAATGATAGCGGCGCGATCAAAACCCCCACTCGAATATCATTCTTATAATAAAGCATCGAAGATAGAAAAACTAGAAATGCTGTTGCTCCCATTGAGTGGCCAACAAAATCTATTGGTAGAACTATATCGTTTTGTAATTTCATGTAGTCTATAGCAGCTGGGATATCAATCAGTCCCATTTCATCAAAAGTAAAGTTCCAGTATTCTGGTTTTGTCACTGTCAAAGTTTCATGACCTCGAGAGTAGTAGTTGCCCCTAGCGTTCATAAGCCATACGTCATAACCAGCGTCTGATAAAAGATAGGGTAGGACAATCTTTGGGTTCGGTCCTAGCAGGATCCAGTCCATCGAGCTTCCTAGTAAACCATGGTGTATCAATACTGTTCGTCTTAAATAGACTGGATTGGCCTGTGGTAGTCGATGCACAGTCAAAAAGTATCCATCCTTTGTTTGTATTGTGTGAGTTTCCATTTTCCGACCGTGCCATTGACACAATATGGGCGTAGTTAGTTGGAATATTTTTTGTGCTTTTTCAGGTTTAGAATTAAATGTCTTCGGTTTCACAAATTTGTTTGAGTTCCGAATATTATAATCTGACAACTGGTTTCCCTTTTTCGAATTAGTTATGTTTCCGCCTGAAGACATCACATTATTCACCATAGTATATTCTTCTAGTCTTCGAAGGTAATCATAAGAAATAGTGTCCTTGTTCGAACTTGGAAAAGATTTAATAGTCAAACCATTGAAGTCGTTAATCTCTGATTCTCTGCTTTCGACCAAACTCATTGTTTTTTTGGGTTTTCCTTTAAAATAATCTATAAATTGTTTTACTCTTTTTATTGAATATGCTGTAAAAGAATACAATGACTTTTTAAAATCCGTTAAAATAAATGATAGTCTGTATCTACTTTGAGCTTGGTGATACATTGTCACTAGCAGTAAACAAAATAATATTTTTTTCATTATTCTGTATGCTTAAAGGTGTATCTCTAACTGCACGAAACTGTTTACTGCCTGCCTTCAAATTTAAAGAGATAAATGTGAACTATAAGGTCTGCAATGAAACAATGGGCATATTATGCCTATTGATACAGAAACAACAATGTCTACAAACAACATTTTTATTACAATACGAATGATTTCTCAAACAATGAGTCGAACAACAAATATATTCATCTCCTAAATCTTTCTTGATCTTGATGTTAAGGGTTCTATGATCGTACAAAGAACCCATACGTTCGCCATGTCTGTGGATATTGGGATGTATCAATGTGGAAATGTATCGATTTTTCGTGTTTCGTAATGTGGTATCGTCATTTTACATCAGGCGAGATTGTGGTCAAATAAAGGCTTATATAGCATAAAAAAATGCTATATTTATGGGGTATTGATTATTTTTTACCCAACGAGAGCAAAATAATCTTGAGTCGGTTTAAATTAATATAATTAATTATGTTATTTGATCCTGTATTGTTTAGCGCTGGGTCAAGATTTCTTGGGTATACTCTCATATCATAAGTTTTAGAACTTGGGTACTTCATGATTTTCAACTTCAGTTTATGTGCGGTAAATTTTTTGGTTAATAGTATTTTATACATCGTTGACATGTTGTTTTAATTATTTAAAAAACAGATAAAGGAGATTGTCGCATTACTGCTCCAAAAATAGTTTTTTTTAACCGAAGCAGCATGATTATCACGAATAAATACTACATAATACCCCAGGTCTAAAGTAACAAAGCCATAAAGTTTTATTTTTAACGTATTCTACGAGTAGTAGCCTTGAGAATGTTTATCGATAGGTATCATAATTTCAATTTATTGACTTTTCTTTTTCTACATAGCCTTATTATTTATTATAAATTCATTATCTTACTTAATTATTATTGTGATAAATATCTCATCAACAGAGGACTCTCTTTTTTAAATTTAGTTTTTGCAACTCTAGGTAATTGCTGAAAATCAGTGGTTGCACCCTGTGCAACATTAATCACTGAGCAATTACCTTTTTGCCGCACTGCAACACACATGTAAGGACCTAGATTGTCTTCAGCTTTAACCTTATGTAAGTTACTTGTAAGTTAATGTTAAGTTTGAGTGTTCCTGTTTAATAGTGTAGTGTATATAATAAGTAAATGTGTATCAATGTATGTGTGTTGAAGTCGCAAATAAATGATTTTTACTTTTACTTTTACTTTTTAGTAAATATAGACAAAATATTAAGGGGTGAGTTGTCTTTTCTTGAATCCCAAACGATACGACACCATTATAAAATGCTACATAGCTTGAAGTGCATTTTCCGTTCAGAAACACTGAATATAAACCGTATATTTTAAAGGTTTCCGTTGTCGGCTCGTAAAGAATGATCCGTCGTCTCCGGGACACCATTACTTCTAGCCGCGCATGAAACATTCATAGATGCTGTGGCAGACTTGTCGTACGGCGATGTTTTGTGGTCGCGTTTGGAAGTCGCTAACGTTTATTGCGTTATGGGATTTTGATATGTTTTATACTTCATTCATCATGACCCTATTAACGTTCGCACTGCTGGGATACAAGGACTTCTCTCTTGGCGAGAGAGATTAGGCCTTAATTCACCACGCTGGCCAAGTGCGGGTTGGTGAATGTCACATGTCCTTCAAATCTCTTTAAAGTTATCGGAACATACCGGTTTCCTTACGATGTTGGCCTTCACCGTTGAAAAACGTGTACGCACATTTCTCAAGAAGAAAAATCCTGAGATGCGTGGCTAGTGCGTATACTTCATTGTCTAGACTAAATTGACACAATTTTCAATAGTATATATTTCTGAAACTGGTCGCGTTTGCAAGTCGCTTACGTCTATTGCTTTATGGTATTTTTAAATGGTTTTTACATGCTTACTTGTATGGATTAGAAGTTAAATTACACTTATGGGCAATTCTACTAATATTATAAACGCGTAATGTTATGAAAGTTTGTGGGACTCACATAGTTTTATTGTTTAGTATTGTACTTGTTAAGTGTGAAGTGTGGTTGTTGCCTTTACGCTATAACTACGAAAGGGATTTACCGCCGTAAAATGCCACATTTCGAGGGAAAATCCGTAATTCGGTGCAGTTATCTGGGAGCAAAACCCGATTTTGATAGAATATGACACGGATATAGATAGTGGTCCTATTAAAGAATAAAAGCTGCTATTTAACGCGGGAATAGGTTATTATGCGAGCAAAGCCGTGGTGGAGAGCTAGTACTGAATGTTTTTTTTTTTATGCTGGATAAGCCTTCATTTGACCACAATCTCACCTGATGTAAAGTGACGATGTGGTCTAAGATGGGACATGAAGACCTAGAAGGTAGATGGCTTCTCCGGGCCACATTACGAAACACGAAAAATCGCTTCACGCACTGGCCCAGCCCGGAGGGTGGTGACAAGCCGCGGCCGAAGCCTACCACCAGAGACTGTTCTTAGCACCACCCGGAGGTCACGTGTAAGGATTCAGAGGGTTACCAGTTACGTGGACGTGAACAGACAAAAATTCTCTCTCCTCTATTTTGCATAATATTCTCTGGGTTTGGTCATCGACGGTATTTTTAGGGTTCTGCGGTCAAACGAAGAACCTAATTTAATAAAAACCCTAAATAGAGGGTTTTTATTAAATAAGGTTCCTCGTATATTTTAAATAGAATTTGAGATATCCAGTCTTCGTAGCGCCCGAAATAAAATATGCCTTAACACTGACTTATATTTTCTATTGTTGCAGTTGACTTGCTGCAGATGTTGGAGTTCAACGTGACCGTCTCGTTTCCCGCCGCGCCGTTGCTCACTGTCATTCTGGCCCTAGTCGGTAAGTACAGTTCAACCAATCTTCATCAACGCTAGATTTCATCTCCTTTACAACTAGAGCACACTATCACTTTTTTGTGAATGTGATGAAACCTGGCACGAGGCTTTGTGCGTCAGTTCTGGCTTGGTCATAATATAGCACATGCAAAGCGAGAAGACGATGATGGATCACAAAATCTTAAAGTCTCTTGTCACTCTCGTCTAGAAGAGACTCACTTTTTTATAGGAGATATTGATTGCCTGTGTATTTTTTTACCTACGTGATTCAGATGACCGAAGACTTCCAAATTTCATTTATACCTAATTTACATAAATGTAATTTTTGGGTATGAGCAATAATTCATTTTGTATTGTTGCCAAAGGTCTGATAAACATAATCGGTAAGTACATAGTAGAATTATATTTGTAACGATATCCAAAAAATATTTTGTTTTACTTTTGATACAAAAACCATAATTAACTTCTACAATATGCGTCGTATTAAATCGATATCATTCGTTATTTATTTTGAAAATCGTAATCATCGATGAAATACTGTGACAAATGAAAATATTACATGTAGGTATATTAAATCGGTCTGAGTTTAACGTTAGGGCCTTTGTCATATCATAGTTTTATTCTTAGTAGTAATTCAGTATCGAGCACTAAATACTCAATTAAGTATATAATTAACTCGTTAAAGCGCTTTCGTATCCACTGAATTAATACATTAATCTCATACATATTTTTGAATTGAGTAGGTACAAATTTTGTATATTTTTATTAAACTCCAAATATCCATGTATACTATGGTCTAGGTGACCCGTCCCAGCTATGGAGTAATATTGGTAGAGTAGGTATTGCTTAAAACTGCATAAAGACTCGTTCAGTACTTTTCGAGTTAATCGCGAAAATAAAAACAGGCGGACGTGGCTGAGGGCCCGAATATATAAAAAGTACAGATAGTCAATATTAAAAAAATTTCTGTGTATTTTATGTTTATAATAATTAGCGCATATATATATACAGGGTTTCCCAGAAATGGTGGATAATCCTGCACGTGCGTGTGCGGGGGGGGGGAGGTGGGGCCCCAAATCCCCAAAAAAAAAATCTATTCCCTACAGTCCGCGGTCTACGAATTTTTTTGTAAAATTTAGAAATTTCCCAGTTTTCCTCACATTTGTGGGCATCACGTCCGCTACATGAGGCCTAGTTCGGATTTTTTTCTTTTAACGTATTCCCTAATAATGGTATTCCTAAATTACCTTTAAAAAAACGCAACTACTTAGGATAGTAGTTAACTAGTAGTCCCTAAACATAATTTTTATTTCTGAAATTTATTTTACTGCTAAGTTTGAGCACCTGTGGTATAAAAAAAATGTATTGGAGTTTTATAGCCAACCACATAAAAAAATTACCAACATCATAAGGATTCTAAAAAAGTAGCATAAGTATCTACTTTAATGGTAAAATTACTGAGCTATAGCTACTAATGTGTAAAAGTAGGCGTTTCATTACAAAATTGCAAAAGAAAAAAATAAAACAAGTAATTACCAAAAAAGTATTTATTATAAAAATAATCATAGTAAATGTTCAAATTGGGCTCCTGTTGCCCTTATGCAAGCTCTACACCTTTTTATAAAAGATCTTTGTAATTTGTTATTATAATTTTTTGATGATATAATTCTGGCTGCTTCGGCGACGCGAAGTCGAAGTTCTTCTAATGAGTTTATGGGTTTTTTGTAAACCTGCTCCTTCAAACAGCCCCAATAAAAAAAATCCAGAGGATTTAGGTCTGGGGACCGTGGTGGCCACAATATTGGCCCCAATCGGCCGATCCATCTGTTGGGATAGGCATAATTTAGATAATTCCTTACTTGCACTGCATAATGTGCCGGACAACCGTCGTTCTGGAGCCACATTCCTTGCCGGATGGCTAGTGGCTCATCTTCTAATAATATTTGCAACTGGTTTCGAAGAAATTCTAAATAATTGTTGCCATTTAGGTTGCCCGGCAATTCATAAGGGCCTATAATTTTTCCATTTAATATGCCCGTCCAGTAATTTATTTTAAATTGATACTGGGATTTATCTTCTCTCATCAAATGTGGATTTGTCAATTGCCAACTGTGCAAGTTATGAAGGTTAAGATACCCATCCCTTTTACATGTAGTCTCATCGCTCCATAAAATTTTTCTGAAAAAATCTTGATCTTCTTGAATTCTTGTTAACATTTCACTGCAGAAAACAATCCGTGCTTGGTAGTCTCGTGGTAGCAATGTTTGTACACGTGTCACGTGATAAGGATGCAGTTTAAATTTTTTCACAATACGATGTGCTGTAGATTTTGATATTCCCGTACGGCGTTCGATATCTGGCATCGAAATACTGGGATCTTCATCCACCATGTCAAGGACGATTTCTTCAGTTACAGGATTGTGGGGTCGTCCTCTGCTCCTAGGGCCACCAACGCCAGTACCAGGTATTCTGCCCTCTGAGTAAGCTTGGTGCACTCTTGTAAATACGCGATAGTCGGGGTGACGCGCGTTCGGGTATCTCTCCCGATAAAGTGTTGCGGCAGCACTTGCGTTGCCACTACATTCTCCGTAAATGTAATGCATATTGGAATACTCTTGGGGTGTATAAATTTCACGTGACATCACACAGTCCTGTTGATATACAAAACAAATGTCCAATAGAATGCCAATATATATGCGATGATGGTGAATTGAATGCCCCCAAAATGTATCTTCATCATCAGCCAACAGTTGCTTTTATTGTAAGTGGCCTGCATCACCTTGAATCTTAATTAATCTAGTCATCCGTTGTTGGGCTACAAATATGAATAAAAACATAATGTATGACACGATTTTTCCTGACATACATTTTCTACAAGAAATCATTCTTCTTACTAAGTCGCAAGAGAAGTTCCACTTTGTAACTTTAGAAGTACTAAAGTCCTGTGGAACCGAGTTTTCCTAAGAGCTCTCGAGTTGAGAGATTTCTGCATATCAAAGGCTAAGGGGTCCTAGTATCAGCTTCAACGCGTGTGCATTTCTCACTATTTGCGTTTATTTCAATCCTTTTACCTGGGGGACATTTATCTATGTAAACGAATCGAGATTCTACCGAAATCCTATTATGACATGACTTAGAAATGGTATTCTGCTCGTTAATACAGTTGCGTAGTCTCGGTCCATTACAATAAAATAGTTCCAATTCATATGACAAAATAGCTAAGAGACTGCCGATATCGCTATAGCAATACACTCCAATGTCATGTTTGACGTTAAAAAGGTGTCAGAAGAATGCAATTTTGTAACTTTAATGCATTCGGAATGTTATTGAGACCAAATCTATAATTAATTAAGAGAATTGCCCTTCTGGCTAAACTGTGCATGCAAGTCCCAAATTCTTCACTCGACTTTGATAAAATACACGATTTCCCTAATTAGTTTTGCGTTTATAATGAAGTCGTTTTTGTAACACGAAAAGACATTATATTTGGGACAAAACCGCACTGAAAGCTAAAAGTTGTGTCTACAAACAAACTACATTGTTTAATTGGAAGCTTTACGATCAAGTTTTTTTTACTAAATACGAAGCGCCGTAACAACCTTTGCTCTAATTACATCGGTATATTTATTGCCTTTGTGCGTTGAACGCTGGTAAAGCGATATGCTTTCTCTACCTAGAACCACCCGGATGCGTTGACTTAGGATATATGTATATACTTACCTAGGTAAAACGACTAAGTATCAATTTTACACATTCTCACTTATTTTTAAACTAGCTGCCAGCCCGTGGCCTTGCCCGCGTAATAACATAATTTCCCGCTGTAAAAAGTAGCTATTTTCCATTAATGGGAAAACAGCGATATTTGACTCAAATACGGCTGTGCTCGTAATAATTGTACTTTCCCGCGAAAAGCGGTATTTTATCGCGGTAAATATTAGCCTGATATGTAAGCTATATTATTGTGAAGTTCCATCAAAACCATCCAGTTGTTTTTCGCGTGACAGAGCAACAAACACACACACTTACACACCTACTTACATCCTCACAATCTTTCGCGTTTATAATATCAGTAGAATCTGCTAGTCATAGCATTTTTGCCTCCTTAGTTACTTTAGTATTTTGTCAGAGTGCCCTTGTTTGGTGTCGCGAATGCTAAGAGTCGTCGTGTGACCGAGTGTGGAGGGCTATTGTTCGCGCGCACCGTTTACTCATACCAAAGTATCTCGCCAATATGCTAGCATCAAGATTTTCGTGTGCCAAGTGTCTTGAAAACGTTACTAGGTCGGTCGATTCAACAAGTAAGTGGAGCAGTGGCGCCTGTTGCGCGACTACGGGGGGAAGCGGGGCGGGGCAACTGTTGCGCCTTGCAGACGCCACTGCCGCCCACTCCAACGCCCGTGCTTCGGTCACATAAAGGAAGATACTTTTGACCCAGTTTCACACATATTTTGCACGTTTTCTCTGTTACACTTGCAACGGAACAAGCCTGCAGCCCCTGAGTGCGAGCGGTGACGTACTAGTTTCGCTTAGAATTCCTGCCCTATATTCTAGAATTTAAATATCCAACTACCTCGCTCTATCATGTAAGAAACCTGGGATGACGTGGGTTGGTTACAACGGCCTCCCGTCGCCCTCCTCCCCTTTACGTAATGGGATCGTTATTTAAAAGCTCTAATCTGTATCAGGTGTACTCGTTACATCTACCAAACAAGGTTTCTTAGAATTTTGAGTTGAAACTGACATTATTAAGGAAAATGGTTGATTTCTCAATAACTATAGCGAAACTAATTTATTGTTATTTATAAATTAGTCTTTTACAGCTTAATATAACTCGTTTAACACAAACTCCAACACGAGTTCGAACACGAGTTTTACGTAAGTTTTACCCAAACGGATAAGTTTGTTAAAATGTCAATAGGCAGGCATATTGCAAAGGTGGCCGATACGGCCGAAAAATTCTCTGATCCAATCGATCTGATCTTGTCCAGGCTACGATTAAATGTTATACCCATATGTTTGCTGGTGTGTACAATTAGGCTGCAACAAAAAATCGAGCTGCTTCTCTCGCTCGTTCTCAAGTAACGAATATTCTAAATGATTTCGCTAGTCCCAAACGGACGATTGACCTCGGCCCACCTCTATTATTTAAATGGAAATGGAAAATTAACGGCTGTATATAGTTTCGTCTGAAGTTCTAAGGCCGAGTTTCATTCAATGTAAACAAAAACAAAGGCCTCATTATGTACTTGATAAACAATAACAATAGCAAGCGGTAACGGGCTCTAATAAATGATCGATTGATTCCGTTCCGAGGAAAACGTTTCTCAGGGTTATTTTAGGATATGGAACAGGGATAATTTTGTTATTTTAACATATAACTTGTTCATTGTAAGTTACATAGGAAGACTGTAGTGGCGCGGTAAGTGGGGGCTTGATTGAGGCTTAGGAGCTTCCGGGTTCCCGGCCAAGGCCATAGCATAGATAGATAAAATAAATATTCAAAGACAGCACACAAATTACATACACCCCTTTATACGTTTCCGCTGTCTGGGACACAGGGACTTTTATCTTGACGAAAGAGATTATTCCTTAATTCACCACGCTGGCCAAGTGCGGGTTAATGAATGTCACATGCCCTTCAAATTAGCACATATTTTGTTCTAGAAGAAAAAACCTAGATGAGCTCGGCTGGGTTAGTAGGCCTTTAGAATGAAAGTCGAGTGTTCTCCCAAATAGCCAACACGGCTAATGAATTACAATTTATATATATAGGATCTACATCATCATTTTCATCCTGCCCTTAGGCCACTTAATCTGGGGTCTAATTTCCCTCTAAGACCCGCTATCTTAACACTCACTCTTTTCTTGCACATATCATCTTCAGACTGCTAAGATGGATGTGTGGAGTAACTCGGATGGATAAAATAAAGAATGTGTATATAGAAACGAAGTTTACAAGTAGCGCCAGTTACAGATAAGTTGAGAGGTAATAGGTTATCGCGGTATAGACATATCTTGAATATGGATGAATAATTATGGATATCAAGAACATCAGATGCCATTTAAAACCAAGCTCATTATAACACTACCCGCCCCAACTGTACAAGCTTCTCACTTCACAATCACAAACATAAGATCTTTGTGACTTTTGTTTGTGATTGTGATGATGATTGATGAGTTGACTGATTGACTGACTGACTGACGATGGTGTGGAAGTGAGCTTATAAACCTGTGTTTATGGAGCAAAACACCATAAATTGTAATAAAATGCTGCACAACACATCTTCAGAAAAAAATCCCTGTTTTGGGGTTATAACGGGGTTAGAACTTTGTATAAAATACCTTTGAAGAAACTTGACCGAAGGCACGGAGGTTCTTTATAGGGTGTTGACATTAACTAAGAACAGAATTTACGAAACTCCCATTACCGAGGGTATAAAAGGGGAACTGAAATTAGAATTCCAGTGATTCGTATTGAAGGGGGTTAGATGTTTGTATTAAAGACCTACGTAACGTATAAGATTTTTTAAACAAGTACCTAAAAAGTATATAAAAATAACGAATTCTATACAAAGTCGCGGGCGTCCGCTAGTTTATATGATAACAAGGAGACCTCGCTTAAATACATCCAATTTAAGCATGAAAATTTGCGGACGTTTCATACAAATGGCAATTTGTTTGTCCGCAATCCCCTAGGTTTATTTTGGTTTTGGGTGGTAAAGTTTAAAGTTTTATTAATTCCTCTTGTCTGTATACTTACAGTAGCACACATACCTAATTCCAGCTTTCTAGGACTTCAGAAAGTTCCTAAACAGTTTTGAGGATCATGAATGAGTATTTGAATGAGTGACGTGATCGGAAGTTTTCACAAGAGATCTGGCAATTGAAACAATATGCCTATGGAGTACATAATTTGTGAACTTGGGGCATCCAGTATCCAGTACCTTCAGTTATGAGGGTTTAAAAACCGACGAAATGCTTTGAGTAA
Organism: Gymnoscelis rufifasciata; assembly: GCA_929108375.1. Lineage (NCBI taxonomy): Eukaryota > Metazoa > Arthropoda > Insecta > Lepidoptera > Geometridae > Gymnoscelis > Gymnoscelis rufifasciata. The sequence goes on along the minus strand of OV815317.1, from coordinate 6,399,944 downwards.
TTGTAAAAAAGAACCTAAGGTAAAACTACCTGTATTGTAGAAAAGAACCTAAGGTAAAACTACCTGTGCCGGTACGCTTCGCTTCATCGTCTTACATTGGGGTATGATACTTATTTCTTTAGTGCATTTAGGCTTATATCTGGGGGCACGGGCTGGCATTACCGTGCCCTCAGATATAAGTCTAAATGAACTATAGAAATAAGTACCATAACCCATTGTAAAAGTAGCCAGGTTTACTCATTTTAAACCCCATAATCAAAACGATATTAGTTCAAATATCTATCAACCTTCCCGATTGGATTACCCAATCAAATAGGTACCGTCTACAAGTCGTCTGTCAAAACCAATCTAACCATATTTGTTCAGTTGTGTAGCGCGCCATTCCGGTAAAGTTGTAAACCGAATTGCAGTTCGTCTGAGTCAATTATTGTTAGGAGCCAGTACAGAAATTCTAATCTTGAAGTTGAGCGCGTGTGCCCGCATTGCATATCCACTGATTAATATCGCTCCCAGACTCTGCTCCGTACGGCTTCAGACAACTTTCAAATTCAACCACTACATATTGCACCGGTACCTTTCGCGAAATCTGTTTGCTTGTCGCTTCATACGGGAACTACTTTATCCGCGACTGTCTGACACTTTGATTTGAAATTCTACGAGTACTGAGGTGTTGCGAAATCGCAGACGCAAGTCGCAAGTCCAAGTAACCGTGTAATGATGTAAACAATCTCTTTACGCCGGGATGCATTGATACGCGACATTTTATACGCTTTGCTGGTTCTTTTAAATTTGTTATGAGTAAAACTTGTTTACAAGCTAGTTCGGAATTCTTGACGCATATTTCAACGCGAGCTACTAAGTTCTTGTACTCGGAAGGTTTTTATTTGAAATATAATTGATAAACTGACAAGTTTCAATATACTGCGAATAGCGTGCATTCTTTGTCGCTTGAAAAGTATTTATGGCACGAGAAAAATGTCTTTTTAATTTCTTATCTACAAAGGTCCTTACCCGTCATTTCTGGGAGGCTTACGCTTTTTAAATTTCAATCTACGACGATGGTATCTGCCACGTCCGACTGTACCCGTGCGCCACTCTTAAAATCAAGCCGAAGATATTATTTTCAATCCGTTGCCAGCGACCACCCAATGTTCGGCATACTTAATAAGTTCCGTTATCTACATCGCTGTCTTCCGTTCCATGGACGTTTCAATTACTCAGATTTTCTTCTGATTCTAAGACCTTTTTAGGCATATCTTGCGTTTCATGACCTTTCATTTGATGGGAAGTTCAGATCTGTGGGCAAATGCAATGGAAACAATAACGTGAGGCGCATAGGCTATTTCAATCGTGTTTTTGTTTGCGCGTGGCATCACGTTCGCATTTGGCACGTATTTGGACTCCCTATGAATACTGATGTATGGAATTGTACCAGAGAAAGCCGGGTCATTTTAAGATGTTGAGAATGTAATACCGGTTTGAACTCTTATTTTAGTAATTTATATATTTTTTTAATGGTATTACTGAATGCACAAAATAGTTTATGTAAGGCCACAAAATGCTGTGCTGGAAGACTTTTTGGGTCACTGTTTATGTGCCTTTACTAATTATTTAACTTGTATTGTGTCTTAAATAAATTAATTTAACTTATTCTATATAAGTTAGTATGGGACAGAATCTTTGAAGTTAATGTTATGATGAGATGTGAAGCGATATTTTTATCGGGCTGATTTAATTATCAGGCATATCAAAAAAAAAAAAATGTCCGCAAAAGTGCGACTGCACTCAGTTTGATTGGGGTTTTTATTTGGGATCCGCACTACTAAAATAACCGAGTTCCAAACAATTCGACCTATCCGTATCAAATTTACCATTTTATCCAAATTGTTTCACCTAAAAATAACTGAGTTGTCAAACACAGGTACAGATATATATATATGAAAAATCATTTCTTTCTAAGTCCGAAAACAAAACATTTGTGCAAATATTGTAATTGTTTATCACGGCAAAGAATTATCTGGCATCGCCAATAGAGCATTAAAATTTACAAAACAGAACATTAGAATTTTACTTTGTTCCCTTATTGTATTTCCATAGTGTAAAAAGTTAAGTTTGCATGTTAATATATTGTTAAAATAATTTATAATTGTATATAACAAACATATTACGTGCATTATGTATGACAAATATGACAAGGCCTCTTTACAGCCGTTACTAAATGCTTTAACAAAGCGACTGTTCAGCTGCACTATTAGTGAATTATTTTAATTAATTTTAGTATTCCAAAAGTTTAATAAATGAATTGATATGTATCAGAACACTAGCCACTAAGACTAATTTTAAAACCAACGAAGTATGGGTTACACAGGTTAGGTATGTCGTAGAGCCTTAGGGCATGCCCGACTTTTGAACAAATGAACGTGAACTTTCATTCCGAAGGTCGTAGGTTCAAAACACCGCCTCTGCATTTTAGTTCAAATATTTATGTGCGCTTTAAACATTTCCTTACGGTGAAAAACATCTTCAGGAAACCGGTATTTACTGAGAACTTTGTAGAGTTTGAGGGACATGTGACATTCACCAACCCGCACTTGGTCAGCGTGGTGAATTAAGGCCATTAATCTCTCTCGTCAAGAGAGAAGTTCCTGCACGACACACGACGAAATGCTCTAGTATAACAACCATGTTAATATTAATGCCTCATAGTGGAGTTAAGTAGATAATCATAATTTGATTGTCATTGCTTTCTGTTTGTGGTCGCGTATGTTGGATAATGCGATTCGGTTGTTGCACGTGATGAATTATAATCGGGATAATATTGTTCTGATAACCGTATTAGCTTGCCGCAGCTTAGATGCATCAATATTGTTTTGTGAACATATTAATTCATTATCATTTCAGCCGTGGAATATCGAAGTTTGTAAAATTTAAATTGTTAAGTAACTATGACATCCATACTAATATTATTAATGCGAAAGTAACTCCGTCTGTCTGTTACTATTTCACGCAAAAACTACTAAACAGATTTAAATGGAATTTGGTACACAGATTCCTTAGAGCCTGAGAATGGATACACTTTTTATCAGGTTAAAATGTGATTTCGCGGGAAAATCCACTAATAGTAATAAAATATGTCCTTTTCTGACGAACAATAGCTCTGGCACACCCGTCTGCATAGGAACAGAACCTTAGGTTATGATCTAACAGTCATCATTTTGCAGTCATAAAGTCTGTCCAAATCTCGGCGGCCTTTGTCCAGAGGAGGCCCAGTAGTAGCCAATGTGTGTGAAACTAAGTATATTAGATGTATTTTATCCGTAACACAAGCTTATAATCCTGTATGGATTGCTGCAGAAGATCTTTTTAACTTTTCTCATCAGCACAATCTATTAATAAAACTGCAAAAATGCGAATAAATTCAAGAGACAATATTTAAATGAAATGGGTTATTAATTTGCAAAATTCTGGTAGAGAGTCCGTCTGCGAAGCCCATAATCTCTGTTAGTAGAGTAGGCTGGACTACAATGGGTCCGGACACGATCGAGGATTACCTCCCCGTTAGGCTCTAGCCACACTTGCACCAGGAAGTTACAAAATCTGTTTTGTTGTGTTTGTAATAAATATAAATACACCATCGCATTAGGGCCCAAAAAATAACGTGTAAAGATGTTTTATTAAATTGTAAATAAATAAATAAATTTATAATATTATAAAAAAGTTAAATTTTTGCAGTAATGCCGCTTATTACCCATTTAAATTTAAAAACCGTAATAGTTATACAGTTTAAATTTGAGGAATTCTGTGACTATGTTGCGTTAACAGCTCATAATAATTAAATATATAATATGTGTCCCTTACAACAAACGTAATATTATATACAGTCTCAGGAGGACCACGTTGCGAAACACGAAAAAATCGTTTCACGCACTGACCCAGCCCGGAGGGTAATGACAAGCCGCGGCCGAAGCCTAGTGGTTGAAAGCCACTTTCACACACATCAAACACCCAAACAAACACCGCAAATTTTCTGGCCTCGATATTTGTACCAGACGCGTCAAAATAAGTGTGTTCCGTCCTTTAGACTGCATCCGCCCTTAGGTGTACAAATGGGGATTTAATTTGCCGTCCCGTAAATACAATGCTACGGGTATTTTGTTTGTACTCGCTGTCCAATGCAGAAATACAGTTCTGTTCAAGTTTTAGTTTGGAAACTTCGCTGCTTAAAGCAGATCATAAAGAATTTTGTACATTGACCTGGTAATAACTATGTCTCTGTTGATCCTCTGAAATATGGCTCCATCTCGCTCTGATTTGAATTTGACTGATGTATTATATTGATGTATTTATGTTGCCGCTATAATAACAAATACAAAAAATATACAATAATTTTTTTTCTTTATTCTGGATAAGCCTTCATTTCACCACAATCTCAAAAAAAATTGTCTTAACTTTTTTATTTTACAAAAATCATATAAAATCTTTGTCGCGACCACATCGCCTTATCGGGAAACAAAAAAATGCTTATAATATAGGTAACAACAACAAAACCATCCGACACTTAATAACCACCATACTTAATAACAATAAAAGAAAATTATTCCATACGAAAGTAGTACTTAATGACAAGACTGTATGTATAACATTTTTGCCTCGTAAGTTATTGGATTTGATAGTAAACTATTACACTGTCCAATATCAAAATTATTAACAGAAAAATATTTCTTCGTTCGTCGTCATAACTTTACAATTAAAATTCGAAAATTACGCTCCATCTGCTAACATTTTGCTGGGCTTAGATTGATTTAACTTTTCGGTCAGTCCGGTAACCTAATTACGCAGTCTAATGTGCATCTGATGATAATGATGCGTCGTGGACACGGGAGACGCTATTAATGAAATCCATACAAATGAATGGTCATTTGCTTAAATGTTAGGTAATTTGTGGTATTTGCTCGTCGATTGGTACGCCCTGGCTCAAGATTTCTTGTGCATACTTTTATAACTGTATACATTGTTTATAATGAACAAAAAAACGTTAGTTTATTCAATTCGCCTGATAAGTTCTATCACAAATAAAGTACAAATATTAGTCACATTAAAGTAATTTCATGCTGGAACCACTCGGCACCAAAAACATCCCAGAAAATTTTATCATAACTTTACGATTATAACAAAAATTCGGAAATTTCGCTCCATCTACCAACATTGTGCTATGCTTAGCTTGATTTAACCCTTCGGTCAGTCCGGTATCCTAATTACGCAGTCTCATGTGCGTCTGCTGAAACAATAGACGGTGACGATGCGTCGTGGACACGGGAGACGCCGATGACGTCGCGTTAAAATGAAATCCACACGGGTGATTGATGACAGGCAAACAGCGCCGCGCCCGCTCGTTCAATTTACTGTCAGCACGTGGCTTATGCGATATATGCTATTCGATACTGGATTTCGCTGGTTTTGTTGGAGTACAGTGTGTTGGTGATACATTTTGGTGTGTTTCGGTTTGGCGAAATGGTTTAGGGTAAATTATAAGCTTTTTGTCTTAGCATAAGAGTTGTTTCCTAAATTGTCTTTCGAAATCAAGTTTAATATATTATATGTGTGATTGCTACGAGCTTCATCTGGGTACGTTGTTGACCCGCGTTCTTTTACGTATTTCCTTATTAATTACTCGATCACGTAAACTAACCATGACCTTTTTTTTTTTTATGGAAGATAGATCTATGTTTGTCCACAGTCTCACCTGATGGAAAGCGTCGATGTGGACGAAGATGGAACACATAGATCTAGAAGGTACCTATTCACTCTTGTCTTGAAGACACTCAGGTTGTAGTAATTAGGAAATACAGCAGCAGGGAGCGAATTCCAGATCTTTGCCGTGCGAATTATAAAGGTGGATGAGAATCGCTTAGTACGAGTGGAGGGAATATCCACTAAATAAGGATGGTAATTCGCCGTGCGTCTGCTTGTCCTGGAGTGGAAGGGAGATGGTGGAATCAGGTCATGAAGTTCCTGTGAACATTCTCCGAAATGTAACCTATAAAAGATTGAGAGACAGGAAACCTTGCGTCGGTGCTTGAGACTTTGGATTTTAGTCTGAGCTAGGTACTGTTCATCAATTAGTCTGAGAGCTCTTCGTTCGATTGAGTCTAAGGCGGCAAGCTGATACTTGGCGGAACCGTCCCAAACGTGGCAGCAATACTCCAAACCAGACCGGACCTGAGCTTTGTAAAGTGATAGAAGCTGTCCAGGTGAGAAGTATCGCTTGACCTTGTTCAGGATACCTAGCTTCATTGCTGCTGTTTTGGCCTTAGACTCAATAAAGTTACCAAAGTTTAAAGTTGGTGTTAGTGTGACACCTAGGAGCTCCAGACATTCCTTTATAGGAACCGGTACATCTCGGAAGAGGGGAACTTGAGGGAACGGATTCTTTTTGGCAGTAAAGAGGCATGCCTGCGTTTTTGAGGCATTGAAATTGACCCGATTGGCATCACCCCAATCGGAGACTACCCTCAGGGTCATGTTTAAGCGCTGCAGCATTACCTCTCTGTTCGCCTGTATCTCATTCTGACTGGCCTTTGCATTAGATAGGTACCTATCTACCACGGTGCTGTCGTCTGCGTACCCAATAATACCGGGAACCAGCAGATCATTAATATGCAGCAAAAATAACGTGGCAGATAGTACAGACCCTTGAGGTACCCCGGCGTTGATCGCCAATTGATCAGAAGAGTAGCCATCAATGACTACTCGAATAGATCTTTCCCTCAAAAAGTCACCAAGCCAATTACAGAAGAGATCTGGAAGTCCGTACGCTGAAAGCTTACCAATAAGGCTTTCGTGCCAGACCCTATCGAAGGCTTTCGAGACATCAAGTGAAACTGCAATAGCTGCACCATGTTTCTCAATCGCCTCGCTCCATATGTGTGTGGCATAGACCAGAAGATCTCCTGTTGACCGTTTTCGGCGAAAGCCGTATTGCCGGTCGCTGAGGAGGTCGTTGACTTCTAGGTATGCAAGGAGCTTCCCATTCAACACTCGTTCCATGCATTTGCATAGTAAGGAGGTGACCGAAATGGGACGATAGTTCGTGGGGTCGGCTCGACTGCCTTTCTTGGGCACAGGCTGCACATTGGCAAGTTTCCAGGACTTTGGGACTATACCAGATTTCATGGAAAGGCGAAAGAGCCGTGTTAGAATAGGGGACAACTCAGGAGCACAGGTCTTCAACACCACTGCAGAAATACCGTCAGGACCACTAGCTTTGTTCACGTCGAGTTCACGCAACGTTTTGAGCACTTCCTTTTGGTGTATGCGTATAGCTGACATACTTGTATTACACCGAGGAATGCTAGGAGGAGGTGCGTTAGACGGCTCAAGACGTGAAGCTTCGGCGAATTGAGACACAAACAAATTTGCTTTGTCTTTCGCCGTGTGGGCTAGCGATCCATCTGGCTTCAGCAATGGGGGAAGCGAAGGACGACAAAAGTTAGCCTCGACAGATTTGGCTAGGGACCAAAATGCTTTACTGCCTGTTGGAAATGAGGCAAGCTTAGCACCCAGTCGGCCAATCCTGTTAAAGCGGGCACTCTTTAGCGCCTTCTTTAAGGACTTGGAGGCTTTGTTATAAGCTGTCTTCTTCTGCGACACATCCTTAGCTTTAATGATTCGGGCTTCGACCCACGCGGTGTAAGCTTCGTGCTTCAGCAGTGTTGCGCTGGCGCATTTGGCGTTAAACCACGGGGGAGCCCTGTCGGAAGGTGACTTATCAGTGTATGGAATAAAATACTCCATGGCACTTTTTATCACCCTCGTTACAGCATCAGCACAGACAGTGGGATCGCAAGAAGAAAAACACGTTTGCCTCCAGGGATAAGATGCAAAAAAGTGTCGCATTTCATCCCAGTCTGCTGATTTGTATCGCCATACTCGCCTTATTCCTCTCGGGGTAGGATCCGGAGGCGAGTAAGATGATACAGACCTGACCAGGCAGTGATCTGAACTCCCCAAGGGAGGAAGCACAGACACAGAATAACGGTCCGGGTCGTTGGTCAGCAGAAGGTCCAGGCAATTGGCTGTGTGGGTTTCAACGTCAGGTATCCTAGTTGCCTCTGTCACTAGCTGGGAAAGATTGAGTGACAGAGCAAGTTTGTGGGCCTCTCGGCCAGCATGGTCTGTAGTCTGATAAGGAAAGAGCCAGTCGCGATGGTGAGCGTTAAAGTCTCCCAACAGAACCAGTCTGGCTGAAGGGTAACGTCGTTGGGCCACATCAGCCGCATTGCAGATGTATTCAAACATCTTGGTTGTCTCCTGATCTCCCGTATGCGACCGATAAACACTGGCATAGATTATTTTGTCCAGGCCAGTGTCCACCAATATCCAAATAATAGAAAAACCAGGTTCTTCAAGATCACGGAGGCGCAGACAACAAATGTCATCCCGAGCATACACACACGTTCCTGCTTTTGGTTTAAAATTGTGCTCCAGGGTGTACCCTGGGTAGGTGAGGTATGATATGTCGGGAGGCACTCGAATCTGCGTCTCCGTGAGAAACAATAAGTGGGGCTTCACAGTCTCTAGGTGGTGGTGGACTGGGTCGATATTTGAGTGCAGTCCTCGGATATTGCAAAGGTGCACATTAAGCGAGAGGACGTGCTTCCGCTGTGAACACGACTTATTGTTTTTTGCCTTGATCATATATATTAAGAGTGGGAAAGGTGTGTGGGTGGACAGATGGCAGTTGAGTACGGCACTTGGCAGACGAGCACAGAACATCCAACAGGTGTGTGAATCGTTTTGGAGCTGACGACGGAGACTGCGGGGACGCCCGAACCCCCCCAGGAATGGCTATCGGGTCCTCTCGCCCGGTCGCCAACCGGCACGATAGAGCATTCCGGGATTTTTCGCGAGGCGGCGGGGCAGCCTTTCACATGTGGCTGGCATGCTACTTGGGCCCCCTACAACCTGCGGTCGGCCAGCGGATAACCGTGCTTCGGATCCCGCTACCCTCCGTATCCAGCTGCCCGAGACATTCAACATGCTGAGGATCTGCAACGCCCTTGCTGCTCCAGTGCAAAACTGCTCAGACCCATCTCCTCCACGAAGGCTACTCCGGACCACATTCCGAAACACAACTAGGTTGCTTCACGGAGTGACTCAGCCCGGAGGGTGGTGACAAGCCACGGCCGAAGCCTACCACCAGAGGGTTATCGCACTTAGCACCACCCAGGGGACACGTGTAGGGTTGCAGTGGGTAAACACCTACGGACGTGTACGATAAGGCCCCCACCTTGGGCTTATTGAACGATTTTGAGCTACTCTTAAGGCCTATTGTGAAGCACCACGACACGTAGTCATATGTATTCACTTAACTTAAAAATATAAGCAATAATTGGCCCGTCTGTCCTAAGAATACTACCACAAAATAATACAAACAGTACACAGTGACAAAATATAATACATTGGAGTATAAAGCGACCTTATCAAAGAAGTAGGATATACAAGAATCACATAGTCTGCTCGGAGATGTGACCAAAAAGAATTGACAATACATTAAACTTTCGCTTATTAATGTCAAATAATTATCATAACTGTAAACATCCTTTTTGAGCCAATTTGAGAAAAAATAAAGTTGGAACAATTCCAATAGCATCATTATTATTAACTTGTGAAAAGACGAAAACAAATAATTCGTATACTTAAATACATTAAGTTACACAAATTATTTGTTTTAGTAACATTGCAGTCGGTTATAGTATACGAACCATTGTTGATTGTTTATTTGCACTAAACATTAATCTATCTATGTATCTTTTATGTACAAACAAAAGAACTGAAAAATCGATGACACATTCAATATTTTTCCATCCATTTAATTGATTAAATGGATGGAAAACATTAAACATTAGATCCTATCCATCCAAAAGTTGCCTGGAATAGATATCTTTTAGCGATATGGCTGTCGACTGTACAACTAATAATGTTGCTATTGTTTGTAATTTTTAAGTTACTGTGTTAGTATTGATGTGCTACCACAGAATACATAATAGTACGTGCTACTTCAATTACTGTTTTATCTCGTTTCGTCTCAATTACTTGAACTTAATTAAGACTTCTCGCTCCCACACTTCTAGTTTCAAAGAATATACTGTAGTATTTATCACCGTCAACTTACACGTATGTAATATTACAACCTTGGGTATCGAAACTGGAGGCAGCACAGTGCAGTGAATAATTCAGAGCAGTGTATCATGACAAAGTACTGTCGACGCTCGCAGTATGCATCGCTGTCGTGTCGGACAAATGTACTCCTCGGATTACCTGCACGTGACACATAGTGATGCTCTCATTATTTTCACAAAGCTGGCTTTTAGGTTAGGTCAGTTGGATTTAGTGAGATAAGCGCAGTGTGTGCATATGATAGTTTTTAAATTAATCTGACTTACAATATGAACGTATTTTAACGTCGAATTAAAGATAATACAATACAAAACACTTTATTGCACACACAGGAAACAAAATACAACAACACGTAGGAAACGAAATGTACAATGGGCGGCCGTTTCGCTAAAAAGCGATCTCTTCCAAATAAATATATATTAATTTTAAAGAATTCATTCTACTTAGCACTTATTAGTAGGACAGATAAAATTCTTTGACACACGTTTTAAAAACTGACAAGGAACGTATCTTATATATAATGTTATATATTGCGTTAAAACGCACATATACTTATTTATAAGTATCTTAAACTATTTTAATGCAGGTTCTCTACGTCGTTATACAACGTTTACAATAAAAAATAGCAGCTCAGTTAGAATATTCCGCAGATTGGGCTTTAAAATGCCTAAAATTACAGGATTATTTCCATAAAAACAAAAAGTAGAGGTAAAGTAATAACAGGTCAAGAAATAACATTTAATACAACAATAGTAGTTAACTGTCTTGCATTTATTGTCTTTTCTCTGTTCTCTATTTTGTCAAAATTATACTTTATAAATGTTCACCTAACCATCAAGTGATAAAGGCCATTCTGAGCGGAAGGCCGGCGCGAATCACCACTAAAGGAGCCAGTGTCTTTATAGCGAGATGCAAGTTTAAGCCAGCCGGTCACAGCTGGAAAATTAACCAGAGTGCTTTCTTATTGCATTTCTGCTCACCGAGCTGCGTTCAATTGTAATTCGGTTTGATGTTCATTTTGCTTTCTTTCATCTCTGCAATTGACTAAAGTTGATTATTTTCTCAGGTACTTTTAAATCCTCACCTGTTTTATTCAATTTACCTCAGCGAATTCTCTTCTCATTTTTCTTTTGTTTACGAATGTGGCTGTTTTCATCTGTTCATGTATATTTTCTCATATCAACGGTAATGCGTACTTGTATAAACTTTACCTCGATTTATTGATAACTCGAGTGAATTGTATTAGTGTTTCCTTCAGTTATGAGTAAGATTTTCTATCGGAGGAGGGAACAAGTTTGCAATAAGAGTTAGTGCCGGGGTGGAGGCAACAACTCAGTAAAGAGTTTTAAGAACTTTCCGTTTGTTTGATTCCATCTTTCCCGGTTGATACTTGGCCCTCTCTGATACTTTTATTATATCCTCATACTGCAATCAAGTTTTCATATCGGAACTTACAGCGTTATTGGAATCGTGTTCATATTGGATACGACAATATTCGATTTTACTTAACGTATCATGCAAATATTTATCGTGGATATTGCATTTTCGATGTTTCGATGTCATTTGGTACGCATTATGGGGAAGCAATAAACCAATTTATGACAAGATGTACTCAAAATATCTGCGTTGAAATATGAAGCCTTCTGGTATTTTAAATAATACATATTTGAATACGTACTTGAGTGTTAACATTTTTATATTTTGTTTGTATTATTACATTTGGAATTGTTACGCTTAGGCGCTATTTTATACAAAAAAAAAGTATTTGTCATTGCTAAATTGCACGTGTTATTATATGTATAAAAAAATTGTAAACTTTCGGTTTGTTCGAAGTTAATTTATTTCTTTGAAGGTTTCTACAAAAAAAATCAGAGATAGGAAGTAAACCCTTTAACCTAAACAGTTTCATTAGATATTAAAATAGCTTCTAAACCTATTTGCCTTCAACTTTATATAACTGATGGTAAACAAACACAAGTCTAAATGAAAATGCGATAATGAATATCCAGGCGACCTCTTTGGTTCGGAGGGCGAGGGTGCCGCCTGAGATGCAAGAGGTTGCTGGTTTGCTACCCGCTGGGGGACCAGATTGTGTACGATCTATAATTTCTGGTTTCTGGGTATGGGTGTTTTCTTTGTATCATATACATATATGTATTTACAAAAAAAAGTATCTATGTAGTATATCAGTCACCCATAGTTACAAGCTCTGCTTAGTTTAGGGTTAAGTAATGCTGTGTCTGAGACCTAAAATATTTATTTATTTATGTTGATAGTCAAACCTGTAAAATGTGTAATTAGGTATATTGTAAAACCAGACTTCTGCCACTGCAGTGTGATAAGTGAGATTGAATTCTCCTACCAGACGAGCAAAGTTTTCCACAAATAAATGTCAAACTCAATTCTCAGTACTATCAATATGATCGAACTTCCGGTCTTCCATAACTTTCAGCAACTATCAAATCCGAATCTAATGTACCTCCTTTATTATTAATCCGCTGTCGGAGAACCGAGTTTTCAGTTTTATCTTGGCTGAAAGCTGAAACTTTGCCCGTACGTTCTTTCGCTGCATCTAATTGAGAAAACTTTATTTTTATTCAGGGTGCAGTTTAAGAGATTAGTTGTGAGATATTCGTGCTTTGTTCCCTGTGAAATGAGATTTTTAGCGACCTTTTTTTTGTATTTTTTCGCGCTTCTGTATGAGTTTTCCGCTTTGTAGAAACGAGATAAAGTGTGCGTAAATAAAGCCGATTTTTGTTTTTAATGTTCTTTTAGAAATAGGAGAAAATACTTAAATATTTGGAGGTTTTTCTGTTCACGTCCGTAGGCGGTAACTATCTGAATCCTTACACGTGACCTCCGGGTGCTGGTGTTAGGCTTCGGCCGCGGCTTGTAAACGCCACCCACGTAAAAGTGTGACTTATAAAAAAAGATTCTCTTCAAGAAATGCAGATCATTCATTACCACAGGCATGCACGAACATCAACGATATTATGCATCTTTGTTAAAACACATTCAAACGTCCAAAAAGAGATCGTTATAAATACCTTCTTTATCAACCACAGTGTAATTAAGATATTGATAGGAGAAATGTTTATAATATGTGTATTTTAATTTATAATAAACTACCAAAACAATTTAAATAGTTAAATGGATATATTTTTAGGACATAATTATGTAGTGGGTTCCTTGAAAAGTATTTTTATAGCGTTAGGGAATATTTAAATTATGACAAGCATTAAAAATTAATTATATTTTGACTTAACATTTGCCCGCCTTCTTGTAGGCTGACTACATTGACTGTTCCTAATTAAGATCCGACGTGTATCAATTATTATGTATTCTTGCAAAAAAAAAAAACATTTCAAGTAATAGGTCGGTTATGCAAGTGTCCGCGCACTTACAACGATTACAAAATCCTCTAGGGATAGCAAGTGCACTAGCACTTGGATTTCGTCACAGCAATCACTTTATTTATCTCATCCCAAGGAATATTTAAAGTAAACATACGGAGTGGCAATCAGGTATCCATTACGGTCAATGTTAGGGTATTGCCACACCGCTGGGAGTCGGGCGGGCGAGTACGAGTAATTCACTTAGTAAGATTAAGGCGGACTACTCGGTTCACCTCGGGTGTTGTTATGTGTTTTATGCTCTCGCACTTTCAAATGGAATCGAAACAAAGAACACTTAATCCGGGGTATTGCCGGTACAATGTATGGTTACGTTTTGTATCAAGTGTTTGGAGGTTTGGATATGTTATATCGGGTTTTTCGAAAGTGATTTGAAGGGAAGCACACGAAGAAAATTGTCGGCTTTGTCTTTGTTACGGTATTTTAAGTACGAAGGTATTTATAGAAAAAGTATCTCTATTTCTGTTTCAGATTTACAATACGTGATTTCTGTTATATAGACAGTGTCGCTCTTCCTTATAATTTATGTTACAGAAGAAAGAAAAACAATGGATTTTTTATTTATATATAAAATTATATGGCAATCGTTATTTCTTCTGCCATTTATAGTTATATCACTTAGCTAAATTTTTTTTAACGTGGGGAAATACTTTTTGGATATCTATGGACCCGGGCACTTATGCATTAACACTCTTATGAAAAATTGGAGGCAAACATATTAAAGTTAGCATGAATTTTGTCCCTTTCTAACAAAGAGAAATGTCAATATGATCGACAAGGACAAACGAATGCTAGCGGCATATTCTCTAAAATAAATTAAGTTGATAATTTCACATCTATAACACTGTGCTCCATGTCCTCATAGAAAGATTTTTAAATAATAACGGCTTATATCTCTTCCATATAATAAAATTTTACAAATAAAATATTCAATGTTACCTCCTTGTATGTTGTTCAACATTCGTTTACGCTTCTGTACATTTCTCTACCCACAGCATTCCCGTAGATATCCTAAAACCGATAACCGAACCATTTCCTACAGAACACAACAAACCGCACTACATAGCCTGTTGGATATTACTTAGCTATCTTCACAGTCGATTCTCCAGCCGAGCAATAACGTCTGAGACTGTAGCCTGTTGATACTCCCGTTTCATTTTCTTGGCCTTTTTCAGTTCTCATCTGTATACACGCTCGGGGGAACGAATGTTCTACCTAATTAACTTTATTATAAAGCTCTGGTATTGCCTTGTCGGCTGTTGGACGGCTTAATCGGATGCTCGCTTCGATTTAACGCGGGTGTTTATAAAGGTATCCAAGACAGTAATTCTTATAAAATTGTAAGCATAGGGCCATGATGTTATAACGGTGATTTTTATAGGTGAATTCTACTAAAGTACTACGGATTGGAAGAATCTAATGGAGATGGACACACGTTGCTAGATAGGATGAAGGCTTACGGGCCAACAAAACTGAATGGTGGCCAGTGTAAGAGAAGTTTTGATTAAATAGAGTGTAGGGTGATAGAATGAATTTATTTTATAACGATAAATGCATTGTGGCTACTTTTCATGTACGCAATGATTGACATACCAAAATATTTCACTACATCCTCAGAGAACAAATGCTAAATTTATACAAACACTATTCTAAAGAATTTATAATAATCGAGACCATTATTTAATATTGTCGATAAGAAACTGTTATCACTCCTTGAAAGACATTTTAATTTTATTCATAACCTTTGAGGTGGGACATTTATACTCCTTTGAACGAGATACTTGAACTCTGCATTTGGAGTGCAATTTACTTTAGATCGTTGCTAGCTATTACAAAGGCTTATCCTATACCTAAATATTATAAAATCTTTTGTACAATCTTAAATACTACTACGGACGTATTTTGCATGCGAGGTTAGAATTAAATAATACAAACTTTTCATGAATTTAAATCTTGAAGTGGCTGTTATATCAAAACAATAAAATACTTGTTTTTTTATTAGTTGCCTTAAAAAGGTCAGAAGTAGAAAATTTAGCCACTAAGATACTTGCACTCGGTTTCGAATACTTACGACAAAACCGCACGAACATTATCCAGAACTAAAGCCCATCTAAAAGTTTCCGAATCGTGTCACAGAAGTAACAGCAGTTTTGTGCTTTCGACCGCCTCGGGGTATAATTAGTTCCGTGATCGCCGGCAGACGGGCGGCAAGTCAAACAACAACACGGATATCGGTGACTGCGAACAGATAGGACGATCTGAACTGATCAATACAGCGGCGGATTGTAAAATCTGGTTTCATTTATCCGTATTAATTTTTTATCAGAAATTATCATTTTTCCAGATATGTGAGATGTTATTATGGCTATAAGTTTTTTAATAGACCGGTCAACTACTGAGGCCAACTTACCTATCTATATATTCAAATCCAAGGTTTGATTTATCTTTATTTTTAAATTGATGCAATATTTGCAATTTGTATGCAGCTAACGATAAATAAACGCCAAAAAAACATGTGTTTTTTGTAATATCCAACGTAGTAATTTGTTGTCAAATATACATATATGCTTTCTATATATTATAATTTCTTTTATAACCAGATATCTGACTTAGCAAAATTAGAGTGCTTAGCTCAGTTCATAAACCTTTGTCAAAGACTTCCAAACTACCTTTAAAGAATTAAAGTACCTTCCGCAGTGCTACGGAAGTGTCTCGAAGCACAAGTTTTGATTATACGCCGCCCACCGCTCGACTGCCGATAGATTGAGTACTTTATTCAACTTGATAAAGGTTTTTTACATCTTATTATTGTTCGGAAGTTTAGTCCGGTCAATATAGACTTTTATGTTAACATTAATTAATAATAGCGGTAAATGGCATGAATATTGGAAACACTATCACAAATTATTTGTTAAAAATCCTCATCGATCGGACGATAAAAAGTGTAAAAAAGAATGTATCTGAGTAAGTTTAGTTGGAGTGCGTCATCTTATAACCTAAGTGCAAATACCATCAAACTACCTTAAAATCATTCAATAACAGTATCTGGTGTGCTACGAAGTGTCCCAACTCACAAGTTTTGATTTTACAACGCCAAAAAAATTAAAAGTGAGTTTAGTCTTGGTTTTATGTTTGTTATATTACTAATCATAAACAAAATAAATATGAAAATGATTAAACGGCCTACGCTATATGTTCGTTTGACGATTATATTATTACTATAAATAAAATAGGCATGCTACCTACATAAAGAAAATGGTTTTTTGTTTAGTCCGTTAAAAATACTGGACGTGGCTGAAAGTGTAATATATATATATATATATATAGTCTAAATAACGGACTAATTTTTTTAGCTCATCTACCCTATTTCGGCTAGGGAACGTCCACTACTGAAAAAAAAACCTTCTAAAATACAAAAAGATTGTATCAACAGTTTGCTCTGATAAAATTCACATTTCAGAGAATGTTGTATTATTTTCAATGTATCACATTTTTAAAATATCAAATGCTTTGTGTCGGCTAAAAGCTATGGCCATTTTATTTCTTGATTGGTCAATTCCGCTATTACCTCTGCGCTGAAAGTTGACGTAGTTTTAAATCGAATCGTGCAATATTGCGCGAGGTTCCCAGGTGATTTCTACTATGTTTTTCATCTCGCAATGCATACAGTGTACATTCTTTCATCAAACTAATATGAACTGTATTATCACGATTGTTGTGAACAATATATTGCTATTATAAGTTTAAATGAGTGGCGGCCCTGAACCCATCAATCGCCGTTTGATTTGAAACCGACTTTTGTTTATTATTTTACTTACTGTTGTTGGCTTATGTTTTTTAGACCTTTTTTACGAAAAAAGGCGGTCCCTAATTCAACGCGTGTGATTTTTATTTGTGCTTTATTTATGATGGTTTTCAGAACCACACCTAAGAATTTTGATCTCCTTATACCGATTTCGATGGTTTTTTTTTTAAATAAAAGCTGTTGCTTGCAAGTTTTCTAGGATAAAAAACCGGGGAAATCGATTCTCGATTTATATTGAAAAAAAATTCATTTTATACCGATTTTTGTCGAACCGGGGTCATAGATTTGAATTTCATGTGTTTTTTGTAATGTTGTTTTTTACGTTTTGTAAAGTGTTTATGTGAATTTTTCGGTTCAACTTACTTATTTCTCGATTTAATGCGATTTGTAAATAGATGTATTCTGTGAACTACATTAAGATTTTTACACAAAATAGCAAAAAAACAATAATAATATATAATTTATATTCATATTTAATACACTGTACTGTACATGTACTTTCAAATGGCAAACAAAATTTTTTTTCATAAATTTCTTTTGTGAGGTACGTTTTCCTTGGATAAGACTTCAAAAATGATATTTAAGGTTTCAAATATATATTTTTTCTAAACTGAAAAGTTTCCGCGGGAGACACTTCCAAAGTGGTAAAATGTGTGCGCATTTAACTTCTAAAATAAGACAATCATAGAACTAAATAAATAGAGGATATATAAATATATTCAGATCTCCACCAAAATTGTTTTGAACGAGATCTGGTAAGTACTTTCAGACCAATAAAAAAATTATTATTATTTGTCGAAAGGCCTAATTTATTATTTAATACTTTTAGTTGTTGATGTCGGTGTTTTAAACGGTCGGTGTTAATATTTTTGTATGTTTTTGGGTTCATTCCACTCATATGACGTGGCTGAAAAAACATTTTTATCTTAGATTTTTAATACATTAATAATATAAAAAAAAAGACCTGTGGCACTCAAAGACTGCCACAGTAAAGCTTTTTTTATTGAATAGCATTTTTTATCAACTTATGCAATAATAAATGCAAAAAATACTGCATTAATAAAATAAATATATTAATGCAGTATTTTTTGCATCACATCATCAACTTGATGATATCGATGAATACAACCAATGCCACCTAAAGGCGGGTTGCTGAACTAAAGGGATATTTCAAAAAGTCATTAAAAGTTCTGCTATTTATTGATGGAAAAAAAATACCACTCAGTTTGCTTCCGTAGCTTTATTGGTATATGGCACTATGTAGATACCTCGAGCTAATCAACGATACAATATAATGTAAAACTACGAGTATACAACCCCAAACCTCGAGTTTTCGTCAGAGTGATCTAGAGCTAGCCCTTTTTTAGCGTAGCGACATCTAGTTATAAAATAAAAAAAGTATCACCGATGTGCCGGTCGGAGGGTTAGGTTTTTTCGTTACGGAATTTCTGGATTCGGTCTCCACTAGGCTATGCAATAGCCTTAAAATGCTTAGAGCATATTAAAATATGCTCTAAGCATTTTAAGGCTATTGCATAAATCAAGTACCAGAAGTTATGATTTTTCATGGAAATATAATCATTTGTTAATCTTTTTATTATACCTAACCCTAATATAATGTAAGAAGGCTAAAACTTTAATATAGTTATTACTAAATTCTCAGTTGATCTGTCCTAATAGTCTTAGTAGGTGGGCTAAGGTCTGCTTACGGCGCAAGATGTAGCGGGTTCGATTTCCGCCAAGGGATCAAGTGTTTGTAAGTTCTGCAAACACTTTCTTCTTGGTCTAGGTGTTTAATATGTATATCTAAAAAAAAAATTATGTATGTATTAAGTTTATCTGATGTCTAGTACTCGTAACACAAGCATAGCATAGCTTACTACGGGGCTAGATGTTGTGTGGATTGTCCGGAAATATTTATTTACTTCAAGAAGTGCAATTGCTTCAGTGGCCTAAGACGGTTCCAGAGATGATCTACGCCCTCACGTCAAATTATTCCCTCAATCTCTCTACGCACACAGCGATTTGCGTGTCCCAATGTCTGATAATTCAATCGATCATTGACGCCGTAGACGTCTCATCATAGCGGACAAATAACTCACAAGTATGATGTATCGCGGCTACGTATCGCCTCGGTGCATAAGAGACGTTGAAAATACGAAATAAATTCGATAAATAGAAAGATATAATAATGTTTATTTGTGTACAAAAATATTTTTGAGAACATAAGAATTAATACATTTTATTTGTAATATAAATCGTGCTTACATTTTTTTAACCCATAAACTTAAAAAACAACATTAAAAGAAAGTAAGTTCGATAGTTGTTTAACTAAAACAGATTTAGACGTACTTTAGTTTTACGAAAATATATTTAGTCCTAAAGCGTCTACTGACCTCCATTATTTTCGAGCAGTAGGTACGAGTATTTATATGAAAACCAACGAAACATTTGGTACCACTGCTATTTACTCCGATATCAATATGTATAATTTTATACCTCTACATCTGTATAAAAGAAATGCTTCAAAAACATTCTTATATTACGAAATAACTATGTTTATGCGCTGAAGTAGCACGAATTCATTATTTTGATCTAAATTATTCAAAACAAGTCTTAACTACACGTACAATTTTATAAAACTAAGTAAATGCAACAAACGCTCAAGTTTTTCGCGGAAATAGGTCAAATGTTTCTACGTAGATTATCACTGTCAAACACAGAAATTATGACTACAAATTATGAAAATCTAAAACATGTCACACTCTCCATATTTTTTTCTTGATAATATTTTTGCACTTCCAATACCAACACGAATGACATTCATGATATATCATATTCCTTTCTACATCGCCCACTGGCTTTAGAATATGAAAATATTGAAATTTCAAGAGCTTTCTTGACCAAGAAATATGACGATAGTGTATCAATAAAGTGGTATATTTGCCACGTTTCGTTCCTGCACAGTATTGTAACACCTCACGATGGTGCATTCGCGTTGGTATGCAATATTGGATTTGCGAAATATACGTATTTTCTGTAAAATTTTATTTCAATAAACATATTGGAATGGAATTTTATAAAATATTTACCTCAGCAGTGGTTATTTCATGTTTGAATATGTGTTTGGCTTGTTTCCATGAAATCAAAGCGGAGATACATTTTGTCATTTATTATATTCATTCAGTAGGACGTTTACTCCTACAAACTTTTTATTTTATTCTGAAAACAATCAGTTTTACACACTAACTAAGCTACACATTTATCTTAATCTTAACAAAAACAAATAGGAAAATATAACATTATAAAACCTTAACCTTAATTGTTAAACAAGCATTTAAGATAAAGAAGAAACACAACACAAATATAACAGAACGCCTGTATAAAAGTAACTTAAAAACTTGAAAAAAAAAACACCTTTCTATTAATAAACCAGTGACTCTACTGGACCTAGTGTCGAATAAGTCTATATCAGGCACTCCTGCGAAAGTATTGTCCATAGTGAAGGCTCTGGAAAAGTATGAATTCTGCCTAATTCTGTCTAAACCAATAAGTAAAGCAAAAATACCATACAATAATACACTGGCTTTAAAGATCTTCAGTTGTCCTGATTACCGATTTAGCACGATTTTTATTTATTTAGTCTTCGTGATGATGTTGAAATCAAACTTAAAATAAGTTGATACAGAAAATTATGTTCGATGTGCCTCTTATTCATATCGTATATATCAATCATAAGTTATTTAGGTTGTATATCATTTAACTAATACTATATCTCGTTTAACATTCTAGTGTTAAAATACACTGTTGAAACGTCGATCAATATATGTAGACTTTATATTATTTAATTAAAAAAGTTTCAACAACCTTAGTTATTATCGCGATTTTGAGTATCCTCAACTCCTTAATTGATTGATAAACCATTTGATTAGAAAGCGGAACGGACCCCGATGATCCGTTCAAGAGGTTAATTTCTGTAATCCTCTTTGCGTCGAAAATCTGCCGGTCTTCCGTAGATTATGTATTCCGTAACATTAATTATTTTTGACACTGAGCTTTATTCCGATGCATCTCGCAGTCACGTAAATGTGCTTTGAGCTTACACATCGTTGTTATGCTAATAATCAAGTTTACTGGAAATGGATTGGCATTCATTTAGAATGTATTTGATAATTGGACTTACATTGTTTTATATGTGCAACTAATAATTAAATGAAATGTATTAAAGTTTTAAGTACTGAAAATAGTAATTATCCGAGCACCAAAGTGGCATCAAATTATTGGGAAGGTGAAAATATTCAGACAGCTTGTAAACTTGTTCAATGCCTCTCAAGCTATAATACCCTAACACGGCTTTGTAGACCTGGTTAGTGGTAGCATTTTTATATATATATAATTTACGATTTGAAAGCTTGAAATGTTGTAGATTAAGGCTCCAAGATTAAATATAAAATAAACCAGACGATTTAATCTCGTTTAACTTAGAAAAGCAGCACCGAACTTTGTAACTTCGACCTCGTCTGGCAATGTCAAACCTCGACTAAATCGTTTATCCTTTTTTTTTTTAATTTTCTTTTTATAACTTTTAAAATTTACAATTTTTTAAAGGTGGCTCTAACATGTATTCGTAAACTGAAATAGATAAACTTCTTGTTCGGGTTCCGTACCTGGAGGGTAAAACGGGACACTATTACTGAGACTTTGTCGTCTGTCTGTCTGCCTGCCACCAGGCAGTATCTCAGAACCGTGATAGATAGAGATTTAAAATATTGAGAGATCGAGGTTAGTTCTGGTATGGTTGACCGCCCTGACTGCAACTTTTGCTCTCCTTTTTTATTTTATCTTACATGTTGAAATACACGGAACCCTTTTTTGTATGAGTGCATCTCAAACGTATCAAATATTTATATTTTATTATTACATTCAATTTATCGGTAGTTAAGTCATCTTTCAAAAATAAATACCCTCGTAAAATCTGCAACGTGATTCCGTAACATCCGCTTCAGCTGAAAACCCCGATAGCGTCAGGATATTGAATTAGTGGCGGAACTTTGCATTTTTCGTCGGTACGGAGGAAAAAAGGCGTGCCGGCGTCCAACGCTGAATCAATTACGTGGACGCCAGTAACTCGATCTGTAGGTAAATGTTGGTTCGCCCGCGGGCTAGTCCGGTGACCTACCTGAAACCCTCCGTACTAACGAAACAAAACTATGTTCCTGGCTTCGGTTTTGTCCTATGTATTTAGAAAATAGTTGAATGTTTCTAAAAGTTGGCCTCACAACTTTGTGTATTCGTGAAAAATATTTTTAATGAGTAAGCACTAGAAGAAAATGGATCTTAAATTTGTAGCGACTAAACAGTAATTTCCTCAATGTTGATATCTTATTATACCTTTCTTTATGATACATATATGTGTGTATGAGGTATTTTAAAAATAGTTTACTCGTACTTCCTTAATGGGATATATGGGAAACTTTGAGAAAAAAACGTGAACGCTTCTAAATATTAATATAATCAATACCTAAGCATTTTGAAGAATTCAATTTATTTCATGGGACTTAAACTGAATTGCGTCAATCCTGTATTAATAATTCAAATTTAAGAATTTTTAATCTTATTGCATCGAACAATCGTTTTCCCTTTCAACGAAATTCATGTCGAAACCTGCATAAACCGTACCGGCTCATCGCGTAATCTCCATGCAGCCGGGTACAATAGGCTTTATTAACGTTCGTCTCCTGCGATACAAATTGGCGATGAGTCCGCATATGCGAGCCCGATGATACCGCTGGCTTAGCCTCTTGGGAGAATATCCTTGTGATAGGCTTGGGAATTAATCAGAATGGTGAGCTGTGATGAAATAGGGTTAAGGCTGGTGTGTAAACTGTATTGATTAATTGGTTTTGATGCTAACTCCATTTACTGGTCAGTGGAAGTATATTTATGGTTTTATAACCTCGCCATGGATAGTTTCAGGCTTTACTTTGCGGAAATCTATTTATTGTAAATGCTTAAATGGAACTAAATATAAAGTACCTACTACTACTACTACACACACACACACACACACACACACACACACACACACATACACAGTTAGTACTAAATATTTGGTTCCATAGCATTTGAACTCGTCATGGGTTTTGAGATAATCAAAACGTTGAGCTGTGGAACGAGCTCATGCTCAATTTTTTTAGACCGGATATTGCCAAGTTAATTTATGAAGACCTTTTTAGATAAAGCCTATTTTGCCTATTACGGTCATAAACATGTGCAAAAGTGTACAGTCAACAGCAAAATAAACTGATGAAATATTATCCCAAAATAATATAAACAGTAAATTATGTCAAAAGATACGGACAATTGTAGTTTGTAACTAGTAAAGGAACAAATAACGTATCATAAGAAAGTAATCACATTTATTTCGATCCTCGGTATTATTGTGGTCATTATCTTTTGATCACTTTCAACTTCAAATAAAATTGACACTTTGGTATAACTTCTTACATCTGGCAGTCACCATAAAAGAGAAGATGTTTTGAAACGTTGATTTTGATCACTTACTTTTGCTGTTGACTGTACTCTATAGCAAAAGAGGTAAATCTGCTGCAACATCATTGTTTACTTCATTAATTTAATGAACTTTTACCTGCCGTACTTTTACGTGGTAATTGAAAATTATATTTTCCAGTGTGTGGTTGACGTCCATATAATGCCGATTTATCATGAGCGTAAATTAAATTTCCAGCCTTTGCATGTTATACTATGAATTCTGTGGAAAATTGTAATGGAATGCGTTGGGGTAACATCAGAAATTAACAGCAGCATTTTTTTAATAGTTATTAAAGGGGACTATGCCACAATCAACTTTGTAAATTATAAATCTATACTGATTTATAAGTATTTAATCCTTACTTAGTAAGTATTTTTGTCTAACTTCCAAAAAAATAATTTCAATGAAGCTGTACACAGATTCTTTAGAGCCTGAAAAAGGACATATTTATTTTACCACGGTAAAATATAATATTGCGGGAAAATCTATTAAAAATCGGGTAACAGCGCAGGGCACGATACTTAGCAGGATACTTTGTTAATAAATAAGACTAATACATGTTTTTTTTCCTGCTCGTCTAGTTTATTGGGTCGCAAAGGATAGCGGGTTCGATTCTTGAGGCACTTGTTTTTATATATGTTTTACAAGCACTTGTTTCCGTAAGTTTCAGTGTATAATAAAAAAAAACAAGTGGATATTATATATAAATAGTAACCCGTACCTCAAGCTCAAGGCTTAGCGCAATCAAAAGTCGCCCTCATATCTTGTAATAGTTGTGAATAGACAAGATCACCCTCACTTCTCTCCCTGTGGCTCTTCAAACCGTAGGTTAAAGAAAATACATTCCCTCTTACACTTGACAAACAGCACAATATCGTGTCTGCAGCCAAGAGTTCATTAAAGGCAAATTCTCGTGGAAGCTATCAATTACAGTGTACAGGTCACGCTAAGGTTTAATTTTATGGGTACAAGTCATTGAATGGCTCCCTCAGGGCCTGGATCATTAAGTGGGTAAATGGTTAATGAAAATAGAATGAGTACTAAACATCGAGGCGGAATTTCGCCAGTCACCTAGCCGTCGTTAAATGTTGTTATCGTCGCGATTAAGTAACGAAACAACTACGTTATGTTCACAGTGGTAGCCTGAAGGCTGGTTGACGGGCTGACTGGGTGACTTTTTTTATTATAAAATTGGCTTACAGTCTAGCCAGAAGGCAGAGACGAGGTCAACGATGGAACAAGTTTGCCCAGAAAAAGCCAATTCACTCGGGTCTTATAACTGGTCGGGTTATGTATTCGGAAAAACAGACTTCTTTTTATAAAAGAATTCGAGAAGCGTTTCATGCGTATTGAAGGTATCCACTAAGTGAGCATGAAAACCAGCCGTACGTCTGAGCGAAGGAGAAGA
This sequence comes from Gymnoscelis rufifasciata, assembly GCA_929108375.1. Classification (NCBI taxonomy): domain Eukaryota; kingdom Metazoa; phylum Arthropoda; class Insecta; order Lepidoptera; family Geometridae; genus Gymnoscelis; species Gymnoscelis rufifasciata. The sequence goes on along the minus strand of OV815317.1, from coordinate 6,374,586 downwards.
AAAGAAGATAATGGAGACAGTGGGATCCGGTCGTTAGCGCATTGGTACACTCTCCGACGTACAATCTGTAATAGACCGACAGTTTGAAACTTTATCCGATGACAATGGGTCCATGGTTTAGTTAACCCACCCTGGGTTTATTAAATCCAGTTAAACTTGAGTACATGTTTTCTGTGTACATCTTGGTAGCGTTACTAAATATTTTGTAAGAAGGAACTCATTAATAAAATTGAGCTTATTGGGAGCTAAAGCATGCAAGAGACAACGAAGTCCTTTTGTTTGAAATTGAGAAAAAATATATAGGTATTCATAAGGCTTTCAAAAATAAATATGGTGAATGTAAAATACTTACACTAACATAATTATACCTCTAGAAGATTTTCTAGTTTCTTTGCAACAATGTAGGAATGTACGTTGTTGTTGTTATTGTAATTTACTTCTCTTGGGTACACTGCAGTTGGGCGCCATTTTTCCATTCGTAGAATTACCAATAGTTTAACAATACACCTCAAAGTAATTTATGTTATTCATAGAATTGTCCATACGGAGTTCTACGAATAAAATGAATTTCCGGAAAGCAACTTTAATTTATTCAGTGAATTTTTCAACAACTTGACCCTGTTAATTAAAGCAATTAAATGTATCATACTAAAAACTTCAAATTTTTAAAAACCTGAGTGATAAAAAATATTATCCTGGATAACTGTGCTTTCTTTTCGATTTTGACAAACCTCCATATATGCTGTGGCCAGTAATGAAATGAACGGCTGAAATAATGAGGCGTTTGTCCATAACTCTCATGGCTCCATGTTTGCAATAAAGTCTAACTGTATTTGGACTTTTTTGGAAGTTTATATCTAAAATATTCATAAAAACATAGTGTAAAAAAGAAAGCTCAACAACTTTTTGACCTAACATCATAAGCTGTCTCAATTTGCCTGCACCACGGAGGCGTCAACAAGATCCGCCCGGCGTTCGCAACGTCGCGAATAATAATCTCAGTTTACGACGGCAGCCGAGTGAATCAATAAAAACACTAATAATGCAGACGTAATCCCCGTGCACTGCGATTACCGGCACTAACGAGCTCGTAAACGCGAGATCTCCAATGCACGGCTTAGCCGAAACATGGGGCTATCTCAATATGTGACGACGCGTTATTGGTATGATACTATTAAATTATATGTACATTGTTGCTCACATTATAACTTTATATGGAGTTGATTAACTGCAGGACCTGCAATAAGGTTAGGTTATTTTTTTAGCCTTGAAATGCCCACTATTACAATTAAACTTACCTTATAGACCTACAGGTAATGTGGTGAGAGATTTTCTTTGTGTACCTACTTGTGTGTACGAAGTAAAAATTTGCGGTGGTAATTAAATGCCTGGAACAACCTCATCTAAAACTTTTCAGCATTATTGCAAATATTTTGAGGACAATGCATGTTAATAGCGTCTACGTGAAATATGTCTTATTTTGCACAAACCGCTTGCAAGAATGCAATAATAAAAAAACAACAAACTAAACTTCTTACTCCGGCCTCCGGCCATCTTACAAGCAGAAATAATTCAGCTGCACTAAGAAAGGAAGGAAACAAAATTAGTCGGCCGCTACACTATCCAATTTTTGTCTGGAACCCCGTGCGGTGGTCCATTATTCTCAATTTGCGCGGAGCCGGCGCGGGCGCGCGCGACGGGTGTCCCCCTTGATTAAACTGGGGATGTGAGGAGTCACTATTTCTCTGCACTCCTTACAGACATGCACTGCAAACCGCGACGAAGAATTGTTGAACTTTATAGCACAAGGCTTGTAAATCTTAAGTGCTACAGAGTTCGTATTAAACTGTAATCTTAATATATATAAATCTCGTGTCACAATGTTTGTCCTCAATGGACTCAATGGACACTTAACCGATTATAATAAAATTCGCACACCATGTGCAGTTCGATCCAACTTGAGAGATAGGATGGATTTTACGGCGAGAAAAATTCGAATAATTTCCGGGAAAATTTTATACTCGTACGACGCCGGGGCGGGCCGCTAGTATAATATAAACTACGTTATAAAAAACCAACAACCTTCAACATCTTCTAAAATTCCAGGGTGACCACTCAGAAAGCATACCCTTTGGAATTAAACAAGTATTTTCAAAATCGGCTCACTACTTACGGAGATCGCGTTAAACAACAACAAATATTTATATAACTTTCACATAAACATTCAGTTGAATTGAGAACCTCCTCCTTTATTGAAATCGGTTAAAAAGTTGATCTAGTTATGTGACTGTTCAGTTTAGACTCACATTGTTGATCAATTACCGATATCATTCAACGTCCCCTTGATTTAACTGGATGATAGTAGTCACTACATATTTCTCTGCGCTTCTCACAGACGTGCACTGCAATCCGCTATGTAGAAATGTTGGATTATTATATGTACAGATTGAATATCAGGCCACTCAGTCAGTATCAGTCCTCAGCTTCGGCATTAACTGAAAAGTTGAATTATATGATTGACTCTTCAGTTAAGAATCACATAGGCTCTACGACGATTTTGAAATATATATTTAAATGGATCTTAGTAGTGTTCGATTAAATAAACAATAATTAACTAACTACATCTGAAGTGTAAAAACTTTTGCAGGTTACAGTGTACAGCATTCGTAAAGCTTATTATGTAAAATCACTTTATTGATATAAGCCTTTCCCATTTAATGTATCTTTTTTCTGTGTAAAATCTATTTGTTTGGATACAGTAAATAGATATCTATTAAAAAAATCGAACATAGGCTCACACGGCAGCCGCGGACTACAAGTACTCGGACGTAGACGGGCCATAATATTTTCTCGGTTTAACAATGCTAGCTCGCCGTCATGTGTTTCATATCTATAATATAAAAATGAATCGCAAAATGTGTTGGTAAGCGCATAACTCAACAACGCCTGGACCAATTTGGCCAAATCTTTTTTTTAAATGTTCGTTGAAGTTCAAGGATGGTTTTTACGGCGAGAAAAATTAGAATTATTGCTGGAAAAACCCTAAAAATAGCCCTTTTCTTTTTCCCATACAAATGATTTGTAACTAAAAGGAACAATTTGAGCTTTATTGCTATGGTATAAAGTTCATATTAAATTACAAGCACTCACTGTTGTCTAAGCAATGTAGGTGTGTTCCTAACGTCAAAGATCATATCTATCAAAAGTATATAAAATTTTCATGTCACAATGTTAGTTACCGTACTCCTCCGAAACTGCTTTACCGATTATTACTAAATTTTATATGCGTATACAGTAGGTCTGTAATTTTTCATTTTGCAAAACAACGTTTGCTGGGGTCAGCTAGTTTCAGAATAATTTTATCATAGCGATGCCTCTGCTAATATAATACCCCCATAGTTTATGTGGCCTGCTGCTTCCTTTGACTGATTCAATAAAAAATACACAATATCTTCACGCTTATCAAACTAATCCAAAGCAGCCGTGTATGCAAATATTAAAATTACAAAATAACAAGGGGCATATCGATACGTGCGTCCGACACGGATCCGTGGAATCCGGACCGCCTGCAGGCCACTGCGACTGACAAGCTACATGACGACCGTTGTGTTGTGCCATTTAAATAGCTTCAAGTACCTGAAATAGTGTTCACGATCCAATAGGACGTTTGTGATGATAATGTCACAAATGCTATAGCTGTAGCGACTATAGTTTGAAGTGATTGTGAAACTGACAATGTTTGAGTGAGCCGTGTTGGCTAAGTGGGAGAGTACTTGACTTTAATTACGGAGGTTGTGGGTTATAATCTCCGCAAGCCTCCGGATTTTCATCTTGAAAATTTATGTGCGTTTTTTTAATAAAACGTATCGCGCGGAAACCGGTATGTTTTGATAACTTTACAGAGGTTGAAAGTCATTGTGACATTCATCACCCCGCACTTGATTGTTCATTTCAGACACTAACAAAAAAATATTACAGGATATGATTACGAATTGTATTCTTATTATGTTAGACATCATGTTTCATAGTAAAATAATAATAGTGTTTTTTTTGTTTTTAAAAAGTTTGTATTCTATTCCAAGCAAAATAGTTTTTAATGTGTGAATGCAATTTTCCATGTTTTCTAAAATCGATGACATGGTTCCTAAGAATATAGTATAAATATTATATAAATATAATTTATGCTGGCTTTTGTGACATTACAAAATGATAATAGTTTCTTTGCAAAATGGTCTCTGTCATCAAGGTAGCTGATTTGCATCAATAATGATTGAAAGTTGAGTTTCATTTAGCTGAAGCAAATAAAAAAATAGCGTATTTGTCTATTTGCACCCAAACTTATCTTCCTCCGAAACGATTATTATGAAATTTTATATGCATATTAGGTCTAAGAATCGGCTACTATCTATTTTTCATTTTGCAAAACAAAGTTTGCTGGGATCTGTTAGTATTTTTATAAATTTATCGAAAACTTTTTCAGATTAGTATTTACAGTAAGATTTAAAAAAAAATAATGATGCCTCCTTCACTTGTCCGTCAATGGCGAAATAACATATTTTTTATATTCTTTAATATTAACTATTTCGCCGTTGTGCGTGAATATGCCTTGCAAGCGTATGCTTATAGCGTTGCCCAGATAATGTTCTCTCACAAGCTATTCTTAATTAGAACTGTTTTCCCAGCCTAGAGGCACACTGATCTCTTGCTTTGTTTCTTTGCCATCGATTCATCGCGCGTGCCTCTCGCCGGCGCTCGGGCATCTCCGGCTGTACTCGGAATTAAAATTAATAGCGGACCGTCCGACCCGCTCCTGGTAATTTGTTTACTCGTCTCGCGCTGGATTACGTCGCATGCTCCGCTGAATAGGTAACTAACGGTGACTTTTCATAAGCAGGGGGGGTGCCTTTTATGGGCGATGATTGTTTTAAGAGCCGTTCTTAAATGTGTTCTTTAAGCTGTTGGATTTGTACTTTTATAGTTGAGGGATTTTGTGAGATTCATGTTTTAATGCTTTTTCTAGTCAGTCTTCGTCTAGCTACATGGCGAATCATAAGGTTGTCTGTACACGAAATGTGTGGAATTATTTATTTATTTTATTTACAACATACATTACAGAAATTTTCATCCAAGATGTTATAAATGGCACAGAATTATGACCATATTTGTAAATACAAGATTAATTTCAAATGAAAATGTGTGAAACCTATAACAAAAAATACTTGCAAGAGGCCCAGTTTTCGAAAGATTTGGCATTCTTCCCCATTGTGTGGAAAATAAGAACACTCAACTTAAATAGTATAACCGTTATGCGTAAATTTCAACACCGTTATTTTAAAAGTAGGTTATTCAACAGTTTATGAGAATTTCCCTTCAAATAGACAAACATACATACATCGGCCAGTTGAGTTAATCCTTTGGTTACGCAATCTATTAAATCACACTAAATTGTCTGAACTATATTGTATGTTGTTCACGCAAAGCATAATCCTACATAAAACGCAATATAATAATCGCTCAGCTCAAGTCGAGCAATTCATTATACCGCACATTACGATACCACTCAATACCGGCTGAAAACAAGCACATTTGTATGTTGATATAAACAGTAGGTTCCACGTACCTCGGATTATAACTCAATACAGCGGGCGACAACTGCCCGCCGACTGGTCCGTATTTGCATTTTGATGAGCCCCGACAGTGATACAATAAACACGTTCCGGTCGCAAGTCCGGCTGGGAACTTGGGCATGCGGGGGATGAATAGACGGCCCATGGTTAGTATTTGGGCGATATTGCTCGAATGCATCGCCTAATGTTCGAATTTGATTGGTTATTGATGTTGCAAGGCAAATAATTATTGTAAAGTTGCAGAACAAAATGAGCTAAGCTTCTAATCGCTTCTTTGCTCTAGTGTAAAAGCAAAGCGATCAGATAAAATGGTCTTGTAAAGAAGCTTAGATGATTAGGCTCATGAATAGTATTTGGGTGATACAGCTCGAACGCATCGCCCAATGCTCGAATTTGATTGGTTATTAATCTGTCGAGTTTTTTTTTGGTTTTGTAAAGAAGCTTCGATGATAAGACGTTGCTGGACTGGATTTGTGGTGAAATAAACAGTTTTTTTAACTTCTTTTGTTCTTAAATATTTATAATTATTGGTAAGTAATTATTAATATTTCCTTAAGAAATTATCATGTGCGAAATACAAGTGATATAACGATTCTATTTACGTTTAATGTCAGTCAATAAGTGTCATAATGTTTTCTCTCTCTCTAATGGTTAAAAGTAATCCGATAGATTAAACGTCTAAACGTAATTATTCGGCAATGAAATTTTATTGCCTTGCGCTTCTTCGCCGCCCTGTTCGTTCTAATTCAGTTTCCACCGAAATCTGCATAAAACTGAAGCGCACACGGTCCACCCGACTCGCTTTATGGGTTGGACCACATTGAACTTGTATTGTTGAACAAGTCACGGTAGAAAATAAATCCATTTTGAGCGATCCAAGTGAATAATACTATAAGACGTAGAAATATCTTGCCTTGGTATACACTAAGCTCGTATCGAGGGTACTTGATTTTTATTATTTTATTTAAAATACTTTATTTGAACAAAAACTTTGTACAAAAAGGTGGGCTTAATGCCTAGGCATTTTCTACCTGCCTACCTGTATTGGTTGCTAACTTTGTTGGCGTGCTGTTATCTATCTATATAAATAAAAATTAATTGTTGTTCGTTAGTCTGATTAAAACTCGAGAACGGCTGAACGGATTTATCTTATCATAGTCTTGAAACGTTCGTGGAGGTCTAGGGAAGGTTTAAAAGGCGAGAAAAAATCGAATAATTGCCGGGAAAAAAAATGAACTAAAAACCCGTGAGAAGCCGGGTTTTGCCACTAGTTAATAATAAATCTAAAAATAAATTAATTCCAAAATACTGAAAGTACCGAACAAAATTGGTATGAAATCATTAAATGAAGAGATGTGTCGAATGCTATTGATACTGTCGCTTCAAAAAGTGTTCCTTTAGGGAGCGTTTAAAAGTCTCTTTGGAAATCGTATTTATAATAGAATTGTGAGTACCTACTCATGTAAAATAGCTATGGAGCTATTTTTTTATTTACCCATACGCTACGTTATACCCATACGCTAGGTACCAGTCACCGGGTTTTAATAATCCTGTGTGGATTATTCACCAATGTGTTAATATAATGGTCAAAAAAAGAAAATAGTACCTCGTCTGAGTCCAAGTCTAAACAAATAGTAAGCATAATAATGAACAGAAATCTTAATGTTATGTGATTTTTTTATAATACGAAGACAGTACGACTTGCATAAATTATTATGTAAACTTGTTTTACACGCCACGGCGCGGCATTGCCCGTGTTCTTGGTTTTTCCCGCGGTAAATGGCAAGTAGCCTATATCTTTCCTTAATAAATTGGCTACGTAATAGTAAAATAATTATTCAAATCGGACGAGTAGTTTCTCGGATTAGCGCGTTCAAACTTTTCAGCTATACAATAAGTAGTTAGTTTAGATAAATAAATAAATATAGGTACAAATTTTATTCAAATATTTACAAAATCCACTTCACATCCACAACAAAAAATATTTTACACCGTCATTTTTATGAAAACTCTTTTCAGTGGCATAGAACATACGAGGGTGTACGTATGCCACGGCCCTCTCCGTATCGTCCTCGCGGTCCGCTCAATTAACTCTTGCTGTGAATAATAGTATACTTGTTCGTCGCATGAATATGGAGATTTGATGAAGTTCCTTGTCACATGATTCGTGAAACGGTCAAGGGTTCATGACCGGTGGTGCTGTAATTTAGAATGCAATTACGTAATAGTTTGGTACGGTCTGTTGCGAGAAAAGTTTACAATACAAAACATTTAATTGTACAATGGTAATGGTATTGTACAATTGGGATATGGAAACAACTACGTAAAATACAAATGTACAAAGGGCGGCCTGATCTGTAACTAGCGATCTCTTCCAGGCAAGGCAGGCTTAGTTTGTTGAGTAATCAACATTTCGGTACCTTTATATTTTTGAGGGCGTAAATAACGCAGCTTTAAATTGTTGCATCGAATAGAAAAATCAAGCTAAGTGAATAATTCATGACTTTATACCTAAAGCTTCGCTTAAATATTACTTGTAACGTTAAATTGCATTGTAATGTACAAATGAGTTATTTCATTTGGCAACTTACCACTACTCAGTAACCTTCCTAACATATCCCGCAATGTATCTAACAGTATAACCATTTATTAAAAAATATATTTATAGAGATGTAGGTGGAAAACTAGTGAAAAAAACAATGTATTACAAGTAAAATTCAAACATATAACAAAGTTAATTTCACTAGAGAAACCTTCACAAGATTAATAAACTCCCAGACGATGCACGTTTTCGCGATGGTCGCAATAGTGACGTCAGGCGTCAAATGTCGCGGGGCATATGTGGCATCGGAGCGGCGTTGTCGGGTGTCGGACTAATTAGGTGGCGACAATTACCAGCTAACGACCGAAATCTGAGAGGGACTCGGAGCTTATTAAACGACTTGCAGCCAGCGCGTTTAGTGGAGTTTACATCTTTGAAGCTAGGGCATGCGAATTGAACGTTTTTCTATAGATACGATGAGTATCTATACTTAATTTGTCGTGTTGGCTAAGTGGGAGCAACTCGACTTTAATTCTGAAGTTCGTGGGTTCAAACCCTGCTGCAAACCTCTGGACTTTCTTGTAGAAAAAAATATGTGCGCTTTAAAAACGTGCTTTAACGGTAAAGGCAAAAATCGTAGTTTATTAACGTCTGTTATGTACGAGGTCTTCTATTAAAATTGAAAACTGTGATAATTTATTATGTTAACCATTTACCTTCAAACGGTATCGCGGCGTCGATTCGACCGTACTCGAGACATTTTCGTTCATTATATCGTTGTTTCTTGTCACTTGAATTTTCGATCCCATTCGATCATTGATTCACTGTGAACGAAATCTGGGGGAAAAGTAGTGCCCCCACCAAGTCGAGCAAAAAAGCGTCACGGCCGAAACATCTTTTTCTCGAAGCAATTCAGGCCATTTTCGACCCCCTGTAACATCGTTATGGATAAAACTAGAAGACTGAAATTTTCAGTAACCCTGCAGGATTGTAAAGACTCGGTATATTTCAAATTTCATTCAATTTGAACCAGTATTTTAAGAATTATAACGGGTCAAATTTCTTAATTTTGTCACTCACTGACTGACTGACTCACCGATCATCAAAATTCTAAGGCACTTCTAGCAGACCTAGAAGCTTCAAATTTTAATATTGATATGCGTCACTATAAGATGCTGTAAATTATTACGTAACAACTTAATGCTTCGAGTACGGAGATTCTAGACACAATTGATTTTCAATTGTTATGGACCACGTTCGTGGTCGTTAAGTAAAGACTGAATAAATTAATAACCGACTTGGTATTACATGGATCTCACAACTTTTTACCGCAGAACAACTGAGTTGCGAGACTTGGTTTTTTTGACAAGTATTGTTTTTGATGGGATACGATTAGCATGCACTTTCCGTGCCTTTTGGAATGCATAGATCGCATTTATTGCAAATGTGGCGCAGCGTTTGCAGTACGCTACGCACCTAAAGGTTACATACGAAATACCACATTTCTGTTGTTTTATTGAATTTTAAAAATTTTAAGTTATAATTTATTTTGTTCTAAAAATTGTGTTAAAATAATCAAATTATGTCTGAATATGAAAATTATTAATGATTTTAAATTAATTCCACATTAAATCTCTCAAGTTTTCCATAGTATAAAAATAATTTAGGCTACGCGTGACTGCTGCCGCGCCGTTAGAAACACCGCGCGACCGCTTGAGGGTTAAATATAACTCGTTTATCAAATTCGTCAGAGAGCGATGGTAAGCTAGGTCGTTAGTTGTAACTACTTGATTATTTTATATTCCAATTCTCGTAAGAAACATATTTTTTTCCAACATAATCTTCATAATAAATTTTGCAAGGCTGTCTAGAAACCATCAGGCGGTGGCGTCTTATCCGAAGGTCAATTATGTTCATTCGCCAAATAATTGACCTACGCCTACACTTACCAATTTGAAACGATGTGGATTCATCTTCGTAGAAGAAATAATACGGATGACCACAGTTGAAAAGTTACGTTAAAATAACGAATGAAAGTAATTATTTTAAATAATGTAATCTCTTTGTCCACAGGCATGGAAGCGATCATGTCTGAATTCTTTAACGACACAACAACTGCCTTCTACATCATCCTGATTGTGTGGATTGCGGACCAGTACGACGCTATCTGCTGCCACACTGCGATCGCCAAGCGGTATTGGCTTCGGTAAGTCTTAGGCTAAAGTACTTCAATCATTAAGATGTTAATTCTCGGTATTGGTATGAAAGGATAAGCAAAAAAATCTGAATAAAATTTATTTTTCAATATAGTCTCCTAGAATCTCAATACACTTATTTGTTCGGGAAAATAACTTATCAATATCCTTTAAAAAAATGTTTTTCTTTGCCTGAAAAATGTTCATTTATTGCTGCCTTCAACTCTTAATCGTCGGAAAAATGTTTCCACGAAGGACTTTTTTAAGAAAAGGGAATAGAAAGTAATCACTGGAGGCTATGTCCAAGCTGTAGGGTAGATGATTGATTTCTTAGAATCCGCACTCCCGCACAGCAGCCTTGGTCGTTGTCGTGAAGCAGCAAGACACTTGCAGTCAATATTCAACGTCTTTTTTCTTTTATTGCCTCCTTTAAATTACTCAGGGTGTTTGCGTAAGATGCACCAGTAAGAATTTGACCTTTTTTGTGTACTCGATTAGCAAGATTCCCTTAGAATCCCAAAACACTGAGGCAATGAGCTTTCCAGCGGACGGGGTGACTTTTAACTTCTTCGGTGGGTCTGTTCCTTTTTTATGCCACTGCATAGACTCTTGCTTGCTCTCAGGGTGATAGTGATGAACCCACTTTTCATCACCAGTAAAAAGCCGATCGAAAATACTTTGCGGATTTTCACCACAGAGCTCCAAAAACTCCTTGCTCTCGCAACTCACACTTGTTTCTGAAGCGCTGTGAGCATTCGCGGCACCCATCTTGCACTGACCTTTGATAAATTCAGACTCTCATGAAGGATAGTGTGAATAGTACCCACGGATAGCTTAGTTCTTTCTCCTAATATTTTCACTCTTATACGGGTATCTTCGAGTACAAGTTTCTCGACGAATTTGAAGTTTTCTTCAGTAGAGGCGGTAACCGGCCCACCGGCACGGGGATGTCTTCAATGCTCTCTCTACCCCGTTTGAAATCACTTGACCACTTCTGAATTGTAGAAAATGAAGGCGCAGAATCTTAGTAAACAGCCACTATTTCTTTGTAAATAAATTTTTAATTTTTCCTTGTTTTGTGAGGAATTTTATCACAGCGCGATGCTCGATTTTTTTCATCATTGTCGAATCAGTCATCCTAGCTGTCTTTTCGCAATGATACCTTGAATACTAATGGTGACAATTAAATGAAATTATGTATTTATACCCTCAAAGAGTGTCATTAACTAATGAGATAATTTACCTACCCTCATCATTAGTATATCACTTCGATACCGAGAATACATTGAACGCCCCTCGTATTTATATAGTACTAAATACTAAACATAAATAATTGAATATGTTGTGCCAAAAGGTCTCGCCTCAGCATAAGCAGATCCACCATTAGGTGGATTTGCGCTGGATTTACAGATTAACATTAAAAACAATAACGTTCACATCAAATCATCATCAATGTAAGATGATTATGTCGCACAGTGGCCATACAACGGATGCCAAAACCTTCCTCTTGAATGATTCTACCTATTGCTGAAAACAACATAAAGATCTGTGTCGTATTTTTTTAAGGTTATCGCAAAGATAGGGACAGACAGATGCGGCGGTGGATTTTTATGTATAATAACTATAGATAGAAGCAAAATAAACCTATAGCCGCATATATATTTAACATATTAATAATGATTATAGTTCCGGTGGATAATAAGCCTATTTAGTAATTGCATCTTATACCTTTCACCAGAAGATAGGCGAGTGATTTACTCGTACTACCAACCGAAACAAACCAATATGGCAGGATATTCAACACTGATGTCTTAGGCTGAATTAATTCATAAAGGCTTTAAATGTAGCAGATATTTATAAAAATACAAATAGTTTAATTTGGCTTAAAGTTATTATCTCAAGCCATAATACGCAGATGTCCGTGATTCTAAACACGTTTTAAATTATGTATATTTTATTCTTACAATTTGATCGTCCTATTCAAATCAAGATTGGATCGTGTCAAAGTCAAAACGTTTATTTCCTTAGAAGCACATGGCTTACATGTACAGGTCAACTTAAAATTAATAAAACTAAATTGTATAAAGAAATAATATCAAGGAAATAACATTTTCTTGACAGTTTGCTTCAATGTTTTATACTGAGTTGAGAAGCGAATAGAACAACACAGCTTTATCAGTTACTTTGTATTACAACTTTGTAGTTATTAGTGCGTATGTAGAGTATAACCTCTTTTGTTCGGAAATTCAATCAAATAACTGTATCCACATCAGTTTTATGTGAATGATACAGTCACAAATAAACACCTTATGATTGTGGTGGACTCATAATTGGCCCTGCCAATTAGCGAATGCAACGGTGCATAGTTATTATGTTAGTGTATTGATTTCCGCCGAACCACTACCAAATTAATTTGTTTATTGAAAGCCCGACGCCATTTTACCTGAAATAAGTGAACGCTCATATTTTATGGTGACGCTCCCACAGTGATAACCACAAATGAAATATTTTCGGGATTTTGCTAATACGACGTGAATATATTATTCATGTTTATTCAGTGTAACTGTTGAGAATACCAGTGAGTGTTACTCTGGCAATTAGCTTCTTTTAAGAGATTATTGGCGATACTATTCACAAATTGTAAAATTTTAACCTTTTGGGTAAGGAAAAATCTACTGATCTTCTAAATATCCTAGCCATTCCACCTGAGCTAGTGCACTTTGAAGGTTAAAAGGTACCTTAGATAAATAAAGGTAAACAGAATTTCAGCACAAAACCATTTCGCAAATGTAACTAAAGCTTCGTAACCATTTCCATCCAGGTGTTAATTACGTAAATCCCAATGATCCGCGCCAATGAGCACAGCGTGGACATTATTGACCCCCGTAACAGACTGTGACTTTGAATACCGTCCCGTTTAATGATGTTGCTGTTTAATCCTATCGAACTGTGACAAGTGTAGCTTTTCCGGTAGAATAATGAGCCAAATCTGTAATTCAACCTATGTGCCTGAATAGGACAGCGGATTGACAAACAGCATTACGAGTATGTATACGAGATGGACAGTGATTTCAACGAAGTTTCACGTCCCCGTAACAGTAACAGACTGTTACATTGAATACCGCAATGTTTAATGATGTTGCTGTTAATCCTGCCAAAGTGGCCTATCATAGGTACAGTAGAACTCGAGCCGAATCTAATTAAACTAAATATTTCAAACCTACGCACGCTGATAGCTCAGATAAATGAATAGTCAGCGGATTGAGACATATCGTCAGACTTCCAGCAAGATGGACAGTGAATAGGACAAAGTGTCTGTTTCATAGTGTTAGCAGTTTTCGACGAAATAAGAACTGATGTTCTACAATGAAAATCATACAACTGGAATAATGATAAATGATAAAAAGACCGAAGTCGTACACCTCGATCAAGTAGGTCGCATGATTGCCTGCCACCGTTATGGCATAAATAAGTCTAACGGCATCATTAAACCAACAACTCCTCTCCTGCACCGGGGCGTTCCCTTCAGAGACTGAGTCGGTGGGTACTCTACTTACTCGTAATTATCATATTCTGTAATTATGAAGTAACTTGCTGTACATTTCCAAAACCAAACATTGAAATACTACAACGCATACAGTCAATCTTTACCAATTTAACAAAGTAAGCCAGCCACATTTTCCACGTTTACATTGTGTCTCCAAGTGTACATTCAGCTGATATTTGCCCATGGCTCATTATTTCGAGAACATTCGCGTGTTGACAGAAATATCGTATAACCTCTACCCCGTCGCCAATATTTACCTATTATTCGATTGATGCAGTAACAAGGTTCGGGTTTCTTTAACTGCTTGCCTTACTTTGTATTTTAGTGATGTAATTTGTTCAGGGTATTTGAAACAAAGTACGAAACTGTGGTTTTATAGAGGCTTTTATTAAATTGTGTGGCTGTTGCGACACTAGACAGATTAGGTTTAATTGGTAATTATTAGGTAGGGCAAACAAGTAATCCATTAAAAGGTGCAATTAATACGACGGGAGATGTATGAGGGGTGATCTTTCTTTGGCAGTAGACGATTTATGGTTACTACGAGAATATATACTTATGCAAGAGGTAGCGGGTTCGATTCCCGCCGAGGGGTCAAGTGTTTGTATATTATGACTTAAAACGGGTAACATACCATGATTGATTGTAACATACCGTATTTTTAAGTCATAATATTGTTAAAAACCATGATAATTTAAAAAGTTATGTGTTTGTATGTTATGCAAGCACTTTCTTCTTGGTCTGGGTATGTAATATGTATAATAAAACAAATATCTATGTTTGTATGTCTATTATATTTAGAACATCAGATGTATAGCACCCGTAACACAAGATTAGAGCTTACCACACGGGACTAGATGTTGTTGTGTGTTAAACAACCGTACGGAAATATTTATTTATTGTTATTATTATTATTGATGAAATTGCTTTTCTACGTTCATTCGGTAAACTAATTTCCTTTTTAAATAATCCATAGATGCGATAAAGATTTTGTAGTGTACGATGTGGAAATTTAGGTAACTTTGCTAAACATGTGATAGCGAAACACATTGAGCTCCAGCGAAATTAGGTTCTTGGAAATATGAAATTGCTTTGGAACTATATATTTCACGACTGAATTATTACGAGTATGTCGGGTAATGTAATGCCACAGATTCAGACACTACTTAATCTAATAAGCGCTTTTTCAGGTATATTCCATCTCTTTATCAGGCAAGCATATCTTTTTAAAGGGATGGAATTGTTGGAGGTTTGGTTGTTGGTTTGTATGGAGTTTGGAAAAGTTATGCCAAATACCAGCTACTAGTAGCATATGAAACGTTAGATCTGCAGACGCATTCTGTAAAAAATCGAATCCGAACTCGAAATCACTCAAGTGACCGAGCTCACTTCGAACGCTCGTCACTGAGGCGCTACAGGCGCTATCGAGTTTTACAGAATACAAAACTTTAAACTCACCGCTGATTCAGCTTCGTAAGGATCGAAATGAGTTTACAGAATGCGTCTACTGATCTAATAATGTTTTTGTGTACTTTGAATATTTATTTCCATGTTAAGGTTTTGTAATACACCTATTCCTGCTGTATTTCATGTCAATGAAATTGAATAGGAATCTCATATCCCACCCACATCGACACTTTTAATCTGGTGAGATTGTGATCAAACAATGTTTTGCTGAAATTTATCTGTTTTTTTTTGGGTTCCGTACCCAAAGGGTAAAGCGGACCCTATTATTGAGACTTTGTAGTCTGTCACCAGGCTGTATCTCAAGAACCGTGATAGATAAAGAGTTAAAAGAGAGAGTTTTGAGAGATGATGTATTTATGTTGCCGCTATAACAACAAATACTAAAAACACATGTTAAACAAATAAATAGGCCAAATCTTGGATGGATACAGTTTTGAATGCATCTTTATGTGCCAAACTAAACTACGTTTTTTGTAATATGTGTATAAACTGTACACGGAACCATAAGTGTAGTGTGAGAGAATATTATACTTATCAAATTAATTTTTAATTAAAGTCACTACGCCCCAGTGAACACGCTACGTATGTACTATGCATAGTCTTAAGAGAAACATTCATTAGCAGAAATAGATTTACGTTTAATCAATAGAACAAAACGAATTTGACCGTGATTCCGCCGTGACCTCTTTTAATTGTCCACATTCATTACCTAGCCCGTACAATAACTCTTGTGTTGTTTACACTATTTGTAAGGACGCCCCTACAAATACACTTGCTGTTTTTACGTGTATTTTCTTAGAGCGTTTTCAGCCGTGTAATGTTAGTGTGGAAGTGCTGCTACACTGATAACGCATTTCATATTAATTTATCTTAGATAGGTGTGATTTCTTGGTCCTGATTGAAGTCTAACCTGAAAATCAGCGTTGTCCTGTCCAATGTGCAGGGCAGCATAATACTGAGACTTTTTTGGTACCTACACACTACAGACGCTCTACATTTAGGAACCTGTAGTACTTTACGTAAAAATGTAATTCTTCGTGTATTTTTTTCATTTTTTGTCGCTATAAGTTGTGTTGTTGTTAAATTTGTGTAGGATATTTATTTCATTTAAACTTTTCTGAATTTTGTTTTCATTTGTAACTTGTTTTTTTACTGATTGTTTGTTTTAGTTGCTCTGTCTCTTTGTGTAAACTGTTGTTTGTTTTTGTGCTACCAAATAAATACTCGATTCCTGAAATTTCCAGTGCCGCCCTCCACTGAAAATTTTGGGAAACAAGGAAGTGACACAGCATTGCTATTTAAAAATGTATTTTTTGCTTTTTGAAGTATTCTCCGCAGAATTTGACTCATTTTTCCATACGATGGAACCAATTATTGAAGCAACCATTCCATTCGGAAGTTGGGGTCTCCAAAATGGCCGTTTTGTAGTTTACATCTTCTTCAGGTCATGAAAATCTCTGACCACGCAATTATTTCTTTATTTTAGGGAAAGTCTAGAAATCTTTAGGGCATAGGTCGGGGCTGTACGGCGGATGGTATAATATTTGTATGTTTTCTTGCTCTTAACACTCTTTTGTTCTGTGTTCGGTGTGAGAACTCGCAATGTCGTGATGGAGGATGATGCGGCGGTGGCAGTTCTCTTAATGGAGTTCAGAAACGACCTGTGGCAAATAAATGCTAGCATACCATTCTGCATTCTAGCTAGAGGAATAGTCGCATCATGGCGGCCAGTTTTGGGGACAAACGTGGTTACCAATTTTTTTTGCAACACGCCGTGAACTAACAATTTTTGTTGGCTTTAACTCATTTTCGAACACCCAAACTCGTGACTAGTTTTATGTTTCGGGTTCATACGCATATATCCAGGATTCGTCACCTGATATGATGTCGTATACAGCTTTGACGATCCTGCGTGGAATCTTTCAAGAGTTCTGACGCACCAAGGAACGCGAGCAGCTTTTTGCTCTTCACAGAGCGAATGCGGTATCCATCGGGAAAACAACTTTTTTACACCTATATGTTCACCAATGTCCTATATGTTTCATCATCATCACCCTATTAACGTTCCCACTGCTGCGACACAGGGACTTCTCTCTTGGCGAGAGAGATTAGGCCTTAATTCACCACGCTGGCCAAGTGCGGGTTGGTGAATGTCACATGTCCTTCATACTCTTTAAAGTTCTCAGAACATGCCGGTTTCCTCACGATGTTTGCCTTCACCGTTAAAGCACCTATATGTTTGACTCATACCAATGTCTTAAATTGCCTGAATTTCGCGGTATGTCACGTCGGTCTTCCTCAATCAGCGTACGCACAGCATCAACGTTTTCTTGGATGACTGCAGTTTTTGGACGACCTTGCGTTTTTGGACGATTTAGCGTATTAAACTTATTTTTATTTATTTGTAAGAGCATTTCGTTGCAGTCAAGCGTTATCTTTCATAAAATAACCCAGAATGCTGGACCGATGCGGGCTGGTCGGGATTTGATTTTTAAACAAATAATGAGTATTAGCAGTCCCATCGCTTCAACGGCAAGGTACACCACAATCGAAAGGCGTCCGGGCACGAACCAATTCGGTCTCGCAATAAGAACTGGCCGCTATTAAAACAAGCGCAAATAAAGCAAATTGAAATCGGCACCCCCTCCTTAAGACGGGTTACTCTACCCCCGGAGGCCTTAAAAAAACAAAGGCCCGTTGCTTTTGTATGTTTAACTAGTCGCCCTTCATTGAAACTAATATTTAAGGAAAATGTTGAGTGTTCAAAACTCATAAGGAAAAAACCTTGAGTAATAGGGGTAATAAGAGGGGTAATGGTTGAATAATCTTTAATAAATATTTCCATCTACTTTATTATTTGGCTTGGCACAGCTGCTGGATCACGGTGGATGCACTCAGCGTCCGATCGGAATATTTGGTAGTCTTTGAGGGACTTATGTCAGTCGATGGCAAATCGTAAATAAATGTTTTGCGAACATATGTTTGAATTCTGCTTATGGTGAAATACACGTACTTACCTTTTTTTTATGATCGATAAGCCTTCATTTGACCACAATCTCACCTGATGTAAAGTGACGATGTGGTCTAAGATGGGACATGAAGACCTAGAAGGTGGCTTCTCCGGACCACATTACGAAACACGAAAAAATCGCTTCACGCACGGCCCCAGGAGAGTGGTGACAAGCCGCGGCCGAAGCCTACCACCAGAGACTGTTCTTAGCACCACCCGGAGGTCACGTGTAAGGATTCAAAGGGTTACCACTTACGGACGTGAACAGACAAAACCTCCAAAAAGTACCTAAGCTGAACATAAATGATTCTATGATTTTATAGATACAGGCTGTTGTTAACCGTAACGTAGAACGTGTATATGTCTGGAAATGTAAATATAAAATTGAATACCTAATCTTCTACCTATAAATTTTATTTATTTATACTTTGTGCACAAACAGTGTACAGAGGAGGACTTAATGCTAGAAGCATTCTCTGCCAGTCATCCTGAGCGTGCAAGAAAATAAATTTGGCACTATCAATATAAAAATTGTTATCATACCATAAACAATACATAAATCAGACACCAAAATAATGTCTTCGTGTATCTATTAGCTTTTCTAGCCACAGCGATGCCCGTGTTTTGTGAATATTCCCGCGGGAACAAGGGGCAGTATACATAATTCACCTTCTGAGTTAATTCACCCAGGTGAATTAAGTATACTTTTTGTGGACTATTCACCCAGGTGTTTTCGTATATATATATATATAACGTACAAATAACCCTACGGCAAAATAGCCTTCCTCAATAAATATACTATCTAACAGTGAGAATTAATCTTATCGGACAAGTAGTTTTTGAGATTAGCGCGTTAAAAAAAAACTAATGAACCCAACTGTTTAGCTTTACCATATTAGTATAGATTGCCAAAAGAAAAACTTAAACAATTTACGATGTTAAAAAATCACACCCAATGACTCTCTACATACTAGAAAAAATTTATAATATATATAAATAAACTAGGGGCCCGCCCCGGCGTCGCACGGGTATAAAATTTTCCCGGAAATTATTCGAATTTTTCTCGCCGTAAAAACCATACCGACAAATAATTAGCAATAAATTAAAATTGCGACTATAATTTGAGATTTAAACTATCCTATCTCTCAAGTTGGATCGAACTGCACAAGGTGTGCAAATTTTATTATAATCGGTTAAGTGGTTTAGGAGTCCATTGAGGACAAACATTGTGACACGAGATTTATATATATTAAGATAATTTAACAAATGTGAAAATAACTATTTTTCTAGTTTATAAAACAAAAGTCAACGAACTTCAAACCTGTAGATCTCACATATCGTTGTAATCGCTGTAATATAATCTAAACAGAATGTATGAGTGTAGCGTGGCATGTGGGAGAATAAGAATATTTTAATTTACCGCGCTACGTAATATTCCCCTTTAACGTTGGCTATTATCATACTTTTTACTTCGCACTGGTATTATAAAAATCTCTCTTGTGCTTAAACGAATGCGCTGAAAATCTATGCGCAAAATGCAATCTGAAATGAAATGTAACAGTTTTGGATGGACTTTATTGTATCAAAGCGATTAAGATATTTATTATCAAATCTATAGAATACTAGCTGACCCCAGCAAACGTTGTTTTGCAAAATTTTTTTTTTTTTTTTAATGGAAAATAGATTTTGCTTGATTCTCAGACCTACTCCTATCGGTCAAGCCGTTTCGGAGGAGTTCGATTACGCACCTCGTGACACGAGAATTTTATATATTAGATTTATTACAAATCTCTAAATCGAATAATGAGGTATTTTTAGGGCTCCGTAGCCAAATGACAAACAAACGAAACCCTTATGGATTCGCCATGTCTGTCTGTCCGTATGACACAGCTACTTTACCCGAAACTATAAGAACTTTACTGTTGAAACTTATTTGTATTTTGTTAACCGCAAATATAAAAAATTGGGGGGTTCCCCATACTTAAAATTGGCACACAAAACTTTTTTTATCATACCCATAAGTGGGAATAATCTATGGAGGAAGCCGTGATGGCTAAGTGGGAGGACACTCGACTTTAATTCCGAAGGTCGTGGGTTCAAACCCCGCCACTCACCTCTGGATTTTTCTTCTTGCGACATTTATGTGCGCTTTAAACACGTGCTTTAACGGATAGGTCTATAAAAATCTAAAACCGTATAATTATAATTTTATATATACTTTTTTGTTTCTTAACTGAACAGTTTTTGGGAGAAAGACATCCAAAAAGTGCTCCCCTGAGTAACTTCTAAAATGAAAGAATGACAAAACTTAAAAAAAATATTGATGTACTACATAAACTATGCACCGAAAGTTGGTATGCTCAAGATCTAGTGATTTTTTCTTCTTAAGATAGTTTTTGTTACAAGATAAAATGTATAAATGCAATTTTCTAGTCTGCCTTCTCTAAGGACGTTAATACGCGTAAAAAGCATAATATCTCCAAGTAAAGTTCAAAGAATTTCTTTGAGTTTCAAAGGAGTATATTTATTTTATATGTTTGGACTTTCTTAGATTCTTATTTTTATAAAGACACAGATATCCTTCAAAAGTGATATTTCGTTTTCTTATGAATGCTGCCTTTTTTAATGATTTTACTGCTACTGCTACTACTACTCACTCTCCTACTCAATAATTAACTTAGGTTAATTATTGAGTAGCATTACCTACATGAAAAACCAAACGAGCCTTGATTTGCCTATTGTAGAAAATTTGTTTATACATTGAAAATATGTTTGTAATCCGTATTTTTATCCTTAATTTTTGGAATCTTTTCTTGAAAAATATAATGTCATACTTTAAAAAGATTAAAGATTACCATTATAATAATCCGATTCAATAAACATTGTTGAAAATATCATGTTCGATTCATATCGAACCTCAGCAGCGTTAGCGATTTGTCTTATGTAGGTCGCACAGGTCGCACGGTGGACGAGGGTGATCTGCGTAAGACAGTGCATAAGCAACAAAGTCATACGTTTATTTCCTTAGAAGCTCAGGGCATACATGGACAAGTCAACTTAAAATTAATAAAACTAAATAGTTTGAACAATAATTATCAAGGAAATAACATTGTCTTGGCAGTTCGCTTCAATGCTTGATACTGATTTGAAAAGCGAAAATAATAACACAGCTTTATCAATTTTTACTATTTTGTAGTAATTGTAATTATGGAATTTTTATTTATAGGTACAACCTATATCCGTCGCGCACAATTAGCATTAGAGCTGTAATTTACATATTTACAATAAATCTATGGTAAAGTTTTAGCTCTATTATTTAAATAAAATATAAATAAATATTTCTGGACTACTCACACAGCATCACCTAACTCAAAACTAAGCAGAGCTTGTAGTATGGGTGTTAGGTGACTAACATACTACATAGTTTTTTTTTGCAAATACATACATATAATCAAATACTCACCATCTTACTAGTCTTCCTATTACATAATAATACTATTAATTTGACAATCCAGCTTAAAGTCCATGAATATCATAAAATACCTCTAACCAAGAAGACTGAAACCACAACGAGAAGGCCCCTGATGTATTAAAAGGTGTTAAACGCGTGTTCCCTGCCCACGAATTATGTGGTTTTGTGGCGCCCTGATTACACCCCTGTCCTCGCATTAAACCGACTGATTTCGGTCACTCCGCATTAACGAGGTTTAGAAACTAGACCGGAAAGGTCGTGTTAGTTATTCGTACGATCTTGTATTAGTTCCTTGCGTAGTTTTGCAGTACTTGACTGAAAATACTTGAAAGTAACGCTCTATAGCAAGGCCCTGTTTCAACAAATCCCAGTATTTTTTTCCCGACAATCTACATAACAACAGAGACATAGCGAGATAGCTGTGATAAGTAATCATTGACACGTATGATTGATATAACTAACCCTTGCTTGGTTATACATGGATTTTGTTGAATAATCCCTAAGTATATTTTGACCGGATGCTCTGTTTTTTTTGTAAATGATTGATAAATGCAGTACTATAAGTTATCAGTAAAAAGTAATATGTTATCCCATTAATATATTTTGTACTCAATGAATTGGTAAGCCTGAACTCGTGAATCGAAAGAAAAATGTATACCGTGTCAGCTGTAAAATATTAGATCAAATTATTTAAAAATGCTTTTGGGCTTCACTACAATTCAGACGTTGATTCTGCATAGCATACACTCTAGAAGCTACGACGTAGCATTAGCTACGTTAGATGCTACGGCGTAGCATTACCTATGTCCTACGATGGTTTCACCTGCATACGGATCACATCTCATTCTGTCCGTATATATATTTTTTCCTAATGTAATAGTATGTTGCTTTTGCACGTTTTCTCTGCTCTATAGTAGAATTTGGATAGACTACTAACTATTGTTAGAAATCAGATAAATTACCGATATCAATTTGGATAAATACTAATTTTGGCGCGTAAATTTGCTTTGTCCCTCAAGAAACGTCCTTTAAATCGGTAAAATTATATTCTATCGCGCCTTTTAAGCTTCATTTTAATGCAAGTACTAAAGACAAAGTAATATAAGCACATAAACATATCGCCCGTAGCCAAGATATTGTTATGGGTGGGCAGTGTACAAAACTGCAGGTATCGCAAGTCATAGCCACAGTAAGTGGCCACAAAGTGCGTCTGCCACGGCAGTTAATCCTATAACCTCTATTCGGATTGATTTGTAAATAATAATTGGATGATAAAATATATTTATACTAGCTTTGTTTTCTCGAAGTAACAACGTATTTTGCTGCTGCAAAATGGGCTTTGAATTTTTCAAATCGAACCAGTAGTTCCTATTATAATCAATCCGCGATCAAACTAACTAACAAACAAACTCTTCAGCTTGATATTATAAATATGGCTGATCAAAAGGATGTCATTGCTCTTTGAATACATATGTACACACATACATATGTGTACAATGATCTCTACCCATCCAAAGTTTGCCTGGAAGAGATTTTAGTGATAAGATCGTCCATTGTCTTACTTTTTACTATGCACAATTCTTTGTAAAAATTTTATGTTGTTGGTGTTTCTTTAAAATAAATAGTGTATTGTATTCTATTATAAGTGTATAAAACCCCATCCTAACTTGTTTGAAGCTTCTTTTTTCAGATTATTTCGTTATGTTAATTTAGTATTATGTCTTTGTGCTCAGCTTAAATTTAAGAATACATCATATTTACTACCATAAATACTTCCTTTACATCCCTTCATGTCATAATCTCTCAGATTTTGACAGACAACTTCAAAGGCAGCTAATATAATATCTGTATGTCCCTTATAATAAGAGTCGGTTCTATATTAATGCGAATGGCTGGCGTAAGAAAACTGACCTCGGTCGAGTGAATAAACCTCTAATCGAAGACGCGGGGCGCGCCGGGTGTCGAGGCATAAATCAGGTCCTGGAATACAGTTACATTGTAAACGGGCTTTGTTAAATAATATTAAATATTCCGGACAATCCATACAACAACATCTAGCCCAATGGTAAGCTCTAAGCTTTTGTTACGGGTACTAGGCATCTGATAATACCTAATATAATTACATAGGACTTTTCTCGGGAGAAATGCTTTATGATATTTGGTTTTTGGAGAATAGCCCCATGGGATTATGGGACATATCATACTAAGAGTAAATTTAGAAAAGATTTATTTGTTTTAGAACCACATTTTATGACTAGAATCCTAAATCACTTGATTGACTGCATACATATTTTTTATTATATATAAAACACCCAGACCACGGAGAAAGTGGTTGCACAAACAAACACTTGACCACTCGGCGGGCATCGAACCCGCTACCACTAAAAATGCCTCAATCGTACTAATATTATAAATGAGAAAGTTTGTGAGGAGTGTGTTTGTTGCTCTTTCAGCAGAAAGTACTGAATGTATTTCACACTACTAGGTATGTATGTCACAATACTAATATGACAATATAAATATATATCACAATGATACAGCTTTCATATCAGAATAGCACAGGCATAATACCAGATTTCGCGGAAAAATCAATTATTGCGAGCAAAGCTCAATTTTAATGAAATTTGGCACGGACGTAACTGTTTTCTCAGTAAAGGACAAAAGCTACTTATGGTTGCGGGAAATCTATTATTACGCGGGCAAAGCTGCAAGTGCAAAGCTAGTAATGTATAAAAAACAGTTTTGACCATAAAAAACTTTTTTTTTTAGTTTTTAGCCCTTAGCTTTTTGCGAAAATTCAGTCAGTCAGTCTTGAATTGTTCGTGGAGGTCTAGAGAAGGTTTAAAAGGCGAGAAAAAATCGAATAATTGCCGGGAAAAAAAATCGAATAAAAACCCGTGCGAACCCGGGGCGTGCCACTAGTTTCAATTAAATATGTCATAACCATGGCAATTATTTTGAAAATCCTTATATTTTTCACATAAAGTCTGTTAATATTAAGATGCTGGTTCCACTCTTGATTCGCAAAGAAATCCTGTTCAATCAATCACTCTGTTTAATAGGTAGTTACTTTGATGTCATAATCGATTCTTTTCTGTCAAAAGCAAGACTCAGAGCTTCAGAATTCGACTATAATTATTCAAACTTACTTTGCTTTGCATGAATTCAAATGTAACATTCACCTAATATCTGGATAAAACATATCTCGCGTTAAACTACCTGAATGGTGGATATGAAAACAAAAACAAAAAAAAAGGAAATGGAAGACAACACATTTTATTTAGGACATAAGAAAAAAAAACAGAAACTACATAAAACAAGGTAAAATACAAACAGTGTAGTAGATGCAAACATGGCAACTATAGACTAAAACAAAAAAAAAACGTACGTTGCGTTCAATTGGTTCTAACTCAGCATTATTCCTTTACCCAAAAATAAACAGAGGCGCTGGTTTTTAGAATCTGATTAAGTTCTAATACAGAGTACTGAATGCCACATTAGTAAGAAAGTGAATAACAACAATTATTTAATTTAATTTTAATTTTAATTAATAACATTAGGTAGTTTTAAGATATAACGCGCACGCCAACATTGTTACCAACCATTACAGGTTGACAGGTAGAAAATGCCAAGGCATTAAGCCCACCTTTTTGTACACAATTCAACTTTGTGCAAATAAAGTAGCAAGAGGTAGCGGGTTCGATTCCCGCCGAGGGGTCAAGTGTTTGTATATTCTGCAAGCACTTTCTCCTTGGTCTGGGTGTTTAATATGTAAAAATATCTATGTATGTATGTATATTATATTAAGTATATCAGATGTCTATAGTACCCGTAACACAAGCTAAGAGCTTACCACGGGGCTAGATGTTGTGTGGATTGTTCGGAAATATTTATTTATATTTATTTACTTATAGTGTTTTAATAAATAAATAAATATAACAACAATCATCTGCTTTCCGTTTAAATGCATCCTAACACCCCTCTGTGCGCCTCAGCCTTCAATTTGGCACATCCTTAAAATGACACACGAGAAGAGCGCGCCCTAACGACACCCGCGTCAACTCTCACGCCGGCCTTATAAATAAATACGTACGCATTATTGCCTTTTTATATATATTTTGTAATGAGGGAATTGGGAATTACAAGGAGTTTGAGAGCGATACCGGTGTCAGGTTTTGGTTATAAGGGAGAGGCTGTGAAGGCGCCTTTTTGAGGGTTTTTTGTTGAATTGACTTTTTATCTCTAGTTGTTAAGCCTAGATTTCTTGTTAAATAATTAGTTATTTTTAAATTTTATGCAGAAAAAGATTAAGACACATTAATTTAATAATAGTTTAACCTGCAAAGTGAAGTTTATCACTTATTAAAAATTGTTAAATTTAATAATGAGTTAGTTATGAGATTACCTTCATTTAAGTATAATGTAGTTTAAATCTCATTACTAGCTATTGTATTGATTTGTCAATTATTTATTTTCACCAACGTATGTCAAAATACCAACAACTTTATATTTTGACATGAAAGAGGTTTTATTAAAAAAATACTTGTATATTTCAGCCATTTGTCCGCTTTACCCAATGGAATCCTTTCTAGGGCAATGTTATTCCAACATTTTAAAAATAAATTTGATAAGTATGAGATGGGCTCATTCACCAAGGGTTCCTTGTATTTCAACCGTTGTTTATAAAATAATATAAATTTAAAATAACCCCGATTTTTAAACTTTTTCCCCCTAAAAAGTAAAAAGTTATACTATTTTGTAATGTGATGTGCTGCGCTTTCAAAGTTAGCAAAATAATAATAAATTAATAATAAACGAAGGTTGTCCGGAAGAAATCACTTTTAGTGATAAGGCCGCCCATTGTTACATTATTATTTCACGTATTTTATTTCTTAAGCATTTTTCTGTTGTATTATAATTTTGTGTTTCAATGAAGAGTGTTGTATTGTATTGAAAGTTAGTATTTCCTTATCTCTAATGTTTGTGGATGAGTAGACGCCTAGAAAGTTTAAGACGATGGCGTCTCATCCGAAGATCGTAAGAATAAAGAATCGTAACCTAAGTTTTTTGGGTCGGGGTATAAAAATAGTGCTAAAAGTTGCAGGTAAAGTGGTCACCCATCTTAGTACAGACCACGCCCAACGTTGCTTAACTTTATAAATGAAATATTAAAAATTCCTGTTTACGATATATGACGCATTAAAACTAATAGCTAGATTTCGTTCACACCAATTTTCGGGATAGGTACGTTTACCATGCAAACATGTCCCGTGTAGGTACATACATGATATATTATTTTTAGTGTGATCATTAACTTATTTTAGAAGTTTCAGGGGAGACACACATTCACACACACAATTTACCACTTTGGAAGTGTGAGAGACACTTCCGAAGTGGTATATTGTGCGCAAACTATTCAGCTCAGAATAAAATAATTTTAGAAACCTATGCATAAGTCATAAAAATTATATTTATTTTTAAGACTTATTAGGCATAGATACTTCACTTGTATGGGCTTTATAAAAATCCTATGGACGAGCGACAGACAGACAGACATGACGTATCCATACTGGTTCTGTTTTTTGCCATTTTGCTACGGAACCCTAAAAATAGGACATTCATAACGTAGAAGATTGATTGAAAAATAGATGAATAAATGCATGGACACGATTTCTGTTTCAAAATAAATCCCCTAGCATTTTCCGTGATTTGCTTTTAGGGCAATTTTTTTCCGATGTAACGCGCGCTGATGAAAGAATTAATGAAATGGCGATGCTATTTTCATTTGATAAAATAATCCTATGTTTTTTACAAATCCAACTTCAATCAGATTCTAAATAACTAATCAAATAGTGAATATATTGAACAATTTATTTATTTTAAAATTAACGATATTTATAAATCCCCGATATTATCCCTTTACAACCGGATACCTTTTTTCCCGATTTTTATAATAAAAGCTTTTTAGTTGTAATCTTATAAGTCTAAGGAGCCAAAAAAACCCAGTTAAAAAAATCCTAGGTTTATAGGTAACCTAGAAACCTACCCGCACGATCGTGAGTCTCAGGTCGTACGCTACATACTCACGTACGTGAGGGTTACTAGATTTCGCCAGTTATTTCGGAAGTTTGAAGTAAACTAAAACAACTTTTTGCAAAATCAGTCTCTTTATTTATTTATGAGTATCTTTTTAATCAGCCTTTATAAGAATTACCCTTATGTTTAACATAAAATCAACACTCTTAGTTACCTTTGGCAATAATCGTAACAAAAACTAAAAATCTTCTAATTATTAAAAAGTCAGCTTTTAAAGCTTATTAGGAAAGTTACTTAAAGATTGCCGTACGATCTGGGATCCTGTTCATCATTATCATCTGTTCATCGTTCCAGTGCTGTGAAGTTTGCGTTTTGTCATCTCTTCGATCAGTGGAACTGTGGTAGAGTAGCGGTCATGGTACACACAGCTTCCGGGTGGGACGCTCTTTATTAAATGCAGAATCTCAGAAGGTCCAAGCCCAGACGCAGTATCACCGAACATAGTTTTAGCTCCTCTGTAAATATCAAAGTCCAGCATCAATCCTTCAGTTGTTGTCAAAACGAAATTTTTTAGCCCTACTGGCCTAGGTTTGTTCCTGACCACCTGTCGAAGAACGCACCTGCCAGTAAACGGCACCATCTGTTTATCTATTGAGTAAAAGCCGGGCACTCTCTCAAGTTTATTACACGCAGCTTTTACTCTGTCTATCATAGGTTGAACTTTCCACAGAGGGTTGTCTTTTTCCGTCGGCGGGGCTTCTTCAGAATCCACGACGTGCAGTGCATTGCGGGCTGTTAAGAACCTATCACGCGACATTTGATCCGTTATTAACTGAAGCTTGAGTCCACCTCTCCAGTACATCGGAATCCGGGGATATGGAATATATATGGAATGCACCCAATGATTATGTGTATTGAGAATAACCTCGCGACTTCGACGGACGTAATTTTTAATTCTACGCCCGTATGTTTGTGATGATAGATGCTTGTGCATCAGGCCACTTCTTCAAAAAATTATCTGTCGAAATAGTCGGTGAAATAATCCATTGGGGCTCTCACTGGCTTCACCGGAAGAGACGGATAGTTGTGCGTACAATCCTCAAGTAATACCTGACGCCATACCCTTTTTCGCGAAGGTGGACGCGAAGACCGACGTTCCGGAGCTGGTCCCGTACGTGCCGTAGAAGCTGGTAATGGTTCTGGTGCAGAAGGTGGTGAAGGCTCCGGTTCGGCTAGTACATCCTCCAAGCCAAGGTCTTCAAGGATACTGGGTTGGATTTCGTCGTCGTCATCTTCGAAATCGTCGACGTCGGAAAAGTTACCATCTCCCAGGACTTGTAGAACTTGGTCTTCGTTTAAATTTCTTCCTAAAATGACATAAACAACACTATTAGTTAATTAAACAACATAAAAACCGTGGTCCCAAAACAGCACCTAGTACTGCATAGCATTACGGGCCTACGACCGGCGTCATACGATCGTAACAGTCAATTTTCACGACAAGATTGTACTTAAACCCAAACAGATATCACAAAATTAACAATGCCTATGTACACAACCATGTTTTTATTTGAAAATAAGTATAAAACACCATTACAAAGTTTACAATTACTATTCAAAATAATAACTTACCCGCGGAGCGGCGAGGGTCAAAAAATGCAGCCATCTTAAAATGCGGCTAGCAGGTGACTGACGTCACGCACCGCGCTCTTGTATTTTTTTAGCGAGCGTAAACTTTACTCACGTTCGATCGACGCCGGTTGCGTTCGCGAAAAGTTAACGGTTTGGCGCAAAATTTTTTTTAAAATGAAACTCACGCTCGTATCAAGCCGGTTGTAAAGGGTTATAATGTGGGTGAAGGTTTGCTTTTGGTACAAGTTGAATAATAATAAGAAACAATAGACAATTTGTATTAAGTACTATATCAGATGTCTAGTGCCCTTAACATAAGCGTAGAGTAAAATTTTAGGATAGTCTTGTAATATTTATATCTATATATATTAAATTTGACGGAAGCTTTACCGGTAAGGTTTAACTCCTTTGAACGGACTCCTTTGAATGAATGCCCATTTAACCCTTGAAGTGCCATCGACGTCAAAAGGCTACAATCAACGTAGATCATTGGATCGTGTATGCAATACCGCTCCGTGGAAAGCAATCAGGGCGTCGCCGTAGACAAACTGTCGGGGCGGACCTTAATTGGCGGTCGCTGAGATTTATGCGGGGAGCCGATCGTCACCCGGACGATTCCGACCGCGCCGACCCCAAGACCGCAACACGGGTTAGCGCCCTTACGCGCGATTCATGGCTTCGCTGGAAAAATGTGTTAGGTGAAAACTAATTGAGAGTGAAACTGTTGGGGAAACTTCGATTTAGACCAAGATAAAAGATATAACGCCTTAGTAACAAATGTATCACGTTCTTTACAGACACTTGCATGTTGTGAGCGTAATTCATAGTTGTTTCTGAGAAATTATAAACAGATTTGTTCTAAAATAATCGGACGGATTACTCTTATAGAATTATTTGCTTTAAAATAAATAACCTAAGCTCTATTCTTCAGCAAACGCTAAATATATATACGGTGAGCCGACTGTCATCCGGAAGATTCAGAGCGCGCCGACCCCAAGACCGCAACACGGGTTAGCGCCCTTACGCGCGTTTCATGGCTTCGCTGGTAAAATGTGAAAACTAATTAAGAGTGAAACTGTTAGGGAAACTTCGATTTAGAATGATAGATAAATATAATAGAAATAAAGATTAAAATAATATATATAATGATTATATTTGACGACCTCTGTGGCTCGGTGGGCGAAGGTCCGCCTGAGGCGAAGTAGGTTGCGGATTCGCTTCCCGCCCGGGGACCATATTTTGAACGATCTACAATTTCTTGTTTCGGGTCTGGGTGCTTTCTATGTATCATAATGTATGTACATATTATTTACAAAAAGAAATATCTATGTTGTATATCAATCACCTAACACCCATAGTACACGCTCTGCTTATTTTAGGGTTAGGTGATATTGTGTGAGTAGTTCGGAAATATTTATTTATTTTATTTACAAAAAATATAATTATTATATAACACTGAAAAATGCCTAACTATCAAAAGGGACACTTTCTAGTATCTTCTTAAATATTATGAGCGATATTCAGGTTAGCGTTGAGATTCATACTTGTTTCTGTGAAGTTATGATATGATTTATCTGAAAATAATCCATGAAAATAGCATAACTGGTCGCTGATCCAATGCGGTTTGGTGGTTTCAATGCTTCACTTTATCTTTCAATAACTGTAAATTGTAGTCAAACTATACATCGTATCGAAAGTGATTAAGTTACGCGTAATGACTTCAGTGTCAAAATCTTAATTAGTGATTTACGTCACACGAAGGCTTCCCTCATCGCCATATTGGATGATCTACTCAAAATAATTCAGATAGATTATCTTGAGATATTGTAATTACATTAGTTTGTCAAAATGCCAAACTTTTGATTGAAGAGTTCAGTTAGGCTTTGGATATTTAGAAGCATAAAACTAGGGCTTATAAATTACGCCTAAGAGAAGCAGATGTTTGATAACTCTAAGTGTTTTTCTATCATTATTTTTGTTTTAATCATTTTGTAGTCACTTTTACTTGACTGGAAAGCTCTAAGGTGACAAACCTAGCCATGAAAAAACATTTTATAATTTTATTTGCTATATTCATTCCATTTCTAAGATAGAAAGTCCTCCCGCGTCGCCTGCATCTTGCATTAAACATAACTAAAACTATATTTCTATGCTTCGTAGTGTGCTTGGCGTGTACATGTATAAATCCCTGCATTTAATCCTAAAATCGCATCGTCCTTCGCTCCAATAAACCATGAATGACATTAGCACAACTCGTTTAGCGGTTCATGGTAAATTCGTCCGTACAGCTGACGCGGAGATGCAAATGAGCTGTCGGGTCAGGCGCCAGCCCGCAGATTATACTGTACTGGCGCCAGAGAGGCGATCCCAACTAATCGCTCCTTTAGCGCTCATTAGTGATGTTATTGGATGAGAATGGGTTTGTCATCACGTACTATTCGTAAGTTACAACCAGGAAGATGTGGAACAAGATTTTTAAATAAAGTAAGTTCGTTCTTTTTCAAATTTCTAGCAAGGTGACCTATTTTGAGGGATCTATAGTGGAAAATTCTTAACTTAACTTCTCGATCTATGTGATCCACCCTCGTCCATATCGGCATTTACAGTCAGGTGAGATTGTGGACAAGCATAAATCAAACCCCATACTAAAAATAACAAAAATCATTTGTGCAAAATGCGCGAATAATATTCTCAAGAGCAACAACGCGTTATAAATGTAGTCTATTATGATTGTCTAAATAAACAAGAACCTTCATCTACATTCTCTTTAAATCTCTTTTTGAATCGAACCTCTCCCGACAGTTGCTTTATGTCTTCAGATTCTATACTATTGTATTATAATCCAGACAATATCGAATTATCTTGAGGCATAGAAACAAAAGCAGGTTGATTCGACATCTCGCGTTGCGCTCGGTCGAGTGTAATTAATTTACTGAAGCGGTACGTCATCATCTATTCTCCGCTTCAACGCACTCGCTGTGCTTCGAGTATTGAGGTCGCAGGTTGACAGGGTAGAGAAATAATACTGCAGCCGATTTTTTTTCTTCAAATAAATAAGTAAATAAAACAAATAAATAAATATTTCCAGACAATTCACACAACAACATCTAGCCCCGTGGTAAGCTCTAAGCTTGTGTTACGGGTACTAGATATCTGATATACTTCATATAATAGTCATACATATATAGATATTTTTTATTATAAATATTTAAACACCCAGACCAAGGAGAAAGTGCTTGCAGAACATACAAACACTTTGACCCCCGGCGGAAATCGAACCCGCTACCTCTTGCACCGCAAGCGGACCCTCGCCCACTGCGCCACCGAAGCAGTCAAATGGGCACAAATGGGCTTCCGCTGTATATACCAATTTTGCACACCATATGATGATGAGGATGATGATGATAACACCTTATATAAAACATTGTGTACGTGTAGTTCGAACACTTCTAACTCAAAAATCGCTTGAGCAATTCCTATGCTTTTTGATTCGTTGGATTTGTTTACTTTTCGAATAGCAATATAACTATTTAACAACTTGAAAATAAAAAAACAGATTATTTAAGATTATTTTAAAATAAAATAGGTATTAGTTTAAGCATCGACAAATTAAAGTTCTTTTATAAATATAATCCAGGCAAAAATCCCTCGCACCTTATCTTAATACGAATACAAATTGAACTGAACATTAATGTAAAATACATATAGAACTGCAACGAAATTGTCTATTACCGGAGTTCTAAGCCCAATCTGTCTAAAGCCTTTAAATTAGCAATTGGTGCGTTCACGCGTCCTTATTGAACGCACTCGGCATATCAACACCTCTGACAGACTAATGTCACACTAGCCTGATGTGGGGTCAGCTTACTGTCACCCGTCCTCCACTGTGGTTCGTATATGAAAAGATTTCCTCGAAAACATGAGCCTGAGGCTTTAAATAACAAAGAATAATAACCGGCGGGACGAGTTGTATGCTGTGTACGTAGTGTTACTAAGAGTTATCGTCTTTACTAATATTATAAAGCTGAAGATTTTGTTTGATTGTTTGCTTGAACGCGGTTAACTCAGGAACTACTTACTGGTACGACTTGAATAATTCTTCATTGTTATATAGCCTATTTATCGAAGAAGGCTATAGCCCTCTTTGTACCGCAGAAAAAAAACGTCGATCCCTCGGGAAAATCCATTAAACACGGGCAACGCAAAGCTAGTCTTAACATAAGAACTAAATTTCATGCTTTGACAGGCACTAAGTGAAAATTATCCCAAGTATAACTTTAAAAATAAACTTTGCGCTAGAAGCTGGCTTAGTTTATTATTGAAACAAAAGCATTAAATACGACGGATTAAAAAATCCTTTCATAAAATCTTTAACATTATCAACATAAATTTCATGAAATTCAAATTATTTGCCACAAAGTTCTCAATTAAAACGTCTACCATCTCGCATTATCTCAATTACAATTCAAACAGTGGTTCTTACATTAGTTGGCTGATGTCCCGAAGCGAGCTAACGAGAGTTTAATTGAGGGCGCGCCGATCCGTTAGATAACATGATTAGGACCGGACTTCAATTAACTTACATAATGTAATTGCTGGGCGGGCGGTTTTCGGCGGATGATTACGGTCATAGCCTGTCGTTGCTTGTCATACCTGTAATCTATATTTATATTGCCTGCATAGTTTGCTAATGATAAGAGTATTAAAAATATTGAAGTGAAACTTCTATAGAATCGTAGTGATTTCAAACCGGATGCAAAAAGATGAAACGGAAATGGTAAGAGACACAAATACAATGCTTTATTTAAATTTATTTATTTTTACGCAAAGAGGTATTGCTGTATTTTATTTATATTATTTTGTAACATACTTATTACACTTTATTGAAGTAATATAAATAATCCGAATAATTACAGATATAATGGTTGTTTCTCTTATCATTTTAGCAGATGCATTCATTAACCCTTTTTTTTTCTATTCGATATATATCATAATTATAGTTCGTAAGTAGTAGACTCCAATCGTGCGTCGTAGCTGACACACACACTTTTTTTTAATTATTTTCTTCTTATTCTTTCGTCGATTTACTGAAGTTTCACTTCTATCGTGTGTGAATCGCAATCACACCTTTTTTTGCCACGTATGTTTGTATGAGAAGGGCTCATACAGCACCTAGTGCTTCGTGTGACTTTTGAAATAAACAAAAAAAAAGGAAATAACTAAAGATAAATTATGGATTAGCAAAGCTAGCATACGGTCTTTTTCGTCGTGTTTAAACAGCAATAATTTAGATCGAATTCAACATAAATTACTTTTATCTAAAATCTTGGTTATAAAATAGACAACAAATCATGGCAAGCATAATAAAGATTGATTTTTATCTTTGGCTCCTAACTAGTTGGCGATCAAGAGTTTTACAATTTATACTATCTAGCTATGACGCACGGATCATTCGAATAATTATGTTGACACACAGACGACCAGCGAAATAATAGTAATAGGGTCCCGTTACACCCTTTGGGTGCGGTACTTGAAAAAGCATTTGTTGGTCGCCCAATTCAATTTTTGTTTCCGACTCATGCCAGAAATACCTTGTGAAATCTAGCAATATAATTCGAACACAAATTATTTTATATTGTAGAAGTATCTTACTTCCATCTAAACAAAACATTATGTAGATAACATCTTGTATTCAATGTAGCGTACCGTCTGCTTGTCCATTTGTATGTCATTAACATCGCCCGAGTGACAGGCGTGCGTCCTTACTTACGTCGGCGACAGTCTATGCGCACTGACACAACATTTTCATAATCGACAACATCGACCAACGATATCCATGCAAAAATCAACTCTGTATTCCACAACGCATGACGCAAAATTCAAGCGACCAAGCGAAACCATTTTAATGGTACAAATTGACAATTTCGATAGGTCTTCAGAGGGTGTATGTAGATCAAGATTTGTTTATTCAAAATACAATGTGTGCGCAAATAACATTTTTAATAGAGCTTTTGTTGTGTTATTTCGTTGTCATATCGCTTTATTGTATAGGTGGAAGAGGGTAACTCGGTGAATGATTTTATTTACTACGTCATACATGTCGCTACTGTTAATTTTGATGCGTGAATCTCTAATTTGTGCCAAAACATGCTCTGGTGGTAGGATTTGGACGTAGTTTGTCACCTACATTCGGAAAGGGAGAACCTTCTATTGCATGACGCGATATTACATTACGTTTCATCAACCAACAAGTGCTATATTGGTTACTAATACGTTTTTTTATATAAAATAATATGATCGTTGTTGATAATGTGAAGTTTACTCAAAGTAAAATAATCTCAAAATCGCTCATTCAAGTCAAGTCTGTTTAAAAACATTTTAGTCTCAACACAACCTTGTCATTGACAGTGTGCGCGGCTATTCTGTAAGGCGGTAGTAAGACCCAATACAGTTTTGTTTCGGGACACCGCGAAGCCTTAAGCTATATAAATATTCAAAAATAAAGACACTCTTGCGATTAACCTCAGTTTTCATCGGATATCAGTACATTACCACGAGTTGCCACCTACGACTGTTGGAGATTACAACATGTTGTACCCCATGCATTTGACAGATTTTTAACAAGTAATCTTTTATTTTTAAGCGTCAAATGTATGGTATTACATGTTGTAATCTCCAACAGTCGTAAGTGACAACTCGTGGTAAAGCTACATTACATATTTTTGAGCAACAGAAATTCCCTAGGCAATTCATTCGTAAGAAATTTGTGTTACCTTTACCATCGACGGCTACGGCCAGTCGTAAAGAAAGCGCTCAAACATTGGCGACAAACATAGGTGCGGCGCCGCGCCCGTGTACACACCACTCCACCGATCATCCTTACGAGGTCGTATTTAATCCAAATTATAGTGCTTGCGTCTATACTGATATTTTACTCGAGGAATTTTAGTGCAACTTATCTATGAGATCCAGGATCGAATTACTACTGCTACATTTAAGTATACTTGTTTTTTTGCATGTTTTGTTTAATAAATTCTTGTAATATATAATTTTGTACCAACCTGAATATCTATGAATAAATGAAGTTGGTTATGATTATCTAATACTATGACTATCTATAGAACTGTTTTTTACTACCAAGGGAGACTGATATAATCGTACTTTGATCCGTATTAGATCAAACTTCTTAAAGAATGTGTCACTTTTATTCAATAAAGTATCTTGCAATTTTGTTTCTATGATAATTTTAGGGTTCCGCACTCAAATGGTAAAACGGGTTCCTATTACTGAGACTGTTATCTGACTGTCCGTCTGTCTTCGGCAAAAACCGTGATAGATAGAGAGTTGAAATTTAGAGGGATGACTTTTTTCTCTTACCGCTATAACAACAAATACTAAAAAAACATAATTAATAAATCTATGGCTGCTCCTATACATCAAACGTGATTGTTATAAAGCAACTTTGCGCGAGTCCAGTGCATGGATGGGTGACCGCGCTAACTGTATCTTTTGGCACTTTAAAAGGTTTTAATGTTAAATACTAAATCATTTCAATTATATCCAAGAACACTTGACTTTAGCTACCGTCTACTAAGTCTACCAAATATAGATGATTGCAGACAACCAAGAGCAACCGGGCCGTGCCTTATCAAAAATTTAATGGGCGTTCTTGCCTTCAAATAAATAAAAATAGTTCTATTTACTCTGAAAAAGTTATGGCTGTTAAAAATAAAGATGCATTGTGATCAAATACGTAATAATTGTGATCATCGTCTTTGAATTCAGTTTAAAAGAAACCTATTTCTTTGTGTACGAATATTACCATACTCTATGAGCAAGTCTATTTCCATCTTTAATTAAAATCATGACTTATGTATATCTACATATAATTAACCGTATATGGTAGTTTAGTAAAATGAACCATTTTGTTAAAAAAAATTACAAAACCCCAAACATAAAGTAAAGTAAAGTAAAGTTTATTTAAAAAAATATTTGTACGATTTCGGGTCTGGGTGTTTTCTATGTATCATATTGTATGTATTTACAAAAAAAAAATGTATCTGTGTAGAGTATTTCAGTCACCCAACACCCATAGTACAAGCTCTAGTTTGGGGTTAGGTGATGCTGTGTGAGTAGTCCGGAAATATTTATTTATTTTATTAATTTAATTTGCTTAAGCTAGCATGAAATTAAATCGACATAACATTTCCAATATCGAATCCATTTTCAAATGCCAGAAATCCTACATGAATGTGAATAATGTATGTAACCCAGTTTGATATAATATTAAACATTTTTATTATTCGACATAATATTCAATATCGTACTGTACCGATTATTTATTTTACTGAATATTTTGCCTGACAGACATCACTGCCTTTCAATAGCTGTGAAACAATATTCCCGGTACCTGTCGGCTTACGTTAAACTTATTTTAACATTACATTCTATAATAATGTAACCATTTTATTGTTTCCGAAAAGGTTTTTGTTCGGAACAGGCCGCATTGTTCCTTTCATCTACTCACGTCAGATAGAATACAATAATTTTGTCCTAAAAATTTTGTTACACGTTTAAATATTGTTGAATAATACTTGAAACAATCTTTATAGGTCCAAAAAGTATTACCAAATACAAAATCTAATTTAATTAAAAAAACCCTCATACCAAGTATTTAGTTCGCTTAAAAGTATAATGTTATGTAATGTGCACGTTTCTTTGAGAGTATATTTGAAGATATTCAGTTGTTTTTCCCCACTTTCATGTCTTATAACATTAGAACGGGCCAACTGATTTTCATCAAACATATCTAAGAACACTTGCGCAACGCTCTCCTTTAATACATAACAAAAAATGCATATGTGTAAATTTATCACATAATCACACGGCTACAAACGCCTTTGATTACCAATTTTGGGCAGCCATCAAATATGTCACTATTTGGGCGTAGATAATCTTCGGAAAGGCGCTGTAATTGCTCTTAATGTGATATGCAGTCAATCTTGAATGCAGTTTGGATTGATACAAAGTACGCTGAAAACTCATCGTAGACAGTTGATATGTTCAGCCAATCAATATTTATAACAAACTTAGTTGACATAAAAGTAGCTGGTTTTAATAAATAATATTATTTATTGGAGCTTCATTTTAAATAACATATTGTAAAATTTCTCAGTTGTAAAAATAGTATAAAATTCCGAATTTCAATTATGAAACCCACACGTATTGAATGTCAGGATACCGTTCATTGTGCCGTCAGGATAGGCCCTGTATTGTTTCCTGCGTTTATTGACGAGAGCTCTGGTGCAATTTTTCACAGTATTTGCGGCTCCAGTCCGCTCACCCGCTCCATTCCCTATGATTTTATTATTTGCTTTCAATCAGCATTGTGAGCCGTCCTCTCCGCGCGACTTTGTCCGAAGCGATTTTTGTTTGGTTTCGTTTTCGGATGCTGTTTGTTGTCGAGTTTCGAAGATTTTTCCTTTGCCGGATATTTCACTTCGTAAAGTTTTGCTATGCTTTGAATTTTAAATTAAATTCAAACAGCCACTCGCTAGGAGTGCTATTTCAGACGAACATTTTTTTTATAATAAATGAATTAAACACTATAAATTCATGGTATTTGATTTCGATCAACAGAGTTCGACATCCTAAATATGAGTGTGACCTGGTTGACTGAGCAATTCATTATGACATATCCTAAAATATTAACTATTTCAACAAAATCATGAGTCAATGCATCATAACCACAAAAGTAAAATAATACAGCATCATAACCCATAAGGTGTAATGCAGCGAGCGGAATAGGTGTAGGGTATTTCACCGCAGGCGGCTCCGCGTACCACCGACCAGAGAGCGTTTCCTTGTCACCGGGCATAACACTAAACGATAATATCGTAACTGCTATCGACTTGCGATCCTTGAGCGGCGACAATTGTCGTATGTCGCTGGCTAATGGAACCGCCGCAGATTTTATGCATACCCGATAGAGGGTATTGCGGATAAGTTTTCGCCATGATATTCTTAAGAGCTGGATATTAGTGCAAGTCATAGATGGAATGTGGTTTTAGAATCATTGTTTACTTGCAGATCGGTTTTAGATATTGTTTGCAGGGTCTCAGTTAAACTAATCCTGATGGGCAAATCGTGAAAGGCGCACGGTATAACTAGAAGAACCCGATTTCTTATGATAACTGCTGAGCAAAGTGTGCTCTGACAATGGATTGTTTTTGCGTATACAGCCTTTGAGTGACCATAATCTTCCCTTAACCTTGATTGTTCCACATATCGGATAGTAGGTAATAGTTTGTTTAACATGAATAAATGACCTGTTAATTTAATTCGATTTCTGGCCAACTAGCGTGGCTTAATTAGAGAGATATAAGAGAGAAGTGCGCAAGCATTGTAAACGCAAATAGGGGTGGGGTGCTTATTCAAATTACGTTTTTTAAATGACTTAATCTCAAACTATCCCGTCAAATTTAATCCAAAAATGGCAATGACTGGCTCGGAATTAAGTTACACATTTTATATCAAATCAAAGCACCCTGTTTATGCAAAGAAACATTTAACTTCAAAACATCGAGGAACGTTATAAAAACACTTCAAATTCCCTCATCAAAATGTGTTAGAATAAATTCTTGGCGAACAAACTCTACTGTTTACTTCTCAAAAGTTAAAAACAAACGCACAAAGTAACAAATCAGTACGGAAGCGTGCCATACAAAAGGTACTGTGTATTCTGTGTAATTTGATAAAAATAAGAGAGCAATACCTAAGTAATAAATAGGTATGTGATATTTATGAAAATATGTTTATCTTGTTGGGATTCACTCAATAGTACAGCATTGTGATTTAAATTGATATCGAAAATAGCAACAAATTGTTGAAACTTGTGGCCAAGATTTTAAAATATATCAATATACTAGTAGTGCCCCGCGGTGTTACCCGCGTCTAAATGTATTGTCCCGCGGAATTATATATTTTCTCGGGATAAAAGTATCCTATGTTACTTCTAATACCTCCAAGAATATGTGTACAAAGTTTCATGATGATCGGTTGAGTAGTTTTCGCGTGAAAGCGTCACAAACAAACTAACATTCACATTTATAATAGTATAGGATTCATCTTAAGTTTATATTATTACATGCTTTAACCGCGTAATAAGGGATTTTGTCGCGGTAAAAAGCAGCTTTGTAATTTACTGGGAAAGCAGCTATGTTCGTGCCAAATTTAATCTAAATCGGGCTTCACTCGCAATAATTGATTTTCCCCCGAAAACTGATATTTTACCGCGGTAAAAAGTAGCCTATATGTTATTCTGATGTATAAGCTATATTGTGGTAAAGTTTCATTCAAATCCTGAATGGATTTGAATGAAACTCTGTAGTTTTTACGTGAAAGAGTAACAAACATCCATACATCCATACTTACAAACTTTCGCCTTTATAATAGTAGTAGGATATAAAAGAAGGACACACTAGAAAAAGCATTTCGTTCGTTTAAATTTGTTTCCATTTAATTTTCCCTTCTCTGCTCATATAAATAGTTTTTAAAGTATGTAAGAAGAGTCCTTTGTATGTCTTATCATGGATTTTCAGACTAATTAATTAACCGTTTATCCATCCGATATTAACCCAGTGTTAAAGACGATGACGGCCTAATGCCTCAATAATTTCTTCCAATAATATAGCAAAAGCGTGATATCCTGGAAGTGTGCTTACTGAGTCGAATATAGTAATTGGATGTTAGAGGACGCAGCTCGATTTGCTTGACTTGACTGAAGCGCAATTCCGGTAGCAACAATTTCTACTATTAATCTAACGACATTTCTTAGATAATAACCTGTTTATCTTATTTGTAATGTGGGAGAGAAATATTAGAAATATCTTATTATGCATCATCATCATTATTTCAGCCGTAGGATGTACACTGCTGCACATAAGCCTCCCTCAAGGATCTCCAGTTATTTCGGCTGGAAGCGGCCTGCATTCTCCTTGGGCCCGCAGACTTGACCAAATCATCAGTCCATCTAGTAGGTGGACGTCCTACGCTACGTTTGCGCAGTAGTGGTCTCCAGTCGAGGACGTTTGGACCCAATGGCCATCCGTTTTATGCGATATATGGCCTAAACTTACTCAAAATTAATTGACTGTGAGATTAGTTGGACTAAATTCGACATACCGCTCCACCGCAGCGTATCAACAAGTCTCATACTATTAACCGAAACAGTTTACCCCGAGAAACCTCAGCAAACTACATAAGGTTCTCCTTGCATAGAACGCGGCGGTCTCTAAATGCGAAACACAAACAGAGGCCGGGCGAGGCCGCGGGCGGTGCACTGTTATTGTTTGCACACCGAAACTAAAACCGGAACTGAGAATCCATCCGAGCAACTTAAGAAACCGGGTATTTTAGAGTCTTGGTTATAATTCAGACGTGCTGGAAACTTGGTCTAAGCAAAAAAGTTTTAGTGAGTTTATATATTTACTTTTAAAAAAGCCGTGTAGGCTAAGTGGGAGCACACTTGACTTTCATTCCGAAGGTCTTGGGTTCAAAACTCCGCCACGCACCTCTGGATTGTCCTCCTTGAAAAATGTATGCGCGCTTTAAAACACGTGCTTCAACGGTGAAGGCAACACCGTGAGGAAACCGGCGTGTTGTGAGAACTTTAAAGAGTTTTAAGGACATGTGACATTCACCAACCCGCACTTGGCCAGCGTGCTGAATTGATGCCTTATCTCTCTCGTCAAGAGAGAAGTCCCTGTGTCCCAGCAGTGGGAACGTTAATAGGGTGATGATGATGATGATGATATTTATTAACAGTTTTTGTGGTTGCTTTTGGATGGTGATGAAAGAGCAACTAAAATATTTATAAATTGAACGTGCTAAAAATAATATTGGTTTATTCCAAATCTGTATAAGATTAACAAGAATTCAGCACATTATAAATTTACAGGCTTCCAAAACATATCAAGTACCAAAGAGCCGTGGGAAACTCTTCCACAGTACATCACAAGCATGTTTCTAGGAACAACGACCTCCTTGATTACGTTGACATAAAAGCAATTCTGTCGATATCTCACTTGAGGCCGATGGGACACGTGCCATGCGTCATCGGCGTCCAACCGCGCGACGCCGCGGCGCCGCCCCCTCCGGCGATCATTGCTGCCATTATCCCTCCAGTATTAAGCCACTTAGCTCAATCATGATTAATGTTTTACCGAACGCGACCCAGCGCAAATAGAAAAGTTGTTTACTCGAACAGGGTTGGGTGGGCTGACACCGAAAAAATATGGTACTTGCAAGACGCCTCGAAATGTCTTGTCGCTGTGTGTAGTGTAGGAACTGGCAAACTTAATTCGATTATTAATATATATAAATCTCGTGTCACAATGTTTGTCCTCAATGGACTCCTAAACCACTTAACCGATTATAATAAGATTCGCACACCATGTGCAGTTCGATCCAACTTGAGAGATAGGATGGTTTTTACGGCGAGGAAAATTCGAATAATTTCCGGGAGAATTTTATACCTGTGCGACGCCTGGGCGGGCCGCTAGTTCGATTATAAACTGAACTGAACTAACGTGTTCTGGATGTAGCTAAGTATTTTTGAGTCTCATTTTTCGATCTCATTCGATATGATATCAAACAAAGAAACAATACAGTAAGAAATTGAAACTAAACCTTGATTGCGTAATGGGCGGTCTAATTGCTAAAAGCAATTTCTTCCAGACAACCGTGGATGGAGAGATAAAATTACCAGTGTTATGGACGGTGAAGCACTCAATAATATTTTTATAAAAATGTCTGAGTTAATTGCTTTATTAGATTGTCATTACACTCTGCTTAGTTTGGGGTTATACAATTATGTCTAATTACTAATTAGTATTATATTAAATTATTTAAGTAATTAGCCAGAAAAACATTATTAATATATATAGTATTGATATAAAGGTATTTTAAAATAGTTTTAAAGCGAACTAACTCAACTTGCTGACTTGGCTAATCTCGGAATAGCTTAACCTTAAATTTCAGACAATCGGCACTCCCTAATCTTGTCCGTTATTTCGGAACAGTTGTAGCTCAGAAGTTCCTAATTCACATCCCTACTCCGTAATTAGGCATTCACGTCGGGCTGTCGCGCTGCGGGCTGTCTCGACTTTGTCGACCGGCTGTCTGCAGCCCTGGCTGCCTTTCCTTAATCTCATTCGCATATAGTTTTTCCTATACACGGTCGTCGATTGGCTAATGTAATTCGCAGCGTCTTTTTATGTTTTCCGATGAGATGGCGCCGGCTTCGATCTGGTCTCTCAATTGAATGTAATTGAACTAGATCTAAGCGCTCAATTTTTTATTGTTAAATTATCTTATTTTAACAAGGCAATAAAATCGGGCTTGAATAGTTTTAAGACAGCAGATATAGTATTGGGTTTTCATATATTTAAGCCTAAAGAATAAAAAGTCCTTTTCGCGACAATGAAAATTATACGTTTTAAGGGTCCGTTGCTGTGTACTGCATTAGGATTTTCACACAAAACTAGAAATAAACATTGGGGTTAACCATACATAGAACTGAAACCCAATTTGTTTTTCAATATACCCGTATGTTTATGGTATCTATGGATAGGTCTTTAAAAATTATATTGAAGTTTCTAACATAATTTTTGCTCAACTTTGTCCGTGTTTAAATGTGTGCTATAACTTCTAAAAAACAAAATGATAAATCACAAAACATGATGCACATTAACCATGCAAACTTCCACCAAAAATTTTGTTGAACGTGAGTAGTTTTTTTTTACTTTTTCACCTATAAAGTTAAGTGAGGTCTAGTTGGATGGGTGATCGCTCTGACTGATTATTTGCACAATTTTTTTTGTTTTTTTTTGTTACAATAAGTTTATAAACTTTTGAAATACACGGAACCCTTTGTGTATGAATCCATCTTATACTTTTCAAATTTATTTATCAAATAATTAGACTGCAACATTGGCAGAAACAGTAATTAGATATCGTATAAATATTAACATTTTATCTCAATAATAAATTCCTTACAACATTTATCTCCTTTCAAGCATAGACACATCGCAGTTCTGTCTCATGCAGCGTAAATACTATTGAATTTGAATAAAAAGGCATTAGAGGGTCGCTCCAGGCGAGACTGGGTGTCATTCCTTGCTTACGCTAATTAAAGGGATTAAGCGAAACTCTCGCTTCAGATAACAGGCGTCTAGATTCCGAACCGGGGCACAACTTCTA
This sequence comes from Gymnoscelis rufifasciata, assembly GCA_929108375.1. Taxonomy (NCBI): domain Eukaryota; kingdom Metazoa; phylum Arthropoda; class Insecta; order Lepidoptera; family Geometridae; genus Gymnoscelis; species Gymnoscelis rufifasciata. The sequence continues at coordinate 6,329,797 of OV815317.1, read as the reverse complement.
ATTGTACAAGGAATATACCTGCCCATTTAGTTCAAAGCGCGCTGGAGTATCATTACGGTTATGCTAACTGGTGCATTCTGAGGCATCGATAATGATATTACTGATATTTGTATTTTGTGATGTTATCTAAAGTTTATGCCGTTTTGATATTGTACGTTAGAACGTCATACTAACACAAGTTTTTAAGCTTAAATGAGGGTCTTCATAACGGAAATCACACCATGTTATTTGTTACAGAAATAAAGATTATTTTATGTTTTTTATTTTATTTTTTATACTAACGGCATGGATATAGGACTCAGACACGGTCGCAAGTTAACGGTAGGTTTAAGCCGCTCCAAATGACAATTTTACACATTAATACATATTCCGTTTGCATCTTGGATCTACATAATTATCTGTTTGAAATTATATTTCACAGAAAGCAGGAACAGATACGTCAAATATACATACATACGTGATTAATATTGTGACGATGTTATTTTTACAAGGTGTTTCAAATTAGGCTTAAATAAATAGGAGGCTTCGTTTGAAAAATATGTACCAATATAAAGCGGAAAGGGATAGCATGCACCAGGCGAACATATTTTGTTCTACAACATTTGGCCAAATCCAAATTATGTAAAATTCCTATTTTTCTAACCTAATTATAGCTCTAGGTCATGTTAAGTCTCATATCTATTGATTATTTTTTATAACCATTTTTTTTTGGGATTGAATTTAATTGATACCTCTCAAATTAACCTATAGAAATAAAAAAATAATAAATAAAAATAAAATAAATATAAAATTGCCGGACAATCCACACAACAACATCTAGTCCCGTGGTAAGCTATAAGTTTGTGTTACGGATACTAGACATCTGATATACTTAATATAATAGACATACATATATAGATATTTTTTATTATACATACTAAACACCCAGACCAAGGAGAAAATGCTTAATAATAATAATTATTATTTTAAAGAAAATAATAATTTGAGGCTGACTCACAAAAGATTTGTATTGACATATTTACACTTAAATTTATTTTTTCCTACAATTGTTTCAAATTGAAAAATCGTAGATCAAAATATGCTAGTCTAGTGCGTACCATTCAAAACTTTCCGTTTTATACACCAATTTTGAAAAATGTTGTATACCTAGATAAATATCTGCTTTAAAAATGAGAATAGTGTTACCCGCGCTAGTTTTAAAAGATACATTTGGAAAAGCTAAACCTGCTGAGCTGATTAATTATCTAAAAGCTCGCTGCGCGAATTCCAGCCATTATCAGGCGTCAGTTTCAGCTAGCGTTATGAGAGGCGAACTCATTTAAATAGGGCCGGTCACGTAACGCGATGCAACACGCCTCATTTCTGTCACACTTCAGGTTCACCAAACATTCGCGGTCGATGCTAATATTTGCCGAATTACGTGTTCGATCATGACATGACCTACAAAGTGAAACCTAGTACGGACGTTTTATCAATTGTATTTGAAGTGGTACCAAGGCTCAATTTGACGGTAGAGCTCAATGTGCTTTATTTTTGTATTCATTGCAACATAAATGTCGTTGAAAAAACTAATTTGAATTGGTACCAAGGCTCAGTTTGGCGGTAGGGTTTTTTGTCTTTTAGATAAGAAAAGACGCAATTAAATAGTATCGTAATTAAGGCTCGTGAGTCACACGCGTTTTCAAAATGAATGGGTTTCTACAAAAAGTTAACCTTATGTTGTGATATAGGAAAAAAACTATGTTTTAGTTATCTGAAAGTACACATTTTGAATTATTTACATTAACATTTTAAAATAACTGACTAAACTTTACGCCGAAGATAAAATTTGCATATTTTTGTCAGCTTGACTGAACTAATAATTTTCTTTTGCGTCGGAGTTAAAATTTGCATAATTTTGTGTCATCACGTATGCATGTCGCTTCCAGCCAATCCGCAAGACGTTGCAACCCAAACGTTAACTTGATTGACGGCAATTCAATTAATCCGCTGAAACAGCAGAACTATTTGGAATATACACGCAAATTAGACAATTCATAGTCACGTGTTTCAAAGTCTGATTCGAGCTGGCTTGTGAGGGATTCAATTAGCGGGATATCGTGTTATTTGTACCGCGTCAGCGATTCTGTTTGTCTTCATCATCATCGGTGAATTACTTGCTGGCTTGTTGTAGTATTAAATTATATTTTAGACATTATACTAGAGTAGGACGTCTATCAACTGGATGAACGGATGACATGGTGCAAGGAGCGGGCTCGCGGTGGTAACAGGCTGCTACACATGAAGTAGCTGAAATGATGATGATAATTAAGGGTTTATTTCAGAAAATCCGAGTAAAATAAGCAATGGTTAGTCATGTCAATAATACGTGTCAATAGTTTGTTATCTCGCTTGGTGACATGTGACTGAGCGAAATAGCTCTGTATTTTAACCATTGTCTAATTTTACTCTGTGATGGTTAAACAAGTCCTTACTATTAGGAACAAATATATCGGTTTGTTTTGTCAGTTGTGAACTTTTGTTGCTGTTAATAAAAATTTGACGGCGCGCGCCAGTGGCGCCGGATGACCGAATGAGAGCGAGACCGATATCGGGTTTGCTCTAGTGAAGCTCCGTATCTGTGGTGGCGGGGCGGCCATGTTGGTTTTGGCACTTGTTAAAACTTGTCAGAACGGAATGGTCGCTTGCGCACCAAGTCCACGGCGAATCACTAAAATTCGGTGTAATCCTATTTGATTTCGATTATAATCAAATCTAGAATTGATCAGGGTAGTCTAGTTTATCTATCAGTGATATTATTTCGTGTTAATTTGTGTAGCAAGAAAATTAAATTGAAACCCGTTATACCTGGTGTTGTGATTTAGCTCATTGCCCTAAAAACCTACGACGCCTGACCCAGAGAGGCCTCCTGTTCCGACATCAGAAGTGGGATCTATGGGGCAACCAAATGAGCGATATCAACAACAAATGGATGAATCCTCTGCCACAAAATTACTTAGCAACATGGAAGCGTTATTGTCTCGTGTGCTATCGATGTCGCAGAATGCAACCGTGAGTAATACTCCTACGAAGCTATTGGAATTCAATCCTGATGACTTGGATGCCGACATAGACGGCTAGTGTAACGTGTCTGATCTGATTATAAAAGGAAAACGGCTAGAAGGTGTGGATTTGCTTTAAAAGGCATTAAAAGGACGTGCTGCCGCGTGCCTTACTAGGCTGAATTTGAACGAAGTGACTTGGGATGTGGTTAAACAAACTTTAATCGCAAGGTTTTCCAAACCCAAACTGTATCAGGATTATTTTGATGATATATTGCGTTTTGAAATTGGATTTAAGGAGTCAGCATCCTAAGCCGCTATGCGTTTGTGGAATTTTACTGAGCGCATACCCAAATTAGAAATGATCGAAGAGATTATAACGGGGCTCGTAATATCAGTGCTATGCGCCGAGAGTTGAATGCTCATACAATCACAACCAGGGCTCAAGTCTTTAGAACACTTGGTGGAATATCTCTAACGCGACGGTTTGACGGCAGTGATAAACAAGAACCGGAAATTAAACGCTCTCGTATTTCGAATGAAAGATTTAATGGTGACAACTATTGTGGCCTTGCGGGTCACGGGCCGACTGCCGAAAACGACAACGGTATGACGCTGCTCCTTCTAGCAGGCTGCAGCAATCTTCAGGATCAACTCGACTTCTGGAGGGGTCACCATCAGTGTCCTGCTACACATGTGGAAGGCCTGGCCACATAGCTCCTGCGTGTCCGGACGGAAAGAGCGGTGATGGGGCCGCGGTCGGAGTCGTCAGTCTGTGTGAACATCGACCTTCGGGCGGGGCAGTGGGAGCATCCGGTGAGCGCGTTCCTTTTTTATTTGATAGCGGATCATCTTGATCAATCACTGTCAGTTTTTTTTCGGGTGCTGTGTGCAATTATCTAGTTTGTCTTAGCGGTATAGGTGGGGATAATATTGAGTCTTCTTCTTTAGGTGCCACTTCATTACTGAAGGTTGGCAGTCAGCTCCTAAAAATAATATTGAGTGCACGTCTCAGATCCTTAGTGAGGTGGCGATTGATCAAATAATAACGATTTTGCTTTTTCACATTGTGCCTGATAGCAGCATTGCTGTGCCTGCTATTATTGGTACGGACATTTTGGAGAAAGGCATTAGTGTTAACCTTGATAATGATACCTTGTCATTCAATTATAAACAAACTTCAAATTTTTGTGACTTGGCTGCGGGAAAACAATTTACAGATGTAGATACAGATTTGCAGGGGAAGGAAAAAGAGGCACTTGTGACACTGTTGAATAAATACGCAGATCACTTTATCGAAGGTATACCTACAAATCGATTCAAAACGGGGGAGCTTAAGACAGACTTAATCAACACAAAGTTGTTCAGCGTTGTCCTTATAGACTAGCTCCTAGAATCTGGGGTCATTCAAGAAGGTTCCTCTCCTTTTGCAGGCCCTATGCTCCTGGTGATAGGGAGGGACAATTCAGAGAGTTATGGCGCGGTCCTTGTGCGGAAGAGGGGGGTCTCCCTCATGTCCGGGAGTACTTCGGCCGACGTACGACCGAAGTAGAATCTCGGTATCACTCGTGTGGGTTGGGGGCACTTGCTTTCGTACTTGCGGTTGAACACTTCAGGTATTGTCTGTACGGACGACGGTTTCATATACTGACTGCAATTCGCTTAGAGCGTCGAGGTCTAGGGTCGGTTTAACTGCTCGAGTGCGCCTGCGGTGGGCGTTTTTACAGGCCTGCGACTTTGACATAATTTGCCGTGAGGGTCGCGGAGTGGAGCGCGCTGATTGTTTCTCTCGAAATCTGCAACCCCAAGCGGACGCTCCAAAACCGGTCACTGCAGAGGCTAAAATTGTTCAGTTTGTCGAGTTACATCAAGGTTGGTTATCGGTTGAACAAAAGCGTGATATTGAAGGGATTGGACCACAAAATTCAACAACGATGAATTACCCGAAAATGTAGCGCATACTTATGATGTGACTATAAACTGTATGTGTGTGTGTGTGTACTTATGACTTATGATGTGTGTGATGGTATTCTCTATATAAAAGTTGTTCGAAATAAAGTAGTGTCATGGTTGCCAGTAGTACCGCGTTCATTGATTTGGACATTAATAAATCACGTTCACAATGAGATAAGTACAGTATTTAGGCAAAGATAAAAATTATACGAACAGTATTGGTTCCCGCAAATGTCGAAATGCGTACGTAAGTTTATCGATTCTTGTATAGTTTGCAAGTCATCAAAAAACCCACCTGGTGCTCAACCTGTTCAATTACATCCGATACCCAAGGTTTCCGTGCCCTGGCACACTATTCACATTGACTTTACGGGACAGTTGAGTGGGAAGAGCGACCGAAAGGAATAAATACTGCTCGGTAATAATTGACGGCTTTACCAAGTACGTGTTGCTAGAACATACTATGTCTATTGGTGCAGAAAGTGCAATTAAAGCATTGCAAAAGGCTGTTCCCCTTTTCGGAGCGCCTAAACGAATTATAGTAGATCAAGGGAGGTGTTACGTTAGCTCCGAATTCAAAGACTTCTGTGTTAGGCATAAAATTGAGCTCCATTTTATTGCTACAGCTTGCTTACGGTAATACAAAAAGATGGTAATAAAACTGGCGTGACGAATTAGGCAATGTTCAGCTTGCAATTAGTGGCACCGGGTCAGCTGTTACTAAATACACACCCACGGAATTGATGTTTAGGATTCGAGCTCAATCATTAGGCATATCTGGCTTGGAACCTGTATCACAAAACTTACCAGCTCGATTAGAACTCGATGTTATTAGGGAGGACGCCTTAAATAATATTAAACGGGCTGCAGCATCTGAAATAGAACGCTTTAATCGCAGACGTTCAATCGTGAGTCCGTTTTCTGAAGGGGATTTCGTGTTTATTAAAAATAGCGAGCATAGTCAAACTTAACTGGATAGAAAATTTAAGGGACCGTTTATTATAACCGCTGTTCTTGAAAACGACAGCTATTAGCTAAAGGGCTTTAAATAATTCTTCGCGCTCCTACAAATACGCACGTGAGGGCTTGCGCACAGTGCCTGCTGGGCACGAAGGTTTACTGGAAGTTTCAACTAGTCTAATGAGTGAAGGGGAGACCGTGACGGCGCCGATAGATGTAGATGGTAGTGATAGCCTTCGAGTAGACAGTAGTTATGATAGATTATCTAGAAACTGCGCGTGCTCTGATACCATTTCTGTAAGCCGCTCTGATACACTAACGGCGGGTTCGGATACTGATAGTGTATACTCTGATCCTGAGCAGATTGAAGTACAGTGTGAAGTCGAATTTACTATATACTGAATAAGATGGTCCGCAGTCTTAGGTATGATCATTTTGATTTGTGTAATACCTATACTTTGTGTGTGATGATTGTGAAGTTGGTCGAAAGGACAGTGCTGTTGTTACCAGAGTCTGGTCAACGATGCACTCGTCCGGTCCAAACTTGTTGAGTGAAATGGTTGATGGAGAGTGTCGTCCGGGCCAAAGAGTATTTGGTTGAAGGGATGCACGTCTTCATTCTCGTGGGTGGTCGAAAGGACAGTGCCGTCCGGTCCATGCCATACTTTTAACTAAGTTATGGCTGGTCGAAGGGACACACTCGTCCGGTCCACACGATGGGTGGTCGAAGGGACAGTGTCGTCCGGTCCATGCAATACTTTTAACTAAGTTATCGCTGGTCGAAGGGACACACTCGTCCGGTCCACATAATTCTGTGTGCATTGAGCTGTTGAAAGAATAGTGTCGTCCGGTCCATGCTCCGCTTTTCATTAAGTTATTGCTGGTCGAAAGGACACACTCATTCAGTCACGAGTAATAGTCGAAACATTAAATGAGATGAGATCTAGGAACCTTTAGGCTTGTCAGGCTGGACGAGCGGATATCTAGGTCATGGTTGTTGTCTTGTTTCAAGACCAATTGCTGAAATGCGCCCGAGGACGGTCGATAGTCAGTATGGCCGTGACGGCGCGCGCCAGTGGCGCCGGATGACCGAATGAGAGCGAGACCGATATCGGGTTTGCTCTAGTGAAGCTCCGTATCTGTGGTGGCGGGGCGGCCATGTTGGTTTTGGCACTTGTTAAAACTTGTCAGAACGGAATGGTCGCTTGCGCACCAAGTCCACGGCGAATCACTAAAATTCGGTGTAATCCTATTTGATTTCGATTATAATCAAATCTAGAATTGATCAGGGTAGTCTAGTTTATCTATCAGTGATATTATTTCGTGTTAATTTGTGTAGCAAGAAAATTAAATTGAAACCCGTTATACCTGGTGTTGTGATTTAGCTCATTGCCCTAAAAACCTACGACGCCTGACCCAGAGAGGCCTCCTGTTCCGACAAATTTAATCTCACGCATTTCATGATAATATTGTATTTAGTTAGATAGACGATTTGACATAGTGAGCAAAAATGAAAAGAAATTCAAAAATGTGAGATTCATATCTATAAATCTAAATTTAAAATTTAAGAAAAACCCCCAATTCCAATTCCTTCATTTCCTTAAATGTAAAACAACATAATATTATGTAATGTGGACGCGATGCGCTTTCATTTGATACCCCACACTAGTATATTTGCAGATTTTCTGTTTTCCTTCCCCACTCTCACCCCCATAACTTTTAAACGGCTCAACCGATTTTCATGAAACATGTCTAGGAACACCGGGGCCAAACTCACCTATCATACAAAAAAATTAAATTGAAATCGCTCCATCCGTTCGGGAGCTATGATGCCACAGACAGACACGTCAAACTTATAACACCCCTCTTTTTGGGGTCGGGGGTTAAAATAAAGACTATACTATGAATTATATATGACTGCCAGAGTGGCACGGTGGACGAAGGCCCTCTTGCGGTGCAATAGGTAGCAGGTTCGGTTCCGGCCGAGGAGTCAAGTGTTTGTATGTTCTGCATGCACTTTTTTCCGTAGTCTTAAGTGTAATATCTGAGTCTGCGGGTTACGTCTCCCGTGTCCGGTCCTGGTTGCATCATGTACACGCTCAGTTCATGACACGAGCCCGGTCCTTTATAGTAAAAAATAAGTGCGTAAAAACAAGTAAATAAATAAATAAAATGTATATAAAATAATGTAAAATATTTGTATTGTTTGTTTTTGTTTGCGTCTCGGGACGCCAAATATCAGTGATAACTTGAAATAAATCGACACCGCTGGCCTTATTAAAACTCCACCTCTCTCATTCTAACCCGTGTGTGTTGTAAAGAGAGAGGTGAAGTGTTACCAACATTAGAGAATAGGATGTGAGACAGACTGGTGTGGTTATGCGTTACATGGCAAAACTGATTTAACCTCCCACAGACTTCAAAAGTACAAAAGGCATAGTAGCCTTAAAAGTACTTTAAGACTAAATTCTGCTGTGTAGATATCGACCAAGAGATATGCTATAGGTACCAAAGTGATAAGATCCAGTTGTAGCATCCAGAATCTGCATGCTACAAAAGCTAGTATATCCATGCTAGAAATCTGAGTCTCCGGCTCACGTCTCCCGTGTCCGCACCTGGCTGCATCACGTACACGCTCAATTCACGTCACGAGCACGGCCGTTTTGTTTGCGCTTCCACTCGCTTTAATACGTAATTTGTCGTGAATACCGCGAAATTGCCAGTATTGCAATGACAACCCCATTCGCAATTGAGACTCGGGGCTTATAAACAATCGCGGTGCTCTAGTCAGCTTTCGTATTGGTATATCGTGCTCAAAACATGGGTTGCTTGTTATCGATATCTTGTTGTGTATAAATAAACGCTTGTTGTCGACTCATTTGACGTATTCGCGTTTTCATTTCAAATTGATGTTTTAGTTAGATTGAGACATCTTTGTCTTAGTTTTAGCCTTTATTTGAATACTATTACAGTGTTTACTCTTTTCTCGAAGAAACTTATTTTAAAATATGATTGAACCAAATTCCTCGATATCTATCATCATAATTTCAGTGTATTGATTAAGTCAGATACGTCGCAAAAGAATTATTTAAAGTAGTCTCGATCACTCTATAACACATACCTCGAGACCTCGCTGGAACGCGACGTCATCGACGCCAGGTCTCGAGATAATGTAGGTATATAACTATCACAGGAAAATCTCATCTTAAAGACCTGGCGGTTGACGTCTTCTTTCGCTAAACAATGAAGCAAGAAAATTGCATTCTCCTTATAACGATCCCATCCTTTTAGCCTTTCAAAGCACTATCAAAGAAAACTAAAATTATTACCTGCTCGCTGTATTTTACAAGATAACTTGTCTCGAACACAAAGGTTCGTAATAACTGAATTTCAGCTCGAAGCTACTTACAAAATTATTTTTAATTTGCTACCTTTGCTATGGTTTCGTCCCGTTAAAATGAATCTTTCTTTGGGAACATGATGTTTATCATGGAAATTAGATTGTCTTTAGGGGTCCCAGGACTCAATAGTGTTTCTAAACCGAATTTCCTGTTGACGTGAAGCGTGTAGAGTGATACGAGTGCATGTGAGTGATGGTAATTTGCATGGAATACTTTAAGACCTGTGTGATCAACTCTCGTCCACATAAATCGTACCAGCTGGTGAATTTTTGTCACTTTTTTTACGAAATTGTCATCTTTTCATAGCATAAACTAAAGTAGCATTCGCGGTCTGTTCTTTTTGATCATTTTAACTACTCAGTGGATTTTAATGAAAGATAAATGAATATTTATATTTACTTTCTGTGTGTGGAAGAATACGTTATTCCTGCGGAGAAGTCCATAAATCGCAAAGCCTCAGGGTTGTTAATTGGTTGTGTTAAACCTATCACGAAGCATTACACTTGTTCGTCATTTATCACTCGCCTTATTCAAAAAACTTACCATGTCTTTAGTGGCAAAATGAGACACTCCCTTATAGTTACTCTTAATACGCCATTTATTAGTGAAAATACCTCACTCCGGTACTGTTATTCTATCAATGAAGGGCCCTTCTGTGCGACACAGGCACGGAAGTAGCAATTTTTCCGTGACATCCGGCGCCCCGTTGCGGCCCCGTCCCTACCACTCCGTCGCTGAATAATAATGCGATAGTGAAGACAGAGGGGAAATACTACTTATACTTACCCTTGTTTGGGTTTATTTTCGTGGGCTATTGGTAATTGAATCGCCGCTGTGCATTTTGTTGTGGTTGAAGTAGCGCTGTTTTAAAATGACGCGATTATGATGAGATCTGATAGAAAAATAATCAATAACGATTTGACATCTCGTTAGTAAACTTCGAGATGAACGATCTTATATTAACGTATGTTTCACTTGTATTGCCCGCGGTATTACCCGCGTTATAATGGATTTTCCCGCGGTAAAAAGTTGCCTAACTCCTTTCTCAGGCTTTAGAGAATTTGTGTACCAAATTTAATTAAAAACGGTGCAGTAGTTTTTGCGTGAATAAGGACAGATAGACAGAGTTACCTTTCGCATTTATAATTTTAGTATGGATTCGATAGGCCTTTTAACGTAATCACAAGGCTTCAAAACCGTAACGTAAGCACTAAAAACTTAGCTAATATTTTATCGTGAAGAAGATTAGGTCGGATAAATAATCTAAATCTATCGCAGACAGAGACTCCGTGCTCGAAGATAGTTTATAGAAAATTAGTTAAACAAAACATTTCCATTAATTTATTAACTTTTTCATGTTTAACAATTACTAGGGTTGTTCCGCTGTCACCCATTGTAATAGACTGCATAAAATATTACTGCGCTAACGTTATTCAACTGTTCGCTTCAACGCCCGGCTTGGTTAATGACTCGTCGACTTTTTTCATGAACCATTTACATTTTTTAAGTGACTTCAAGTACATTTGATCTTGATTATATCTGAGTTATTAAATGTTTTGCGTATGGACCGTGCTTCTTTTAATTTAGTTGAATATATAACCTATGTAACAAAAGAAATGTCTGAAATTAAGACATACCTATACGAGTATTTTTATGTCAGCTACAATATATTATTTTACGATATACGAGCCGTTTTAATTATGGTGATTTCTTGGTAGGTATCGGTTTCAGCCTCATGAAAATAGAAACTTGATAATTATGAAATGGACTCATCCGCCAAGGATTTCGTGTATTTCTACAGTTCATATGCATAAAAATAACCAATAATATTATTTAAAAAAACCACCCATCCTACGTACTGATCAACGCCAAATTAAAAATACTTTTACGATTTATGAAGTATTAAAAAAACTATTATTATTATTAATAATAATATTTAAATATAAATAAATATATATTTTATATTAATAAATACTTTATTGCACAAGGAATAAAGAATTGTAAAAGGTGGCCAGCCAATGGCTTTTGTCAAGCAAAAAACATTTTTTTTTGTAGTTTTCTGTGGAAATTTATTGCGGTTTACAGAATATACTGTACCTTACTTACCAAGTTTCAACAATATAGTGCTACAGTTTCGGAAAGTGGATGTGACATACGGACGGACAGACAAAACATGAATAATCTATAAGGGCTTCTATTTTTTGCCAATTGTCTACGAAACTCAAAAAATTACGAATAATATGGATTTTATTTTTAGCCTTTTCAAAAATCACTCTACTTCTACACAAAGCACTTGTTATTATAGTAATATAAAATATAGATAGATAGAAAATACTTATTACACACCAAACAAAGAAACAATAAAATAGGAAAATGAAATCTTAACCTAGAATGCGTAGAATTTCTTTCAGGCAACCGTGGATAAAGAGAAAAAAATACAAATGTAATGGGCGGTTACTAAACCTAAAATAAGCTTTTACTTAGTTACATTTACCTTTATAAAAATAATTAAAAAATATATAAACGCTTGATATTATAATATGTATTCTATTAAACTTTGCAATGAAACACCAAAGTGCCCAATACTCCTCAACCACACCCACGTTCCGCAATTAGATTTACAATTTAATATAAATCCAAATAGAGCTTCACTCGACCATACTTACTTAAAAATGAATTCTAAGAAAATAAACAAGCCTTTTAGCGATTAGGCTTTCCCGGAATACACCGATCGAATACGATAAGCGCCTTAAAAAACATTTCTAGCTAGTTAGATGAACAAATTAGCTCGCTAAAGGTATTAAATTAATCCCCAATTATTATGAAGTGAAAACATTATTCCATCCAGCAATCTTCGCCTACGGTTCATTTTGTTATGACTCCCTTATAAAAACAATAAGAAAATAAAAATAAAGACTAATTAGTAACCTGGCAACTAAGTGGGGATTATTTCGCTGTTGCTTTATTTTTGTTGAGTATTTTTTCTCAGCTATGAAATGTTTTTGTGATCTCTGCGAAGATATTTTGTTACAGCTGTTTGATTTAATGGTTTAGGGGCCGGTTCGGAACAGGGGAAGAATAAAAAGTGAATTGTGTTCGATTACATAATTTATTAATTTCCAAATTACCATCCCGATATATGTATACATATTTACGGGCATTACGAGTGCAAATTATACATAAAACCATCATCGTGAATCACTCTGTTGATTCTTGGAAACTGAGTTGAGTAGGTCATTATCATAATCATCACCCTATTATCGTTCCCACTGCTGGGACACAGGGACTTCTCTATTGGCGAGAGAGAGTAGGTAGAGTTCAGTTGGTAGTTAAAGATAAAAAATAACAGCGTAAGCTACTTTGTATTCCTTGATGATTTTAAGAAATAAATTACTAAGTGCGATGTAGATTTTACCTATCATCCACAATCTATAATTAGCCTGGTTATAGGCTTTCCAGAGATTTCTTATATTTAATAATAGTTTTATGACTATAGTAAAATTGGTATTCTGCATAATCCTTCTGCTAGCCCGTCAAAAAATACTGGGCACCTATTTATTAAGAAAGTGCAAAGATACAGACAGAGATCATGCGTCATGCGAAACTTCAATGCATTATAACTTCTAAAGTATTGATTTTTCGTTAGTAAAAAAAATAAGGGTACAACTTTGTGAAATAATCTTAATACCGCAATAATTCTATTTTTATCAAATCAATAATTTTTAGTCATCTACCCTATTTTATATTGAATTTCCAAAACAAGTTAGCTGTTTAGATTTGTATCTTTAAGCAATACCTTCATAATTATTATTTTTTCTGGAGATTTGCGACTTACTTAGATATTACAAAGCTCGATACATTTTGTGTGAAGACCTGTCAAGACCCAAAGTGTGAATACAATTTGAAAACGTGACGATAGTCTGATCTAAGCGTATTGTCCATAAACATTGCATTTGTATCATTCCGCAATACATTCACAATTATATACCAATATGAGACATAAGTACTTATGGACACATTTAAAGTTTCTAACATTTATAGTTTCGGCCCTGCGTTGATATGACAGTCAGTCAGTCAGTCAGCTTTTCGTTTTATATAAAAAGATGACAGATATTTATTTGATAAATAATTTAACTTTACAAAATGAAACTTAGTAACTGTCTTTGTATTCTTTATTAGGCATAATAACTCAGTGCATTTTATTGGAGAAGCCAAGGTTCCTGTTATACAGCTGCAACTAGTCAGGGACCCATGTATTCATGTAATTTTGTTTAATTTGATTGTGTCAAATAAATGATTAATTGAATACACCCAAAACGTATCGAAAGTGTGAAGAGGACCTTACGGCGCATCAAGGATCCAGCGTAGTCATGACGATGCCCGACCTCTCGCCTGTTATTAAGCCTCTTTCAAACAATACGCCGCAAATTGAGTTAACTCACTAATAATGGTATCGTGAGGGTGATCCACTGAGGACCGAGCCAATCTTTCCTGTTCCCCCGCCGGCCCGGCAATATGTTATGGCTGGAGCATTTTTGTTATAATACTTGTATGTTGAGTTATTTTGTTCGTCGTATTTTTGCTTTACGGTTGGGCATATAAACACACACACACACACACACACACGCACACACAGCTGGCTAATTTTTAGGCTTTCGCACCTCAAAAGATAAAAATAGGATCACTTTTTTGTCTGTCTGTCAAGACTCTTTTTCTCAGGAAAGCCTCACACCATATTAAATAATCGTACTAGGAAAAATGGCTTACTAAATCTTAAATTGAAGTTAGTACCAAAATCTAAAGGGCAGTTTCAGTCTATCTAAAATCTCGAAATTTGGAATGAAGCAAATATGTACTTACTTATAACAAACATAGAGGCAAAATTCAAGAATACGTGTTTTTTTTATTAACTTCGTTGAAGAAAAAATAATTAGAATAGACGCTTATCACAATTATTATCAAACTAGCTTTTCACGCCAAGGCGTTGTCCGTGTTTTATGTATTTTCCCTGCGGGAACACCTATTTTCCCGCGGTAAAGACCGTCGTCCTCGATAAAAAAGTTACATAACAGTGATTTTTTTTTTCAAATCAGACCTGTATTTCCTGACAATAGCGCGTTGAAAAAAACAATAAAAAAAACTCTTCTTTAGCATTATGATATTAGTATATATAATATTTTATCGTTTTCCGTCCGCTACCTTAAAAATACCATTGTAGTTCCTACTTCCAGAACACTACAGAGGCATCTAATAAATATTGTATATTTTCGAATTAGACGAATTTGTTACTCTCCAGTCACAGAAAACTATTGGTAAAATTTCATAAAAAATTATGATGTTTTTGTCGTGCCTTCATAATTATATACTTCTCTTTTGAAAATACAGTGACTCAGTTATACGCCTATAAGCTATGTATATAACCTCTCATTCGATTTGCCGAGATTAATACCCACAGACTTCATACAAAACTGAACATTTTCGGTCCCGTTATTGATGGTCTGGCTCGTGTCAAAGGGATGAATATTGAATGAAAGTTAATTATTATTATGCACTCTGTGCGCGAAATTACTTTGAATTGAAAAGAGTTTTTTTTACTTATTCACTTTTGATTTACTATTTATTGTGTGATATTTTTAGCATCTTATAAAGTTGAACCTGTCTATTTCACCTTTATAATTGTTAGTTATAATTAAAAATAATTTATTTTTCACAAATAACACCGGATTGATGACTTACCAATTACGGTAGAAGATCCCGGATCACAGACGACCGTCTCAGGTGCGTCTGACGCGCAGGAGGTTGCGGGTTTGATTCCCGCCTGGGGTCCCGATTTTGTTCGATGTCTGGTCATTGTCATTGGCATTGTCATTCAGACCCTAAGGTCTTGGTGCTTTATTTGTATCATATAATCTATGTAAAATATTTACCCATCTCTGTATTCAGTTACTTTGAGAAGCTTCAGTCACATAACACCCATAATACAAGCTCTGCTTAGCTTGGGGTTAGGTCAGGCTGTATGGTTAGTTTGGACAAATTTATTTATTATTACTCGAAACATTTAAAATAAACCCTTTGTAAAAACCACCTATCAAGACTATAATAATCCGTTTGATGCGGATATCGCGAATCCGCAGGGCATTAGTGCATTCTGAAGATATTGCACTCTAGTGTGCTCCGTTATGATGAAGTATAGCTTGCTACTTCCCGTAGTGCTTTCGACGCTCGAACGCGGCATTGTTATTTCTTAGCAAAGTGCTGAAATATTGCGCCGGCGGGTTTTCAAAACTACCGCGACGCTGAATATAATCCTTATTGTGTGCACTTAAGGAAGACGAAATCGCTCGTTTAGGATTTCATTTTTCGACTGCTCAGCATTTTAGCTAAAATATACCCTAGGTTTTTGTAACAGAGTCGTCTTTCTATTGCTGGGAATGGGGGTGCAGGTGCAAGCAATCTCGAGGCAGTCGCGTGAATCACGCCTGTTGCACAGCGCTCATACATCTTGGCTCGCTCAGTGTCATATCTTGTAGCTCTTTTTGCGGAGTAAACCAAACTCAGACGGTTTTGGAAGATACTGTTTTAAGTAATTACATAGATTTCGATTTAAAATCTGAAGCTTTTTTAGTATAAATTAGCTTTATTTATTAGGTGTATAATTATATTGTTCGTAGTGTACATAAAGAATGTTTTTAGATGATACTAGCAGTCAAAATAGCCAAACAACTATGTGCCCTCACGTGGCAGGTCCATTAAGTTCTCAGTGTCGCACACAATAGGACAATGGATGTCAGACAGGACCGTCCACCTCTGTGTAACGTGATACACATATTCTTTTGCACAGGTATTATATCTAAGGAAAACACAAAGAAACCATCAAAGTCATGGTGGAAAGGTATAGGTATAGAAAGGTTGACGATGTCTGCCTCCCACTCAAAGACGTCTAAAACTGTTCCAGTCACTGGAGAGAGCATTAACAACTTCGAGACGTCAAATACTATTAGCTCTGAGAGTATCACACGCCATTTTGAACGTCTCAAACAGCGAAACGGAAAAGCTTCTCAAAGTAACTGAGTAACTGCAGCTCGATTCGGCTGAGACGGCAAACATCTCAGAACATATCAGTTACCTAGGCGCACCTCTTATTTGTACGAGCTACGAACGAGCCGCAAGGAGCATCGTGCAAACACCCTCCAGGAAGGGGTAGAGGAAAAAATGGAGAGACGCGTACCGAATAAACAGATGAAATAACGACATCAAACAATAATTGAAATCATAGCTTGGCGCCGCGGCGGGGGAGCTCCGCTAATGTCTACTTCGCATACGTGCCTGTATAGTCACGAGATGGGTTACTAACTGGCATATACATATTTTATACACGTTATCTCGCACTGCTCGTACAAATGCAATTATAGATCCTTCTGGAATTTTATACATTTATAGTGACGTCACGTTGTCAATATTAGGTAGGTATATCAGAAATGTTAAACTAGGTGATACCTATTTGGTGTTCCTACTCACATTTAACGTTGTTGCCTAAAATATTACCTAAGATTTTTTATCAACTCCGGCGTCGCACGGGTATAAAATTTTCCCGGAAATTATTCGAATTTTTCTCGCCGTAAATACCATCCTATCTCTCAAGTTGGATCGATCTCTTTTCATTATTTTTTTTGAGTTGTAGTGTAGTTTGTAGTGGGTTACGATAATGATCAAGATAATTTACAATTACGTATTACTTTTTTAAGTAAACCGAGCTAATGTTACTGGTCGGTAGCAGCTTATAAGAAATAAGAAAAAAGTTATCGTATACTTTCATGATGTTACCTTACTTTCAATGGTAACCGAGCAATAAATACAAACAAAGAAAATTTACACAGAACGTTACGAAGAAAATATTTCTCAGTACAATACTTTGAAACTCTACTTAAAAATTCTAAATACCTTTACAATGAGCTTAAACTTGTATGTGAAGACGATACAATGGAGCCGTACGGACAAGCGGTTTTATTTATAAGCTCTTGCAGGTGTGCTGTTTGAGTTTCATACAATACGTCCACGAAAATTCCCTCGTCGATAAAATGTGGAAATCGGTGAATGTTACGCTTAAAACTTTGGACATAACAGTTCGCAATCACAAAAGACCTGCTTTTGTGATTGCGAACTGTTATGATTTTTCACGATCGGTATCTTTACTGAATAAAACAAATCTAAGTATACTTATATCATAAAGCTGAAGAATTTGATTGTTTGTTTGAACGTGCTAATTGCAAAAAATAGTAATCCGATTTGAAATATTATTTCACTGTAAGATAGTCTATTTATCGAGGAAGGCTATAGGCTATACTATTACCGCGGGGAAATACGTTGTTCCGAGGGAAAATCTAAAAACACGTGCAACGCCGTGGCAAGTATACCTTGTTTAATGAATACGAGTATATATATAGAAGTACATATAAGAAAATTGTAATAACTACAAAATTGTAAAAACTGATATTGAAGAACTGTGATGAAATTAACAGCCAGCATTCACCGTAAAAACATACATAAATCTGGAACACACGTGTACATTATATGATGATGATGACGATTGTAACGTATTAGTTTCAGAACTTTCCAAGTATTACCTCAATTACTGTTCCAAAATAAAAACAACTATATTTTGACAATATGAAATGTATACGTGAGGTAACAGAAGTAATTTTGAGAAATACTTGTCCAAATAGTTGTTTATTAAGCAACTCATAAACATTGTGAGCTTATATAGCCTCATGTGGGAGCAAAAACAAACTAATAGACAAAAACATTAGGTTAACCGATACCCTCAATTATAAGCAATAATACTTGTACAATAATAAACATGATTTATCGCTTAATTAGTCACTTGATCTGACCCTTGTTTAATAACCATCCATTAAAATAAAACATCCAACGAAATAAATGATAGATTGGTTCTTACCTATGAAATTGTTTGAACGTCTGTTGAAACGAAAAATGTATGTTTCACATGGGAAAATTAAATTATAACCCGCTGACCTGCCGCGCTTTCACACCTAATCTAACTGATTTGAATGAAAGGTGCACAGATTGTCTAAATACTAGGCAGGTTATGGTTAATGCGAATAAAACAGTTGTATGGGTTCGAAAGATGGAAGGGTTTATCATACCTTTAGAATGTTCATTAAATATAAATAAATACGGCAGATTTATTTTTTAAATTTATCTTTAAAAATAATTAACAGTATTTATTTTAATGGATATTTGTTTCAAAGTTCCATCAAACCCTGCTGTCACAGGCAGCACAGCTAGTTTTATTTTGTTTTATATATTCAGCTTTTCATATGATATTTCATCGCCACGCGCTGCCAGTCGAATCGCTGCATTCTATTCAACGTGGTTATGACGTAATAGAGTTACAATTTTGGTTTAAAATTCATTGAAATGCCCATTATGAATTTTCACGTGGATACATGATATATGTCCGTTGTAAAAGCTATGATAATTATTAGTGCTATATCAAAAATAGACTCCATTTTTCGAGCTTTTTCGGTACCAATTTCCATACATCTACAACCTACCTAACCTACCTACATACCTATGTATAATTAATATCAAATATCTGCTAACAAATTTAATATAAAAAAATATTTGTGTACACACATTAATATATCAATACATAAGAGTCAACTACTGATAATCTTGGCTTGATTTCTATAATATTGTCAAGACCTAAAAAGTTACTTATGTTTATGAGGGAAGTAATCATTTGCAAATATAGTAAATAGTAAACACAGAAATAATTTATGAATAATCTGCTGTAAACACTGCAAATTACTTACAAATTGTAACGCATAATTCGTGGCGGAGTACGATTCCAAACTTTCTTCATGTTGTTTTTATTTGACTGTTAATATCGAAAACCGACCGAAATTCGTACCGTAAGAAAATGTTATGATAAGCAACATCAACCCAACAATACGGCTGAGTTTCTAAAGTAAGCAGGTCACGTATTCACTAAAAATAACACTGATCATTTTATAACCTGTTACGTTTTGTACGCGTTACCAAAACGCCAGTTCTAAGCAGTTTCTAAAAGTTTGTCTAACTCTATGAACTTTTAAAGGCATTTAATAAAAAAAAAATGTTTTTATTTCAAAATCGTATGTATGGTATGGAGTATGGATATCAATACATTCCTGAATTTAGTGCTATTTGCTATTTCTATGACACAAGGATAACACTCGTACAACTTTAATTATGTCAAGTAAGTCTATAAGGTAAAAAGAATTGAAATATATTTAAGTGAAATCTGTATATAACTTTTTAAATTATCATGATTTTTAACAATATCTAATAACTATAAAATAAAATATAACAATTATATAATAACGGGTAAAATACCATGATTCGACCATTGATTGATTGATTAATTGAATTGAATGTTGCCGTGATCATGATCATTCATAGAATATAATAGAAATCATCAAAAATTATACAACTTATAATCATAGTTACAAGTAATTTGTCATAAAACTAACCATACCATTATATTGAAAGAAAAACTATCTATCAATATCTTTGTGATTCTTTCAAATGTTTTTTGTGAATAACGACGGAGGATGAAGCTACTTTTCATTAGCCAAAACGTCGGAACGTACTTCATTAGTAAATTTTTAATAAGATAAAATTATTTCTCACGAATTTCAATAGATTTTTTCTCAGATTACCGGAACATAGTATCGCAAAATTATCTGAAAATATTTTCGGCATTCTCAAAAATCCGTCTTTTAAAATTTCTTGCTTAAATTGGTAACTTATAAGCTTAAGATGCTTGAAATTTCTTTGTGATTTGATTTTAATTTTAATTCTAAAACAATGTCAGTTGAGAAACAACGGATTTTGGATGTCCGGTGATATCTGGCGTCCGTCAGTAGTATCCGTAGCCGTAATACCATTTCCGACTAGCCCCAGGGTCGACAACGGTATTAGGGAAAAACGGGAATTTAATAACACTGATACACGTCTTGGGGCGAGTAAACAGTATACCGATACCCCTTACATTTCCAATACCCTGTTTTGAATCAACAGCCCGTTGCGACATGGGTTAGCTTTTTAATTGTTTGTTCTTTCAAAAGATGCGGTTTACTTAAAAGGAGAGATTTAACCCATTTGATGTATTTTAATGTCATAGTGCAACTTAACAATTTTAGAAGATAAATAGATATATACAAAAAAATCTAAGCTCAGTCGAGTAGTGAAACTGATTTATCTTATCTCCTTGAGAAATAAATGTTTCCTATACAATTATTTTTTTATTTTATGTGATACAGAATTTAGCTTTTGTAGATGTGGGCGCTTAGGTAGGACTAGGACAAACAGTCCAGTGAGGGAGGCCTATCATTTTATCCATCACGATGATTTATAATTCAAAGCTGATTTTATGATTTAACTACTCCACAAAGTTAAATTATCGAGGATCAACAAAAAAACTCCTTAACATCTGCAAAATAGAATTATTTAACAACTCAATCATTAAAAACTCTGATGTTAAAAGATTTGGTACGAAATTTCAAATTTGAAACACGCGGTATTGGCACGTGAGCGTTTCTTAAACGGAAATGCAGTAAGAACGTTTCGTCGTAGCTGTGCACGTGACTGCTACGAGCTACGAACTTACTACGAATCGCTACGTAGTGCTACGAACTGCTACGAGTGTATCTACTTATTGATATTTTGTTCTACGTTCATTTATTATTGGTAATTTGCGTTTAATTTAATATACTTTTATTTAGGAACATTACGATGTCTTAATGATTACATATACATATATGGTCCTCGAAAAAATCATATATTTTGCTTTTGATTTCATTACAGTAGTTCTTCACTACAGCTAACACTAAACTATTAAAAAAACTATGATTGCATTGGCTTATAAAATGATTATTAGAAATATTTCTATACACTATATACCGTCCTATATATCTATAATCTCTAAAAATAATATTAAGAATACTACAAAGTATGATTACTCACTCAAAATGATGTATAGAATTATAGAATAACTGTAGTTTTTACTTTTATTATTTTTTCATTCTCTCAGCACAGCGCGCCGCTCACTACCTACTACGCCCGTGCCTACCAAGTTACTTATTAATTTATCCATTTCTTTCGCGATTGATAAACATTAATTAAACAGTACAGGCAACACGGCGCTACAAAAACAGGCGCAAACTTTACTAAATCGTTGAGAAATCGACTGTATATTGAACAATCTTACTATATAATGAATAATTTCCCTCCCAACATTGAATAAAAATACCGATAAAAACAAATTCTAAGAAAAGCAACCATACAAACATTTCAACTTTCGCATTTGTAAAGTGGTCTTTACACAAAAACGTAGTTTCTCCGCTCGGTGCGTTCTAACGGCTTCTATTACTCCGAGTTGTGAAGTCCTACCGGAGCTCCATCTATAGACTTATTGGCAAGTTGGCGAATTCGCCGACAACAAAATAAGCATAGCCTGTACCCCGCCTTAACTTTGATGTTTGCTTTGTTACCTGTTTGTAATTAGCCTACACTACATTTTCATGTTTGATTAATATTTACTGTGATATTCATTGACCATTACACCACAGTATAGACTACAGTGTACAGATTTATATACTATGAATGATAAACTAGAAAAAAAAATCAGTTATTAAGAAAAAAAATGTACACCTTGTTTATCTTTTTTCTTGGAAACAAAAATCAATACGATACAGTTTCGCGTTGAAGTTTCAAGTGACGTAATGCTTTCTTACTATTTGTAAGAAATGTATACTACAACTTAAGCTTATAATATGTCTATATGTATATCGAATTCGTCATAATATCATAGGCGCGAAAATTGGCGTATTGTAATAAACATCGTTAATATCCTGTAAATATTAAGTTATTCAATGGATATAACATTCTTACATAACCACGGAGCTCAGTATCAGTAAGTTGATAAAATATCTAAGCTCGTTGTTTTATTACATTAATTTCAAAAAGTACTTTAATAATATTCAGCGCAAATCGTATATCAACGTAAATAAGAAATGTAAACTAGATCTAAATTCATATTAAGCAATAAATCTCAAAGCACAACAAGTGTCTCGATCAAATATTCATAGTTGAATCGGATATATATTAAGATCGGGAGGCTGGATGCCGGGCAAGTTTCGACTACCATTCGATAGAAGTTGCCAGTCGATTAGTATCCGCACCAACTTGCTCCTCGCTTGTTTGTGCCCAGTTCGACACCTCTGTTCTTAGAGTATATTGGGAAGTGTAAGGAACAACAAATAATTGTTTGTTGTTTCAAATAAATAATGACTGCTACAGTGGCGCGGTGGGCGAGGGTTCGCTTGCGCTGCAAGAGGTAGGGTTCGATTCCCGCCGAGGGTGAAAGTGTTTGTATGTTCTGCAAGCACTTTCTCCTCGGTCTGAGTTTTTAATATTTATAGTAAATATAAATATATGTATGCCTATTATATTAAGCATATCAGATATCTAGTACCCGTAAGACAAGCTTAGAGCTTATCACGGGGCTAGATGTTGTTGCGTTAATTGTCTGGAAATATTTATTTATTATTTTAAATAATTGTTGTTCCTTACACTTTCCAATATATTATTTTAATTACAATGATCAATACAATTTGATAATTGTAACTAATATCATACATTTACCAATATGTTTTTACCGATAACTATTAGGTTTGAGTTATCATTAAGTAAATATGGAATAAATTTTGAAAAAAACTAAGAATACATATGATTCTAAAATTAAATGCAACTTTTACATAACTATAATTTAAAATTATTACAGAATTAAATAGTTTACTCATTTCAAATAAAAATAAAAATAATTTTACGTTGTCCGTATATTAAAGAAGCTCTTTCATTTCATCCCTGTTTCATTAATACCTTATAAAAACACATTCAAGTACCATTTTCACTTATAATTTTTTAATATCATTGTATTTGCGCATACTATTAAATTTATTCAGTGCCATTTCACAATGTCCCGAGATAGACTTTAGCACCCGCAACCCCAGCGCTGGTCACGAAATTAAATTCCGACGGCATTCCTAAAGACAAATGGGTCCGCGATTATGACCATCGACACTACAAAACAACCGCAGTGCAATGAGGAAAACTCTAGCCATACTGCTTTAAATTATTTATACATAACGGTCCATTAGCGGCTGTAGAGAGAGAGAGAGAGAAACATTTATTGACACATCACAACACAAAATACAATAAAACAAAGAAAAACAACAAATAATAACATAATTTTGTGATGTGTCAAAAGGCCCCGCCTCAGCATAATGCAACTCCACACGTAGAGCGCGGTAGTGCGCTGATTTTCAGACGAGACCTTGGAACACAAAACATCACGAGCGACGACTAAATTAAATCTACTAAACTGGAAAGGTGGGTTTCTCCACAAAGAAACAAGTATAACGTTTAAAATTATATTAAAAGTAAAATCAACACGTTACAAATATAATTAAGTTGGCGTAAACAAGTAGAGTTTATCCTGCCTATGTTTAACCCACGAAAGTCCAGCCAAGAAGAGAGCTCCAAGCCCTGTGTCGGCCTTTTTATTAACGGCTCGTCTACCCCCTTCCTCTCCTGCTAAACGTTGTGAAGCAGTTGGTGCGTTGACGTACTTGTGCAGCGCAACTGTTACCGGTGGCACCGGTGCTGCACTGGATTGCCAACATAAATGATAAACATAAATAAAAAGAGATATAAAAGTATTAAATACTAGCTGTGTCCCGCGGTGTTACCCGCGTTATAATGGATTTTCCCGCGGAATGACGTTTTCCCGCGGTAAAAAGTAGCCTATGTTATTTTTCAGGCTCTAGAGATTCTGTGTACCAAATTTCATTTAAATCGGTTCAGAAGTTTTCGCGTGAAAGAGTAACAAACATCCATACATCCATACTTACAAACTTTCGCCTTTATAATAGTAGTAGGATAACAAAAACAAATAAAACGGACTAAAATGATAACATAATAACTAGTTTTAAAACTGGAAGGAAGAGGTAGCAGGTTCGATTCCCGCCGAGGGGCCATTCCGTTTTTATGCTAGCAAGCAATTTTTCCTTGGTCTGGGTGTTTCTCTATATGTATGTCTATTATATTCAAGTAAATCATATGTCTTGTATCCGTAGCACAAGCCTAGACCTTACCACGTGTAGATTGTCCGGAAATATTTATTTATTTATCTGTCCATCTTGTTCCTATTGCAACTCAATTCCGCTGTCTAATTTAAAAATTATAAGCCTAAACGACCATTTATATAGCTTGTATGGCGTTAGCAATACAGCACGTATTGCTGGTCAAGGAACTCGAGCTTAGCTCATTCCATGGCTTGTTAATGTATTCTGACCCTATTCATAAAGTGTAAAGCGATGCACCATGTTTCTGTTCCAAATGTTAGCGACATTAACATGCCTTAAGACCCTGAAAATGTCTATAACAGTACTAGGTGACCAATTGATATTGAGACAGTGATATAATGATTGTTAGCTGAGTCCGAAAATATATTAAAACTAGCGGCCCGCCCCGGCGTCACACGGGTAAAAAAAGTTCCCGGAAATTTTTCCTTATTTGCTCACCGTTTAGACCTACCCTGGACTACGACAAACATTTTAAAACCAATATCAGCTCAATCGGCCCAGCCGTTCTCAAGTTTTAATCAGACTAACGAACAACAATTCATTTTTATTTATATAGATAATTGAATATGAGCATTTAAATATTATCGCCAGCGCCATGAGGATCTTAAACTGCGTGGTAAATAATTGAGGACATAATGTTCACCAACTAGGTTGTATTTTGACCTATTTTGCTCAGTAATCCACATCAAATATATTTCAAAAGTACGAGTAAAAAAGTACTTGTAAAGTATTTGAATAAGATATTACACAATTTTGCGCTAAAAGGATGAGTGAGTATAATCTGATCGCGTCCATCCTTTCATATTTTTCAGTGCCATTAGTCAACCGTAAATAATAATGTAATATTCAAGACACGATAAACCTGTTTGTATGTTACCGTAAGAGCTTTCATCACAATTTTATCATCTTACGACAGATTTAAGCGCATTTATTATTTAAAATGTGTGTATTTATTTTAAGATAGAGGTGTAGAATCACCAAATATATTCTTTCTTTTTTTTGTCGCAATCACATTAGTATAAAATATTTACTGTCTTATGCAAAATAAATAGCAAACCTAAGTTAGTATCAATGTTGTGTCTTTCTAACTTACATAAATGTCAAAGAGAATGACGATGACAAACGAATGCTAACCACTGTTTATCTAATATAGGTTTAGTTGACTATTTCGCATGAGGGGGTAACTGTGCCCCGTGATAGCAGCATAGAAAAGTTTAATTAGATAATTTATTATCAATTACAATACTAAACTCCGAGGTAATCTTTGAAAACCCTAGGCTACCCTGTGACCAAACTTCTGTGTGTGACAAATATAGTTTGTGTATAAAGACCTTTCATAGAGATTTACTCCTTTTTAATGTAAAAGTATGAAAACTCCTTTATTGTATTAACCCCCATTATGATCCCAAAGAATAAACAGACGCGGAGCGTTTATGATGGTATATATCTCCAATACACACACACACACACAGTTTTAAAGTTACTATCAACACCGTATTTGAAATGAAATTTTATTTCATTTTATGAGCAGAATTTTATGAAAGCTGTACTTCTTATAATATTGTGTTATACCTTATTGAATTTACATGTTTTTACTGAATATCATTCCTTTGGCGTCGCCAAGATCAAAGGCCAAAGCGAAAGTGATTTCGCACCAAGTTTCAGATTCACCATCGTGTCTGCGACTGTACACTACTCAATATTTTTGATGATCATTTCAAATAATTTGATTTATTGAAATCTTTGTGTATAATTTATATAATCAATAGAACCTCAGTTTAAAAAAAACTAATTTAGCGAGGCAAATTTGCCTGCATAATTATTTCTGACAAAGAATGATGGATAATGTCACTGCACATCATCATCATTATTTTGCCCACATAACGGGTTCGTATATTTCCTTTTATTTTCTCCTGTCACTACACATGGCCGTTAAAATTATGTCATAAATTTGTACAACGCAGTATATGTAGGGTAGTAATAAGTGTTAAAAATCATATTCAGATTCTATTCAAACCTGTGAACGAAAAAACAAATTTAAATCACGCTTCCCGTGTAATTCGTGATGACATTTACATTTTCCATTACCGGCGAGCGCCCGATAAAATATTTATGGACGAAATAACATTAAGAAATCGCCGCTTGTTCTCTTCACATGTATGTTTAATGGATTGATAATCTTAAAGCTTTTGATGTCTAAGGCGACGCCTCAAAAGCAGCTTAACACCGGACAACGTATTAACTTTACTTGCCTCTCAACCAAGATTTATTTTGATCCCGATCGGCTACCGACATTTTTATATAAATATGACTAGCGCCCCGACTTAGCACGGGTGTAAAATATAGGCATGAGCTTTTCTTTAAATCTATGCTAAAAACCGCATTAAATATGTCCAGTATTTTTTTAATAAAAGTGGACATTGTGTGTTATTGTATGTACAGACATCGGCATTAAATTATAATATTGTAGAGAATATAAATTAAAGTCCCCCGCCGCGTCTGTCTGTCTGTCTTTCTGTCTATCTGTCTGTCTTCCTGTCTTTATTTTCGTGGTAAACTCAATAACTACTGAACTTAAAATATGAAATATTATAAGACGTATTAGTTAACACATTAGCACTTAAACACAAATAAAAAAAATTTTGTCTGCCTGGCTTTACTAATACAATCGAATTACTACTACAATTTGATTTCTAATCAAAATGCATTCGAATATGTTTAATTTAAATCAACCACCAAATCCCTATTTTGACGGGAGTGAACAGTATATATACTATCATCATCACCCTATTAACGTTCCCACTGCTGGGACACAGGAACTTCTCTCTTGACGAGAGAGATTAGGCCTTAATTCACCACGCTGGCCAAGTGCGGGTTGGTGAATGTCACATGCCCTTCAAACTCTTTTAAAGTTCTCAGAACATGCCGGTTTCCTCACGATGTTTGCCTTCACCGTTAAAGCACTTGTTTAAAGCGCACATAAATTTCTCAAGAAGAAAAATCCAGAGGTGCGTGGCGGGGTTTGAACCCACGACCTTCGGAATGAAAGTCGAGTGTCCTCCCACTTTAGCCAACACGGCTTTATATATATATATACTAGCTGGACGCTATTGTGAAATAAAAACAATTGTTTAAAGTGCAGTCGTTAGCGTTGCTTATCTTTATAAAAATCACGTTTGTTCAAAAATTAAAGTTTATAATTTAGTTTAACGCTAGATAAGCCTTCATTTGACCACAATCTCACCTGATGCATAGTGACGATGTAGTCTAAGATGGGGCATGAAGACCTAGAAGGTAGATGGCTTCTCCGGACCACATTACGAAACACGAAAAAATCGTAATATATTACTAGCTGACCCTAGCAATCGTTGTTTTGATGAAAATGAAAAATAGATGTTGGCCGGTTCTCAGACCTACTCAATATGCTCACAAAATTTCATTAGAATCGGTCAAGCCGTTTCGGAGGAGTACTAGAGCAAAAATTGTGACACGAGATTTTTTTTATTAATATGTACTTTAGTATTTACTGTTATATCGGCAACAAAAATACAATGTCCCTCAAAATTTCAACTCTATATATCATGGTTCTTGAGATACAACATGGTGAGACAGAAAGACAGACGACGAAGCCTCGGTAATACTATCGCGTTCTACATTTTGTACTGAACCCTTAACAAAAGTATTTGAAAAGTATGAGATGGACGCATATTACAACTAGGATTCCGTAACTCATTTGGAAATAAAAAAAAATATTTCAATGATTTATCGAATTATATAATTTTTTTAACCTTGTACACCAATAGCTTGACCACAAAAACATGATACATTCTCCTACTCGATGCTCCGACAAAAAGCACCACGTCTGACATATCCTCCGTTTTACACAATAAGTGGCGTATATATCGATCTTTAAAAATAAAACGCAAATTGTGTTAGTAATCGCGTAACTGAACAAAGCCTGGACAAATTTAGCAAATCCTTTTTTTAAATGTTCGCAGAAGTCCAAGGATGGTTTTTACGGTGAGAAAAATTTGAATAGTTTTGGGATAACAGTTTTGAATAAAAGCTAACGAAGCCGTTATGGGCCGCTAGTTTCAAATAATATTGCAACCTTTTACACTATAACTTGACGTCACAATCATGATACACTCTCCTACTCGATGCTCCGACAAAGAGCACCACGTCTGACATATCCTCCGTTGTACACAATAAGTGGCGTATATCTCAGCTCTATATCGATTTCAAATAAAATTGCAACCTTTTCAGATAACGAGGTGACATTTCCCCTTTTTCCGGCGGGCTGTTTGTCGCCCTCAGAAGCATTGGGAATTTATACGCCGAAATAAGTAGATAACGAATATAATGGTATACGTATGTGGCGGGTTTATTGATTAATGGGATTGGGTTTAGGAATTATCAGTCTATTGAGTACTGGCAGTGACCCGCGGTGCTACCTGTTTCATAATGGATTTTCCCGCAAAATTGCATTTTCCCGCGGTAATAAGCAGCCTTAAAACTTCCACGAGCTCTAGAGAATCGGTGCACCAAGTTTCGTTTAAATCGGTTCAGATTTTTACTTTTGATTTTATTAGTCAAAGCGATGAAGTTGTTACACTAATTTTAGCAATACTATTATTGGTCATCTCAAAATATTTGTGATGTTTGACCATAACTAAAACTGTTAGGTTAGGTTTGTGGTGTCGCAGTATTGTGTTGAATTCTCACATGCACCAATCTACCACTTTCAGTTGCCGATCAATGAACATGATGAATACAAGAGAAATAGCATTATCTTTATTCCGTCTGTTAGCTCGTCCAAAAATAATAGACACATATTTATGAAATAGTTTTGTTAACTTTACTATTCTTTTATATTACTCGTATTCGAAGGTTTAACCTGAGACACTAATTTATGTCATAGCCAATTGAATCTCGGATTCCTTTAAAATTAGATAAGAGCCTATCAAGCCGAGGGTTCTCCCACATAGCTAACACTGTTTATTTTAATGCATAGTTCTGTCCAATTTCTTTGCGAAGTTACATAGAACGCCAAATAAGCTCCACAGGAAATACGTTACAAACATGAGTTCCGCAAGTTGCCGCTCAATAAGCTCCTAATGACATCCGCTCTGCTCCACGTTCGACACTAGTCGTAGTTCGGGTGGGATAGCTGGGGCATTTCATAACAAGCTGAAGAAATATCATGAATATACAAGAAAATTTGTTATTTTGTGATTTACATAAGGCACGACGAAAAGAAAAGGCATGTCATTTCTAAACTGTATGCTCAAAATTACTAAACAATGTCATTAATATTAAACTAACTTTGCTTAACAAAACATCACCTAACCATAAAGTTTGCAAAACTCTTACTTTGGGTGTAAGGTAACTATTGTAGTACTACATGGATACCTAGATTATTAATAATCAATATTTAATGTTGCTATTATATAAGTTTAGGAACATATCTTTACACAAAACTGACCTGTAACCTTTGTTATCAATAAATAATCTTGAATCTTCATTTTGTGTAAATACATACGTGTAATAGTTAAATTTGGACGAAATTTATTTGATCTTTTCATTTCTTACATATATTTATAGACCCTCAATCTGTCCGTTATTCTTTTTACATAAATACGTTAATATGTAATTCCTAAAACTAACACGAGCTAATAATGTAGCTATTTGAAAACGGGGTTTACTCATGTTAATTGTAACAAGCCAGGTTGCGTCTCAAACGTAAACCAGTCAATATACACTAGCTGTTTCCAAATTCTGTATCCGTATGTACTTGTTGCACGACCTAACGAGATAGTGCTAGACAATGTTTTATGGTCTAGCATTGAGCTTACACAGTGGCCATATTGTTAAAGCTACCTTACAAGCCACTTTATTCTAGAAAATCACTGCTTGCAGGAATTTACACTCTAAGGCTACGGCCAAACATATTGGAATTTAAGAAATTTTTTGAAATGCGGGGCTTTTTTGTCGTCAAAATCATCCCGCCTTGTAGTGCGCAAAGAGCAATAGTAAAGTATACGTAGCGTCCGCCGTGCGTCAGATGCTCCCACTACAGTCGCTTTGGTCGCGTAGGTTTAGCCGTAGCTTTAACTTTTGTGTTATTATGTAGGTGTGTGTATGCAATATAATTTCTGACGATAATTACTATTTTGGTACTATGAAAACTATTGTGTTATATCGAGTCGGTAAACGCATTGTCGGATATCAACCAACAGGATGTAAGTGTATGAAAGATGATTAGTTTAATTCGTTGTTTCACGATGAATCATCGTTAAAAAGAGGCAAAATCTAGAGGTTGACGTTCAGCGGCTCTAGGCGACTGATTTCACAATGTAATATTATTTTCGTTGTTTCATAAATTAAAATTATTAATTAATATTCTCGTTGTCCACAGATTCTTCTACCTGTACCACTTCTCGTTCTACGCGTACCATTACCGGTTCAACGGACAATACAGTAGTTTGGCGCTGGTCACTTCGTGGTTGTTCATTCAGGTTTGTTACTTTTTAAATTACTTATACTAAATCTTAGTATACACGCAAAACCGATAACGTATAACGGGTATAATTTATGATAGCTTTTTCATTAAATATCTGCCAAATTTTACTTGCCCTTGGCCCTATGTAAAGATAGATAGAAATTACTTTATTACTACACACCAAACAAAGACGCAATACAATAATCGGCGGTCTTATTGCTGAAAGCAATTTCTTCCGGACAACCGTGGATGGAGAGAAAATTAAAAAACGTAATGGACGGTGGTTTTTGCATAAAATAAATACCTACTATCTAATGTTAAACTAATTTTACAAAAAACTTACATATATTTAATTACATTACCTTTATGCTACAAGAGATGAAAAACATATAATTATACATACATTCACTGACAATATTATGTTTTAGTAATAAAATACGATTTTTTATGCAATTCTTAAAAGAGTTGAGAAATGGCCTGATGAGCCTGTCTTATTGGGTTCGTAACACTTACTTTCATTTATATTTTTATTTTTAGGCATTATTTTTACTTACCCATAAAATAACATCGCTTTGCGAATCCTGGTGAAGTACTGAGATTGAATATGTCAACTTTAACAGGGTTTGCGATTGAGTTGACCATTTGGAATACAATAGAAATTCCATTTGATTGACATCATTTTAACGGAGTGGAATGTGTGTGAAGTGGACGTGGGTGTAAAGGGTCCGATCAACTTTGAATACACACATTTTATGGGTAAATCATAATAAGGAGATAATTGCCAGTGCTGAATATCTATATGTGGCAAAGTGTAGCAGAAACAAACAATCTTGAATACCTGAAAATATAATAAACTAATTAGTTCCCGTGTTGCTGAAATGTAATTTGCGACAGGATAAATATAAAAAATCGTGTTTTTTATTTTTTAAATATTATTAACGAGTGCCCGGCGGTGTTACCCGTGGTAATTATTAATTTATTGTTACATACAATTTAAATATGATGTATTATGTGTATGTTTCAAAAATACTTAAATGTAAATGGATTTTGAAGTGAAACTTCTTTAGAATCGTTGTGATTTGAAACCGGATGCAACGGAAATGGAAATAAGATTAGCTTACTTGTCGGGTAAGCCAATCTTAAACGCTAACAAGGTTAAGCAACTTTGCGCAACGCCAGTACTTGGATGGGTGACCGCCCGAACAAAATCTTTTTGCATAGTATTTTTTTTTGTTTATTTTTTTATTCTTCTTATTCTTTTGTCGATTTACTGAAGTTTCACTTCTATCGTGTGTGAATCGCACAGACACCTTTTTTTTATACCTTTTGTGCACTGAGCCACATGTAAAACTAAACTTAAGTTGTCGGGAGCTTATTTAAATAAACCAAGCCGAAATCCTTACTCATTACTTAAATTAATTGATTATGAAAGTCTAAGTAGTATAAGTAGAATAGTTTTAGGATGTTCTACTAGATGTCCCTAGTACGAGGCGTAGTCGTAGTTGCAAGTGTAGAAGAAATTGAAGCGATGATGTAGTGGCGAGGTTAGTTTAGTTGGTCAGAACGTCCATGCGTATAATGGAAGACATGGGTTCGAGTCCCGCATCTCGCTCTGGTAAGCTACGTTAAGCTGGGTCCACACTTGTATCATTTCGGCGTATCGTATCCCCGTCGCGTATCCTCGGCGCGTATCATGATCGCTAGTTTGGACGCAAACTGATACACGTTAATGATACATGCCGTATCCGATACGGCCCGATCCGCCCCCGATCTCCAATGATCGCGTATCAAGATACACCGCGTATCCGATACGCGTATCACGGTAGTATGGACGTATTTTGATACTGTATCATGATACTGTATCGTGATACACCCCGAACCATCCTGTGTCGGTTTTTCCGCGATCATCAAAGGGGATACGCGTTGCATTGAACAAGTTTGGACGTGAATGCTTGATGCAGTGCTGTTAAACGACGACCTCTGTGGCTCGGTGGGCGAACGTCCGCCTGAGGCGCAGGAGGTTGCGGGTTCGATTCCCGCCGGGGGACCAGATTTTGTACGATCTATAATTTCTGGTTTCGGGTCTGGGTGTTTTCTATGTATCATATATGTATGTATTTACAAGAAAAATGTATCTATGTAGTATATCCGTCACCTAACAACCATAGTACAAGCTCTGCTTAGTTTGGGGTTAGGTGATGATGTGTTAGTAGTCCGGAAATATTTATTTTATTTATATTAAATGCTGCGGCAATTACCGTGTTCTACGGCTTTCAGGCCAAAATATTACACAATGCACTGCCTACGGCTGCAACCCTGTAGCCGTAGCAGTTTCTACGGCTATTCGCAAATTCTACGGTAATTGATTAAATCCGATGCGCGAAATTACCCGTTCTCACTGACCCAAATATGATTTGACAGGAGATCGAGAGGAACAGCACTTTGGGATTGTCGATTTTAAACATCGGAGTAGCTAACTGTATTCGATTAATAATCCAAATATACCGAAAGCCAACATTGCAAAGTTGTGGTTAGTCTATGGTTGTATGGACTTTGTTACTCTTGAAGTTACTTGTTACATTTTCTTTTTGAAGCGTCCATATTTGTAAAGTTAAATTTGATACGCTGAAATGATACAGTATCACATAAAAGTATAAAATGAGCGTCCATACTTATGATACGGATACTCGATACGCCACGCCTGATCGTGATACACCGAAATGATACAAGTGTGGACCCAGCCTTAAGCTGGGTCCACCCTTGTATCATTTCGGTGTATCGTATCTCCGTCGCGTGGCCTCGGCGCGTATCATGATCGCTAGTTTGGACGCAAGATGCTACACGTTAATGATACATGCCGTATCCGATACGGCCCGATCCGCAATGATCGCGTACTTGATACACCCCGTATCCGATACGCGTATCACAATCGGTGGTATGGACGTATTTTGATACTGTATCATGATACTGTATCGTGATACGATACGTGATACACCCCGAACCATCCTGTGTCGGTTTTTCCGCGATCATCAAAGGGGATACGCGTTGCATCGAACAAGTTTGGACGTGAGTGCACTTGATAATATAATAATATTAATAATTTTTGATACAAGGATCAGAAAAAAAAATGAAGCGTCCATATTTGTAAAGTTAAAGTCGATACGGTGACTTGATACAGTATCACATAAGTATGGACGCGTTTTTACAAGATATGCCTTAACGATACGACATGGATAAAATGAGCGTCCATACTTATGATACGGATACTCGATACGATACGCCTGATCGTGATACACCGAAATGATACAAGTGTGGACCCAGCTTTACTTCGTCTTAATTTATCGGCACAACTTTAGAATATTAGTTTCAACCTATAAGTGGGGTTTATCACTTTGTAAAATACATAAAAGGTATGAAAGTATAGTTTCGAACACTATATTTATTTATTTCTTTGTGCACAAAAAACAATGTACAGAGGAGGACTTCATGCTAGAAGCATTCTCTACCAGTCATCCTGGGCGTGCAAGAAAACAAATCAGGCACTATAAATATAAAACTTATTTAAATATGTATATATATACTACACATAAAATGACTCCTCATGACTGACTATACCTCTATTATATCGAATCACTAGCTGTGCCCTGCGGTGCTACCCGCGTTATAATGGATAAAGTACTCTTAACCAACAACATATTTATTTGAATAAAGATTATTATTATTATGTTGATACAACTTAAACAAATTATTTCGACTAAATTAGGTACCATTCAAACGGTTTTTGTGAGTTAATCTTAAAAGATAGACATATACTATCGCGGACTGTTTTTTAGATCATTAAAAGAGCTATTATTCTTTAATACATATTTTTTGTGTATCTTGAACCTTTTTCACGGCGCACGCAACGGAAAACTTCAAAGATGAACAATTTCTCCCGTTTTTTACACATTTACCACTATATCTTTGCTCCTATTGGTCGTAGCGTGATGTTATATAGTCTATAGCCTTCCTCGATAACTCGACTATCCAACACAAAAATAATTATTCAATTCGAACCAGTAGTTTCTGATATTAGCGCGTTCAAACAAACAAACAAACAAACTCTTCAGCTTTATAATATTAGTATAGATTATGTTGAACAATATGACTATACACGTCACGCCATCCGCTTTTCACAATGATGAATATTCTCACCCATAGTTGAAATCTCAATAGCTTATCACTTATTATAACTATTTTATCTTTTTATATATAGAGTGTATAGTCTGTGTCTGGTCATATAACCATTATCAGCAAAATGTAAATTAATTTCGTTCCACTCTGAAACTCGGCACGATATGGCCTACTGTTTGCCTACACTTTGATGTTGGTCAGTAGCCGCGGGCGTTAGCATGCTCGTTTATATCGGTCGAGTCAACTCGCACTAAACAACTATACTAAATCACTATTGATAAGTATATCAGTCACGAAAAGCCGTGTTGGCTAAGTGGAAGCACAATCGACTTTCAAAGCCCGCGCGCACCTTTGGATAGATAGATAGATAATATCTTTATTGCACACCAATGCTTACAAAGTAACTTTAAAATATTTTGGATTTTTCTTCATTATACTTTTTTTTATGAGGGGATATAAAGATAATAATTTTAATTGTTTAAAATCGCAAATGACTGTTAAAATTGAAATTGAGACTGCCTCAGTGGCGCGATGGGCGAGAGTCCGCTTGTGGCGCAAGAGGTAGCGGGTTCGATTCCCGCCGAGGGGTCAAGTGATTGTATGTTCTGCAAGCACTTTCTCCTTGGTCTGGGTGTTTAATATGTATAATAAAAAATATCTATGTATGTATGTATATTATATTAAGTATAACAGATGTTTAGTACCCGTAACACAAGCTAAGAGCTTACCACGGGGCTAGATGTTGTTGTGTGGATTGTCCGGAAATATTTATTATATATATTTATTATAAAATATCAATCAATCATTTTTAAACACAACAAAAAAATAATCACAATTAACGCAGTCTCTAGGACTTTACCTCCAGTGCTAGTGTTACAGAAAGGTAATGCCCGCAAAATAACATACAAAGGCATTTAAATAAATACCTAACAGACATAACATATACAATTGACTATATCTTAAAACTGATTAGGAGGGTTTC
Source organism: Gymnoscelis rufifasciata (assembly GCA_929108375.1). Taxonomy (NCBI): domain Eukaryota; kingdom Metazoa; phylum Arthropoda; class Insecta; order Lepidoptera; family Geometridae; genus Gymnoscelis; species Gymnoscelis rufifasciata. Next base: position 6,293,573 of record OV815317.1, on the reverse strand, counting down.
TTCGTGAATGCATCCCCAAAGTGTATGTATAAGACGGGAGCGAGGAACGTGTCCTAGTGCTTGCCTGGAACTCTTAGCACAAAGACTTAAAACTTTTATTTTTATGTCACGACAGGAAAATAAGTTTTGGGATCATATTCCATGTAATTGTGTCAAAAATCGGGAAATAATGGTAAATATTCAATTGTTAATGTTGTTAAAACATTTTTTTCTTGCTAAGGTCCTAAATCGTCGACCAGGACACCCTCTGTTGCTCGTTGGGCGAAAGTCCGCTTGAGGCTCAGTAGCTTGCGGATTCAATTACCGCCGCGGGACCAGTTTTGTACGATACAATTTCTGGTTTAGGGTCTAGGTGGTTTCTATGTATGTATGTATTTTCAAAATAAAATATATACAATCCTTTATTCTTGTACTGATATTTGCGATATTTGCATTAAAAATCCAATTTTAGAATTAACGTAAATTTATTTTCTTTGTCTGTTACACTCAAGCGCCGAACAGAAAGTGAGTCATTCGAATGGCCGTCCGTAGCGGGTACAACCAAATACAAAGTAGCTCTGCGTTCCGTGCTACGTTTATCCACAGACTGGTTCCCAACATACTATAGATGCTTGCTATTTATTGTTAATATAGTTATATTTACATGATGAGCGTTACAGTCGGCCATCCGTAACAAATAACGAGTCCCTTCGTTACATCAATAGGTACAAAACGAAATTATGTAAGTATGTATAGAAAAAAAATTTGTTAAATCTCCTTACTACACCCATAATATTGCTTAGATTTACCTAATAATGTAAGTGTACATTCTGTACATACCTACACTACAATGTTAACAAAAAACAAATACAATTAATAATGTCTAGCTAGATAGAAAGAGCTACTTCGAGTTCATTGAATTTGCACCTCACATAACACTCATGCTGGTACAAGCTCATGTATTATATGGGCACCCAAAGCTAGACAGAAAGAGGTTCTTCGAGTCCATTCACTACTTTCTGGTCTTGGCTTTGAACCTCACATAACACTCATGCCAGACCAAGCTCATGTATTACATGGGTACCTACCTACACTACGAGTCATTTTGTCACATAAAAAAAAAAGAACCTCGGCTCATCTTTTATAACGTATTCAATTCACATCTTATTTATCAGTATTATTATACATAGGTATATATATAGTCATTATAATCACATTAAATTGTTGGTATTTACAATTAAAATCATATACTGTTCCCTCACTCACATGAGTCATTTTAGTTACCTATAGTTATAGGTATTCAAATATACGTTCAACTTAAAATAATTAACGAAAAATACCAAATTATTGAATAATCTCATTTCGTATAAAATTATAAAAAATGTTATTTTTTTTTACTAATATGTATGTGTCATCTACTTTTAGGCATTATTAATATGTTTGACATGAAATTAAATGAAATTGTTTATTTTGCGAGAATACATAATAATTATTAATACAATGTCAGATCTTAAATAATAGTTTATGTCAATGTATATATAGTTTTAATCATTGTTATCACTATCATCGCTGAAAGAACTAGCAGGTGCGTTAAAAATTCAACCAAAGATTCTCTACGCTGTAGCAACCCGTATCATATGTGTATAACTACGGCACTGTGTAACGGGTAGGTACTCCGACCAGTACCGAGTAACGAATCCTTACTGTTACGAATACATAACGTTACTCGCATTTTTCGTAATAAATCGGTACCAACAACACTGTTTTAGTATGCGCTTGTATCCTTGATGCGGTATCAAATAATACATTGACACAAATCATGACTTGAGTTGTTAATGTTAAATATTTAAATTCACTTAGTCATTTTCAAAATAGTAAATCCATTGCAAATTTAGGTTCGTAAACATTTTACAAACATTGTACTTTTTAAATCAAACTAAATTTAGAATAACTGAACATAATTAGGTGAAAATATGGGAATATAAAAAACATTACGCATTTGATTATGTAATAGATAGGTAAATAATGTTTTCACAAATTACAAATTATATCTGTACGTGAACGCGATACGATGTGATTCGTTACTCGAACATAATGCTGTATCAAAAGTAACCAGTAACGTACCGATATGAAAGTAACGAGTATTAAATGGTACAGTAACGAATACATAATTATTTTTTTTATCGTTATTATTCGCATCGAAATTCTAACCATCTAAACTAACCTCGCCACGGCGTCTTCGCTTCAATTTCTTCTACACTTGCAACTACGAGTTACGCCTCGTACTAACGACATCTAGTAGAACATCCTAGGACTATTTTAAATTTAGAATTTTTTTGTTTCACCCTATAAGTGGACTATCTGAAAAACATACCTTTCATTAGAATATGTATCATAGTGTAATAATGTAGGTATGTATTGATTGTTGTAAAGTGATTATTATGTGTATATTCTGTTGGTGTAGCCTATTTTAATAAATAAAAATAAAAGGCGTATTAAATGTTCTCACGAATAAAAACATAATATACCAATATAAATTATCTCACACTACCAATGTGAATAGTTAAAAACAAAATAAATTAACAATAAAAATATGTGCTCAGCCGCCGGCCGCCTGGCCGTACTCGCACTTGAACAGAATTTGTATAAATCAAACTATTCACACATATTATTAAATCTACTGCCTGCTCGCCACAAAAATAATTTTATTGGTAATCCGTACCAGCTTATTAAACAATTTAATCTAGTCGCTTTATGAGGAACATAGATTTTATCTTTTGCAGTAAATTGGGAGAGTTTAAATAGTTTGCAGGGACAACGATTTCCTTACGATTCGAATGAGAAACGATATGGAATTCTTTTTTACATAGCTCAAGATAACAAGTTGAGATGTATGGGATTTTAAGTTAGAGACAAAGGTTTACTTAATAAACCATCAGATGGATTTCCTACTTTTCATCACCCAATCAAGACTTCGGTGGTAGTTTTGCTCGTAATGTCTTGCATCGAAGTATTTATAACGAGACAGCACGTATTTTTTTGTAATAAACTTCCTTCGTAACAGTTTTAGATCAATTTTATTATACCTAAGTATTTATTTATATATATATCTTGACTAATCTTAATATATATAAATCTCGTGTCACAATGTTTGTCCTCAATGGACTCCTAAACCACTTAACCGATTATAATAAAATTCCCACACCATGTGCAGTTCGATCCAACTTGACAGATAGGATAGTTTAAATCTCAAATTATAGTCGCCATTTTAATTTATTGCTAATTATTTGTCTGTTATTATCTACGGGTTAACAAAAGTGTAAAATAAATGTCTTTCTAAAGGTTGTCTATGATTTTTCTTGATAAGCTATTCATTCGTGGTGGTAATATACTCTTTGAGCTATTGTCTATGTCTCGAAAGTTCAATATTCAACATAGTTTTTAATCATTTTATTTCTGACATGAGTTTGAAGTACTCAATTATTATTTTTATTTTTTTTGTTAAAAGCGTCCGTGAAATAGCGGATATTATCTATATTCTAAATATAAATAAAAATGAATTGTTGTTCGTTAGTCTGTTAAAACTCGAGAACGGCTGGAACGATTGAGCTGATTTTGGTTTTAAAATGTTTGTCGTAGTCCAGGGTAGGTCTAAACGGTGAGCAAATAAGGAAAAATTGCCGGGAACTTTTTTTTTTTTACCCGTGCGACGCTGGGGCGGGCCGTCAGTAGGTATATATTATTTTAGCCTAAATACGAAATCTATATGATGATCTCTGACTTGCTTCTCGCTTAAGGTATGGTCTAATAGTCTTAAAGCACCAAAACTATGTATACCTACGATCAATGTTTAATCTTTAAGATTACAGATACAGACAAACCCTATTTTATAGAATATTATATCTGCTAGTCAAAAACAATCTTTGCTTATTCGTTCAACTGTCAGACGTTGTTGAAAGAAACAGACGAGACAAAAATAAAATCTACGTGCCTAACACTAAAACTGATTTTATGGGCAAGAGCATTTTTCGAATGGCGCCTGCTATTCTGAAATCTCTTGAATAATCTAATCTTTACCTTCCTTGTCGGGTGTTTCAGAAGATTTTAATGACATTGCTTATTAAAATGTTTTACTAAAGTAAACATGATTTTATGACTGACAAAAATGTCTGTAAGATAATGACTTTTTAAATTGGTTACTAATTATTTTTATGACTTAGATTTTTTTTTTCTTACTATGATGATTACTGATGTGCCATAACTGTTTAATGAAATTAATTTAATGTTACATTTATTTAATACAGTTTTTTTTTGTTGGTTTTTTTTAAATTTTTTTTTTTTTTTTAATTCAATAATGTAATTCTAATTTTATAATTGCATGCCTGGACAGATAAAATACATTGATCCATGTACGATTTAAGCCATAACATCGCTGTAACATGTCCTTCATACCCTAAGGTTTGTTGTAAGTAAACTCTAATAAGGTTAAGCTCGTCTTTGTACATATCCTATGTTACTACCTAAGATTTGTATTTGTTTCTGTTTACAAAAAAATAAATTATGAATTTATTTATGAAACTTTAGCATTTTAGGGAATCAAATAGAAGTTCGAATGCGTTGTAATGTTTTTCTAAACCAAAGTGATAAAATCATCGTGGCAAGCCTTCAGTGCCAAACCTTCCTGGAAATTCCGAAACATGTTGAGTTTTCAGTCCACCTGGACGTATAGTATTCTCATCGATTTCAAATCCTTGTGTCTGATTACGCGCCGGCTCTGACAACGTGATCGTTGACGGCTACCACCTCGTATTGTCCTCGTCGCTCAGAATCACGTCCGGGCTTCCTCCGCAGAGGTGGTGTTTCATGCTTTCGTTCATTATGATCACCTCCGTCACCCATCTCCTGAAACTTGAGACAATGCTCACGATGTATTTGGTCTAGGTATCATAGATTTACCTGAGGTACCGACAACTATTGTACCGATATAAAATGCGGTTGCTATTACAACAAGGATGATCATCGTTTTCACAAATTGACAAATTGATTTGATTTTATATATCAAATTCACCTATCACAGTGTTAGTTACCACATTCCTCCGAAGCGGCTTAACCGATTATTATGAAATTTTATATGCATATTCAGTAGGTCTAAGAATCGGCTACTATGTATCTATTTTTCATTTATATTAATTTTACAACAAAATCCTTTTATAAAGTGGGGTGTTCAAAAAAAGTTAGTATGAAATTTTGCCGTTTTTTTTTTGTTATTGGAATTAAACTCAGCTTGAATATCAATAAAATAATGAAATACGTGTTAAATATTATTTTCAGAAATCGCCCTCTAAGGTACACCGGGGTTAGAAGTGAAATACCTATTTTTAATTTAAAAATGTCAAATTTGGCAGTTCGATTTTATCTATAGCGGGTAAAAATTAGCCAAAACTGATTTTACGAAAATGCACACCTATAGGGGTCAAACCGGGGTTGGAATTTTTATGAAAGTCCTATGTTTTAAGTTAGACACTTGAAATATAAAATGTATGCTCTGTAGATGGTGTAAAGGTGAGCTTCTAATGTATCTTTAGAAATCCCTTTTGGGTTTAAAACAAAGGTTCGAAGTTTGTTTTAATAACCTATGTTGTCTACTAATACATGTCATGTGCAAATAACTCACTCTAAGCGTACAAAGTCGCGGCCGCCTGCTAGTTAAGTATATTTTTCACTATCTCATTTAAATCTACTTTCATCCCTTTTTTGAGTCATTATAATCGCATGAAACTCATAAATACCATTATGTTGTACCATTGCCATTTGCGTATAATACCTCCTTTATTTTAGACAAATGTTTTTTTCTTGGGCCTTTTAACATACTTATTGTTCGTAATAATAAACAACAAATCTATTAACATCCTAGCTGTAAGGGATATTACCCAAAACCATTATTAATTACATAACATCTCACTCTAAATGTATTGACATATATGTGAATTATTAAGAGAAATAATCACACTGACGACAAGAAAACTAACCATCTTATCTGCCCTCGTTAGTGCTTATGAATTGAACAAAAGCTATATTTTCTCAGATACTGTATCTTCTAATAAACATTTATACATATAACAGTAAAAGTACAGAAACATTTATATTTATATGTTGAACTATACAGATGGAACAATGGTTGAACAAAGAAACAAAGTTCTAACGTTCATATCTCTGATCAAATGATATTATCACGAGTTTATCCAGGATTCAACGACTGTATTCAATGACGCTTTATTTCTTTTCATAATCTTCTCGGGCTCAATCTATCGTTTTTAGTTTCTATGAATAATGGGAAAAAAAAATTACATCACCTGTAGCTTTGGTATCCGATGATCCTGGGCGTTACAAAAACAATATATTTTTGCTGTAATCCCACTTCTGAACTATACAATCCTTTATTCTTGTACTGATATTTGCGATATTTGCATTAAAAATCCAATTTTAGAATTAACGTAAATTTATTTTCTTTGTCTGTTACACTCAAGCGCCGAACAGAAAGTGAGTCATTCGAATGGCCGTCCGTAGCGGGTACAACCAAATACAAAGTAGCTCTGCGTTCCGTGCTACGTTTATCCACAGACTGGTTCCCAACATACTATAGATGCTTGCTATTTATTGTTAATATAGTTATATTTACATGATGAGCGTTACAAATATCTATGTAGTATATCAGTCACCTAACACCCATAGTACAAGCTCTGCTAAGTTTGAGGTTAGGTGATGATTTGTGATTAGTCCGCAAATATATATATATATTTATATATCGATCATGAATAGGCGTTATTTCATGTTTTTATTTAATTCCTAACGGGTTTATGGCAGCAACTTTCCTCATCTAAACAAGCTCTTATAGATAAACTGTTTACATAAAGCGATATTAGCTTTCCGCTGACACGGTCGCCGTTTAATATCCAACAGCTACTGAAAAACTAAGTTTATGTGTTTCGCACATGCCAAAGAACTCGGGACGAACTAATGTGAACTTATAATGAGAACTTTAGAACTTATAGAAACTGTAAGAGCCGCGTTTAATCTACGCGAAGTAGTGGGATCTAATGAGCTTAAATGTTTCACGTATGCAGTTAGATTAACTACTTTAAAGTAACATTTTTAATAAACGTTTATACAACTACTAGAGGCAAACATGGTGTGGGACACCCTCCGGCCAGGTGGGATGACGACCTGCGTCAAGCCTAGGACAGGGCGCTATGGCGCTCATTAGGGAAGGCCTATGTCCAGCAGTGGACTAAAATAGGCTGATGGTGGTGGTGGTGGTGACCTCTACTAATATTTGAAAGACATATGTCTATTGGGAAAGGGCAGATGACGAAGCTGAATAGAGATTATAGCAGTGTAGTGTCGAAAAAGCGTAAGTTTAAACTCGAACGCAGGCTTGATGACATCCAGCCTTCAAAACAAGCCGGGTTCCGAAAAAGCTATATTACCGGTACTCCACACACATATGCTGCGGCTATTTATACAGAAGAGTAAAGCTATTGCGCGTTTATGGACTACATCTGAATCGTTTGCGGACTAGAGTCTCTCTCAACGGTGCAGCGTGCTAAAGTGCTTCTATAGAAAGGCCACTATGTCGATCCGAGTACATACACATACTTCGAAGGCGTAAGGCAGGGAGATATCATATATCTTTAACTGTTTAGATAAGATTAGAAAAACTTTATTGTACAACACAAAAATAAAGAATTACTAAACAAAAACCTTAATTAAAAAAACAGGGTACAAATTGCGGCCTTATAGCTACTGTTTATGACCGCTTTGGAAAACGCCCTTAAACTTCTAAAATGGAAAGGACTGGACATTAATATTAACGGCGAATACATCACGCGCATTTCACTACAGTCGATGAATATAAATATAAAACCATTTCAAATGTGCTTCATACGATAATTCTCATTAGCATATTTATAAATCTTACTTCTTGAATGACTTACAGACTAAACTTAAACGAAAATGTTGAGAGTGACAGTTTCTACAAGTATATTTGATTAAAATAACTCGGAAACTCTCTTAAATACAAGGAATTCCGAATATTGAAAACTACAAAAAATATATATTTTGCTTTTCGAAATTATGTCAGTATTTCGCCATAATTCCTCGCGCGATTGATGTGCAGACACGCGAAACAAAAAGTAAAAGCTGACGTTTCACGGAACTCTTCACAGCTGCCGAATTCGCGCCCCCTTATCGGCAGCCTGCAGCCGAATTCTAGCTGTTTTCTAAACAAAACTAGCGGACTACAAAATAACTTGCAAATTCTAAATCCTTTTCATGCTGTGCGTTTTGCCCTAACATTGCAAAACTCAGCAATGCAATATACACACATAATTATGTAGCTCTAAATACGAGCTATATTGCATTTACGTAGCTACGTATTTAAGATAATTAATCTAATAGTAAGAAAAAGAAATTTAAGTACACCCTGGGTTTAGTGTACAGTTTATTTTGAAATAAGTAATAAAAGTTAAGTAAATCAATATCTTAATTTAAAAAAAAAAAATTTAAAATATTTATTTTCACAACAAAAGAGAGGCAGTTGTAGCTGCTACCCATCCAAGTACTGGTCTCGAGCAACGTCGCTTTACTATATTAAAATCACGTTTGTTATATGGGAGCCCCATTATATATGTTTTTACAAAAACATTGAATGTTTCAAAGCTAGAAAATGAGAAAGAAATTATTAATTAAAGAGAAAATTTTAGTTTCAAATCTTAATGATTTTTAAAAAATATATAAAAAATCTTAATGATTTTTATATATATTAAAAATAATTAAGATTTGAAACTAAAATTTTCTGTAAGTGATAAACCTCACTTTGCAGGTTAAACTATTTCTTAATTTGCTTTTCATTTCTTGTTGTAGGGTTCGGTAAAACAACTGACCTGATCACTATCAGAAAACCCTAAAAACATGACCTATATTTCAAAACTAGAATTAATATATATTGCTAGACAATCCACACAAGATCTAGCCCCGTGGTAAGCACTAAGCTTGTTTATTTCATTTCTTATATACAAAAATATCTATTAATATATAACAGACCTATATTTATAGATTTGTTTTATAATACATATTGAACTTGAACCCGCCACCTCTAGCGCCGCATGCGGACCTTCTCCCACCGCGCCACTAAGGCAATTAAATATGTCAAATAGTTCGGCGAAACAGCTGACCCGATGACTATCAACTACAATAACTTGAACCGATCAACTCATTGTAATGTCTGTATTTCGACTAAAACTTTATCAATAAGCAAAATGCCAGTATCTATAAATAAATGTCCCAACCCTCAGCATTACGGCTAATAGTTTTCACATTTAGACATTCGCCCGAGTTTATTTCGTCGGCCCCGCGTCAAAGTTTTGTCAAATGTTCCCCGGGACAATCCAAATAACATTCGTGCGTGTAATATTTTCTGGTGAGCCCGAGGGACACTGCCACAGGGCAATGTGTTTGCAGAAGCTTATGTGAAGAATTCTCAACAAATTTTCGTAATATTGTTTTTTTTTTAAACAAAGTTCGTATGTAACCAGCTATACCTTTTTAACGTGAGCCACTAAGAAAACTAACTTCAATGTTACGATACATACATATATATGGTTGTATCGTAACATTGAAGTTAGTTTTAATTGGCACTTCCTATAAACTTTTATTCCGTATATTAGACTTAGAGATTTTTTTTGTTAATGCTGGACAAGCTTTTATTTGAACACAATCTCACCTGATGTAAAGTGACGATGTGGTCTAAGATGGGGCATGGAGGCCTAGAAGGTAAATGGATTCTCCGGACCACATTACGAAACACGAAAAAATCGCTTCACGCACTGGTCCAGCCCGGGGGGTGGTGACAAGCCGCGGCCGAAGCCTACCACCAGAGACTGTTCTTAGCACCACCCGGAGGTCACGTGTAAGGATTCAGAGGGTTACCACTTACGGACGTGAACAGACATAAGCTCCTAGATATATAGATATATAACTTTTGATTGTACACCACAAATATAATGAAAACAGTAAACAATAATAAAAAATACATCAGAGTACAAGTTACGTTGCTATACAAACATAAATCAATCTTATTTTAATCAAGTTGCTCTACTGTACAGTAACGAACTGTGCTCCTCAACGGCTGAGCTCGCGATGACGTACTTAAATTACGTTGATTTCTGAGCAGCCGGGATTCGAAGCTACTTTCAGGGGATAATAACCGGATAATTTAAATTGCTTTTCTTTATTATGAAACCAGAAAAGGTGAAAATACTTCAGTCAAGTCGCCATGATGACCAGATCACTTAGAGTCGCTTTGTTGTTTCCATCTTTAATTAAATTCAGGGCTGAGAATAAAATGCTAGCTTTTATTTGTTATAGTATAAATATAGTCTCGAGAAAGTATGAAGAGGGTATCTGATATAATTTGTTTACAAAAAATAGTGATAAACACAATGTAAATACAAGAAATAAATATAAACTCGCTTTGCCCACCACTAGGCTGCATAAGGTTAATGTATCATTCAAAGGGCAATGTATACGCTTCTACAACAAGATTCCCAAAGAATTGCAACAGTTGTCAATTACTAAATTTAAGAAAATTGTAAAAAACAATCTTTGTAAAAAAGCTTATTATAATATATCGGATTACCTTGAGGACAAAACTGCGTGGGACGGAATCTGCTCCAACACAATATCAAAAACAAGACTAACAAACAAATAATGATTGTAAAGTTTCAATACAAAAATGAGCTAGAGTTTCTAATCGCTTCTTTGCTCTAGTGTAAAAAAAGCGAAGCGACCAGATACCATAAATTTATTTCCTACTTATCTTTAAGCACCTATGACCTATATGTTTTTTTGTAATCTATTTTGACGTGTCTAAGTTTTGTAAAACCAAACTATGGAAATAAATAATTTTGTATCTTGTATCTATTCCATTTGCATATGGGCTTGGAACTCTAAATGAAATAAATATACCACCATAAATATTACTATTTAATATCTACATTTTAATACCTAGTAATTAAGCTGATGAAACGTAGTAGTAGCCATTACGGTGTGCTTGAAATATTTTAAATCATACTTTAAATAATACACTTTAACAACAATTTATATCAAAACCCCTCTAGATAAATAGACTTGTAGTCCTGTAGATTAAGTGCAAAATTAACAACTATTAACTATTTAAATAATTACCTAATTCATTTATGCAATATTATACAATAAGCTTTAGAGCTTACCACGGGTCTGGATGTTGTTGCACGGAGTGTCCGGAAATATTTATTATTTTATTAAACGACTGAAAGAGATCTTATTTTAGTTTTGAATCCATTGTTCCAAACCTTACATGTTGGTGGTATGTTTTACGAGATTATAGATTTGTGTATCTACTATAATTCATATATTGTAATATAAAGCATTGTAAATCTCACATTAAAAAAAAATATGAACAAAATAATTTCCGGACTACTCACACAGCATCACCTAACCCCAAACCTAAGCAGAGCTTGTACTATGGGTGTTTGGTGACTGATATACTACATAGATACATGACTTAAAGGTTCTTAATATTTTAAATGAAAAGTTTGTGCTATGGCTTATATGAATTATCTTCCAATTCTACGATCCATAGGACATAGCTAGTAGCCATACTGCTAGCTAAAACACCAACTGAATATACGATACTGCTGAAACATATTCGGAATTCCGCCCCAGGCAAATTCCCGACTCATAACATCCTGAGCGGCGTGCACCCGCCGTGTCTCGCGGATCCACTTCTCCGTCGATTTCCGGCGCGTCCGAGAGGAAGTTAATAACACGGCGCGGGACGACCCACTACATGTTACTGCATATATCCTAAGGAAGAAACATTTTTAGGAGTTTGCAGAGTATTCTGTTTTTTTTTTGGGAGATAGATCTATGTTTGTCCACAATCTCACCTGATGGAAAGTGTCGATGTGGACGAAGATGGAACACAAAGATCTAGAAGGTACCTGTTCACTCTTGTCTTGAAGACGTAGGTTGTAGTAATTAGGAAATACAGCAGCAGGGAGCGAATTCCAGACCTTTGCCGTGCGAATTATAAAGGTGGATGAGAATTTGTCTGCGACTCGTCTGTCAGTATTTTTGGATGGGTAATCAGACAGACTAAACAGTATATCATTTTTTTTTTCACCGCGTAAAGCGATGTTGTTCTTTTTTAATTTACATACTAAAATGCCTACGTTATTTATCATAAACCACATCTTCACTACTACTTCACTATCACTTAGCAACTCACCAAATTTTAGTAAATTGTACTCGCCGAATATCAGTATCCACTTTGTTATCGCTATGATGTCAAATTACCCGCAATGTGTATGATGTTAAAACCCTAGCAAATACAATACGCTTTATTTATAATATGCCATAATTGGCAACGCTAGTCTTTATACTTTTCCAATGTAACCGTCATAAGCTGGCTGGAAATACCAATTTATGATACAATATTTTTACAATCGGTTGAAATCAAACGCAGAGCACAGTCTCTGCTTTTATAAATGTGGAATCTACATTTCTTTTCATAACCTCAAACATTTTCCTTTTAAAAATACAATAGATATTTTCCCAGTGTTAAAAATAAAATGGTATTGTGTGCCGATCGTGATTTCTAAGGGCAGATGTAGGACCTAAGAGGCTTTGCAGTTACAAAGAGCCCTAGCAACCTTTGCTGGTTTATTGCGAATATTTTGATATTTAAAATATATAATAGCAACGAGGACGGTTTCTCTCGTTAGGAGATAAGAGCATTACAATAGAATATACCGACTGAAATGTGCTACATGTTTTTCTTAACACGACTCACGTTCTACGCCGAAACAATTTTTTTTTTAGGATCACAATATATTTTTATTAAAAAAAACGGTATTTACTCACGTAAAACGTTTTTTTATGAATAGCGTAACTCACGATAACTTTGAAAGTGAATTTGTTTTCAGTAAAAATGTCGCTCTATGATATTACTAAACTAGCTTTTGTATTATAGTTGCCAAAAAATTATAAAATATTTTAATTTAGTATTGTTCTTTATAACCACTGTTTTAACGTGTGTTCACTTCACTATAAAATACTCACAATTAAGCGTTTTAAAACCGTCAGAAAGCTAAAGTCACCGACTGTTATAAAGAAATTCTAAGGGCACCAGGATTATTTCCCGTTTCTCAAACGTGCTTAGCGGAGTGTAGTAGGCTTTGCCAGATTACAGGAGTGAGGGCGACGTCGAAAACAACGAACCCGCGGAATGCAAAGTGGGGGCTTATCTTATAATCATTGAGCGTGTCAACTTATTAATAAAAATCATATTTCGTGAGGTTGCCCGCTTTCGGCCCGGAGGCTACGCTTCTTGAATAAAGTTGACTTTCAAACTCGGGACCGATATCAATTTACATTTTATAAAATATCTTAACGTCTTATTTTCCCAAAAAGCGCTTCACATGTTACATTTTGATGACTCTGTCCTTAGTAAGACGAACCAATATGTGCCTCCTCTTTCACGCTTTTCTTCAATTACCGTCCTCAGAATTGGTTTGTTTTATTTCGCTATTGTAACGAGTTTACACTCCCTACTATTACGTAGGTATAATAGCTCCTTAGAATAACATCTGTCGAGTCCTAAGTCAACAAGAGTAGTCCGTTTCGTGGTTCACAGCAAAGTGTTGTAATCTTTGAGATCTCTCGCAAATTATACTTAAACTTAATCCAAACACACCGCCCTTTGAAACATCAAGACTATGTAAGTTTAAGAGTTATTTCAACTTGTAATACGCCTGTTGTTTTTCATAAACACTGTATTTTGTAACACAAAAAAAAAATCAAAATACCTACAGTTGATTGACGTATAAAAACGGGTTTTAACCAAATCTTTACTTTCTTTAAGCAGTACATTAGTTATAGCTCTAAAAACGTTACCCATAAATTATAATGACTGTTTTCGTAATTACTTGAGGGAGAAATATAAATAGAACCTTTGCTACTTAAAATGCGACAGACGACCTTTTTCAGCAACTAATTGTTTCCACTATTCCTCTGAAAACGGCGAGTTTAAAACAATAAAACACTGTATTTTCGTCGTGGTATGTTTGCCTCAAGATTAGTTAAATGAAAAGGGATTCTTTTTTTGTTAAAAAATGTCTCCCGTCTCGACCCCGCGCTCTTTTCACGGCTCCTATTTTTTCTTTGCATTTTAAATCAAAATAACTTTATTTTCGTCCAAGCTCTCTACCGTCTTGGCATAATCAACGCGCCGTTCCGTGCCGTTAAAGTGTTTAAGACAATTTTGCGGCAAAAAAATTTCATAATCACAAAGAAGTCTTATGCCCCTTTGAAGTGTTAAGTTCTCGAGCCTTGTCGGGTGGTTTGCATTTTACAAACCTTCAAAGTGCAGCAAGTACACTTGAGAATGTTGTGTTCTTGACGTAGTTTTGTTGCTTGCACTCAACTGTGCCACAACACAACAACTAAACATTTCTAACCACTATTTAGTTTATAAAATTATATGGGATGGTGTACTGAGCTGTATATATAAAGTATATCATTGTCACGCGTTTATAACCCTTCCAAACTTCGCATATTTTTAGATCCCTCATAAATCACCTGAAAGCCACTAAAAGTTCGCTTCACGCTAATCTGTTACAAACGATCTGATAAAATACCTTTTTATTCATGTTAGCTATGAATTCGTGAATAAAAAGCTTGTTCTTTCTGCCAAACAGCAAACGTTAAATCTCAAAGCGGGCAATTTTAATGGACGCATAAAAGGGCATCATCTCTGTCCATTAAATACCTTTTAAACGTTTGATCCTTTTTTGTATTTACAGTGGCGATGATCCGGACAGATTGTGAGCTCGGGCAGTGTTAATCAAGCCTTTATAATGCAATCATCTACCTATCTATCTACTACAAAGTAGAAAGGTCTGACCCATTTATTATGTTTTATTCGGACGCATGTTGAACAAGGATTGTCATTGAACTCTGGTTATTTTCGTCCAATGTCTGCCCTGTTATCAAAAAAATCAACAGTCGAGTTTAAAAATGTTAACTAATGAGAACTCTTATCTCGAGATCTGTTTCTTTAATTATAATACGCTTAAATTAAGTTCACACATTCCATTTGTAGATTAGGTAAGGTGTGTTTTATTTTTTGTCGCAAGAATATTTGTTGTTTTCGGTAAAATAAAAAATAAAGCTGCAGTAAAATCTGTATTACGTGTAACATAAAGTTATTGCTATTTTTCTAACAAATAAATATATATTAAGCTCTAAGCAACATAATTATCCTCTATGAAAACAATTTACGAAGCCCAAACAATATTCAAGGAGATGTCAAGCAATGAATGCAAAAAATGATGCAAAATTTTCAATTATCTTCGGAGATGGGGCTCACGCCTCGAATAATAAATCATGAAGGTGTCGCAACTCGTCCGCGGCAACCCGTTGCGCCGCCGCGGAAAAATCAAAACCGGGGGATCACGAAATATAATTTGAAATAAAAGTTCAGGAGCGGTCACAAGTTTCTTAATTAAAACTTACGTCCGACGTCGCGAGGGTGAGAACTGTGACCCAGAAATAAATAAATACAGACGGAGTTCGCCGTCACGAGTCCCTCATTTATTTGTCTAGAGTTCTGCTCAGTTCGACGGACGTGTCTCATAACCGGACAGATTAATCTAAGACCTTTAATTGATACGTGAACTTTGTCTATCAAATATCTGTTGATGTTGGGGGATTCCTTTTTAACCCCCGACCAAAAATGAGGGGTGCTATAAGTTTGACGTGTCTGTCTGTCTATCTTTCTGTCTGTCTGGGACATCATAGCTCCCGAACGGATGGAGCAATTTTAATTTAGTTTTTATTTGTATGAAAAGTGAGTTTAGCGCGAGTGTTCTTACACATGTTTCATGAAAATCGGTTGTGCCGCTAAAAAGTTATGGGGGAGATTGGGGAAAGAAAACCGAAAATCTGCAATTATACTCGAGCGGGGTATCAAATGAAAGCGCATCGCGTGCACATTATTATTGTGTTACTTTTAAAGAAATAAGGGCATTGAAATCAGATGGTTTTTCTAAAATTTTAAATTTATATTTATGTTCTAGTTTATTGTCTAAATTTTATATATTTTATAGTTCTTTGGTTTTTATGTGTGTTTTAATCGTTTTGTGTCAATTCCACACATAAAAATGATTTATTTATGATAAAGATTCTGATGTCAGAGGTTATTGTTTAACATATTTGTTTTTTGTCTATTTCATTCTTCAAACTTGAAATAAGAATGAAATCCATTCAGAAAAAAATAATATGATATACTTGCGTCAAAACGTACCCCAACTATTTAAGTCTAGTAGTGCCCCGCGGTGTGACCCGCGTTATAATGGATTGTCCCGCGAAATTACATTTACCCGCGGTAAAACTTATGTCCTATCTCAGGCTCTGATTTAAATTTGGTACACAGCTCAGTTCAGTAGTTTTTGCGTGACAGACGAACAGAAAGAACGACGAGTTACTTTCGCATTTATAATATTAGTGTGGATTGAAGACATAAGAAGCATTTCACTAATTATATTCTATTTATTTATCAATATTAAGACTTGTAACAGGTAACATACTACATTTTGATGACTTGCGTGTTTTCCGATAGTGATCTGCAGACGCATTCTGTAAAAAATCGAATCCGAACTCGAAATCACTCAAGTGACCGAGCTCACTTCGAACGCTCGTCACTGAGGCGCTACAGGCGCTATCGAGTTTTACAGAATACGAAACTTTAAACTCACCGCGGATTCAGCTTAGTAAGGATCGAAATGAGTTTACAGAATGCGTCTACAGATCTTAAGAATAAGAATAATTTTTATTTATCATTTTACAAAACATACAAAACATTTTTGTAACAAGACACTTAATTATATATGTATGTACCTAAACATACATATATAATTAAGTGTCTTGTTACAAAAATTATGCAAACTTTGAATTACAATTCAATATAAACACTATTTTTAACTTATTAATCATATATCTTCCAAATAATCTTACAAAACAATTTTGTTACCTTAACTGTTTCGTACATTATTTAAGTTAAAATGACGGTACCTAAACGGTTGGAGATGCAATACTTCCCGTTCTAGTCGAAACTGTGTTACGGCATATCTTGTATGTTAAACGTTCCTAATATTGTTTAAACCCACGATGATTTAAAAAGTAATTTGTTTATCTTTCATGGTTTAGTAACAGAAATGTATAATATTAAAAATAATCGCAGTCTTCTTTACTCAAAGAAAAATCTTTAAGAGCAAGTTACAACTATTCTCTGTAGACGTTATCCGGGTTTACACAAAATTTGATTATAAGTAATACCAAATTTTGGTACAGCACTTCTAATCTAACTTTGTTTACATGAATCTTTTTGTTACAGCACTCTATGCTCTACTTCTTCCACCACTACGAACTGCCCGTCATACTACAGCACGTGCAGCTCCAACAGCTGATCCTCCGCACGCACAGAGGCATGGCCGGCATGATGGGCCTCGCGGGATTAGCAGCCATGGCCAGTGGTGCCCCCTACCAGGACGCCCCCGGCACCGGAATCCAGGCCACGCCCCCCACCACACAGTCTACCACACAAACAGTCCAGAACACAGTCCAATCGCAAACTCAAACCACCCCCTCCGTCTCCACAGTACAAACCAACACCACTCACACAGGAGAAGTCTTAGCCAGAACTCCCGAAACTAACACAGCCGGTACCAACACACCAGCAGACAACGAAGATTCTATCCTGCCTGTTGAAAGAAACAACGACAAGGATATCACTCCAGAAGGCGAAATTAAAATCGAGGAGATTGCGAGAAGGGATTCTGCAGTTAAAGAGGCTAATTCTACCGGTGTTGACAACGCCTTCAGAGGAGCGCCGAGTGGGGACTCGGCCAATAAAGAACCGGCTGCTCTTGACCACAGACGAAACAATAGCACCAGTCCCGACAATGTTTTGACTGGCTCCGAACCTCCTCCGCATGCACTAGCCCCCAGGGCTTACCCCGAAGCCGACATAGACATAGACTAACAAATTATTTATTTAACCGATAAACTTGTATTGTAAGGCATTGCTTATGTGAGTGAAATCGCCAATATCAAATAGATAGATGATACATTTTGTCAGTATAGGGTGGTAAGTCTCAGTAAGTACATAAGTTTAATGAACACGAATTGATAAGTTCAAAGTTTTATTTTCTAGTATCTCGTAATGTTTGGTGTCTGTAACGTTAAGGTTCTGCCATTGCCTACAATTGTAAATACATAATATAGATACGGAACTATCTAGAATCTTATTGCTAGTTCCTGAGTGATAACCTATTATTACTTTGCATAGAAAGCTAGGAGTTGGCAACTCTTTTTCAGTGATTTAGTTAATGTACTTTCAAATAAATATTTCCGTTTATATCCTTGTACATTATTTACTGTCTCCCCTTATATTTATTTCTTTGGGTAACGAAATACTTTCCAAGTCCAAAGTCTTAATATATTTAGGTATATAAAACATTAAAGATTTTTAAAATTGATATGCGTCACTATAAGATGCTGTTAATTATTACTTATCAACTTAATGCTTCGAGTACGGAGATTCCAGACACAATTGATTTTCAATTGTTATGGACCACGTTTGTTGTGGATCCCTCCTCCTCCTTCCTAGGGAAGTTGGGAGGTGTCCGCTTAGACGGGGGACAGTTTTAACCCCCTTGTTCGACGTGCGCCACTTGATGGTAGTTGCGGTTCGCACACGCCGCCGCGCACCCCTGAATGCGCTCCGAAGCCGGTGGGTACGACGAGCGTCACTTGCGCAACGTTCGGGTACCTTGACCACTTGGTGGTTAGGACGACTATGTGAGCCGTCCTGGGTGGTGGTGGTAGAGGTCTCAAAGAAACACACGATATATCCGTAAAACAAGGTGTCGGCACATACGACAGACTGACACGATACGACAGACTGACACGATACGACTGACCGACACGATACGACAGACTGACACGATACGACAGACTGACGTTTCTTCTGGAGTCTTCTTTCTTGCAGACTTCTTCTTCTTCTTTCTTGCTGACTACTTCTTTCTTGAGACTTCTTTGGAGACTGACTTGCTGACTACTTGAGTACGATTTCTACTGAGCGCGTGCCCGCTCTCCCGGGTCGAAGCTATACCGTCGAGAGAGCGGCGCTAATCGGCCTAATTACGCGACCTATTTTTCGCTACGTGCCAACACCTTTTTGTCATTTATTTATATTTTTTGTTTACGAAACATAATAAAACCTTATATATTTGTGAAGGGTACATATTTCCCTACTTAAATAACATAAAACATCACATAATATTCTTACAAGAAATAAAATACTCCCATAGACATCTTATAAGAACACGATTTTTCCTATTTTAACAATTTGAAATCTTTATAACTTTTTATCTACTTAACTTATTAACATAATTCCAACGACATAATATGCGCTATCAACAGACCTTTCTATTAATACTAAATACGCGACTATACAATAACAAAATAAAAAGCTATAAAACAATAACTTGTTCAGCTACACAATGTTAAACATTTGTACGTAGACAATTCTTTGTCTCGCTACACCTATGTCTAAGGAACGAAATTTCAGTCTCATAACAAAGTACTTAATCTAGATTTGTAGGCCTTGATCCCTAACAAACAATAATAAAACATAACTTAGAAAACTTTACAACTCCTAAATATTTGTACGTAAACAACAATTCTTGCTACACCTATACCTTAGAACGACTTCAGTCTCATAGTAAAATTACTTAACGTAGGTTTGCTGTCTTGATCGCCAACATTCTCCCCCTCGTGCTGTGCACCAACCTCCTGTGGCGATTCTCCCTGCAGCAGTAACACGATCCTGGAGCTGGGTCGGCGTAGCACTCCTCCTCTGGTCTCGACGTCGACGATCCGCACACGCCCGTCTGGTCCCGGATACACCTTCTGGATGCGTCCGCGTGGCCAGATGCCTCGTGGTAGTGTGTGGTCCACGATCAGCACGACGTCTCCGACTCTCAGGTCTGTGGGGCTGGTCCTCTTCGACGTCCTTCGCGGCAGTAGCGTGGGCAGGTACTCGCGCAGCCAGCGTTGCCAGAAATGGTCGGCAAGCCGCTGCGTCGCCTTCCATGTGTCCCGGCCCACGAGCTCGTGGTCGCCAAAGCTCCCTAGCCTTGCCGCGCCGCTGGACCGCCCAAGAAGGAAGTGATTTGGTGTTAGGGCTTCCTCCTCAAGGCTCCCTGAGAGATGTGTCAGAGGCCGAGTATTGACAACGTGCTCGGCCTCCAGCAGGAGTGTGTGAAGTACCTCCTCGCGTGGGTACCTCTCGTGTAGTGTGGCGCCTAGTGCGGTTTTGATGGATCGCACCAGACGCTCCCATGCACCGCCCATGTTAGGTGCACCAGGTGGGATGAACCTCCATGTCACGCCGATCTTCTCCGCTTCTGAGGTGAGGTCTTCTTTCTTCATATCTTCTATGGCGTTCTGCAGTTCCTTGCTTGCCCCGACGAAGTTGGTCCCGTTGTCCGTGAAGATCCTCTTCGGCATGCCTCTTCTAGCAGCGAACCTCCGTAGCGCCATCATCATGCTGTCCGTGGTGAGTGATGGTGCCAGCTCAATATGCACAGCCCTAGTGGTTAGGCATGTGAAAAGAGCTCCCCATCTCTTCTCGTGGCGTCTCGCTACGGTGATCATCATTGGGCCGAAGTAGTCGATACCGGTACATGTGAAAGGTGGACTGTGATGCATCAACCTTTCCTCCGGTAAATTGCCCAACGGGAGTTCTTGTGGGCGCGCCTTCCTCGTCTTGCACCATTGACATTGGTGCTGTACTGCCTTGATTGCTGACCTCAGTCCCATTACCCAGAAGCGTTGTCTTATCTCGTTCATGATCGTTGCGTGATTTCCGTGATTGTAGCGTCGATGATATTCCTCTATGATGAGCTGTGTTGTTTTCTCTTTACTATCGAGCACGATGGGTTTTACATATTCCCGGGCGATGCCCTGTATCGCGTCGATCCTTCCTTTCATCCGCAGAATTCCATCTTCTATGACCAGATCGAGCCCCTTCAATTTCCCGCTGCTCTCCACTGGTTGCCCATGTTGAAGACGCCTTATGTCTTCTCCAAAACTCCGTTGTTGGCTTATCCTCAGTAGGAGACGTTCAGCTTGCTCTAGTAGGTCTTCCTCCAGCGGCACGTATTTCCTCGCTGGGATGGTCTTCATTGGCTTGGTCTTCCCCCAGACTGTCATCTTACGACTGGAGTTGACATGTTCTTTCTTTGTTCTGCAGAGCCTGATAAACTGCAGAACCCTTGCTGTGGTTCTCCGTAACCTTGTCCATGTTGAGAACCTCGTTGGATCTGGAGACGCGTTGATGATGCGCGCAGTTGCTGTGACGCCCGTTGACTTCTCCTCGCCGGTGGTCTCCTTCTTGAATGTCCTTGGTGCGGGCCAGTGTTCTTCTTTTTGTTTCAAGAAGTCTGGTCCGGTGTACCATCGGTGGTTGCAGTCGAAGTTGTCCGGCACGTCCCGCGTCGCGTCGTCTGCTGGATTCTGTGCTGTGGGAACCCATCTCCAGTCCTGTGGTTTGGTGAGATCTTCTATCTCCGCCAAACGATGAGCCACGAATGTCTTGAACGTCCTCGGGTCCGTCTTGATCCATGAAAGGACGACGCTGGAGTCCGTCCAGTACGTCCTTCTCGTCACCTGAAGGTCCATCTCCTCTGCGACTGCGTGCGCGAGTCTGCTCCCGAGCAAGGCGGCCTGTAACTCCAACCTTGGAATGGAGACTGGTTTCAGTGGTGTGACTCGTACTTTTGCTGCTACTAGGATGACGTGGTACTCTTGTCCTAGTCCTCTCGTCCTCCAATAGGTGGTAGCTGCCAATGCCGTCTCGCTGGCATCCGTGAACGTGTGCAGCTCCCCCTCGGTGCGGTGTGGCGCCAGACATCTCGGAATTTGAAGATCCTGTAAAAGTTTTATCTTCTCCAGGTAGTTCGTCCATACCTTGAACTCGTCATCCTTGACTTCTTCATCCCAGCCAACACCGCTCCGCCAGATGTTCTGTAGTAGCTTCTTTCCTTGGATGAGGACTGGTGACGCCAACCCGAGTGGGTCGAATGTCGACATCACTGCGCTCGTGACTTCCCTTTTCGTGGGTACTTGTAGCCCTCTGGCTATCTCTTCTGGGGTGTTCCGTAGGTTTGTCCTGAAGCCGATGGAGTCCTTTTCTGTGAACCAGCGTAGTCCCAGAGTCTTTTCCTCTTTCTCGCCTATGTTCACCTCCGTTTTCTCTACCGTGTCCTCGGTCTTCAGTTCCTGTAACAACTCAGGTTGATTTGACGCCCATCCCCTGAGCTGGAACCCCGCTTTCTCGTGTATGAAGCCCACTTGTTTTGTTACATCCCGGAACTCCTCTTCTGAATGGAAGCTGTGCAGGTAGTCGTCCATGT
The DNA here is from genome assembly GCA_929108375.1 of Gymnoscelis rufifasciata. Classification (NCBI taxonomy): domain Eukaryota; kingdom Metazoa; phylum Arthropoda; class Insecta; order Lepidoptera; family Geometridae; genus Gymnoscelis; species Gymnoscelis rufifasciata. Next base: position 6,271,014 of record OV815317.1, on the reverse strand, counting down.
AGTGGTTCCGCTCGATCGCTCTCGCCGCTTCTGGAAACTCGTTCTTGTAGTCCGCTGCGTTCCTGTTTTTGACGTAGATCGCTGTGCTCGGAGACGACGCCGCGCCGAAGATAACTGATGTCATCCTGTACTCCTTCGGCGGCACGTTGCGGTTGTCCCCTCGCCACAGGAACCGGAGGCTGTCTCGATCTTCTGGCCTGATGCGGATCTGCAAGAACATCTCCTTTATGTCGGCTGCCACCGCCAGTGGTCCTCTCCGGAACCTCAGCAGCACTCCAAAGAGCGACTGCAGGAGATCGGGACCCGGCAGTAGAGCGTCGTTGAGGCTTCTTCCTCCCGATCTTGCTGCGGCGTCGAAGACTATCCTGATCTTCTTCTTCAACGGGTGTACCACAGAGAAATGTGGTAGGTACCACAGCTTGTCTGTTTCTTTCGTCTCGGGTGCCTCTTCTGCGTAGTTGCTGTCGATGAGGTGTTGGATCTGCTTGCCGTATTCCAACTTCAGCTGTGGGTTCTTGTCAATCTTCTTTTCCATGTTGAAGAGCCGATGCTTTGCTGACGTGTAACTTTCAGGCATCGCGTCATCTTTATTCTTCCACAGCAGTCCAACCTCGAAACGACCGTCTTCCATTCTTCTACATGTCCTCTCAAGTACATTGAGAGCTCTTCCTTCGGAGTCCGTTGTAGGCCTTCTCGGTTGCACCCCGAGTGCCTCGATGGCGAAGTGGTCCTTGATGAGCTGATGCATCTCCTCTTCCGGCGTACTGACATGAAGACACGTGTTGATAAAGTGCACTGCCTTGGCACCTCTGTTGTCAGTCCCGTGGAGCACCCATCCTAGTCCTGTTCTGGACGCGACCGGTTCGCCTGGCTTCCCTCTTCTTAAATCTTGAGTCACGATCAGCTCCCAGTTGTCTTGCCCTATGAGCAGCTGAGGCGACTCCCCTTCGTAGTGAAGAATATCGGTGATCTTCTTAAGATGTGAGTAACTTTCAATCTTCTTCTTGTCCAGGAACTGAGGCGTAAGCTTCAAATCGTCAACGGTTCGAACCCTCTTGATTGTTCTCCGTTGCCTTTGATGGACCCCCTTCACTTTGAGGTCGATCACTTGTGAATCCTTCTTCTTGATGAGCTTCCCTCCAACTGTCTCGATGACCAGTTCCTCTTTGTTCCCCCTAACACCGATTTCTTCTGCCACTTTCTTGTCCAAAAGTGACACCGTAGATCCCTCGTCCATGAGCGCGAGGATCTTCCTTGATGCCTTCGGCCCGAAGATTTCCACTTGCACGATCTTCAGGTAGGCCCTTGCGTTGTTCACGGCGTTCACCGACACCGCGACACCCTTTTCTTTCGAAGACGTATCTTCACATCCACCAGAGGCCTTGTCCTCTGGCTTGACATGCAGCAGATGATGATGCCATCGCTTGCATTCCTTGCATGGCAGCTTCCTGCAATCCTCCTTGCGGTGTGTTCCCTGGAGGCACTTGAAGCAGACGCGACTTCTTTTGATTATCGCCCACCTGTTGTGGACCGATGTATTCAGGAACTGCTGGCATCCGACGGGGAAGTGTTCACCCTTACATGCTGGGCACTTCTTCTCCACCACCCTTGAGTCCTGATCCCGTTCTTGTGTAGTGTGCGTCGCTTGTCGTATCCTCTTGAAGCCTCCTCCCTTGTCTTCTAACGTGGCGAAGGCTCCACATTTGTCCGCTTCTGCATCCAGGAACTTTGAAACTAGAGTTAGGTCCGAGAATCCCCCTTCTTCCATAGCAGCTGTGTAGTCGTACCAACGAAACTTCAATATCGTTGGCATCTTCTCGACGATCTGCTTCATGATCTCCGGCGAGTGTAGGTACTGCGGCTTCTTGAGTCCTTTGATTGCCGCCACGCTGTTGGAGATCTGATTCGAGAAGGCACAGATGTCCCTGGGGTTCTCAGTGATTCTTGATAACGCCTTTATCTTCTCTAGTTCCGCTAGCACCAGAGCGTCCGGCCTCCCGTACCTCCTCTTGAGGGCTTCCATCACTTCTACTGGAGAGGCTTCGGAATATAGGAGACTCTTGATTGCTTCTCTTGCGCTGCCCTTCACGGCTCTTCGTAACCGCGCCATATTTTGCACATCACTGAAGAGGCCTGCGGTGTCTGTGTACACCACCTTGAACGCCGTCCATTCGCTGCTACTTCCATCGAAGAATGGCAGCTCGTGTATATACTGCGGTTGTGACGGCGCCCCTCTGCCTCCAGTGAAGGCTTCTTTCAGAGCAGCTGTCAGGGTCTGGATCTCTATCGTGGTTCCCCTTGCTGAAGAGTCTTCAGGTTTCACCATCCTCTGAGGCTCTTCGGGATTCTTCTTCTCTTCCATAACTGAAGATTCGATCCAGTCCTGCACCTGGGCTGCCTTATCCTGTACATCCACCTGGTCTTCCACGGAGTCTTCATCATCGCACTGAGCCAGTTCCAACCTGACTCGGGCCAGCTTGGCTGCTGCCTGGGCCTGCTTCAGCTCCTGCAACGCCAAGTCCTCTTGGGCCTTGAGTTCCCTCCTTCGTGCTGAAGAACTCGTGGTCCTCACAGACCGGGCTTGACGACCTGCCCTCCCCGGCTTCAAGGTCGTGGCAGAACCACCCGCACCTTCTTCCGGGTCCCTTACTGGGGCTTCTCTGGTCGTGTTGGTCTCATATGTAGTCGTAGTCTCTGTTGTTCCAGTGGTCGTGGTACCTTGTGTACCCGAAGAGTCGGAGGTTGTTCCCTTGGTTCCTGATGACCCTGACGCTGTCGCAGACGTGACTCCTTCTTTGCCCAACCGTTCTTCTGTCTCGCCCTTTCCAGAGGCGCGGGACAGAGGGCGCAAGGAGGCATCCTTCTGTGACCTGGTAACTGGCATCTTCTCTTCTTTATTCATCCGGGTTCTTCCTTCCGATCTTCTGGCTTCTTATCCTCTGCAGGGATCCGGCTCGAAGGACCAAAAACTGTTGTGGATCCCTCCTCCTCCTTCCTAGGGAAGTTGGGAGGTGTCCGCTTAGACGGGGGACAGTTTTAACCCCCTTGTTCGACGTGCGCCACTTGATGGTAGTTGCGGTTCGCACACGCCGCCGCGCACCCCTGAATGCGCTCCGAAGCCGGTGGGTACGACGAGCGTCACTTGCGCAACGTTCGGGTACCTTGACCACTTGGTGGTTAGGACGACTATGTGAGCCGTCCTGGGTGGTGGTGGTAGAGGTCTCAAAGAAACACACGATATATCCGTAAAACAAGGTGTCGGCACATACGACAGACTGACACGATACGACAGACTGACACGATACGACTGACCGACACGATACGACAGACTGACACGATACGACAGACTGACGTTTCTTCTGGAGTCTTCTTTCTTGCAGACTTCTTCTTCTTCTTTCTTGCTGACTACTTCTTTCTTGCTGACTACTTCTTTCTTGAGACTTCTTTGGAGACTGACTTGCTGACTACTTGAGTACGATTTCTACTGAGCGCGTGCCCGCTCTCCCGGGTCGAAGCTATACCGTCGAGAGAGCGGCGCTAATCGGCCTAATTACGCGACCTATTTTTCGCTACGTGCCAACACCTTTTTGTCATTTATTTATATTTTTTGTTTACGAAACATAATAAAACCTTATATATTTGTGAAGGGTACATATTTCCCTACTTAAATAACATAAAACATCACATAATATTCTTACAAGAAATAAAATACTCCCATAGACATCTTATAAGAACACGATTTTTCCTATTTTAACAATTTGAAATCTTTATAACTTTTTATCTACTTAACTTATTAACATAATTCCAACGACATAATATGCGCTATCAACAGACCTTTCTATTAATACTAAATACGCGACTATACAATAACAAAATAAAAAGCTATAAAACAATAACTTGTTCAGCTACACAATGTTAAACATTTGTACGTAGACAATTCTTTGTCTCGCTACACCTATGTCTAAGGAACGAAATTTCAGTCTCATAACAAAGTACTTAATCTAGATTTGTAGGCCTTGATCCCTAACAAACAATAATAAAACATAACTTAGAAAACTTTACAACTCCTAAATATTTGTACGTAAACAACAATTCTTGCTACACCTATACCTTAGAACGACTTCAGTCTCATAGTAAAATTACTTAACGTAGGTTTGCTGTCTTGATCGCCAACAACGTTCGTGGTCTTAGAGACTGGACGTATTAAGACAGAAACTCGCTTAAATAGGGACTGAATAAATTAATAACCGACTTGGTATTACATGGATCTCACAACTTTTTACCGCAGAACAACTGAGTTGCGAGACTTGGTTTTTTTGACAAGTATTGTTTTTGATGTGGTATACATATACATTCAAGTAGTATAATGCTGAAACCTATATAATGCTTTAAATAGTAAGACCATCCAATGACTATTTGTGAAAATCAGCTGCTCAAATGTGCCTACAGTTTCTCAGCTTAAATATTAACAGCAGACATTTACAGACCAACGTAATAGAACCTGTTTAATAAATTAATCGCTAAGAGCTGCCAGAAAATTTTGAGAAGGAATATAAGGAAAGACAGGCAAGCTGAGAAGTTGTCCCATGCCTTACGTACTATAACCCAACACGGCTGCATAACTTCTTCGTTACCTCTAGTAATCTAACTACCAGTAGTACACGGGATCTTTTTCACCCGACTGCGCGGCACAAATAGTGGCCTGCCCATTTAGGATTTATGTCGAATGAAAGTTTCGTATAAACCTTTTTAACCGGGCAGTCCAATTGTGGAATGCATTACCAGTCCCGGTCCGGCATGCTAAGTCACTACCTATATTCAAAAACCTGGTCAAAGAACACTATTTGTCCTGTAGCCACTAAAAGAGTACATTTGTCCCTAATAAAACATTATAATTATGTAGTTTATGTATATATTTATGTTTTATTTATTAGGTTAGATATAGTATGTATATTTAATATGTTTGTTTATTTTATTTTAGTCACTTTTGTTATATATAATCCTGTAAGTATCTATAATTAATTCATATTTGCACGATCTGTGTGCCCTTTAATGTCTCAATGATCCTATCCATTCAAAACCTTGAATGGATAGGTCTGGTAGAGATCGCTCTTGAGCGATAAGACCGCCAATTGTCGCATAGTATTAAGAAAATTATTGTTATGTTTGTTTTATTATTGTGTGCGCAATAAAGAATTATTATTATTATTATTTCTCACTTTAATCCCAAAAAAGTTAAGTCGCAGTCAATTTTTTTTTTCTTAATTCCAGCTTGTTTTGTCCGAGCTACTAATAACTGCTCTGGAAGTAAGATGGGAGATTATTTGTTTCCCCTATTACTACCCAGTACTTACTAACAGGTTGCCCCAAATACCTACCAAATTTCCAATTATAGGTGCCAGTTCTCGTATTAAATGTTAAGTGTATTAATTGGAGAAAATTATTTATCTACATGTATCTTGACTCAAAGTATTCTCAAGAAGATAGGGTCTCTTCGATCGTTCTGTACTGTGTACATCTATATCATCTTCTGGTGGCAGAAACCGGAATGCGGGCATAGTAGGAGAACTAATCTTTAATTGCCCAATATAGATTTGATTATAAATCGAAGCCTGTTGCTAGTTCAAATGCTGAATTCTCAAGATGATGTATAAGGTTAGGGGCAAGGAATGTTATATTAAATTATGTTCTTAATTTAGGTGTAAGCTTACTCCTAAGAGTATATATAGAAATTCAGACTTCGCTACGTATAAAATAATTAATTCCATCTGCTCTCACTGGCGAAAGAAATCAAGTGTGATTAAGTGCTATTATTTGATTATTTTATTACCTTGACAAATCTATCTTTATCAAATGTACGAGTATTAAAATTACGTAAATGGATTTCTGAAACTCTAAATAGTCTTTTTTCATTAAGTTATTTTGTTTTCAAGTTTAAAAACTTGTAGTTTCATATGCAAAACTAATAGATTAATACCAAATTTTTGGTAGAGTATTAGTTCTCAAAAATAACGCACCAAAATAGGATTTATTCATGATTCTACGCTGTTTTGTACCTACCAACATTAGATACAGATTTTGATTTAAAATTTACATATTTAACTTTAATTTTTAGGAGTAAAATGATACCAAGTTTTAAAAGTTGACAAGTTTATTTAAGTTTCCACAAACGTCTTTTTAGAAAACAAGAACCTTAACATACTAAGATATTATAATAATTTAATCTTACAATTACAATCAAGAGTAAACATTAACTTCATGAACAATTTTTACAATTATTATGTAATGCAAAAATTTTAATTTATCCTTTCTTTAAAATAAATTACTAAAGTAACTTAAATACAATAAACTTTATGCAAAATTTAATATATGCAAGTAGAACGTATTCAATTGTAATCGCATTGTTTTGGACCCACGCTAGGGATCTGAAGAGCCGCCTGAAGACCTCGCAATCTGAAAATAAAGAAAACTGTTAAAACTTGACCACTATTAGTAAATACATTTGAGGAATAATTATTATCTCAGCCGTAGTACGAGCACTCCTGAACATACGTTTCCCTCATAGATTTCCAGTAATTTCTATAGGAGACGGATTGCTTTCTCCGTGAGCCCGCCTTACCAAGTACCTTACCATCTAGTTAGTGTTAATCTTACGCTGCCAATTCCCGAACAACAGAAATCAATATTATGTACGTATATCAGTTTTTCTTCCCACTGCAGACTAAAAACTTAGGTAAAGGCCTGATGATCTTCGCGCTTGAATTAATAAATATAAATGTTGCTGAATAGTTCACACAGCAACAAAGCCCTGTGTGTAACCTCAAATAAATAATAATTATTGTATAATGAGTCTAGGTAAGTCTTAAGTAATCTTATGGCAATTTTTTGTGTCAAAATTTATTGTAATTGTAATTTGGTTGACTATTTATTTATTATAAATGATTTTGGTGTATTTTTGTACCTGATTGAATAATAAGAATATTGCTGTGTGATAGTACCCACCATTGGCTTCTGCGGAATTCAGACGGTATCGAGTTACGTTATCTCAAATGAAGAGGCAAGCTTGGCAGGACCAGATCACAAACGTATTCATTGCTCCTGTAACAAAACACCGGTTTTAAAAACTCTAAAGCAATTGGCCCGTTCTGATGGTAATTAAAATTTTGATAGATATACACTCCTCTCTATTTGCGGCGTTCGAGCGCCTAACATATCTATAGAGAGGCCTATGAATAAAGCAGGTTACAAAAAAAACTAAATAATTCCGTTATCAAGATATTAAAAAAAATGTACCCGCATTTTTCTTTTTGCAAACTATAAATCAAAACGTTACAATGCATTGAAGTTTCGCGTGACGTAACGCTTTCGTGAGATTTAAACTAAATTTCTCATTCACAAGCCCCCACTCCGGAATATTGATCCTTTATAACATTTAACTTTAAAAAAAAAAAGAAAATAGGTTCCAGTATTAGTAGTACGGACTAAACGGAGTACCATTTTTTTATGTAAGCATCATGCATAGTTGATGTTGTTTTCCAAGAACACGTAAGGAGAGAGGGCAATATTCTAACAATATCAACGGAGAATCTGTTATGTACGTTATTTACGAGTAGGTATACCTTGTCAGAATGAAGTAGTTGAGGTTAACTGGAGCGCAGGTCAGCAGGGCCAGATAATTAAGCAGGCTACATGATTTTGGCATCTGAAACAAGCTAACATTTTCGGATTTTATATCTATTTATGCTAAAAAAAATAAAGTAGTAGAGCTATTAAACATTATTAATGTTAAGTAAAAATCCTAGTTTTTCTTAAGGTATTTCTTAAGGTAAGGTTTATGTAATTTTTTAAAATGTAAAGGTTACAATTTAAATCTAAAACATTGAATAGGAGAAACAACGTATGAATCAGAGTGCCTGTCCAACGAACAGGAATTAATAAATTTCTATAAAAATAAGTATGAGTATGATTTAAAAACTTGCCATTAAAATGGCGTATATTGTAAAAGACATCTGGTAAAACAGTTCAGGTGTCGACTGTGCATCTTCGATTGTGTTCAGTAGAATAAAGGACGATTCACACATATCAGTGAGCCCACAGTTCCGGCACAGTACCGCATCAGTGATAATTATTCTTTCAAACATTGTCTATGGATGTATTCACACTTGTCCGTGTCAGTGTCGTCTCAGTACCGTCAGTGTCAGTGCCGGCACCGGCCATCACGGACGTGATCGGCGACGACGATATTTTATCACGAATCACTGACATGTATTGAAGAGTGCCATCAAAACAATCGACGCTGTGCCTGATATGTGTGAATTGAAGCACTGACGCACCACTGTAGCACGGATACGGAACTGTAACGGTACTGTGCCGGAACTGTGAGCTCACTGATATGTGTGAATCGACCTTTATGCTATTCTTTTGTCCGGTAGACAGGCAGCCTAACCTACCAGTCAAGAATAATAATTACAAAAAAAAAACCACCGATAAACGGATTATGGGCGGATTATATTTATCATCTCTAGATTACGAAAAACTAACTAGGTATATCCTTATCAATTGTTTATAGTTATACTTGAAAACCACCAGCTTCTAAAAATTTACCATGTTATTCATGAACAAAAGTATTTAAAACAATCATGAAAAATTAAGAAATACACAGAGATCATTCAATGTCAGATGATAAGGAAATCCAAAAAACTCGAAATTGTACCTGTATCCTTGATCGACCTGAAGCAATCTTCGAAAACAAGATAATCTATAAAGATTTCTTGTCCTCGAATTAAGATGTCGGTCGACTTTCTTGAACTGTGTACTTTTCACCGCCGCCACATGATGCTTATAATCTTGTCAGCTACGTGTATTCTCAAGCAATAACATCTCACAATGTGTGTTAATTCCCCAAGAATACACGTGGCCGAATCAAGTTACGGAATTACTTCGCTGGTCTTCGTTCTTCCAATACGCAAGGTAAGGCAGTGTTTGAGCAAGATAATTCAGCTCAAACGCTACCTTAACCTCACCGACAGAAATTGTGTAATTATTTTCAATATTTCCAATTTATTGAATTTTACACACTTTCTACCGAGCTGAAATAAAATACACATAACCTGAAAGTAATTGTATACGTTCGTTAAAACTACTTAAAAGTAGCTAAACCGATCGGTTTTACAACAATTGTGAATAAAACTATAGCTACACTCAATCCGAAGTGTCTGTGGCAGCAACTACAACGCAATCCACAATTAGCATTCGCAAATCACAAATTTTGGATCACATCATAGCAACAATAAACAGAGACTCAGCATTGCGCGTTCCTATAACTTTACTATTGTAAAACATCGTTCAATTTAGGAGTATACTTATCGGTGTTGGGTAACATCGGGGCAGTGGGCTGCGTAGATAATCATCTGGGCATGTGCGCAGGCACGCCTCGCCCGAGGCAGGCTAATCCCCGGCCTGAATCATCGGCCCCGGTTCATCTGAAACGAAGCACAGATTAAAACTGCAGCCGATTGTTGACCGATTGTTTCAATCGAGCCTATGGTTCTAGTTCAAACTTGTTGTTGATTGGTTTAGAACGTGATGAAATGATCGATTGCGCGATTTGATTGGAGTGATGTTTGCTGTTCTCTGTTAGTGTTAAATTTTATTACTACATTAACTGGTATGGTTCATCCCACCAGCATGGTAACACACACTGGTATGGTTGGTTTCACTAGACTAGACACTCGAATTGAGTGAATATTTTTTTACTCGATATTTGGTTTTCTGCTGTGCATAACATTCGGTTTTTAAAATATGTTTTTTTGAAAAACCGGAGTGCCATTAAGTTGTAAATTGATTTGGGTTACTAATCTGCTTGGATTTATGTGACCAAATGGCAAATCATACAACTCCTAAAAGAAACTACTCATGAAAGACCTTCGAATAACCTTGAAATGTAACAATACATTTCACAAACCACACCTTAAACCCTTCCAAAAAATAATCTCCTGATCGTATTACAAATGCCCCAAAGAATCTCGAATTTTCAAGAGACTAACACCTTTTCAGTGTTTGTGATACCGACAATCGGATACCAAACGTTAGTCCGATAGTTTCGGAGGGTTTTATCTAAGGGTCGGCCTCTTTGATCCCGGCGGCGTCGCTTTGATGTGCCGCCCTTTGTCGCCGCCCGCCCTCGAGCTGGGCATGAAGATACTCTAACGACATAATTCCGGAAATGCAGATTTTACGGTGTTTCCGGTAGGATTGAGTTGGATGTCTGTCATACTATATAAAATTGAGCTTAAGGATTTTCATTTATATTCAACTCTATATATCTCCAAAATATTTCTACTTTCAATTTGGAATTTCTTCGAAAATAGGTTTAATAAATCTGGAAAGGTATAAGGAATGCGCTAGAATGTGATTAACCCCCTAATCGTAAAAATGAATCCTTAACTAACTTGTTTCTAACGCTCAATCAACAGTGTTTTTAATGAACAGATTTTTCAATCAAAACTTTTCTTCATCCTTGTCTTTGAAAATTGGATTCGCTCGCATAAAAACTGCCATGTTTATAAATCCTGCATTTAATTATGACTTTCATAATATTTTAAAAGCAATCTTCCAGGAAGCTCTACACCCAGCCGTGAAAATGGACAATTTAAGTTGAACTGGTTGTAAAAATAAAAGTGCTCTGTGGAGGCAAAACGAGACTCATAAATATGAAAGACAATTATTGTCGGTGCTACCAGCACCTGTTGAGGATAGTGCACTTGTCCTTGCGATTTATTTGTCATGAAAATTTTATTTCTCTCGCTTGGATTACCCGCAAACGTTGACTTAGGTAGACTAGACTCCTTGGAGATCTAAGATATTATGATATTTCTCACACAACGCGAATCAATTTATAACGGTGGAGTCCGTTCCTCGGATTTATTTGGCGATATTTTTGTCTATTAAGTTCAAATATACTGATTTTTATATAAATTAATGCCGTATCAAACCTCCATTCCAAATTTGAAGAATACATGACGTGATTTGGTTGTTTTTCTGCCAAACCTTCCAGGCTTCCTTCCTTCCTTCTCAAAACCTGAAATAAAAACAAAAATGTGTCAGAAAATTACAAACACCTTATATTTGCATTCCATCTTATATCTACGAGTATCATGTACCCAGCTGCTAACATCAATCAAACTTATTCCCACCAAATTGGCCGCTGCCACGCTCCGCCACCGAACACATCAAAGTGTTCAACTTTAAATGAATCTGTTAATTACACTACTGTTGGTTCTCAAGAAACACCCGCCAGGGATCTGCCTAAATTACCTATCAACCATATGGGACTTGTATCGGCTTACAAGCTTATAGCTTATAGATTCGCTTATGTTCTCGTAGCTTCATCGCGTAAAAGCTTTGTACGTTCGTAATTTTCTGGAGATTTTACATTTAAATACTGTTTCAATTTAAAATATAAGTATCGAAAAATGATTGAGATTAATTATATTGAGATTTTAATACAGGATATATATTTAAATTATTCGCAATGTTAGATTTTTTACCCTGTTCGTGTGATCGGGATTTTCAACACAGAAAATGTTTATCCTCTAAACAAACATTTCCTTTCGTTAAAACTTCGTAAATTGAAACAACAAAACCGTCTTGACATTTTTACAAAGCCCTCTAAAATTACCACACCATTAAACAGTAGCCAAAGGGTAATTTCCCAAACAGCGACTGTAGAATTAGGTCCCACAAAACATTCTTGACAAAGCTACTATAAACATGGGATTGCCCACCGCAGGCTTTATTATTTTTAAGCCCTTGCGAGTGTTCCCTTCGAAACTTTACCGTCCCCAGACTGAAAGTTAATTTCTTTTGGTGTATTTTAAAATTAATTTCGCTTTGTGGTTCCCCGCACGAATTGTTACAGAACGCTAAAAGCTTTCCTTTATAATAGACTAGAAAAATGGCTGTTCTTTGAACGTTTAATGCTTCACAACAATTGCACAAAATGCTTTGAATTTTACGGGCGGTTTCAGGCTTGTAAAATTTTCTCTCTATTTCGTTTTAGTGTATCAGAATGTGTTGTTATTCATTGTATTTCTAAATGGAATTCAGTACCGCTAACTATCTATCTATAGCACATATATATAGAGGTATTATATATAACTATCTATCTATACTATCTGTCACATATAATATTGTATCGTGAAACAATAGCTTTTCACATACAATTCCAAACATGCGGTGCATCCATTAACAATAACCGAATGTTTTTATTCACGGCCTTGTTGCTCCAGCGCCCATTGTGTGTCATTTTCAGTAGAAAAAAGGTAGCTTGATGTTCATGAATCTGTTAAAATCCAGTTCCATTCAGATTCAGCCTACAAATGCCAAAAGCAGGCGGGCAAAGCGCTTAACCCCTACAATATGCAGCCCAACAATAGCATTACCACAGGCACAGCTGGCTTAAACTCCACGTCATTCTCGCTCTTATGGTCGGGGTTTAGAGCCCGTTTTGTGCTGAATCCCGCAAATAAAGGGTAGGATACCGGAACAGCTTAGTAGAATTGTGGGTAAATGTAACAGAGGTGCAACATTATGTTCAATCAGAAGTGGGGCATGAATGTGAATGAGATGCGAGGCATTTTGCTTCATATTCAGAGGTTTAAGTGAAAATGTTTACAAGTCTCATAATATTTTGTTATATACTGTAACAGTAAACTGTACTTAAAGAGCTTTATGTAATTTTTAGGCCTTGAATCTCACCTCGGGGTATAAAATAAGTCAAAAGAAAAAGTTAATAGAAAACATTTGGTGCAATTCATTTTTAACTGACTTTATAAACCCCAAGAGATACTTTCTCCGTTATGCAAATTAGATTTATAAGATTCGTTCGACCCATTATAGTTCAGCAGTATTTAATTCATCTTTTATCTTTATTATTAACATTTCTTAAGACTACCTAAAATTAACCTTTTATTAAAAAAGTCACAAAACCTACAAGATGTTAATGTTTTCCTGCATAATTGAATCCGTCTGAATAAAAATATGCATTGTCAGGGGGAGCAGGTGTCTCCCGCGTCAGGTGATTAAAATGCTAATGAGAGCCTCTTTGGATGCTTATTGAGGCTTTTTCACTGCCTTCTGTTCGGTTTACAGACAGCAGTCAATGAAAATACATTATCATACTTAAGTTTTACAAGTTTTTAGTGGTAGTAAAATCACGTTCTTAGGTGTACTTAACGACCTATATGTAATTGTACATTTATGAAATCAATTTAATGTTGAATATTGGATAGCGGTAATTGAAATAAATGTAAATTAAATTATAAGTATTTTAGGGAAATAAATAAATTGACAAACAAACAGTCTGCTAAAGACCAACTTAAAATTCTAACTTGCTTTGAAGATGCCACATTTGTCGGATAATATGAAAATGCTTAAACACTGTATCTAGTTAGCAAAAAGTCATTAAAATGTACTTGATAGTACAAAGGCAGTCTGCAACAGACCCGGCTCAA